>OW569407.1:89717993-90967993 GCA_937654795.1 Cistogaster globosa | reverse complement strand
TAAGCTAACAACACAACACACTTATCAACGCCGTATTAAAGACTTAAAATTTCTAGCGATTTTTTGTGTACGGCGGGAATATCGCGCGAATATATGACATTTTGTTTTTTCATTTTTGTTTACAGTAAAACGTCAAATTGAATATGAATTTATTGAAGTTTTAAAAGAAAAAAAATCATTTTGTTTTTTCTATCCATTTCTCGAATATCGTAGAGGATGCCATATTGTTTATCATACATATGTATGAAAAATATATGGCCAACTGGGACATTTATATACACACCTGCTATAAAAGCATACAGCCTTAAATATATATATACATTCATGTAAGTAAACATTATTTAACTGATAAACATGTGTAATACACACATTCTTAAATTCATTCATTATAACAAACTAATAAGACACACAATTGCTTATGAACGTTTCTTTATTAGAAAATACAAACGACACATCTTACTTTGTTTATTACTACTATATTTTTTTCTTAAATTTTTAAACTACAAAATATTTATCGAAAATACAAATAAAACAAAATATAAAAACAAACCAATTTGTGCGCGTAATGATGCGGCAGATATTTTATAAAAAGTTCAAGGGCGAAAAATTATAATCCGATAAACAAAAATTCTTTTTTTTTCTATTAAACGAAAGGGTTGTAGTTGTGATAAAAGGAAAGAAATTTAAAATATGTAAGCTTTATTAGCAGATAAATGTATTTTTTTTAGAAATTACAATTAAAATGACAAACTTGTTTCTATTTGTGGTGAAAAGTAAAATAAAAATAAGTTAACGTTTAATTAAGCAAAAAATTGAGATGAAATAAGCAACACCTGGGCAATTTGGATTTATATTAATAATTTATATTAATCACGTTTTATAATTGAATTGATACCGTTTCAAACAAGTTGTTAACGTAAACTTTATAAATATAAATTAATATCCGTCATAATAAAGAATGTAGATTTGTTATTAAGGCTTTGATCAGTTGATGTTGATACTTTATGACAGTTATCTGGTGTTTGTTTACAGTTTCGTTAATTTAGTTTTTGTATTTTTAGAAAAATAAGACAGATGGTAATCTATGAACTTAGAAAGTCAGATTTTTATAACCTATTTTTAGCAAATTAATAATCTATATTTTAAAATTTATAAGAGGGTATGAAGTCGAAAATAAGATTCAAAACTCTGAAATATTTAGAAATTTTTAAAACCACTAATTGTATTTAAAATTCCCAGATAAAGCCAAAATAAATATTTTTTAATAGTGATTTTTTTATTTTGTCGTTTTTATACCCTTCACCACAGGTGGAAAAGTGTTTGTTTAAGTTGGTCATTCTGTGTGTAATTTCTCCAATATTCATTTCTGACCCCGTGTATATATTTGGAGTTCTTTTGCATAGCGAAAATGATTGAGCCATGTCCTTCTGTTCGCCTGTCCGTCCTAAATGAGTTATATAAAATTTAAATACGCCAATCGATCAGACATAGTTTCAAAAATTTTCTATGGAAAATCAACAAAATTTATACATGTATTTCGAGGCAGCGTTCAAAACACCATAGCTGCCTCTATTTTTCCATATCATTTGGAACAAATCTAGTTTAGTGAAGTAACTTCAATCAAAAAAGAAACAAATAAATGCGGCGATAGAGAATAAAAAATTAAGAAAATAAATCAAGTATTATAATTTGCGATATGGGCGAGCATATTTTCCGAGTTATGGGCCTCTGAACTTTTCATAGAAAAAGTTCGATTGTGCACCATATTTTTTTAAAAATCAATATCGGTATCATTTAAAAGCTTTTGATGAGATCTTTCAGAAAATACTAAATCTTCTTAAAAATGTTTAACCCATTAAGAGCTGTTAACATTTTTATTTAAAATTATTTTAATAATGTTTTTAAATTTTTTCTTATTTTTTTTATTCTCTGTCACCCCAATATTTGTCTTTTTAGTTACTTTACTAAACTAGATTTATGTACATGGTGAAGGGTATATAAGATTCGGCATAGCCAAATTCAGCACTCTTACTTGTTTTGTTCTACGTTTCCAATGGCGGAAGTGTTATCCAAGTGCTAAATTCTAAATAAATTATAAATTCTAATTTGTGACATAACAATGAAATTTTTTAGACAAAACAACCCCGATTTTGTTTTTATTTATCATTTGTTTTTGCTTTTAGATATTATTAGTTATATTTATTTAAATATACTTTTTGTAGCAAAAAAAAAAACTATTTTTTTTTTCATTTTTACTTAAGGATCACGTTTTCCTTAAAAGCATGCTATACACAGAAACAAATTCTGATCTGTATGATGACCCCAAACTGCCCTCTATTAACTAACAATTTTGCTACTAAATCGAATCAATCATCTGTTTCTCATTAACGGAACGCAAGGGCACTCTATTGTACAATTATAACCTACAAACTTATAATTGATAGTTTATTAATGTAAATACTTTTATAAAAAGGCAATATATAAATAAGTACAAAATTAACAGGAACAATTAAATTAAATAATTCAATTTAATTTCATTTTTATTATAATTTCTAAAACTTTTTTATTAAAAAAAAAATTTTAATAATTGCGGAGTTTTAGAAATTTTAATAAAAATGAACTTTAGCCCAATTAATTAATTTATTTGTTATGATATCAAACAGTTAAACTAATTATTACAAAAAATTATTAACTAACAGGAACAACAAAATATTCGATGATATTTTGTTAGAGTATTTTTCAAGATTTTTCCATTATGTGTTTAGGAAAAACCTTTGGTCTTAACAGTTTTTAACTTTCGAACTTTAGCTTTAATAATTAGACTTAATGGCAAAGCTTTAATAAGCTTTATCAAATTTACAACTATTTTTTACCTTTAGACTGCATTTTTACAAAATGCTTTTGGCGAAAAAATTTTTTTTAATAATTTTTAAGGAATGTTAAGAGTTCATTTAAACCAGTCGTTAAGTATTTTTTTGCAACTTTATAAGCAATAAAATTTATTAACATTTTGAACTTAATAATAGTCTTAAATAAGTTATCCATTAAATTTTAATTATAAAAAATACTTGCTCACTTACAATCAGTCAGACTTAAAGCCAACACTTTACAAGTCTATTTAAGACCTTGAGTACAATAACCATGATTTCTTTTAATTGTTCTAATACAATATTGCCTTATTTTGAACTGGTTTTAAAGTTTAATTTAAAACACAAAAAAACACTTGAGCTTTACTCATTTTCCAACTTTAAATTTTGTGGTACGTGCTGTTAGTAATGTGATTTTATAAAGCAAAAAAAATAATATAAGAAACTAATTTCAGTTTTAATTTAATGCTGTAAACACACTTCCGATAGCAATCTGTCTGAAAAAAACAAACACATACACACGCTTACATATTTTCATTGAATAATTTTAGTATCAGTCACAAAAACAGTGGATAGCAAATAAGTCACACTATTTTTTATTGCTCACTGAAAGCGTAATAGCTGGACACATTTCTTGTTACGGTACAGTACATAAAACAACAATTCCTTTAATATTTTCTAAATTAAAATAATTTTTTTTCTATTTAAAGTAAAATAATTTACGGATGTTTAACGTGCCTTTGATGATACCCCATACCCATGCCATTTTTTAGTACATTTTCCGTTCATAATATACACCCTTATTGCGAATGTCGACGTCGTTACAAGTGACGGCGCACTCACTGTATTGTCGTTATAAACATTGAGAGTAGTTGAGAGTTATCGACGGCAAATTTATATTAATGAAGGCAATATAACGTCGACGTTGAGCGGAATTGACTTTGTTTTTGTCAACAAAGCTTTTAGCGTCGATATAGTGAAATTTTTGTTTGTTTTTTTTTTTTCTATCTTACAATCGTGATATTTAAACTAAAAAAAACCTTTCTATTGTATTACAGATTTTAATCATCCTTCTAAGGAGCTTGAATCTTTGTATACGTGCCGCTTATGCAGCCAATTATGCCAGGAAACTTCATCTTTTCAAAGAAATACAACTTACATTCAGCCTTCTCTTCCTCAGTCATTTCAAATTTAATAAAAAAGGGAGCAAATTATTCTTTTCAAAACATCGAGAATTTTTTTTCATAATTAAGGTTGCGATAATCCAAGATTAAAATCATTACCAACACCCGATTGGTATGAGCCTTGAGCCAAGAACCGCAATGTTGTAGCTAACGTTAACGTGTTTCGAAATTGATGCTGAACAAATGTTATTTTATTCAGTCAATAATATTTAATAAAACTGTTCAAAATGCACAAAAATAAAAAGATTACTTTTTATTACAAATACGTGGCAAATTGTCCCAAAAAATAAAAATGTCTGATCTTTGTCTCAGTACTTTTCTCCGAACCCTAAGTATTTCCTTATTTTCGTCATCACTGATTCCACTTGATTCAAATATAAACAAAATTTTTTCACAAAAATTCCAAAAACTAAGTTTAATAACTGACAAAATAAATGGAGTTGATATTTTTTCTTCAAAATTATCGATATCATGTCGACGTCAGCACATGCGCGCAAATTAATACCAACTAAGAGTCGACTAGACGTCTGCGTCGACCAAATTTGACTGTAGCTAAAAATTGACAACGACGTCGACAATGACTGTCGCAAAAGAGCTGATAGACTATTAGTACGCTTTAAGAAATATTTTAAACTTTTTTAGTAGAAAAAAAGAGCGTACGCAAGTTTGTGAAAAAAAAAACTTGTGAGGTTGCCAGATAAGAATGTGGCTAATGGGAACGAAAGTATGCATTTCAATCCAAAAACGTCAACTCGCTATCGATGTCAAAAACAAACTAGCACATAACGCATCAAGATGTTTAGAATTTGATTTCAGATTATTTGCTTACAAGGTCTAATTGATCTACTTTGTTACGCCTTCACAGTTTGGGCCATACAAAAGCTTCAATCAGACACAGAATTTGGCCAAAGGAGACAAAAAATTGAATTATTTAAAATAAATGTGAATGGATTATATATCTGTGATTTATTAGCTTTAAAATGCGGTAGGTACCATCCCGTAATCTTTCTTAGTTTGTCTACAACTTCCAAAATTCCTCTTAATAGTATTTTATACGAATCTTTAAAGTATTTAAATATGTCTCAAAAACGAAAACTTATTTACAGATTTGTCCTAAATACGAAAATAAACTTATTTGTACATATGTCACAAATATTAAAAACATATATGCAAATATGTTTTGACGTAAGTTGTTACATCGAAACATGTTTAGTTTGGCATATTTATCTTCACTTACTTGAGTATACTCGTAAGTAGAAGCAATGAACCCAAAAACCCTTCATTTTAGACAAATTATAACACAATCCACAATGAAGTGTATATAAGAAGTGTATGAAAAAAATATTATTTATACTTACAATATATAAAAAAAGTTATCACTATCTTTTCTTTTCGTGTCATGATTCTGTATGTGTTTTCTGTTGCTGGTATTCATATCTTGAAAGTCATTAACTGGTTCGCTCTGATCTTTCTTATTTGCATTATTCTGAGACAATGTTGATACATTCTTTGTTTGTCCAGACGAAAAGAAGCGCAATGTTTTATCCATGATGCTAAATGAATGAAAAAGACAACACAAAATTAAACAGAATACATACATACATATGTTTTTATTTGTTAATATTTAATGAATATAAAATTCTTATCAATTTTCTTTTATTTCTTTGCTCTTTATTTTCGTACATATGTAAATATGTACATATGTACATACATATGTATATAAATTTTCAAGGTAACGACCTTGCAGACTGATAAGATTTACCGTTATACACAAACAATAACATTGTGCGTATTATGTATGTATGTATATACTCCCATAAAAATACATCAGAAGGTAAATTTAGGCATTAATAATTAATGGATTTTTTACATATTAAAATAATTAAGAATAGTTAAGAGTTTACTACTTTATCTCGAAGGAGGAACATCGGTGTGCCAGCAGACTTTCCTTCTTTAAAAAAGTAAGGTTATAATTAAAGACGCAACGCGCACGTGTTTTTTTAACTGACACTTAATAGTGTCCACCGTTCTGACGAATTACAATAATTTTCTATACAAATATCCTGTTCAGGATTCCTCACTTCCTGTACGAAGGTATAGGTTGATGTGCAGTTCCTGTAAAAAAGTTACATACATATATCTAAAAACTTGTGGGATACCCTGGCGCTGTGGTTTTGTACCCCTGCCATTAAAATTCAGATTTCGAAAAAAAAAAAAAATAGTAAATTAATTATGCGCAAAGCAGAGCTGTAAGGTGTTACGAATAACATCTAGAGTTATGGACAAGATTGGCAAATATTTCCGAACCAATGCTTACAAGATTTAGTTGATACCAGAACTTAAATAACAAGCGACGTTTAACACTCTTCTTTACCATCTACATTCTCTTAACTATTCCTTTTCTAAAAAGGTAACACAGTAACAGTCCACCCTAAATACGAGCGTAAGACGTTATTTAACTGTCAAAAATTCTCATGCCCATACAAAATGTATGAGACCAACCCAAATAGCGCGACGCTAACGTTGGACAATTGAAAAATCCAGTTTTGACTGCGCGTAAAAAGTGAAGTTGGCTGCAAAAGAAGTGTTGTTATTGTTTTTTTTTTTTTTTGGTGGTATATACAAAAGTATTTCCAACAGTAATGACATTACAGCTACTTTAAGGTCAATTTCGCGATTTTATCTCTCTTAATTATTTTAATTTTATGGTTTTTAGCAAATAAGATAAGTAAACAATACTGTTCGTTTCACAACGTTGGCGCTCTTATTTAAGTTACTCATTACAGCGTTAAAACTAGACGCTAAATTACGTCGTGCCTAACGCCCGTATTTAGGGTGGGCTGTAAGTAGGCCTTATGCCTGAGTCTCTTTAAAAATATATCAGCTTTAATTCCTCTTGAGTCCCCTTCCAGACATGCAATTTTTGTTTCTGCAATTTTTTTAAATTCTCTTAAAAAATTGCACTCGTGACATGCTTTCAAATATTGTTTCTGCAATTTCGAGCTTGATTACTTAGACGAATGAGAAAATAAAAGAGAATTGCAAGTACATGAAACAGTGTACCCGTTTCCACTCGTCTTATCTCTCTCACCAACAAACTTAAGAGTTGCGCAACAAAAGTTGCATAGTGTGGACGAGGACTTGTTTTAAAAGCAACGAAATTGCAAAAAAAAAAAACTGATGCTTCTTTTTGTACACCAAAACCTAAAAATGCACTGAGGAATGGCATGGCACAAGTATTCTACAATTAGGAGAGTTTTTAAATCTAACAGTTAAGAGTGCTATTTTACATACCTTTCACCACATATGTAAATCTAGTTTAGTGAAGAAACTGCAATGAAAAAATAAATATTGGGGTGACATAGAATTAAAATTTAAGAACAAAATTAAATACGATATATAATTTTACATAAAAATGTCATCGGCTCTTAATAAATTAAGCATTTTAAAAAAATTTTTGTATTTCCTGAAAGATCTCTTCAAAAGTTTTTAAATGATATCCATATTGACCATATCGACAGTCGAACTTTTTTATTAAAATTTCAGAAGCCGATAACTCGAAAAATATTGGCGATCACCAATTTTTTCACTTAATGTTTTTATCTTATTTTTTAATTCTTTGTCGCTCTATATATTTGTCTTATTGATTGAAGTTACTTCATTGTTCCAAATGATATAAAAAAAAATAGAGCCAGGCATGATGTTTTGTCCGCTACCTCGTGGGACATGAACCGATCTTGCTGATTTTCAGTATCAACTCTTTCGAAACCATGTCTGATAGATTGGCGTATTTAAATTTTTTCTAGCTCATATTGTGCCTTTGCAAAGTTGATTTCAACACGTAGTTGGTGTCAGCAACCCAAAAAATATTATTATGGCTTTTATAACCCTTGATTAAGTAGAATTAAATATTTACAATCAGTATACCTGAAGTCAAAGATTTATGTCAACAAGCCCAATTCGAGCCGAGCACTGAATAAGAAGATTAAACACTCTACCAGTGAAATAAAGCTAGATGAAATGCAGAGGAGAGCCTTGGAGAAAATGTAAGACTTGCTTTGCTAGCAAAACTAAAGATATCTGCTTTTCCATACATAACGCTATTTAAAAACACCCTTTGTAAAAGTTTTTTTTTTAATTTTATTTAATTTACAATTAAAATAAAAAAACTTATTTACTGCATTTTTCTGTTACACACTGTATATTTTTAAATGATATACCAAAAAGCAGATTACGCGCCTTTTTTTCTAAATAAATTGACCAAAAACCGCAGTTATTGTTTAAAGACTTGAACAGTTTTAATTTCCTTACATTTGGACTTTTATTTTTATACACGTTTTTTTTGTCTTCCAAAGAGTTTTTTATAAACCTGTAAATAAGAACTTTTAAGGAAATATTTTTGGAACAAAAGCAAGTGAGGTTAAAAATCTTGATTTTAATATTGCATTTTTCTTAATATATTTTTCAAGAACAAAGAACAAAACACGTCATTATCTTTCTTATTAATTCAAATTACAACATTAAAAATTATTACTTCACAGGTGAGACGAAAATATAAAATAACCTCTGCTGCTTTCGGGTAAATGAACCTCACTTTTTCCGCCAAAAACAAAAGACAAAGTCTACTTAACGAAAAACGTCAAAGCTGGAAAAGTAAGCAACATTTTTAATTATTAATTTAACGGATCTTTGTTATAACAGTTAATTTATATGCATTTGCAAAGATCTACAAAAAACACTGTTTATTCTCATGGAAGATTAAATTTAGAGTGTGTATTTTTAATCTCTGGTGTAGAATCCGCCCCTGCGCCCTTTTAAACATATATGACTTTTAGATACCCTTCACCACAAAAAGTGGAAAAGGGATATATCAAGGTTTGTCATTCCATTTGTAATTTCTACAATATCCATTTCCGAGCCTATAATGTTTACATATTCTGACTTCTTATGCATAGCGAAGTCGATTGAGCAATGTACGTCTGTCCACTAAATCAGCTAGAGAAAATCTGACTAAGCCAATCGATCAGACATAGTGTCCGTGTCCTTCGAGGCAGCGGGCAAAACATCTTTAATTTGTTTTCATCATTTGGAACAATGAAGTAACTCATTAAAAAAAACAAATATATGGGGCGATTGAGACTTAAGAAATAAGAAAAAAACATCAAGTGAAAAAATAGGCGCTCGCCCATATTTTCCGAGTTAGGGACCTCTGAAATTTTCAAATTTTTTAAAATATCAATATGAGTATCATTTTAAAGCTTTTAAAGAGATCTTTAAGGAACTACAACAATTTTCTAAAAATACTTAACCCATTAAGGGCCGATGGCATTTTTACGTAATATTTATTACTATTACTTAATTTTTTTTATTTTATAACTCTCTGTCGCCGCAATATTTGTTTTTTGATACGAGCTACTTCACTTAACTAGATTAACATAGAAGACGAAGAGTATACAGAGTTGTGTTTCAAATTATTAATCCATATGAAATTATGAATGTTTCTCATTTTTTTTAATCTGGTTATAGATTGCTTTAACAAATACATATTTACTTACATATGTAGGAAATAATGCATATAGTGTTATGTATTGTAGGTATACCTTTTTAAATGTTAACAAAAACAACAAAGTTGTTCGTCTTGCTTAATGAATATTAAAGGTGACTTTCGTTTACAGTGGGAGTTTGGGGAAAAAATCTAAAGATATAATAAAGCTAAACCGATGTCAATTTTTTTTACTGACATAAAATCAATCATTATATTTTGTGACGGTATACACTATAGGGGCATTAAGACCCTTGTTTGATTGCCAGTAAGTACAAATTTTTGGAAAATTAAAATTTTTTCTGAAATTTTGGTTAAATAAATTTCTTGTTGAAAATTCGATCCTCTTGTTAAAATCTAATTTTTCGGTGATTTAAAGATTTTTCTGAATTTTGGATTTTTAATGAAATTAAAATTTTTTTAGTGCAAAAACAATTTGTTGGCAAAAGTTATTGCTTTTTTAAGTTTTGGTGAAATTCCGATTATTTGGCAGTCTATAGTCTATTTCTGAAATTTTTTTGCAGATTTTTGGGTTCAAGTAAATTTAAAATTTTTAAATGAAACTTTGCTGAAAATAATTATTTCGGAGAAATTTCGTTTGTTAAGAGAACATCCATTTTTTTTTTTTTTGTTTTTTGAAGTCCACTGTTTTAATTTTTTTATTCCATAAACAATGGTGAAAATGTAAAATTTTAGTGTAATTTGCATTTCGGTTTTAAAAGCAATAAAGCAAACAAACAAAAAACGAAAGTGATATAGAGTACCGTTAGTTAACCGATTTTATTGATTTTCGAAACCAAAATTTTAGAAACGATATTTGAGAGATTGGTTTGCTTAAACTTCCTGCAGCTCTTCTTCTGATGTCTTGGGAAAATCGTTTTCAACACAGACCAACATTGCGTGCAGTGACAGATAATGTGCTTAACAGTTTGCAGCAAAGTATGTATGTAAAAATTGATTTCAAAAGTAAAATCACTTAAACTTGTTTAAATCAGTTTTTTGTCGTATTGTGCACTTTGAAACTAATATAAATTTCATTTTTTTTATTATAGATTCACGGCCATTTTATTAACATGCTAAAGTAATGGCTTGTTAAAACATTTTCAATCATAATAAGTTTGAGTACAATGTGTAGTTTAATCAATTTTAATATACATACGAAACAATGTTTAATTTTATCGATCAAAACAAATAAAATTAAAACGCATTTGAAGATCTTTTCATTTAGTTTTTGAACTTTGTACCAGAAAATATTTTCTTATTTTTGTATTTATTTTATGTTGCTCGTACCAATTTCTAGTTAATAAATAATAAAACAATTTATTATATTCAACTTTATTTATAGATTCTTAATTAATACTTTGTAAATTTTCGTAAAGAATCAATAAAAAAATCTATGAAACAAAAATATACAATCACTATTTGAAACGTCTCTGATCAAACTGATTGTTTATTTCAGCTACAAATACACTATGCAACAGTTGTACAACAGTGATGTCAAAACCAGTGATATTTTAAAATTGTACCAACAAAATTATCAAATTGTACTTTTTAGATTCAAATTGTGCTTAACACATTTTAATCACTTCATCTTCGTTATTATTCATTAAAATTAGTAAGTAAACAAACTATAATTTTTTTAATATTTTTCGAATGTATGTGAAAATTTTTCTTTATTTATTCACTGTTATATCATTATCACTATGTCGAGAAAGTTTTAAGTTTTATAAAAAAATATGTTAAATATTAAATCTTATATACACTTTCACCATGTATTTAAATCTAGTTTAGTGCAGTAACTCCAATAAAAAAAAAAAAAAAAACAAATTTTACATAAAAATGTCATTGGGTCTTAACGATTTGAGGTTTTTTTTTTTTAATTTTAGTATTTTCTGAAAGATCTCTTTAAAAGCATTTAAATGATACCCATATTTATATCTTAACAAATATGACGCACAACCGTACTTTTCTATGAAAAGTTTAGAGACCCATAACTCGTAAAATATAAGCGAGTGCAAATTTTTTCACTTGATATTTTAATCTTATTTTTTAACTCTCTATCGCTCCATATATTTGTTTTTTTTTTTTTTTTTTTTGAGTTACTATATTGTTCCAAATGATATGAAAAAGTTAGAGGTAGGCGTAAAGTTTTTCCATGGATCGATCTTGCTGATTTCCAATAGCAAGATTTGTGAAACTATGTCTGATCGAACTTAAGCTCACAACTTGTTTTATTAGTTAAAAGCATAATTGTGGTAAAACTAATGCAAAATATAAAAAACAAATCCACTAAAGCAAAAAATAAATTAAAATTTGAACAGAATTTAAATTCTACCAAACGAGTCATGGTGTACTGTGGTACTTTACAGGTTTGAATTGTACCAAAAAGAATACAATTGTATCAAATTTGCTATTAATAGTCCAAACATAAAAAAGTAGTTGTATTGGTGAGAACAAAATGTTTCACTTTCAGAGAAGTTTATTATGTTAAGAGGTTTTATTTTTTATTAATAATGTTGTAAATAAAGTAAATAAATATTGCACAAAATAAATATTAAAAAAAATCAAAATTTCTGTGTAGTGTTTTTAATAACCCTTAGCTACAAATATACAAATATATATTGTAACAAAAATTAATTACCCACTTAGTTGCTCAAAGAAAAACGGGATAGCAAAGTATAACCAAGAATCAAATGGTAATGAAGAAATATTTTCAACATAGATCTACATCAAGCTGCTACAACTAAAGTAAAGAAATAATAATATAATATATAGGAAATAATCGAAAAATAAAGGTATCAATATTTTTCGATTATTTCCTACTTTGTACCTTTAACCATCCTTTTTATTTCTGTTAAGGATAAATTACTTATATTACTTTATTTATTCATATTGTTGTGAAAAGACACAAAGAAATGCCACAAAATACATATCCCTTCTTTACAATAATATTTAATGTATTTTTTTAATTCTTTTCCATGCACCTTGAAAAAACTCACTCTAATTTAGGGCTGCCAGAATATTTTGATAGAAAATCTGCACTTTATAGTAGGAAAATCGGCATTTTCGGCACTTTAGTTTTGAAAAAAACGGCAAAAACATCGGCATAAATTAAAATAAGTATTTTTAAAGTTTTTATTAATAAAAAATAATAATGCACAGCAAAAAATAATTTTTCCAGTATTCTTTTGTTTTATAAACGTGAAAAAATAATTTTTAAAAAAGATAATTGTTAAGATGGTTTAAATTAATTTTACAAGGTAAAGTACACATTTCAAATTAATTTAAAATTTTTACAAGTTTCAATATACATACATACATATGTACATTTCATATAAAATAATGTATACATTTCAAAATTTAATATTTTAGCTAAGTCGTTTTTAATATGAGTATCGAAACAATTTGATTTATTAAGTTTTAAATAATCCTTAGAAGGCACTAAATTTTCGTTCGACAAGTGCGGACGAATGTGGAAAAAATATAATTTGATTCACATATTGAGTTAAAACTGGAAAAACGTTTACCAAAAAAAGAGTAAATTGATTTCGTCATTTTGAAATATTTGTTCAAAATCTAGAAATTGCAATTTGCGGTGCTCGGAATCTAACGCTTGTTTTTCATTTTGATCAACAAGGTGCGGAAATTTCTTAATTATCAAAAATAGAGATAATTTTTTTAATTCAATATGGCATTTAGATTTACTAAATAAAGTGGCTTAAAGTTCATTTCCAAAACATGGATAACCATTTCGATTTAAAAACTTAGACAGTTTTTAATTATAATGAATTTCAGGTTTGCTTAATTTAGATTTTAATATTAAATCTTTCGCATTATTTTCTAAATAAATTGGATCAAAACCAATAAGTTGTGTTTGTTTCTAAAATCTATCAAGTGAATTTTATTATCTTTAAATATATCCTTCTTATAAAATTACAAATTATTGTTTTAGTCAGTCTTTCCATCTGCTCATATAAATTATGTATGTCAGTAATATATTTAAGAATATTCCAAAAATATATTTAACAAAATATAAACAAATTTGGTTTGATTAATTCAAATTGTTTGGAATAGATTATGCAGTATCTATTTTGTCAATATTTAAAAAGAAAAAATAAATAAAGGCGCGTATAAATCTAATATTCTAACAACAATATTTTTTTTTGTATTTTTTTTTTTTTTTTTTGTTTAATTCTAATAACTTTTAAATATCTTCGAAATGGTTGCTTCTTTAAAGAATGTTTTATATATAGTTATGTATTTCTTGCGATAAAAAAATAGTTATATATAAGATTTCATCTCTTTTTCTTTTATAAAAACATAAACAAAAACATGTTAAATTTATTTATTCAACATTCTAGCAAAGCATTACCAGCTCACAAAAATATGGTTTTAAATAGAAATTACCATCTTGGTAAAAAATCGGCAATCAGCATTTGTTAAATTATTAAGGGAAAATCGGCAAAATGCCGAAAAATCGTCACTTTTGGTAGCCCTGCTTTAATTGTTTTCTTCTTGACGGCTAGACAGCAGAGATGTCAGATATGGCGATTTGTCGTCAAACGTGGCGTTTTTAATACTTATTTGGCGACCTAATTTTTTATTTGGTGACATGGCGACTTATTAAATATCTCGTGATTTTTACATGTTGAGCATTTAAACTGTCGTGTGAATATGAAAAAATAAGGTATCCTTTTTCCTTAATTTCAACAGCAAAAAATAATAAAACAGCTCAAAACAATTACGATAACTGTATGATGAAAAAACAAGTTTTTTTTATCATTTTTTTCTGTTGCAAAACTAGTTGTTGTCAAAGAGTATTTAAAACTGTTAGTAAGGAACACTAATTCACCGTTGGATGTGTATGAAACTAAATGGAAAAAATTATCTTTTGTTAATTTGAATGTGATATTTCCAGTAACTTGCAAAAATTTTGGCCAAAGTTATAAAAATACTGCAATAACGAACAATTTTGTTTTTCTTTTTATTATTATAGAACTCATTGATACAGACAATAGGAAACATAAGTAGCTGAGGACAGTTTTTATAGTCTTTGTACTACGGAACTGAGACTTTAAAAAGAATTTATATAAAAAATATTTGTCGGTCTAGTTGGCGTTAAAATTTGTATAAGCCGCTAATAAAAATTTGTGTAATCGTATAAATTTTTTTTTAAGTTTCAATTATGACATTTTCAACTGTGTCACAAAACGTTGACTATCTTTAATCCAACATTTTTTATAATTTTTTAATAATTAACTGGGAATGTGTTTTTTAGCATCAACATGAATTTTACGGACATTGAACAGATATCGATCAGTTTAATGGTAAATTTAAAATTTCAATACTTATTTTCAATTGTACAATATGTTGTACTTATATTTAGTTTAAACTTTAAACTTTTAGCTAAAACACACGTTTGCAATGAATTTTCAACGACTAATACGTGTTACTAATTGTTATTTATTTTTAACTGGTTATCAGATTTGTTGCTACGATCGTAAATCAATGCAATATCGTCTAGAAGCTTTTGGAATTTTTTATTTCCTAACACTATTCTTTCTATATCTTATCTGTTTTTGTCACCATTTCGAAAATTCATCCATATTGAAAGTTTTAAAGGATATTTCACCTTTTTTAATAATTATTGTACGTTTGCAAGTAATACTCGGCATAATAATATTTATATTCTGTATAATCGAAAATAAAAACTTGACAAAAATATCCAATGGCTTGGTGCGCATTTTAACTGAAGAAATCGAAAATCAAAAAACATTCGACATTTCCGAAGCTTATGTCTACATATTATTTTTTTCAACTCTATTGGTGTTCACTTTTATAGTTTTTTATATAACAATTGAGCTTAAATTTGAGCTACCGTCTATTGATAACATGATGATTGTCATGGCTTTATGTATACCGCATTTTACTTTGGCTGGTTGCTTACGCATGTATACGTTGGTCTTATGGTTAATTAAAGGAAAATTAAATTCCATGCATAAAATTTTAAGTGAACAAAAGTTTCAAACCATTCCCAAAACTTTTCAATGCGTTATATCAGTGGAAATAAATTGTCCAGATATGAATGAAAGCTCAAATGATGTCAAATTGTGTAGAATTTTAAAAGAAATTTCAAAAAGCCTAGATTTTATAACAGAATATTTGAAGCTGCTTGATAACGTATCACAACGGCAGTTAATTCTATTAGCTGGCATGAATTTCAACGTTCTATTAGCAGGTGCTTATGCATATATATATTTTGAACATTCTTGGATCACATTGTTTACATACCGGGACCGGCGTGTTTTTTATGCTTTCAATAGCATTATATTCATTTGCATTTTGTTGGACTATGGAACTCTATTATTCGTTCGTTGGAGATTTTGCCAAGCGGTAAGAGTAAAAACTTATTCAGAATATAACATGTTCCCGGATGGGACACATAAGCAAAGCATTTGAGTTTCTGATCTCTTGAGTTTTTTATAATTTTTTACTTCTATGTTTTACACTTAAATATAAAACAATGATTTCGAATCCTGTCATAATTAAAAATAGTTCTCATAATTTAAAAAGTAATCGTATCGAGTTAAAATATACATAAATTTAAAATAACTTTCAAGTTTAGATGGTCAAATTTTTCATTAGTTTGTTTATTCCCCTTCTGTAGCGTCAAAATTTCTACAATTTGGTTCGGACAAAATTATTTGCAAAAAATCACATTGAGCCGGAAATGAAAACAATTTTAAAATATATAAAATCAATATTATCGAAAAAAATAAAGTTAAAACTTTATGGCTTAATAGAATTTAATACATGGAATTTTTTAATGGTATGTTGATATAAAATTCTAGTTTTTATTTAGGTATTTAATAATTTTAATATTTATTTAAATAATTTTCAGTTTCAATGTTTAACAGTTTTAATAATTGCTTTAACTGTAAGCAATCAATATTTAAATGATCAAATTAAAGCGCTTAATGAACAATTAGATTTAACTGTTGCCGAATTAAAAAAATAAACTGTCTTTTAAATAATAAAATGTATAAAAATTGTATACTTGTTATTTATTATTATTTTATTTCTATTATATGTATTTCAATTTGTTTAATTTATTATGCACTGAAAATGTAATTTTAAAACTTTACTACTTACACTACTTTTTATATCAACCCTGATAAGTATTCCTTACTTTCTGCTTATAAAATACAACTCTTAAATAAATACCATTTACAACACATAATAAACAAGCGGCGTTTGCAAAAAAAATAGATTTATGAATTTGCAGATTTATGAAAAATTGTATTAAAGTATCTGCTTAAAATGAGTGCTGGTAATATGCTGTATGGTGGAGATGAAATTGGTGCACTAGTGTTCGATCCAGGTCATCATTCACTCAGGGTAGGCTATGCTCAAGAGGATACGCCGAAAGCTGAAATTCCTTCCGTAGTGGGAGTAGGTCCACAATCTCCTGATACTAACATGGATTTGGAAACGAAAACAGATAACAGCATTACCCCAAATAGTAAGTTTCTGAAAAAAAAAATTAGCAAATGTTAGGAAAACAATTACTTTCGGCTTAAATCCAGTTTGGGTGTAAAATACGGTTTTAAGCTAAAAAGTAAAATACAAATTTTGAGAAGAACCCTTTGTTTTAGACTTAGGGACTTTAAATATGTATTTTGTTTTAAAATTTTAAAAGGTTCAATTAAAAATAGTAAACTGATTTGAAAAATATGCTTAACTAAACAAAAAATATATTAAAACAATTTTCAGATGCCGATTCCCACAAGTACTATGTGGATACCACGTATATAAACGTGCCTCGTTCCCATATGGAAATCCAAACATATATGAAAGATGGCATGATTGATAATTGGGATCTATTCGAAAAAGTAATTGACTATGCTTATGCTAAAGTCATACAATCAGAGCCTGAATATCATCCGGTATTATTTTCGGAAGCGTCTTGGAATGTGCGCAACAATCGTGAAAGGCTTACTGAGTTAATGTTTGAAAAATATAATGTGCCCGCATTCTTCTTGGTAAAAAATGCTGTTTTGGCGGCTTTTGCCAGTGGTCGGGCTACTGCTTTGGTAGTGGATAGCGGTGCCACACATACTTCTGCAGTTCCTGTGCATGAAGGTTATGTTTTGTCCCAAGCTGTGGTAAAATCACCACTAGGTGGTGATTATTTGTCCATGCAGTGTCGTCAGCATTTAGAAAAAGCTGGCATCGATCTAACGCCTGCATATAATATAGCATCTAAAGATGTGGTTAAAGAACGTGACGCCCCTCGTTTTACCACACGTAAACTGCCCGATAATTTAACACAGTCTTGGCAAAATTATATGATGAAATCATTATTACAAGACTTCCAAATGAATATACTGCAGGTGTTGGAGAACCCATTTGACGAAAGAGTTGCCTCTCAGATACCAATGGTACATTATGAATTTCCAAATGGTTATCATCAGGAGTTTGGCTCAGAACGTTTTAAATTGGCGGAAAGTTTATTTGATCATGCTCCTTTGGGAGCTGGTCAACTGGCCTCCACTAGCGTTGGAATGTGTGATGCCGATGTCCGATTATCCCTGTATGGATCAGTGGTGGTAACTGGTAATTTAATGTAACAAATGCATAAATATTCTCGCTTTTTAACCTAATATTATTTTCAGGTGGCAATACTCTGCTTCAAGGATTTCCCGAACGCCTAAATCGTGATTTACAATTACGAGCTCCGTCAAATACGCGCTTGAAAATGATATCGGCTAATGGAAGCGTTGAAAGACGGTTTGGCGCATGGATAGGTGGGTCAATATTAGCATCAATTGGTACATTCCAACAAATGTGGATATCATCGCAAGAATATGAAGAATCTGGTAAAAGTCAGGTAGAACGAAAATGTCCATAAAGTAAGCAAATTGTAAACAAATTTATTAAAATACAATTTCACAAGTATTTTTTAAGCTTAGTATTACAAAAAAATGAAAAATGTTTTTTGTGTTTGTATATCATTTTATTACTTATGTGAGTACATTAATATTTCTAATTAAAAATTAAAATGCTTATGACGGTGTTCTTTCAAACATTCAAATGTTTAGTTTGACGTTTTGCTTATTTTGTTGGTCAACTCCTTTATGCTTATTTTTCTCAGAAAATTCATAAATTATGGAAATGGAATGAATCTTTGGTTGAAATTCACTTCGGGGATCTAAAAATCTCCAATTATTGTTGCGCTTAACTGGTTTCTTGTTTTGCAAGGACTCTTCAGTAATTTCTTGGCAAAGTTTTAAAAAACGTCACATTTTACCAGACATTGTATTGTTGCAAACACATTGCTATAATGAAAAATACAAAATGAAGGCATACTTTATATAAACTGGATACCAGAATATAATATCTTAATATAAAAATACCTTTGCATTTAATACGTCTTCAGTCCAATCTACTTTGGCTATATTTGATACAGCTTTTACTAATATCTGCTTAACTTTAGCTACATTTTCGGAAAATGTCTTTAAAACATCCTGAACATTGACTCCTTCACAGCCCATGCGCCAGCAGTCATAATCGGTTGCAATAGCTACTGAGCCATAGAGTAAACCCGCTTCTTTGGCTAAAATTACTTCAGGACAAGTTGTCATATTTATCAGATCACCTCCCCATTGTCTAAACATGTTGCTTTCTGAACGAGATGAAAATCGTGGCCCTTCAATAGTTACAATACAAGCCTTATCATGAACTGCGAAACCCAGTTCTTTGGCGCTATCCAAGAGAATTTTCCTGCATCTTTCACTAAATGCTGGATACATTGGTAAATGGCATACACCTTGAGGACTACTGTCGGCTCCATCGTAAAATGTCTGTGCTCTCTTGGTAGTGCGATCTATAAAATCATGCGGTATAACCAAGCTTCCCGGCTTTATTTCTTCGCGCAATGATCCACAAGCAGTAGAGACAATTAGATGTGTGCACCCTATATTACGCAAAGCCCAAATATTTGCTCTATAGTTTACATTTGTCGGCATAATATTATGTTTACGACCATGACGAGCCAATAAAACGCACTTCACACCATTAATTTCACCTTCAATTAAAACATCAGATGGACTGCCATAAGGTGTAGTAATTGAAGTTTCTTTGCGTTTTTCCAAAATATCAGGATCATCTAAACCAGATCCACCAACTATTCCAATCTGTAAATGTAATATTGGAACATCTCTTAACATTAACAATTTATTCTTACCTTAATGGGTATTGGTTCCAAATCTGAATCTTTACACTCAATATGCAGCATTTGAAGGCAATTATTCTTTCTAGCCGGAAATCACAGAACTATAAAGCCAATACAATCTAAGAGCGTTATCGGTATCACCCAGGGTCAAAAAAGAAATTATAGTTGGTATTCTAATGATAACCTCTGCCAAATGTTGCCACAACATATGTTTACATTGTGGCAAGTGTTAGAAAAAGTCTAGCAACATTAACAAAAATTCAAAGTTTTATTGTGAATGAGTTGTAAACTTATTAAAAATTAACCCTAGTCTTGTAATCATGGCATAATTTTTTTATTGGTGTACTATCATTAAGATATTCAAATAAATGTGGTTTGCATCCGCTATTATTTGTTATATTATGGCTTAAGACAAAATTTTTTGCCTTAAAATACATTTCAATCTATTTTTATATATCATACAGATATTGGAATTTGGCTGCCGGTCTTTCTCGAATTTCTCAGAAAATCCTTAAGTTTAGTTTTGTAAAAGTCCAAAGTTTTAGTTACTAGGTCCCTTTGTGTTAACAAAAAGGGACCAAAGTGGGCTTTGGCAACACGGCCGCCTGCCTGACCTAACCTTAGATACTACGTCATTTACTTCACTTCTCTTTTTGCAAACTCTTAAATCACTTCTTCTTAATTGAAAAAAAACTTTTACCCAGTCATTATATTGTCGTCTGTAATAATAACACAAAGGGACTAGTAAATGGACCCAAGTTGGCTGTGGCAACACAGCTGCCTATCTTACCTGTAATGATGAATATTAACTATATAAAATGTGTTACAGCATATTGTTGTACAAATATACCTTTGTTCCTAATATGTTTTCTTTCCCATCTATTTTCGCTAATACTACTTTAGGACATGTCATATTTATCTCCCACCTAAGCGAAACAAAACGCGGACTTTCAATGAAAATAACACAAGCCTAATTATGCACTGCTAACGCTAGCGCTAGCCAAGGGGATTCGTCTGCATTTTCCATTAAATAAATAATATATTGGTAATAGGTAGACTCCTTGAGGACTAATATAGGTTCGATAGTAAAATGTTTGCGCTCGCTTAAATATGCGATTTATAAAATTGACAGGTATAAGAAAATCACCCGTTTAAGTTTTTTAAACAGAAACAAGTGAAATGCAGTCTAAGTATTTTATTCATTCACTTTATTCACAGCCATTTATAATATCTAATCTAAGGTTTATATCTATCATAATGACCATTTGTGAGTTCTTATGTTAATATTAATCTCCACACATTTAAAAAAGATGTCTGGTAGCATTTGTTATCCATAATTGTCAAACCTCTGCTATCAATTTATCGTGATTGAACACTAAGCCAACAAGTTAAAAGAAATAAAAATAACTAAAGGATCATCATAAAAGAGATAAATATCTTGATTTAAAAAATGGTTGGTGATGCTAGCCCTGGTATTCAAGTTCTTAATATATCTAATGTAAATGCGCAAGGCAAAACTGTTCTCAACGATAGCAAACTTTTGGAGTTGATACAAAAATACCCATTCCTATATAGCAATCGCGTTAGAGCTTCTAAGGACAACGACTACACAGCATGGGCATGGAAAAATATTAATGCTGCTTTTAACCGGTCCTATACTAACGAACCCGATGCGGCCTTTTCTACAGACGACCTCATAAATAGATGGCATGTTTTGAAACCACTTATTCAATGCCTCAGTAAAGCCTACGACTTGGAAGCAATACCCCAGTCACTAAGAAAGCCGGTGGTAAAAATAAGCACAGAATTAGAGGACCAAAGATACAATGTTACAGTTAGACCCAATAGCAACCTTCAAAATTTACTTTTAAAAAACATGTGCAACATCTCTGTACTACCCATAGAAAAAAGGCTAGACTTAGAAAGAGATGTTTTGGAATTTATACTCACTTCTGAATTAGAAAGTAAACAAGCAGCTAAGTTAGATGAGGCAGCTTGGGAGGAAATTCATCGAAACACCGAAGAATTTCTCGACGATATTGGGCTTACCCAGTTTCTTTTGCCGTCGGTTACTGGACGCGAAAAAATAATTAATCATTCAAATCGAAACAGCATAAGAGAAACCAAATTAAAAAAAACTCTTGGATGGGTACCATTAAAAGATGTGCATAAATTCACAAAACCATGTCTAATTAAGGTCAAGCGCCATAATTTTGAGGATTATTTACCTCTTGCCAAGATAATACAACTTGATAAGAGATATTCCAATACAAAAACAAGAAGTTCGAGTAGAGATTCTCTTGGCATCTTTGGAACTTAATTTTGGAAATTAATTTTTGAGAAATATTTAATTAATTAACTTAAGATAAATATAATAAAATTTGTTTTCATATTTTCGTTTTCTACAAACATTTTAAAATATAATAAGCGCATAAAAAATGCTTTTAAATATCATTGCAAGTAATAATTATGTAAAATAGTATCTATATTTTATCAAACGTTTTGTATTTTAGAAATAAAATATATAGTCATTAGAAATAGACAAGTATCAGTATAATTGCTATTTTTAATTAAGTATTATTAACCTTTTTTTAAAATTATTTATGAAGACTTCAATTCGATAAATTATAAGAAATCTAATGCATTAGACATTTTTGGTTTTTTAATAAATCTTAGCTTTAGTTGAAAAATTTAAGATTGTGTAATCGATTGATCATTTACAATTTTCATTTAATTAATCTTTATTGAACGAAATTTGGCTAAAAATCCCTGATGAGGATCAGCAAATTGGCCAAAAGTAATGACAGAAATTTTGTGAAAATATCAAGAATTTTTTAAGTTCTACTGCAATTAAAATAATAAATCTGTCGGATATTCTGCCCATTACGGCAGTGAATATTAAACCTAAAGTTGAAATGGTTTTGTACTTTGGTTATAAATTTAGAGCGATTTAAAAAAGACACTTGAATAAAAAAAATAACTGATAAAATTCCTAATGGCTGATTTTAAAATTTAAAACATATTTTTCTTAAAAAACTGAAGTTCTAAAGGTGATTTAGGAAATTTAAAATTTTTCCTATTCTCAAACGTGATATGTTTATTAATTAAACGATTTTAAGAGATTTTTGATCGATGGAAACTGATTTCAGTTGAGAAAACAACTATGATAAAAACAAAAGTAATAAAATTAAAATCACGGGAATATTAAGTAAAAAATATTAATTTTTTTTATTGTAATTGTGTTTTCCAAGGCACAATTAATTAGTGCACTTTTTTCTCACCGTTTTTAAGAAAGCATTATTTTTAAAATTAATTTAAAACTTTTTTTTAACAGCTTAGGTTACTTTTTAATTTATTTTCTAATAAAAATTGTTTCTAAAATTTTTTTAGAAACTAAAATAACAAAAGAACCTACCTCGAAAATCATCTTAAATTTATTTATAATATCCACGGTTTAACTCCTAATTAAAAAAAAAAATTAAAATATTGTTTTAAATATTTTTATTTTTTCAATATTTTGCCACACCGTTGGTTGGGTGGCATCTTCAGGAAACAAAAAATATTTATGTATATTAAGTTCTTTCAAATACAACAAATAAATTGAGTTTGCTACTTTATCTCGTAGGAGGAACATCTTTGTGCGAGCAGATTTTCCTTCTTTAAAAAAGTAAGGTTATAATTAAAGACGCAATGCGCACGTGTTTTTTCAACTGGCACCTAATAGTGTCCACCGTTCTAACGAATTAAAATAATTTTCTATACAAATATCCCGTTCAGGATTCCTCACTTCCTATACGAAGGTATAGGATGATGTGCAGTTCCTGGAGAGAAGTTACATATATCTTAAAACTTGTGGGATACCCTGGCGCTGTGATTTTGTACCCCTGCCACTTAAATTCAGATTAAAAAAAACAACAAAGAAATTTAAAAAATTGTCAAACAAACTTAAAGAATTCGAAAAAAAACAAAAATTCAAATATTAAATAAAAAGTAAACGCAGAGCGAATTTTGAAAGTTATTTTCCAAGTTTTATTTTTTGCTTAAAAAATAATCGTTATTTCTCAAGTTCTATTTTAACTTAAAAAGTAACTATTATTTTACAAGTTTTATTTTTTGATTTAAAAATTTCAGATTTTTTATTAAAAAATAACTATTATTTTTCGAGTTTTATTTTTTGCTTAAAAGATGCAACTGAAGAAGTTGCTGTAGAAAGAGCGTTTTTCACCCTAAAACGAATATTGACTTATTTACGGTCAAAATTATCTGTGCGGGCATTGCACATACATAAATGCTTACTCGTTTAATTAAAAATATTTTAATTGATTTCAATTAAAAATAAAAAAACTCAAAAAATAACAGTTTTTTCGTCGGTTACAGGTTGACAACTTTTAAGAAGTTTTTTGTACTTTTCAGAAGACACAAAAAGAAAACTTTATTACTCTGTTGCTAAACAGTGTTAGAACTAAATAAAAAAACCAAAATTAGTAGGAGATATTTCATGCGGGATGATGTAAAGAAAACAAAGCTATTAAAACTATTTTTCATAAAAAAAAAATTAAAACATATAATAACCCGATTTTATTGTTTTGCGAGTTGAGAGTGTTCAACCTGTAACCAACGAATTATTATTTAAACAGAAATTTAATATTTGAAAATAACCATTAAAAAGTAATTTTTTGAATCAAACTTATAACCGTTACGATCCCTGTTTTAAATTTGCCCTGGATCTAGAGTAGAAGTAAAATAATTTTTGTCTTTATTTTATTGTTTGGACAAAAATCTATTTAGAACGTTTGTGAGAAGTTTGCTAAAGAGTTAAGTAAGTTTTAACGAAATGGCCATAAAATGGCCGCGGGTCGGGATAATAGGACGACTTAAATGATTTAATATTCCCATTGTTTAAATTGAAATTAATTGTTATTTAGCAGCGTTGGTTAAGGCATCTACTTGCTAAACATAGATTCATATATTTAAATCTTAAGTAACTCCAAACAAAAGAACAAATATTGGGATGACAGAGAATTAAAAATAATAAAAAATATCTTAAAAAAATATGGTCCGCAATTGTACTTTTCTATAAAAAGTTCCGGGGTCCTTAAATCGGAAAATATGGGCGAGCGTCAATTTTTTTATTGATATATTTTTTTTTAATTCTCTGTTGCTCCATTTATTTGTTTTTTTTTTTATTGGAGTTAGTTTATTATTCCAAATGATTTGGAAAAATTAAAGGCAGGCTTCGTGTTTTGCCCACTGTTTCGTGGGTCATAATTTTCAATAGTAAAAATTTTCGAAACTATGTTTGATCGCTTGGCGTATTTAGATTTCCTCTGGACCATTTAGTTCATTGGCACGGACAGACGGGCATCATGCAATCGACTTTGCTATGCATAAGATTTCAGAACATATACTTTATGGGTGAACGCTTATTAAAAAAATTTTTTCTTCGGTCTTCTTACTTAAGAAAAATTATTAAAATTTTAAATTGAAGAATTTAACTTTTTCGGCTTTGGTTCATTTTTAATTTAAAATTAAAAGTAATTTTAAAATTTTCATAAATGAGCACTTGGGTGAAAAAATTTTTTCTAATTTTTTTTTTACTTTTGAATAGAAAGAAAAAGAAAATTAATTATTCCACTCATGAATAAAAAGTCAAAATATGTTCTCTCATGTGTGAGAAGTGATAGAGTATTTCGGTACTCTGGTTTGTAATTAAAGAAATTCCTCTAGGTTTGAAAAGTAAAAGCGTTGACAATATTATAAAAAGAATTAAAAGGTAAAAGCCAGTTTAACTTTATTAAAATTTTAATTTATTTTCTTGCAAAACTCATTTTAATCGATTTTATTTTTTTAAGTTACATAAAATGAAAAATGTAATATAACAATAAAATTTAAACGTTAATAATTAAGGTCTACGAAAAACAACGAATTTTCGTACAAAACCTGTGACATGATTGAAAATTAGAAAAAAGAAATGAAAATGATTTTTTAGATATTTCTTTTCGTTTTGGCATTTTGTTTTATTTTAATAATTTAGCAACATGATTTTTTTTAATTTAATTTTTTTTCTTATTGCAGTAGAACTTATAATTTAAACAAGCAATTTTCAAAATATTTATATATTTTTTTTAGTTTTTTTTCTTTCTCTCTCTCTCTCTCTATTTATCTCTTGCTCTTATATTCTTTTTCTAAGTGTTACTATTATACAATATTATAAATAAACATACATAAATATATAATGACAATAATAATAATAAAAACCAATAGCAAAATGTGTAAAAAAAATAAACAAAATGTAAAAAATAAGCACAATTAACAAAGAATGAAGAAAACTAAATTGTATTGTAATTAAACAGGAACGGTAGTCAATTTGGGAGGTACGACAAAAAACAAAATACTCAAATTTGAGCAAACGTTTTAATTGAATGTAAATTAAAACAATTGATCGGCTAGAGTACCAATAAATGTGGCTAAATTCATGGCTGAACCTTCTTTAAATTTAAGGCCCACTGTTTTTCCATAAGCTTGTATAAATATGGCGCGTACAGCATTTAAACGTTGTTTACGTCTGGAAAAGAATCAGAAATAAATTATTAAAATTCATTTTAAATATTTTTTGTTTTGTTCTGCAAAATCAAAATCAAAATATCTTCACTTTAATCATTTCACTAATCATTCGATTTACAGAAACAGTCTTTAAAATAATGCTTTTCATTACTTACAATAATGTTGTGGGTTTTGTGGAAGGTAAAATATCCTTTCCATTTATACTGTTTGTTAAATAGTTGAGGGCACTATTTATACTGCCTCCACTGTTATTTGAACCATTGCTGGGAGTATTTGAGCAATTATAACTATTAACACTGCCGTTGGTGCCATTGGTGCCGTTGGTGCCATTGGTGCCGTTGGTGCCACTACTACCGTTACTACCATTGCCTATACTATAATGACCATTTCCACTATGACAAGATGTTAAAGAATTACCATCCTGTTGTTGTTGTGATATAAAACGCATCATATAACTGCCATTCATCATTGAGTCTATGGAACCGGTATCGGTAACAACTTGCCAGCTTCCGTTCGATGATGTCGATTCTTGTCTTTGACGTGTGGCACTAGCACCTGGCACTGAAATAGGACTAGTTTTTGATCTGCGATTAAATAAAAAATATATTATTCACAATAATAATAAACGTAAAAAATCTTAAGTAGTTTTTTTATATTGAAATAAAAAAAAAGTTTTTAGAAGTCCTTGATGGTTATACAACTTTACGTCTGTCTGCCACGTTTTTTTTAAATAAAAATTAAGAAAATGGTAAAACACTTAAGTTCAGCGAATGCAAACAAACACATCACGCTTTGCAAACGTTTCATGCAAGGCCATTATTAGCTTTTTACTCATCTACTTGCTTTAATATACCGACGCAAACCAATCAGCAAACGTTTGCGAAACGGTTTTTATCAAAGGTTTCAATTTAATTCTAAAAAGTTTATTCTTTTGATACGTCGACGTAATGCACACCCATTTTCGACCCAAGACCCAATAGCGAAGTCGATTGAGCGATGTCTGTCTGTCCGTCCGCGTTAGTATTGAAATCAACATTGCCAAGGTACTAGATGAGCTAGAGAACATTTAAATGCACCAATCGATCAGACATAGTTTCGAAAATTTCGCTATTGAAAATCAGCAAGATCGGACCATGCCCTTCGACGCAGCGAGCAAAACACAACACCTGCCTTTAATATTTCCTTATAATTTGGAACCATGAAGAAACTCAAAAAAAAAAAAAAAAAAAATTAATGGGGCGATAGAGAATAAAAATATAAAAAAAAACATCAAGTGAAAAAATTGACGCTCGTTCATATTTTCCGAGTTATGGGCCCCTGAAATTTTCATAGAAAAGTATAATTGTCGACCATATTTTTAAAACATCAATATGGGTATCATTTAAAAGCTTTTGAAAAGAGCATTCAGAAAATGCTAAAATTTTAAAAAAATGCTTGACCCAATAAATTTTAAATTTTTATTTTATGTAAAATTTTTTAACGTATTTATTATTTTTTCTTTTTTATTTGTTAGGTCTCTATCATCCCAATATTTGTATTTTTGACTGGAGTTACTTCACTATACTAGATTTTCATTTTCGAAAATTTCTATTAAAATTCCATTTTCTATAGTTTTAAAGCACTGGGAATCATAAAAGGATATAATTTCTAAAAAATTATATCAAGTTTTATTCTTCCATCTTCTATAGTGCCCCTGGAATTTAGATTCCTAATAAAAACAAAAAAAATTTAAATCTTAAGACACACACCAATGGCGTTAACATAGTTCTGTTAAGGGGTTAACATAGCGCTGTAAGGCATGTAAAACCTGGGGCTATATACTTAAATTGGAACTGTGGCCACATTTTTGGATCAAATGGAACCGAGCAAAATGCAAAGAGCTTCCTGATTTACTGCTTTTCTACGAACATTGTAAAATAGCTAATATGGTATGTGAAAACCTTTAAAATTTCATAACATATTAGCTGTTTTACAATGTTCGTAGACGAGCAGTAAATCAGGTAGCTCTTTGCATTTTGTTCGGTTCCATTTGATACAAAAATGTGGCCACAGTTTCAATTGGAATATATACCCTCATAATTTATATGACTTACAGCGCTATGTTAACCTGTTAACAGAACTATGTTAACGCCATTGGTGTGTGTTTGAGATTTAAATTTCAAAAATTATCTTCACACACAAAGAATTTTTAGAAAGTAAATTAAAATATAAACCTAAGCCGAAGAAAGTAAATTTCAATTCATTTATATATAGAAATGCTGAAAAATTTACTTTTTTGATTTTAGTTTTTGTGAGATGCTGGTATATCACGTTACCAGCTTTTATGTATCGCAATACCCGAACTTGCCCTAATTTTGACATAAGAAAGTGCAGCAAAAAGATGGAAAGAAGCAAAGTTGTACACCCTACATTTTTTTTTATCAAAAGTAACATTAAGAAAAAAAGCCATCATTTATGACAGTGTTTGTGGGTCTGAAAGGAGATTAAAAGATTTTTATACATTTTACCTTTTTGGATTAGGTGATCGATTTGTTAAGGGATTACCAGCCATGATATTATTGCAGGAACCTTGTGTTGTTACTGTTGCACTTGTTGTTGTTGTTGTTGTTGCTGTTGCATAAAAATTATCCGTTATGGACATATCACAGTTGGAACTATTGGAAAAGCTATCGTTGCTGTCTTGATCATAACTTAAAATAAAGTCTCTGCATCCATACAAATAAACAATAAAATTTTAAATTAAATTAAAAGAAAAAAAAGAAAAAATAAACAAAAACTTACTCTTTAAGCGGTTCATCATCACAGCAATCAGACTTAATAACAATAACACTACTACTGCCACTACTGCTAGACGTTTTAGTACGTTTTCTGCAATTAAAAACAATTCAAAGGAAAAATAGAAATATGTTTTTGGTTACTTATTATTAGATTTACCCCAACATCATTCATACATACATACCTGTGTTCTACAATGCTAAATTCTTCATCGGTTATATATTTGAGCACATGAAAACAGAAAAACATAATATCTTCACCCCTTTTTAAACGATCGGGCAATTGGTGTCCAAACAAATACCAATCATAGGCCAATGTAAAATATGCCATTTGCAGAGCATTCAACGACTGATGAATAAGACCATCGGCCCATAAAGAAAGACGTACCAGAGATATAAACAACGGTGTACGATCCCAACCGCTAATGCAGTGTATTAATAGGCCGGACTTTTCTTCTTGTATATGCTTTAGGCAAGCTTTTAAATAATTTTGTGTTATCAGCACCAAATCCCAATTTTTATATTCATTCCAATTAATATTTAGTTCAGTTGTAGGAAATAGTTTTGGTACAGAAATATTAGCATCATTGAACGATTGTTTCCAATTGTAGTATAAGTTTTTGGCCATATAATTATTGTCACGAAATTTCTTAAAAAATTCACATCCTGGATACGGCAGTGATAGTAAATTGAAATTTTCATAATGATTTTCAGGATCAGCCTTTTCGGAGGAGGAAACACTTGAAAAATGAATTAAAACAAAGTAAAAAAATGTAAAGTGATTTTAGTTTTTTTTATTTACGAGCAATATTAAAAAAAAAATAAATAAAAATAATTACATAAATAAATAAAACATAATAATAATTAATTTATTTATATTTGTGTCTTCTAACTTTTTTTATAATTGTGTTGTTTATTTATTAGCAAATAATAATTTAACAAAAAGTGAAATAAAGAGAGACTCAAGTTCGAACTTAAAATTAATAATCAAATCGACTTTCTTTTACTGCCAATTTAAAAGAAGAAAGTTATCAATCGGTTCGCGCGAAATTTTTTTTATATTTGTTCAAAAATAAATAATTTCTAAATCGATTATAGATTTGTATTATCCAATTTACAACATTTTTTTTTTAAATGTTAAAAATAAAAGGTGTTTCCAATTAAAATACGCAATTTTAAAGTATCTTTTGAATGGTAAAAGAGGTAAAAGAGTTCGAACGCAATAGCTCCGAAAAAAATGATATAAAAAAGCTAAACTCAAAAAACAAAACTTGCGATGACAGAGACTTAAGAAATAAGAAAAAAAAATTAAGAACGATTTATAATTTTACATCAAAATGTCATCGGCTCTTAGTAGGTTAAGCATTTTTTTTTTTAAATTTTAGTTTTTCTTGAAAGATCATTTTAAAAGCTTTTAAATGATACCCATATTGACCATCTTGACAATCAAACTTTTTTATGAAAATTTCAGAGACCCATAACTCGATAAATATGGGCGAGCGTCAATTTTTTCACTTAAGTTTTTTTTTTAGTTTTTTAATTCTCTATTGCCCCATATGCTTGTTTTTTTTTTTTTTTTTTGATTGGTAGAGGCAGATGTGTTGCTTCGCCCACCTCCTCGAGGGACATGGACGACCGATCTTGCTGATTTTCAACAGTAAATTTTCAAAAACTATGTCTGATCGAAAATTAAATTAAAATTAAAATTTCCCTAGCTCATCTAATGCCTTGGCAAAGTTGATCTCAACATTAACACGGACAGACGGACATCACTCAATCGACTTCGCTATGCATAAGGACTCAGAATATTTAAACTTTATGGGGTCGGAAATGGATATTGCAGAAATTACAAACGGAATGACAAACTTAGATAGTATAAAAAGGACATACTTTTTGTGGTGAAGGGTTTAAAAACTTAACTAAAAAATTGAAGATTGCCTCTATTGGTGGCGAAATTTACATAGAACGAGTCAAGGCGAATAGATTTACGGTGGGAGCGTTGGCGAATTCTTCCATTTTCGCCGTTAGCCTGAATGTCAAACTACATATAAAAGATAGTATACAGATTTTTTATATATGCTGTTTGACAGTTAGGCTACCGGCGAAAATCAATGAATTCGCCATCGCTCCCACCGTATATTATTTTGCCATAGAATGAGTATTGTTAAGTTCTCTTTAACAAGTAAAATGTTTAAAATTGGAAGAAGACAGGAGAGCAAGTATCACTTATGGAATATTAAACAAAGTTTTATGTATAAAAACGGTGAAATTCTGGTCAAAAATAATAAGAAATAAAGTTGAGAACTCCAAAACACAGCGGTGTAAACGATTTATTTTGGACATAATTTGTTATCTCATGAAACACTACAGATATCTTAATGAAATTTCATAAAGGCAAAAAAGAGATGTTTCTAAGTGGAGCTGCGAACGGTCGGCTACCTAGATTAAATTGAGGCTTCTGGGTAGGCCCCCAAAGTTGGGAACCTCAAGCGCATAATTTTTTGGAAATGCCAAAAAAAGTTTTTTTTTCACTGAAATGTTAATTTTTTTAAATTTATTTGGACCTTGAAAACATCTACCAAAGAATGTTCTTCCATGTATAGATTTACGCTTTTAGTTTGGGAGAAAATTGGCTTAATTTTTTTTTTAATTTTGGCCAAAATTGAGGAACTTTGTATTTTTAGCGTAGTGTACTTATTTACGATAGGATTATTACTTAAGGACATTAGCTTTAGTTTTAATAAAATTTTGAATAAATAAGTTTCAAGATTTGTTTTAAAAGCGCTTTACGTTAAAAAGCTTCTGAATTTGGGAAAATGTTAAAATACCATTTTTTCAGGATTTTCATTAAAAAGGTGATATTATTTTTTTCCTTATGTAATCTAAACTTACTTTGGTACAAGCAATTTTTTTTTAAAATCTATTTTAAAGACAAGAGAAAATATCGAATAAAAGAAAACTAAGTGAAACAAATTATAACAATTCTCCCTCAGTCAATTTTGAAACAAAATTTATAAATTACTGCAAGATTTTTGGAAAGTGTAAAAGCACCGATTGAAAGAAAAACGTAAACGGATTTTAAGGCTGGGTTCACCCATTTTTTTATATGTAGTTTGACGTTTTTCTTTTTGAGAGAGAGAGAGAGAGAGAGAAAAAAGAGTTAAACTCACTTCGGAACAATTTCAGCTTGAATTGGTTTAATTTTAATTTTTGTTCCGAAACACAACTTGCACAACTAGTTTATTTTTTCAAAGAAAATTTTACTGAGCTGCTACATCATATTATACGAGGGCTGCTATATATATTTCTGGCCTGGCAACACTGAGTGCTGCCAAGTGCAATCTGACATTTCCATTGGAAAGTTTGTCATTTTTAAGCATAATCGTACTTTAAACATTTTGACGTACGACCATTATTTGTGTTGTTTACAGTGACTTGAAAAAATTAATATAGAAAAAAATGGAATTAACTCGTGAACATTTTCGTGCCATCATTTTTCACAACTTTCGACAGGGATTATCATGACAAGAGTGCATTGATGAACTTAAATCTTTGTATGGGGATGAAGCACCATCCTATAGCACTGTGAAAAATTGGTATAATGAATTTAATCGTGGCCGAAGCTCGCTCAAAGACGATTTCCGTGAAGGTCGTCCAAAAACGGCTGTTGTGCCAGAGAACATTGATGCCGTGCGTGAACTCATAATGCAAGATCGACATGCGACATACCGAGAGATAGAGACATCCTTGGACATCTCTTCCACCAGCATATATTCGATACTGCATGAACACCTGGCCGTAAAAACAGTTTGTTCTCGTTGTATCCCGCAAAAAAGGCTCGTGTCGATTGGTGCAAAGAAATGTTGCAAAAATACGATTGCGGTGCTTCCAAAGACGTTTATAAGATCGTCACAGGCGACGAATCATGGATCTATGCGTATGAGCCCGAAACGAAACAACAATCGACCGTGTGGGTCTTCAAAGACGAGCAAAATCCAACGAAAGTTGGATTGTTTAGTAAATAAAAAGTCAAATTTTTTTAAAACTTTAATTTTAAACGAATCTTATGGATCATAAACAACACAATCGTTGTGAACTGTTTGAACCTCTTTTCTAACACTGCTTTAATACTTACGCCATAAAATATTTAATTTTTCTTTTCTCCACCATTAGATCTACAATTGTGCTAACATTTAGGGCATTCAGCAGCTGTATGTCGCTCTTAATAACCTCTTCGTAGGTAAAAGGTGATGGTTCATTTAAGGCATGATTCACTAAGGAATCTTCATTGTTATCATTATTTTCATCATCGACAATATGATTACCCCGATCACTATAATTTGTACCATTTAGACAATCATACGCATAATCAACAACCTTTCGTCCATAAGTTTCGGCATTAACCGATATTGTGGCAGACCGACAAATATATTTGCCGCGATACATTATAACGGGCACAACAAAACGTTGACGGCATCGTGCATACTTCGCCATCGTTATCAGCTCTCGTATTTTACTTATATCATATAGATCTTCGTATATGGTGCTGGTGGTTGTATTCGTTATGCCATTTGTAGCTGGAACATTTGTGGTCGGTGTCGGCTGTATAAGATGTTGTTGATATTGTAAATACGATTGGGGATTTGGATATTGGGGTTGTTGTGGTAGTTGTGCTAATTGCTGTGGAATTTGATGCATTGCCGAGTTGGCAAATGTTACAAATGCGTGTATGCCATTGTTAGTTGATGATGTTGTACTTGAAGTGCCATTGGAGAAAGTTGTATTGTGATGAAAACCATTCGTAATTATGGTACTATTTTGTGGTGTTGCATTTGTTGTTGTTTGATTAAATATGTTTGTATTATTGATCGTTATAGTCGATGCCATATGCCCATGTTCATATTCGGGTATAAAAATACGTCCCGGATAACGTGGACTTAAGACCCCATTGGTATTATCGAGTTCGATGAGTGTATAGTCTTGTTTAAATAGGTATTCACATTTTTTCGTTATTTCTTCTTCCTGAAAATGGACCAAATATTAAACATTATTTTTATCCTATTGCTTTTTTAAATTAAACTAATTTACATATACATACAGAGTACACATACACATCCATAATAAAAAATATAAACAACTATCTAAGATTTGTTTCTTTATCAACTTTAATCAAGAAAGTAAAAAATCTCGTTCAGGATTGCGTGACATCCTTTAATGTGATAACGTGAAATTTAACAGTCAATACTACAAGGGCTCAGGAACAAGAGACAACTTTTGGCCTCTCCATTGACAACAAGCAGGAAGAGAGACATGTAAAAATCTATTAATCAACAATTAACGAAGCCAAAAATTCAACTACGTGAAATGTACAAACCGCTGAAACCTTAAAAGTGAAATGAACACAAGTAAGAGTGCCAAATCTTATTTCCCTTCACCGTGTATGTTAATCTACTTTAGTAAAGTAACTCCAATCAAAAAAATTATTATTGAGGTGACAGAAAATTAAAAAAAAAAAAAAAAAAAAAAAAAATAAATAAATAAAAATTACATAAAAATGGCATCGGCTCCTAATGGGTTAATTATTTTTAATTTTTTTTTTTAGAATTTTCAGAAAGATCTCTTCAAAAGCTTTTAAATGATACCATATTGATGTTTTAAAAAATATGGTCGACAATCGTACTTTTCTATGAAAAGTTTAGAGGCCCATAACTCGAAAATATGGAGGGCCAATTTTTTCACTGGATATTTTTTTTTTAATTCTCTATCGCCCCATATATTGCTTTTTTTTTGATTGGAGTTACTTCATTGCTCCAAATGATCTGGAAAAATTAGAGGCAGGCGTGGTGTTTGCCCGCTGCCTCGAAGGAAATGGACCGATCTTGCTGATTTTCAATAGCAAAATTTTCGAAACAATGTTGATCGATTGGCTCATCTCTGCAAAGTTGATTTCAACATTTACACGCACGGACAGACAGACACAACTTAATCGACTTCGCTTTGCATAAGGGCTCAGAATATTTATACTTTATGGGGTCGGAAATGTATATTGGAGAAATCACAAACTTAGATATTTGTAGTGAAAGGTGTAAAAATGGCGTGTTTTTAATCTGAACTTGGTCTCGTAACAATTGTAAAGGCACAAAAGCTATTTCAACTGCTTGCCCTTCTGTCTTAGTTTTCTATCTGCTGTCCTTTGCTCTTCTAATTGCTACCATCTTCCCGTAATTGTAGTAAGATGCCTGCTTGTTTTTTATCTAAAATTCATAAAGTTGGAATATAAATCAAATTTATACACGCTTGTATGAAGAAGTGAAAGATTTGAAACAATTTGTATATCATTAATTGAAAGCACTAGTTTCTCGGTGCTAGACAAGGCCAGAAGAGTTGAGTACGAGTATTCATCTCTATCGCATATTAATCACGACATCTAAAATATAGATAATAATTATTGTTTTGTGACAACTAGTCGTCGATTATTGTCCATATCATGACCACTTTTGGTCCGGTTTGTGTTCGCTAGTTTACAATGGCATTCAACACAAATTTATATCCATAAATTATCTGAAAACACAAATGAACACTAAAATTAACAATAAAATAAAACATTTATCAACTTGTAGCCTTTTTACCAACAATGAAGGGTATACAAAAGTCAACGCAACCCGTCATACACTATTTAACGGTAAAGTGAATAATAATAAAATTAATTTCAGCAAAACAAAGAAATAAAGAAAACGTCATATCTTACAACAACGTAAAGTAAGATTAAAACAACAACAACAATAACCAAAACGGACGATGTGTATTGTTTACATTATTTTTCCTTTTGTAGTTCGGTTTATTTCTGTTTATTTGTAATTTTTATTTTGTTTTGATTTTGATTGAAACCAAGTCTACGAGGGCGGTTCTACGAATTTAGAAAAAAAAAACTAAAAATCTGCTGTGATACCTCCCTAAAGATAATATAAAAAACTTTGACTAACGGTTGCTTTGACTTTGACTGCACGGGTGGTAGATATGTCAACGAAACGACTGCATAACATAAAGGCCAGGATTGACTATCATACCCAGTCATACGATCTGTCAAAAATTGCATAATTGCTTAAAAACAGCCTTTTTGGCAGATCTGTACGATTTTATAATCTTTTGAAATAATTTATAAAATTACTTTTTCTATGCAATCAGAGTTGATTTTTTTTGAAGATGAGTAGAAAAAACAACAAAATATTAAAAGTATATTTTTTATATAAAAGTGTGGCACCTACGACAACATTTTGAAAGGATTTTTAAAGTATGACAGAATTATTTCAGACTTTTGTGTGATTAAATCGTACTATTGTGTATGATAGTGAATCATGGCCTTAAGCAATGCAAAAAGATCGCTTTTTTTCTTCGCCTTGCTTAAGCCTTTTCCATTCTTTGTGATAATACTACAAAATTTTACGTTTCTTAAAGCTGGATTCACCCATTTTGTCCAGACAAATTTTTTGTTGGGACAAAAATTTTTTACTGAGAGTTTTCTGCAGTACGATTCACCCACTTCGAAAAATTTGCCCGGACAAACAAAGCTGTCATACGAATACATAAGTAAACACGTCAAATTAATTTTTCCACGTAGCAACATAGCAGCAAGTCGTTAAAAATAAATTGGCAGCGATTTGCAATTGCTTCCTTCAATAAATATAACACAATTATAGTTACTCAATTTCAATTCTAATGGCGTTAGCTATTGTCGTCCAAATGCTTTGCTTTGTATGATTATTTTTATATGAGCTCTAGCTTATGTCGTACATGCATTCTCTTCCGGGCTTTTTCATTTCCATTATAAGCTTGAGGGCAACTACTTCATTGAAGTCCATTTTGTAAAAAAATATTTTATTGTAAAATTATTCTTTATTGATACTCAACACAAATAAAACAAATTCCACAATTTGATACTATGCAAACACTTTGGAAATTTTTTTTGTGGCAACACTGTTAAATTTTGTGCGGACAAAAATTAAATTTAAACGAAATCACTTCTTTCACTCTCTGAGAGTAATGTTAAACTACATATAAAAGAAATTTTGTCCGGACAAAATGGGTGAATCCAGCTTGAAAGAACATGTTGCAATTTTCCGTCTCGTCTTTTTTTTTTTTTTTTTTTTTTATTTTCCCGTTTTTTTGTTATTCATATTTGCCGATTTATCGACATTTTGCCGATTTTTGCTCCAAAAATTTTTTATACACACTACTTTTGGGCATCACTTGTTACATTAAGAAAAGACCGTTAATAAGTTCGTTATTCCCTGAAAAATTGTTTCCTTAATATAAAAGTGATGAAAGTCAAAATAAAAACTAAAATGGGCTAATCATCTCATTTAAACTAAATTATTTATAATGTGTTTTTAATTATGTTAATGATAATAAATCATTTATGTAAAATATAAATTAAATGAAAATAAAATTAATAATATTAAAATGAAGAATCACAAATTTTTGGTATCTAGTCATTTCTTTCTGATAAAAATGAAAATGAGAAAAGTAAAATTACTTTGCGATTAATGAATTGAACAGTGCAGCGAAATAAATATTTTTTTACATTTAACGAATGACTTAGCAGTATTTTATTCGAATGGAAGAGTCAAAATAAAGGAGAGTGAAAAAAGCGCAGCTAAATTTGTCTCAAAGTCGAATGGAACAGATTCCAGAAAGATTTTGTGTTAGTTTATATGTTGTTAACATTATATAATACTATATTGCTTTGTTTTGTTGTTTTGTGTTAATAAAAATAATTTTAATTGTTTTTTAAAAGGGTTTTTTAATTTGTCATTTTTTTGCCGATTTTATTAAACTTAATTGCCGATAATGCAGATTTTTTAATGAAAATATGCCGATTTCTTATCAAAATCATCTGGCAACCCTGCCCAGCATCGATGGTAATAAAAAAAAAGAAAACAGTAAGAGTGTTATGTTCGGCTATGACGATCCTTCACCATATATGTAAATCAAGTTTAGTAAAGTAACTCCATTAAAAAGAAAATATATAAATATTGGGGTGACCGAAAAAAAAAATTAGTACCATATATAATTTTACATAAAAATGCCGGCTTTTAATAGGTTAAGAATAAATACCTTTTTCACTTTTTGTGGTGAAGTTTATAACAAGTCTATACCGTCAAGTAATTGTTAGGCAGGTGTTTAAAAGCTGAGGGCGACTATGAGCACAAAAAATTAAAAATCCGCCAAATATGAGTTTGAATCACACACGAAGGGTTTCCTACGATATATGATGCAACCTTTAACTTTTAAACTGTTTACAGCAAATATAGTAAAATATATTTTGATTAAGTTTAAAATAATGCCCTATAAAAATGATGTTACTATTAGGACACCTTTTAAAGTCTCAGCCTATTAAGGTTAAGAAAATAATGACATATATGTACAATTTATGTTACTATCGGGGTACCCTTTATTTAGATTTTTTTACATATCCTTATAGCAGACTTAAAACGGATAAAAAGATAATTCCATTTTTCTTAAATTCACGGCCTTTTGAAAACATCCTTCAATCTCTAAATTTAATTAATTATTAATAATTAAAAATATTAATAATTTATTTTTATAGCAGACGACATATTTGTTTAAAAAAGTAATTAATGTTGTATTTTTGTACTTGTTGCTATAGCGCATACACAAACTGACACGGAGTAAATTTAATGTGTCTGCTTATAACAGTTCAAAACAAGTTGTTATGAATATCATCCATCCACCCTTTAATTTTAAGCATTTTTCGTTATAGCGGTTATAGTATTACATCTTCTGTGAAAATTTCAAGAGCCTGCCTATAACGGTTTCAGAGGTAAGAGGGCTGTGACAGTTGTAATTAATTATTTTTTTTCAAGGTTTAATTTTAGTCGATGAATGATTTTATCGACAAAGAAAGTTATATGACCGCTCTCGTACAAATAACAATGATCACAAAAACAAAGCAACAAAAAAAAAAAAAAAAAAAAATACAGATATAAATAAATTCAATACGAAAACGTTAAAATGTGTGTGCAACAAGAAAACAAAAATAAAAATAAATGTAAAAAGACTTTGACTGCATTATGAAAAAAAAAATGCAGTTCTTTTACATTTATAAAGTAAACGGCTGCTGAAATATATGAACGCCTGTTCCCAAGGCGGAGCAATAGTCTGAAGAAAAACAACAACAAAGTGCAACTAACCACAAACTATATGAAAAAACTTTAATAAAATAGTTTTAAGTTTTCAGTTCTTTGTTTAAAGTAAAACGGTCTGCTGCATTTACCAGGTTTTAAAATATCAAAACCAAATGAAAGGCTAACTGGCTGACTGGCAGACAGACAAACGCAGCAACAAAACAAATGTTGGAAAAGTCTTGTTGGTAACCCGGATTTTAAACTCTTTGCAGATAATGGGCAACCAGCAAAAACTAGTTGGAGTATGGACTACTTTCAACTTATTTTCTCAATAGAAGCAAACATTTACATTTTCTTGTTGTACCCTTCACCACAAATGGAAAAAGGGTAAAGTTAAGTTTGTAATTCCGTTTGTAATTTCTCTAATATCCATTTTCAGCTCTGTAAAGTAAATATTATCTGATTCTCATGCATAGCAAAGTCTATTTGGTAATGTCCGTCTGTGTTAGTCTTGTAATCAACTCTGCAAAGGCACTAAATGAGCTAGAAAAAAATGTAAATGCGCCAAGGGATCAGATATAGTTTTGACAATTTTGCTTTAAAAAATCAGCCAGATCGGTTCACGTCCTTCAGGACAACGGGCAAAACACCAAGTCTGCCTCTAATTTTTCCACGTCCTTTTGAACAATGAAGTAACTCCACTAATAATATAAAAAAAAACAAATATATGGGGTAATAGAGAATTGAAAAATAAGAAAAAAAGCCTCAAGTGAAAATGTTGGCGCTCGCCTGCCTATATTTACCGATTTATAGGCCTCTGAAATTTTCAAAATTTTTAGAATATCAATATGGGTATCATTTAAAAGCTTTTAAAGAGATCTTTCAGAAAATACAAAATTTTTTTTAAAAATGCTTAACCTACTAAGAGCCGATGACATTTTTATGTAAAATTTTATATCACACGTAATTATTTTTCCTTACTTTTTAATTCTCTGTCACCCCAATTTTTTTTAAGTTACTTCACTAAAGGTGTCTTTAGACGAAATGTTTTTTACATTTGACTTGTCAGATTTTCCATAACATAACATTTCTTATGTTAAATAAATATGTAAAAGTTATATGACAAATTTTCATTTAGAGCGTGTTCTATTTTCATATGACAAAGCATATGACTTTCAGTGGTGCAACTTTTTCTTTCTTCACTTATACCGTTTTTAAATGATCAAAAAGTGCAAAAAGCACTAAAATCGTTGGAAGCAGAAGAGAGTTAACATCTTTATTAGCATTAACAGAGCCGCTCACCAAACAACTGTTGTAAACAATGATTTACTTTGTAGGTTTTGTAAGAAGAAATTTGCTCGTACGTTTAAACGCAAAATTTTGACATGTGGAGTTTCAAACTGACAAGTCATATGTAAAAAAAATTTCGTCTAAAGGCACCTTAAACTAGATTTACATATGAATATGGTGAAGGGAAGGGTATATTAAATTCGATATAGCCGAATATACACCACTCTTACTTGTTGTTATTAACATTGTTGTTGTAGTGCCTTGGACAGCGATTTAGTCCGTTGTTTCTTTTTTAAACTTTTAAGATATTTTTGGATTACAAATTTATTTTTAGCAGATACTTATGAACGACGTTTATTAGCAAATAAAATATGTTCTTGTTAAATTCAGAAGCATTAAAAAATTGGTGGAAAAGATGGAAACCCGATAACCGAGATATCTAACTTTGTCATTCCGTTTTTATTTCTACAATATCCATTTCCGATCCCATAAAGTATATGAATTCTGAGTTCGTATTTATATCGTATCGTATGTTATCGATTGCGCGATGTCCGTCTCTCCGTCCGTGTTAGTGTTGAAATCAACTTTGCACTAGATCAGCTAGAGACTATTTAAATCGCCAATCGATCAGATATAGTTTTGGAAATGTTGCTATTGAAAATCAGCAAGAACGGTCCATATCCTTTGGAGCAGCGGGCAAAACACCATGTCTGCCTTTAATTTTTCCACATCATTTAATATAATAAAGTAACTTCAATCATAAAAACAAACAAAACATCAAGTTAAAAAATTGGAGCTCGCCCATATTTTCCTAATTAAGGGAAATTGTCATAAATTGTCTGCCGGGAATTTAAGTGAACAGTTTTATTTTTTTACTCGCATACTGGTAAAACTGCACTAAACTATCTTTAATATGTAGGAGTATGCTCAAATGACTACTAACTTAGTCATTGTTTGGCCATATAAGTACTTATTACAACAAATTCTATGAATGAATTTTAAATTCACGTACAGACGGAAAATCAGACAGATCGAGGGGCAAAGAAGCAAGAAGTTGTAAAAACATCTAGTAGAAAAGCAAAAACAACAAAAATGAATGTACACAACAATATTTGAACACACATTCTCATAAACACACACATAAGTACATGTTTAAAAATAAACAAATTTTGTATAACAAGTTGTCGCTGAACAGCACAAGGAAAAATGCAGCAACTAATAAAAATAAACTTGTATAAGAAACGAACCGCACCCACTCACCTTTTGCAATGATTTTACGTATCATTTTTATAATCTTTAGATTTTTGTTTCTCTTTTTATGAATGTGTAATATCTAATTTATGTTATAAATCTCTTTGTAAGTTTGTTTGTTTGTGGGTCAATCACGGCTAAACGACTGGACCGATTTTAGTGAAATTTAAAACGCGGGTAAATATTTTTCCTGATGGTAAAATAGAATATTTATATTTTCAATTAGTAGACCAGGAAAGAAGAAAAGCTTTCTCCTTTTTCGGAATTATTATGCGGTCAAACCGATTTAAATAAAATGTTTAAACGTCCAATGGTGAAATGCGTAATTTCAAATTTTTTCTTAATTCTATTACTAAAACCTATTATGAATTCTGAATATAACCTCTACAGTTCTGAAATATACAATGTCGTGGTTTTCGCTCCTTTTCATTTTTGATCCATTTTTGGGCATTAAGAAAGAAAATAAAAAGCATGAGCTTTTCGGCCTGTTTGTAGAAATTGTTATATTTTGACTTTGTATATTTTGCTATAAATAAAAATTAAGTTTTTTATTAAATTTTTATTAAAATTTAAAATTTTTAAAAAAATGTTTGTTAAAATGTTAAAATAATCAATTCTGTTAATTTAACATTCTTTGAGTGAGAGGTATGTTAACTGTAACAGGGTCGTCAAAAACGAAGCGAAAGGCAGAATTAGTCTTTACTTTCCGTCCCGTGACGAATCAGCTGATCAATTTCTGTTAAATGGAAAAATATGTATTTGTGGTTTGTTATTACTTTGACGTTCTGTTCTTTTCCGTTCGAATCAGTAGAAAATAGAATTCAACGTTAAGTTACTTGAAAGTTGTTTGGTAGTGTGAGTGCAAAATTGTAAACAAACCATTTTTGTCATTGGAATTGTGCACGGCACAGAACAGCAACAGAAAGTAAAGACTAATAAGGCCTTAACTGACCCTTACGATTTTAATAAAATTCTAGACAGAGATAAATATTTATTTAGAAAATTCGAAAGAATATGCTTTTTTATTCCTGCACCGTCATTCTTCCTCAAAATGGCGACGCGAGATTTTATTTATGTCAATTGCCAATTGAAGGAAGGCTATGAACTGTTAATTTTCCGTTAGAAATTAAAAAAATAATAAAGTAATTTTTTTAATATTAATAAAAAATATCTAAATACAAATAAAAAACTATTTTGGTGCCTACTTTTTTTGACATGTTTTACATTCACTAAAAGTGCGTCGTAGTCAAAATGACGAAGGACGACGTTACAGTACAAAAAATAAGGATGATGTTCTACGGTTAAAATAAAGGAAACAGAAAGGGTCAGTGGGGGAAAGTTTTTTACTCTTGACTTTGGTGATTCCATACTGTCGACTGGTAACTGTTGACCTTTTTTAATAAAACCCACAACCTATTAAATGACTTAAAAATTTTTTTTAGAGAAACTTTCTGGCTGCTGACTTGAAACTCATCATAGTAAGCTAGGAAAATTTTAAAAATAAAATGTTTATTGCTGTAACAAAGGTTCGGTTGAATAATTTCTGAATTTCTTCAGAAAATAGAGGAGTTTTCACGGGGTAAAGATAATGCATCAAAGGAAATTATGCATGTGATCAGATGCACTAAAGTTGCTGCCTTCTTTCCAATTCAGCAATTTGTTGATATTTTATTTTCTTTATTAAAATTTATCTTCTACCTGTCCTTTCTATTAAACCCTGTATGAAAAAATATACATTGAAAAAACATACATTCATACATATACATATAACAATTTACACACACATATATACACTAAATAACGTTGATAAACTTAAACAATTTTTGTAGCTACGATAATTGAGGCAAATAATTCAGGTTAGGACAATAAATATTTTTTAAAAAGTTGACAAATTGATATTTTTCTTATCAATTTTTGGTCATTATGCAGCAAAAAAAATCTTTTTCTTGCAGTAACTGACAAAAGTTTTTACAATATTTTATGCAGCACTTAGTGGAACATATTTTGATTACAGGAGCATATATGTAAATATAAATGTATATAATGTATGTATATATGTAAATGTGTATCTGTTTCAGCAATCATATTTATTATTTCCTTTCTAAAGCAAATAAAATAAATATGTACATAAATTTAATTAAAAAAAAATTATTCGTATGTTTTTTGAAGTCAATTAAACATAAAAATATTCAGGGTCACAGAGGGCAATATATCATTTGAAATTTCTAGAATATTTTTATAGTTTCCAAACTGTCTCCAGTATGAAATTATTATTATATTTTTTATACACTTCACCGCACAAAAAGTGGAAAAAGGGTATATCTAAGTTTGTCATTCCGTTTGCAATTTCTGCAATATCCGTTTCCCAACCCTATAAAATGTATTTGTCATTCGTCTTAATGGCTCCTATAGCATTAAAATCGTGGTCCAAAACCGGATGCTTACTAGTGCCTCTTCCAGGCACTGTCTGCAAGTGTCGTCTTCTTCAACTTTTATTTTGGCCCGATGAAACTTTACGATTGTTCAATTATATTTTAGCTACTTTTTGAACTTTTTTCCAAGGCTTTATTGCTCCAGGAGTGCCTTTAGAGATTAACTCATCAAGCTTCTGTGATGTTTTTTTTTTGTCCATCTACTGCGATTCCACTTTTGGTCAGTGAAAACTTGAATATCAACAGAAACCAAGTTCTTGTGACAGTCAGAAAATATAAAAAAACAACAAATTGTAAAATTAATATTAAACACTAAAAAGGTAAGGTGGCCCATCTCCGCTAAAATTGTTTCCAAAGTGCATTTTCGTCAAAGCCTACGCGTTTGCATTCTTTTAAAGCCGGCTGGCTGGCTGCCTGACAACATGAACTAAGAGAGAGGTAATTAACCTCGAATAAGGTAAAACTTATAATGTATTTATTTAAACCTTGTACTTTAAATACAACAACAGCAATAAAAATCAACTTAAATTGAAATTGAGGCGAGACCAACATGTTTGAAATAATTTCTTTAAAAAAATTTTTTTTTTCAGTTTTTCCTTTTTTTTTTTTTTTTTTTTGCAATCAATTAATAAAATGCATGAAATCAGGTTTGATAAAGCAAGCAATCGTGAGCAGTTAATTTGAATGGTTTTACATTGTATTTATTAAATGCCTTGGTTTGCAAAAAAAAAAGGAAGAAATAAAAAATAAAAATATGCATCAGTAAACGAAAGTTTGCCTGAATGAATAAATGAATGAAAATGCTTTAAGTACATTTTGTACATAAAAGATCAAGTATTTTAAACGATGCTCGAATAAAAAGTTCGAAAGTAGAATGTAAAACATGTTTTTGTTTAAGAAATTTTTTCACAGAATTTCATTTGCATATAAATATTAATAATAATAAGAAGAAGAAGTGACGAGCCAACTAATTGGTAATTGGTCCAACACATTTCTTTTTTAGTATTTTAAAGCTGCTCTATGAATTTGTCAAATAATGTGCAACTCGGAAACTGTGCTCTGAAAGCAAAATGCAAATGTTCCGCACCCGTTCTTAGCTTTCTTATCAGCTAATTTTGTTATTTTTCTTAAGTGACAATGCGAGAATGTATTTGTTTATAGAAATAAAAGAAAAAATATTTTAAATACATACGTTTAACATTTTTGCTTACGTTTCGTGAATTTAAATAAAATAAAGTTTTTAACGTCAGTCAGCGATTGTTTGTTTTTAACAACAAAGCTGATAACCTGCTATTTTTAATTTTGTTGTTTTACAGCCGCTTTGACAGGAAGGGTTATTCTACAAGAATGCATTTTTAGATAAAAATTAATGGGCTATGACTTGTTTTTAATAAAAATTAAGTTTTTGATAAAAAAAATTCAATTTTTAATACAAAAAAGTGTTTTTGATGCAAAAAAAAAAAATACTTTTTTGTTTTAAAAGTAACTTTCAGTTGGCAGAAAAAGTACCTTTTGTTAGCAAAAGTAAATTGTTGTAGAAAAAAAGAGACTTTTTGGGATTTTTGTTTTTTTTTTTGGAAAGTTAATTTGAAGTTTTTATGGAAAAAGTAACTTTTTAAATAATTAATGAATTTTTTTTTTTTTTTCGATGAAAAAATGATTTTTTGATGCAAGAAGTGACTTTTTGATAAAGAAGGGATTTTATGGAAAAAAGTATTTTTTTTATTATAAAAAATGTGACTTTTTGATAGAAAAGCGACTTTTTATGGGAAAACGTGTTTTTGATAGAAAAGTAAATTTTTGATGGAAAATAGTGACTTTTTGATGGAAAAAAGTGATTTTTTTTTACGGAAAAAGTGATTTTCTGATAGAAAAGAAGAATTTTGATTTTTTAATAAATGGCAAAATGAGAAATTTACGTAAAATTATTATAAATAAGAGATTAAAAAATATTTAAAAAGTAACTTTTTGATGATAAAACTGACTTGTTCTTGAAAAAATTGAGTTTACGCTTTAAAAACATATTGGTAAAAAAAATACTTTGTATAAAAAAATGCTTTTGTGATAAAAAAATGTGATTTTTGATGAAAACAAAAAAATATTTAGTGCCTATTTGGTGGAATAGAACTTTGATGGTGAGGTGAAAAGTAGCTTTTCTAAAATTTTATACGTGAAAAATCAAACTTTTCTGGCGATACGGTAGAAAACACGCTTTGTAGTAAAAATATTGATTTTTATTAAAAATAAGTTTTTATTTTGACGAAACAAGAAACATTTTAATTTTTATACTGAAAGTAAATCATAATTTTGTATGCAGGTTTGCATAGTTGAGTGTGCAAAATATTTTATTTCTATATATTTGTAAATGCATTGTGGAATTAATGATTTCGTAATTAATTTTACAAGGCCAAAAATAATTTCTATATGATTTTTTTAATTCAGTCAAATTAAACTCATAACCAGTTGCTGATATTGTAATCCACCAGAAGGCGCCATAAAAACCTTTACAAACGATTAAGTTTAAAAAGCTTGAGCGGAGTAAAGAAAATATTTACAATTAATACCTGACACCTTGCACCTTGAAATGCAAAAATAAGTAAATATTAAATCAAACGTATTTTTATTAAAAATACAAATGAAAATAAAAATATTAATACCAAGAAAATTAGCAAGCAAAATAAGGAACACAACACGTTGACAACAATATTTTTTGTTCAATAAAAAAAAGTTTGTAGAGAAGCTTTGCTCTTGAAAGCATTACAAATATTGTTCTTTTAAAATCTGCGCAGACATATAGAAATTTCAGGTTACACTGAAATAGCTTCAGATGCAAAGTGATTTATCTTATGCGTTTTCAGATAAATTCATACGAGGGCTGTTATATATATTTCTGGCCTATAAAACACTGAGGGCTGCCAAGTGAAATCTGACATTTCAATTGGAAAGTTGAAAGCATAATCGTACCCAAAACGTTTTGACGTACGACCATTATTTGTGTTGTTTACAGTGACTTGAAAAAATTAATATAGAAAAAAATGGAACTAACTCGTGAACATTTTCGTGCCATCATTTTTCACAACTTTCGACGTGGATTATCACGACAAGAGTGCATTGATGAACTTAAATCTTTGTATGGCGATGAAGCACCATCCTATAGCACTGTGAAAAATTGGTATAATGAATTTAATCATGGCCGAAGCTCGCTCAAAGACGAATTCCGTGAAGGTCGTCCAAAAACGGCTATTGTGCCAGAGAACATTGATGCCGTGCGTGAACTCATAATACAAGATCGACATGCGACATACCGAGAGATAGAGACATCCTTGGACATTTCTTCCACCAACATACATTCGAAACTGCATGAACACCTGGCCGTAAAAAAGGTTTGTTCTCGTTGGATCCCGCACAATTTGAAAGTCGCTCAAAAAAAGGCTCGTGTCGATTGGTGCAAAGAAATGTTGCAAAAATACCATTGCGGTGCTTCAAAAGACGTTTATAAGAACACGAATCATAGATCTATGCGTATGAGCCCGAAACGAAACAACAATCGACCGTGTGGGTCTTCAAAGACGAGCAAAATCCAACGAAAGTTGTTCGTGGAAGAAGCACTTCGATGCAAATGGTCACCTGTTTCTTCGGCAAAACTGGTCATGTAGCGACTGTTCCGCTTGAGCAACGTAGGACGGTCACTTCTGAGTGGTACACTACAATTTGTTTGCCTGAAGTCATCGGAGAAATTCGCAAAACCAACAAGACGAATCATTGTTCACCATGACAATGCGAGCTCTCACACATCGATTCAAACCAGAGCGTTTTTGACCGGTCAAAACGTTGAATTGATGGGTCATCCGCCGTACAGCCCTGACTTGGCACCTAATGACTTCTTCTTGTTGCCGCACATCAAGAAAAAAATGCGTGGTCAACGATATTCGTCGCCAGAAGGAGCTGTTGAAGTGTTCAAAAACCATGTTTTAGAGGTGTCTCAATCGGAGTGGAAAAAGTGCTTCGACAACTGGTTTGAGCGCATGCAAAAGTGTATAAATCATGCTGGAGAATACTTTGAAAAACAATAAAACTATTTTTGATTATAAATATTCGCATTTTCACTATTAGGCCAGAAATATATAGAGCAGCTCTCGTATGTGACTTAATATTTTTAACGCAGCTTTTTTTGCAGTTAATCGAGCACAGAAATTCATTATCTGGCGATATGTGATAATTGTTGGTTGGTAGAACATACTATTCATAAATGTTAGCTAAATGACTGCTGTTTCAGTATCATTTAAAATGAAATTTAACAAGTAGGAGTGCAATATTCGGTTATGCCGACTCTTATTTACCCTCCACCATTTATGTAAATCTAGTTTAGTGAATTAACTCCCATCAGAAAAACAGACATTGGGGCGACAGAATGATAAAAAATAAGAAAACAAAATTAAGTACTATAATTTTACATAAAAATGTGATCGGCTCTTAATGGGTTAAGCATATTAAAAAAAATTTAGCAATTTCTAAAAGATCTCTTCAAAATCTTTTTGTCACCCCAATTTGAGGTAGACGCGCTGTTTTGCCCGCTGTCTTGAAGGACATGAACCAGTAAAAAAACTATATCTGATTCATTGGCATTTTTAAATTAGCTTATCTAGCGCTTTGGTCAAGTTGATGCCTACCCGAACACGCATAAGAAGTCAGAATATATATAGTTTATGGAGTCGGAAATAGAAATGACAATCTTAGTTATGCCCCTTTTCTTCCTGTAGTAAAGGGTATAATAAATTTTAAATATTTAAAAAGGTACGCCAAAAATTAAAAACGGCGATCGAGACTTGCTTACACCCTTAATACTCAATAACAATGAATTTAATAAATTTGACAGGGATAATAGCACGATTTAATTAAAGTTTAATTTATTTAATTTAATACTTCTTATTTGTTAAATTTTCGACAATTTATACCTACAAAACGAACAGAAACCTAACGCGTCCATATTTCAAATGAACAGTTCTTTATAATTGTTCGTCTATTTATATAAATTCTTATTTCCTCACTATCAATATATGGATGGATGTTTGTTAATATTTATTTTATTGCTGTTATTGTTGTTATGTGTTTAACTTGCTTATCTTACATACGATTAAAATTCAATTTTACAATAAGCCATGAAAATAGTAACGGCAACAACAAGTGGTTTGTTTTTTTTTCATAAATACGTATGTCAACAATAGGTCTGTCTGCGTACATATATTTTGCATCATTTTTTGCAAAATGTTGCAAAATGTTGTCTGCGTACTCCAAATCTCTTGCAGCGAGAGAGCCAAAAAGAGAATTTTTTGACAGTTGGCAGTTAGAGAACTTGCAAAATGTTGCTGGAGAAATTTCTGCTTGCAAGATTTTGCAACTAGTTTGAACAGCTGTTTTTATTTACTTTTTTTAATGAAATAATTTTGTGAAAAATAAAAATTGAAATTTAACAATGGCAGAGGTAAGTAGTTAGAATTGTGTTGATTTTTAATGTTTATAATAAATAATAATAAACAAAACATTTTATTTTATGCTACAAACGTCCAAATATACAGTGCAACTGTGATGTTAGTGAATTGGAAATGGCAGAACCGTGTAATAAACAAGTTTTTCTTTATTTACAACACTTTTTAGGCGCACTTTAATTAATAATTTTTGAAATTACCGCGAAAATTCACTTTTGGGCATTTCTTTTGTTTTTATTTTAATTGTTTACACACCGATCAGCTGTTTTCTTGCAAGATTTTACTGGATACTGTCTGCGTACTTTTTGATATATTTTTAGCCGAGAGAGTAAAATTGGTCTTACTCTCCCAAAAAAAATTACTGAGTATTAGCTACTGGAAAAGTACCCAGACAGACCTAATGTCACAACAAAATATTTTGTTAATAAAAAATGTGTTTTAGCTATTTTTACTTTACAATAGGTAGGTAGTGTATGATAAATTATTTTGCTAGTAAAAAGTTTTAAAAGAAACGATATAAAATTAGCTTCTTCATAAGGAAATATAAAAGAATTATTGTTTTTTTTTTATTATATTCTTATTAAACTGGTCATATTGAGCAAAAAGTGTAATAAGAAACACATTTACCAATGCATATGCTCGTTCAGATTTTCATAATTTAAATATCGGCTGTAATTATAGGTATATATGTGATGGAAATTGATCGATTTCAAAACTATTGTTTTTGATTTTGGTTTTATTTAAAAAAAATTTATTTTTGCAATTTAGCAGATTTTTTTTTTGCCCAAGTAAATTTTTGGCCGAATCTGCAATATTTGGGGAAAAAAGCATTCGATATCCTACCAAAATGTACTCAAGGTTACATAATCCAAAGATAACTTGGGTAATTATGAGTAAAGGCCTCATTAGTCTTTACTTTCTGTTGCTGTTCTGTGCCGTGCCGTTCTGCTTTTTAAATTATTGTAATTAGTTTTTCTGTAAACCAGCCGTTTATAATACACAAAGAACACACAATACACAACACAACAAAAACAACTACAATTACAATTACAATGACAAAAATGGTTTGTTTACAATTTTGCACTCACACTACAAAACAACTTTCAAGTAACTTAACGTTGAATTCTATTTTCTACTGATTCGAACGGAACGGAACAGAACGTCAAAGTAATAACAAACCACAAGTACATATTTTCCATTTAACAGAAATTGATCAGCTGATTCGTCACGGAACGGAAAGTAAAGACTAATTCTGCCTTAATAAATTAAAAAAAAAAAAGATATGCCCATGGAGAAATAATACCAGGTGGTCTCGATAGCGAATTCACTGATTTTCGCCGAAACGTTAAGTGTCAGACACCATAAAAAAAAATTTTATACAATTTTTTATATATGGAGCATGGCGAAATAATTTACCAGGTGGTGGCAGTGGCGAATTTCATTCATTTTCGCCGTTGCAGAAAATTTCAAACTTCATATAAAAAAAAATTTTGCTGATTTTTTATATATGGAGTTTGACATTTTCTGCAACGGCGAAAATGAATAAATTCGCCACTGCCACCACCTGGTAAATTATTTCGCCATGATATGGAGTTTTATATTTCAGGTTTTGGGCAAAATTATTGAATTCGCCATTGCGACCACCTAGTATTTATTCGCCTTGGATATGCCGTTATTAAATAAAAAATTATTTAAAAGATTTTTTCTGGCGCTAAAACACAAACCCTTTGAAATTTAGTTAATATTAATTTGAGGTATTCTTAGGTTAAGGACAGTAGGGCCTTATAATCTATACATTCACTTAAAAGCCTAATGATAACATTTGAAGAAAAAATCATGTAACAGTTCCATGAATAAGCAAGCCAACATTCTGTGATATTGCCTATCTTGGAGTATTTGGTGTAATTAACAGAGTGTGTAGTTCATTTTTATCTTATACTCATTCACGCCGACCGACCTAAGACAGGTTTATGACATTTTTCCGAAACAGAACTTGGTTTTTTTGTTATAATTCTTTTGATATTGAATATTTATTTCATATTGAAAAAATATATATTTTCACACCGGTTATCACACGCGGACACGATTCAAGCGGACACAATAACGGCTCCTAACTGGCTATTTAAATAGTTAATTTTAGCGAAGTTTGGCAGATAAATTTGCTTTTTTGCTTTTATTTTTTAAATCACTTTTTTGGAGTGCCGCCTTAAATAAGAAACAAACCAAAGATATTTTACTATTTTTTTTTTGCTCTGCTACACTTAAATTGTTTTAATAAGCAACAACATACCAATGTCCCTTCCTCACATGACCCAGCATCGAATGATTTTTTTTCGAAAATTTCTAACAAATCGTGCAAATCCTTCTGCGTCACTTCGGTTGTTGTGGACATTGCGACGACGATGCATTTATTTATTTATGCAACGTGCACAGAATATTATGTTTATTCTGTATTTTATTTAATATTTTCTTAAGCTTTTTTTTTAACAAAATAAAGTATATTCTTTTTTATTTTTTGTTTGTTTTTGTTTAAACACTATGCTTTTTCCAACTTTTTAAAAATAAGGAAAAAAATTAGCAACAACAGAAATCTTTGTTTTTTTTATTGCGTATTTATTTTATTATTTATTGTCTTCTACTTTTTCTATTCCGAAAGGGGAAAACGCCTTTTTCAACACATGCGTCTGACTTTTAAGAAGTCAATTCTTTGCTTTTATCAGTCACAGTATATAAATTTTTTGTGTTTGTTAATATTAAAAACAAAGTATTCAGAAAAAAACTTTTTTATTACAATAAATTACAACACATTCGTTTTACATATGTATAAACAGCGAAAAACTCGATTTCACTTTGACAACGCGTCCTAAAACTATGTAAAAGAATAATGATGTTAAAAAACGAATAAGGAGAAAGAATAGTAAATGAGAATAAAGTGACAACTGCAACAGGGTTGCATTTTTGTTAATAGTTCAAGTATATTCGGGTACTTAATAATCTAATATAATTCGTTGAACAAGAGTAAAGTGTATCCCAAGGTGCATGTATATTACTAGGTAGTAGTGGCTCTACAACAAATACAACATTGCAATAACAACACAGCTTTTTATTGTTGCTTTGGGTAGTGGATATGGCAAAAAAAGAAATAAAAAATAATTCCTAAACAATCGTAGTAAACTATAAACAACTTTTGACATTCCCAACTGAAAACTGGCTGGATGGATGGCATTATCTTGTAAAATAAAATAGGCGCATTTAGAAAATTAACAGCAGTTTTCAACGCCAGAAAAGAGGAGTTTTTGGTCAGTACCATGTTTTCCCCTTTTGGAAATTGTGTTTTTAAAGCATAAACAACTTTTCACATTTTCAACCACAATATAACTAACAATTATCAAGCTCCGTACAAGATAAAATTCAATTGAGTTTTTATTTTCAGTTTATTTGCAGAATTATAAATAACAATACGCACAAAAATAGTATATTTAAGCATTTGGATTCTTCTTGATACGATTTATTAAATTAATATACCAATCGGGTAAAAACGAATGTGCTGTTTTTCCTCTAAAACATTGATATGTTATATGTCCCGTTTTAGCATCAAAATAAAATGAATATACGGTATAAGGGCAATTTTCATTAGCCATAATAGAGCGCAGTCGCAATAGGAATTGAAGCAAGAAATTTGCGCATACCCAGGGTGCCCAATATGTTTGCTGAAAATATACAATATTTTATTAATCTAAATAGGTAAGAAGACTTCGTAATTTCTGAAGGTGTGTTTAGACAAAGTGTAATTGTTATACAAAAAAAAAAAAAAAAATCGTTAAACAGCTGAGTGTGTAACATTCAATTAAAGTTAAAAAGTTATAATTTTAATACCATTTTTATTAAAAAAATCTTATCAATTCTTCCCTCAATTTGCACTAAGACAATATGTGTACATACATACATATGTAATAAAATATTGTATTTTATTTTTTGCCGACACAGCTAGTTGTTTTGCCAGTTGATTTGAAATGCTTTGTCACATAAAAATAAAATTTGCACTAAATTAAAAATGTTTTATATACGGTACACATAGAAATAATATATGTTATTGTTAATAGATGTTCAGATGATGTGTACAACTTTAGCATGTGAAAAAGTGACATTTCATGTGACAAATACATGTCGTCTAAACAAACATTCAAGTAAAATATCAATTAAGTAGAGGCCATAATTCGTTATCAGATGTGTTAGATCTGCCAAAAATAGTATTTTTTTTTTTTGAAATTTATTAGATATGTATCAAGGCGAATCAATTTACCAGGTGGCAGCGTAGGAGAATTCAGTATTTTTTGCTGGTGTACACGAATGTCAAACTCCATATATAAGAAATGAACACATATTTTTTATATATGGAGTTTGACAGTCGTGTATACCAGCAGAAAATACTGAATTCGCCTACGCTGGCACCTGGTAAATTGATTCGACTTGATATGTATTTTAACAGGTCTTCTCAATTTCATAATCCAACATCTGTCATTTTAAATTAGTGACCATTCGATCAGATTTTCTCGTAAATAATTAGTACGATTAAATATGACGGTAATTAAATTGCCGGGAAGTTTTGTAATAGATTAAAGATAGCTCGTAACAGTTATCATTAATCTATTACAAAATTGTCGTAGTCGAAATACGTCTACACCAAATGCGATACAATTGTTTTATATTTGAGAATATTAAAAATTTAGACGAGTTTACATACTCCACACAATTTTGGCAAAGATCTCATTTCCATGTGCTCGATATCCTGAACAAAACCCCTTTCATTTCGCATGCCAATATATAAATCTTGGATACCAACCAGAAAAGACTGACACCACCAATTTCGTATTTTGTGACGTAGAAAACTGTTGTACTGATTTTTATTCAAATTTCCTTGGCGGACCTTAAGTTCCACATATTTTAAAGAATCTAAATTATTGGGCTTATCATAGTTACTATAAATAAAGTAATTAATTCCATTAAAACAAAAAACGGAACAAATCTAGTTTATGGAAGCAGCTTAAAAATTAAAAAAAAGTTGCCTACGGGGTGAAAAATTTAATTTTAAGCAAAAAATGTGAAGTGAGGAATTTGGGGCTGACGCTTGGTTTCCGAGTTATAGGCCTCCAAAGTTTGTATGGACAACATGGAATATATCGAGTATTTAGTAGTGGAATGGGGCAATATGGGTATCATTGGAAAGGTAAATTCAATATCTATTCAACTAAACAGATTTTTTTTAATTTTTAAGCTGCGTCCATAAACTAGATTTAAGCCCAAAAAACATTTCTACTTACAGCTGTACCGGCTGGTCACTGACAATGCCATCCATTTCTGCGCCGTACAAAAGGCTTAGGCCAGCTAAGCGGGTTTGAAAGACCGAAGCAAATTCTTCACATTCATTGACTGGGACAGATGTGTCTGGTTCCTTGAAAGGTGTTTCCCATAAACAGTACTGTTCAAATTTAAACCCATAGGACGTAAATGTTTTTTGTTGTTCGGTTTCTTTGCTGCGAATATATTTATCTTTAGCAGTTTCTTTTCTTCGCAAATAAAATGTATTATTGAACCGGGTCACATGCAAACACCAGTCCTGCCGGTATTCGTAAGGCGTACACATTATGAGACGCAATATACCACGCCATGTTACAAACTCTGGTGTTGTTGCACTTCCTTGGATAAATACTCGTTTATGATGATCGTAAATGAATTTCAGCAGATTATCTAAGTTTTCTTCGTTAGCTGCTTCTGTTTTCTGAATAGCTGTTCCTAGTCCGGCATTCAGATCCAAAGGCAAATTTCTTGCGTCTGGCAGTTTGAAATAACGCAAATTTTGATCACTAGGCTCGAAATCCCGATTAGTATTTACGCTAAAGAAACCAATAGGTTGAGGCTTTTTAATATCTGGGAATGGAAGTTCCCCCTCAGGTGGGCGGATTCGTATACCGAGGTCCTTTTTATGATTGTTCATTCCTTCTTTTATAAAGCTTTGTGGTTCCACACAAAAATTTTAATTTCGGCTTTAAGAAGGCCAAGATAAATTCATGCGAATTCGCGTCCTTTTCGAGGCAAATCAATTACCAGGTGGCAGCTTTAGCCAATTCAGTATTTTTTGCTGGTATACACAACTACGGCAAATTGAATACTAGCTAGCCGTATCAGGACAAAAACAAATAACGCGATTATTTTGTAACAAACAAACCTAAATTAGGGCGACGCAAGATAACGCATGGCTTTTACGTTGAAATAACCATAGATAATTAAAACAACAACAGGCAATTTGTTTGCGTAAAAATCTAGTATTGTGTCAAAAAGAAACTGACTACAATCCAAGGATGGTAAGGTCGGTATACTTGTACTATCTTATTAACATAAATTTAAAATGAAATTTTGTTAAATAATAGTAAAAGATATTAAAAGAAATTGATTTGTTTTTAATAAAAATTATGTAAATTACAAGTACTGCGCAAGAGTTTATAAAAAATATTTTAACTGCAGTTTGTGACATAAATATTCGCTTTTAAAATTTCGTTTACCGCCTCTGATGCAACAAAAGGAATATTAAAAACAATTAAACACAAAAAAGAAAAACTAAAATAAATATTTGAATATTATTAAAAATTTGATGGAATTAACGTGAAAATAGCACAAATTAAAACTTTATTACTGCCCTTAACAAATTTTCTTGTTTAAATAACTTTTCAATGCAGTTTTTTCAAAACATATCACACACATAAAAAATATTTTTTTATTAAAGAAAGTGGCGCTAAAAAAATTGGGCCTTTTTAAGGCGCATCAAACAGGTGACTGCATCAGAACATGTGTTCATCATATGTTTTAGCTTTTACGTGTGTTTTGTTTTTGTAAAAACAAAAGAAAAAAAGCCACTAAAAATATATATAAGAAAGCCACTAAAAATATATTGGAATACATACACACACATTCACATGTTTTTGACAGCTCGAATTAGTTTTTACAAAAACAAAATACACGTAAACGGTAATGCATCCACCTGATATTGTTGCGCCATGGGCCTTTTGTTATTTCCTATTGTGTTCCTTTTGAGCAAGGCGAATCTAGGCAAGACTGTATCAAACAAGGCGAATCGATTAGCAGGTAGCAGCGTAGGCGAATTCAGTATTTTTTGCTGGCGTACACCACTGTCAAACTCCATATATAAAAATTTGTGTATATTTTTTATATATGGAGTTTGACAGTCGTGTATACCAGCAAAAATACTGAATTCGCCTACGCTGCCATCTGGTAATTTATTCGCCTTGGTATCAAATATACACAAATTTTTTATATATGGAGTTTTACAGTGGTGTACGCCGGCAAAAATACTAAATTCGCCTACGCTGCCACCTGGTAATCGATTCGCCTTAGTGGTGTACGCCAGCAAAAAATACTGAATTCGCCTATGCTGCCACCTGTTAATTTATTCGCCTTGCTACTAAGCATTAAAACAACAGCTGACGAATGAGTGACAAAGAGAAATTGTAAAAAAATAATAAAAGTATTTTGCAAAAATAAAGCATATTTGCCGACCAGACACTGATAATTTATGTTATCAGAATTATTAATTAGATTACGTTTAAACACTAAAAATCTACTAAAAAAGTTAATTAAACATGTTTAATCCAAGGAATTATGAATATGATTGCACCCGTAAGTGTCGTTTGCTAGCGCACGGAAATGCCATAACATCGGCTCTCACCAAACGTTCCATTGAAAATGAAAAATTAGCTGCTTATATTGCCAAAACTTGTTGCAATTTTGCTGATATTACAGATGATTTGGTAAGTTTATAAAAACATTCGGAAGATGTTTTTTTTTTGGGGTTTTATTAAAAATAATACTTGGATACAAATAAAGGGACATTCGGCTGTACATGTTGCGGCTTCTGTAGATCGTTATGAAATTTTGGAGTGGCTTCTAAATCAGGTGAGTTTTTAATAGTTAATCTTTTTTGATTGTATTAATGGCTAAATAAATTTACTGTTGGCAAGGGCTCGATTATAAATGGCCGTGACTTCGAATCTGGTAGCAGCCCCTTACATCGTGCCATTTTCTACGGTTGCATTGACTGTGCCGTATTACTGCTACGCTATGGTGCTAGTCCTGATATATTGGACGAGGATAGCCGTTCTCCCTTGCAACAAGTTTGCCGCCTAAGCGATTATTTCAAAAATAACCGTGTGTAAGTTTAGTTTGGTTGATTATCAAATACTTTATTATTGGGTTTTGTGCTGAACTTATAGTGAAAGGTGGGGTAGGATCGACAACTACTGCTACTTCTGGGTTTGAATAAGACGTAAAATGCAATAAAGTAGTAGTTGAGTTCAATACCAAACAAGAAAACAAACGAATTTGGTCACTAGGATGAAGTAACAATAATTCAAAAAAGAGTGGCTTTACAACTGGAAGTTCTTGTTAGATTCTTTGAACACTTAAAAATGTTCGATAATCAAGTTACTTATGATTTAAACAGGAATATACAGTCTTAAAAGGTTGTCCCTTCACGCACTCTTGTTAATCTTTTGCCATTACTTTTTAAAGACTGGTAAATAAAATAAAAAGATATTCATTTCAGAAACGCAATAAATGAACTTTTGGTGTGGGGTTCAAATAAAAACTACAACTTGGGTATCAATAATGATTTGGGCATCGATCATTTGCCACAAATGTTGGATTATTTTCGCAAAGAACAAATATCAATACAAATAGCGTCTTTAGGTGCCTATCATAGCTTGTTTGTTGATAATAAATCGAATTTGTATGCAGTGGGTCATGGTAAAGGTGGACGTTTAGGTAACTGCATTTTACATTTGTCAATTTTATTAAAGACACTTTGTTTTTATTTTTATAAGGTACTGGCAATGAAAACAGTTTAAGTACGCCTAAAAAGGTCAAAATACATTCTAAATATGGTCGCGATGAAATTATTTGCATTAGCGTCTCTCGTAATCATTCTTTAGTCCTGACCATTAACTCTTTGGTTTTTGCCTGTGGTCTAAACGATAGCCAACAATTAGGTATACGCGATGCGGGTGAACAGTGTCTAAACTTTAAAGAAGTTATCACATTAAGAAATTTGATGGTGCAAGGCTTAAAAAATGTGATAGCAAAAGATAATCATTCTTTGGCCTATTCGGACAAATGCTTGTATGTATGGGGTGCCAATACCGGACAAATGGGTATTGATGCCAATACGAAAATTGTACAATTGCCTCTACTGGTAAGTTTAAAATCTTACTGATTAAGAAAATGAATTTCTTCTCTTTTTTAGATTTTAACTACATTTAATTTAAACAAATTTTTATTTAACAGACGTAGTGTTTATACAAAAAAAAAACTTTATAATTTCAGATGAAACTACCGAATCACACTTCTATACAATTTGTAGACGCTAATAACACTGCGACAGTAGTTCTAACTGGTTATAATACCATTTTCCTATATCATAATTATAAAATGAAATGCTTAAAGCCGCCTTAGTAAGTTTATTGAAATAGAAAAGCCATATTTTTACATTCAACTTTCATTTTTTTCTTTTAAAATAAAGTTTTGAGTCTGTAAAGAGCATAGCAGTTGTAGGAGGTGATGCTCCCAAAACTGAGAAAGGTTCAGCAAGTGCCTTAAAATTGTTAATATTAACACAAACTAATGTTGTGTTTGTATGGTACCAATTGACACAACATTTTTATCGGTGAGTAAATATTTTATTATTATAAAAAACTTAATAAATAATTTTCATTGAACAAAACAGATGCTCTTTTTCTAATATACGTTTAACACAAATCGATAAAATTCTTTATAAAGCCAATCAACTTGTGATTTTGTCACAAGGAGACATTTATAAAGGTAAATGTCAACAGATCGCTGTACAAACGCATAGCGACAACAATGTAAAATTAGGCGGAGCTTCAAAATTTATTTGGTCAGTTGGTGATCATCGGCCCGCCGAAGTGTCAAAAGACTTTTTAATACGTATTGATTTACAGCGCATTGTACAAATTGATCGTGCTGTTGATGTTTTCTGTGATGATGATTTCGCCTCATTCGCCGTTTTACAAGAATCACATTTAAAATATTTCAAATTGCCTGTATTAAATTATGAAGAATACAATTTCAAAAAGTTATATTATAATGTTTGTGAAGACGATACCATACACGATGTAGTATTTCATGTAGATGGTGAAAAATTTCCTGCCCACAGATTTATCGTATATTCTCGTGCACCAGGCTTAAGAGAACTTATCACATCTAAAGATGAAAAAGATGTTCATTTAAGTTTCGAACATATAACTGGCAAAGTATTTGCACTCATATTAAAATGTATTTACTTACACTACTTACCAAATGCAGAAGGTAGATTAAATTGGTTTCTGTTATAAGATTTTGTTTTTTAATTTATTTCTTATTACATTTTGCAGAGGTACAAAGTAGTTTTCATAATTATGGTGCTGCTAAACCTAAAGACGTTCATAAAATATTTTTAAACTTTGTAGAGCAATGCCGCATTACAACTTTGATAAAATATTTAAAATCGTAAGTAAAAACTAATTTAAATTTTGTTTTTATTTAAACTTTTCACATAAAGCAGACTTTTGCTATATTCGGCTATTTCGAATTTTATATACCCTTCATCATGTATGTAAATATAGTTTAGTGAAGTAACTCCAATCAAAGCAAAAAAAAAAAAAGAATAATAATAATTATAAATATTAGCTTGACACAAGGCGAATTAATTTACAGGTGGTCTTAATAACCCAGCCATGGCGAAATCATGTACCAGGTGGTGGCAGTGGCGAATTTCATTCATATTCGCCAATGCAGAAAATGCATGAATACGCCACTGCCACAACCTGGTACATGATTTCGCCATGAGCCCAGCTGAGTTTTGTTTATGTTCAACGTTGGTGTGAAAATTTAAAAATAAAAAAATAAAATATTTTTAAATAATTTGGAAAATTTAAAAAGTTCAAAATTTAATAAAATTAAATTTTAAAACCAAAAAATGAAATGTGAGGTATTGTTGTTTCATTTAAAGTACCAACTGATAATAGAAGGATAAATTAAATTCGACTTTCTTTTGTTCAGTCAGCTATTTTCGGCATCAATGTGGTGCTCTAAAACCGCAAAAATGTACGAATTGGCCATTGCGACCAAGTTAGTGATTCGCCTTCGGGTGACAAATTTAAAAATTACAAAAAAAAAAAAAAATGTAAGTACTTTATATAATTGTAAACAAAAATGTCATTGGCTCTTAATGGGTTAAACACTTTTAAAAACTCTTAGTGTTTCCAGAAAGATCAGCTATTAAATGATTGATATCTTAAAAAATATGATGCACAATTGTACTTTTCTATGAAAAGTTCAGACGCTGATAGCTCAGGAATTATAGCAGAGCGCGTATTTGCTTATTTTTTTGTTTAACTTTCTATCCCCCATTCATTTGCTTTTTTTTTGTTTTTTGATTGGAGTTACTCCACTAACTAGATTTGTTCCAAATGATATGGAATAAATAGACGCAGGCGTGGTGTCTTACTCGCTGCCTTTAAGGACATGAACCGATCTTGCTGATTTTCAATAGCAAAATATTCGAAAATATGACTGATCGATTGGCGTATTTTAATTTTCTCTAGCTCATCTAAAGCCTTGGCAAAGTTTATTTCAACCCGAAAACGAATGGACTGAAGAACTTAATACTTTCTCGAGTCGAAAATGGATATTATGGAAATTACAAACAGAATGACTAACTTAGATATGTTCTATTTTACCTGTGATGAAGGGTATAAAAATATAATTTTCACTTTTTACACGAAAAACTTTTAAAGAGATAAATTATCGTCCCGAAAAAACAGAAACTTCTCACGCCAAGTCAATAAAACCATTTTTGCAAAAATCTTTTCATAATTACACTCGATGCATAAAAAACCCTTATTTTTTCAGACAGCATATTTGCTCTCCCCAAAAACTATTCACAACAAATCACTTTTCATAGGAAATCGTTTTACGCTTCACATAAACTCACATTAACAAAAAATTAGTTCATACAATGAGTTATTTAAAAATGTTATTTCATCAAAAAACACTTTTTTCCAAAAAAAAAAAAAATAATCAATTAAAAACATTAAAAATAGTTTTTCACTGTTCGCTTTTTTCAAAACTACCACAAATTCTTTCTAGATCAAATAAAAAAAATTTTAAATAAAATCACTTTTTTACAAATTCAATATTTTTAAAAACTTTTATGGTAAATTTTTATTTTATTTTAAATGATTTTTTTTTACAGATACAATGGACAAAACTCCTTTCATCTGATGACCGATGATGACGAGTCCAGATATCGCTTTAGTCGTTTGCATCACACGGACTACCAACAGTTCTACGATGTACGTATTGTTTGCGAAAATAATGAGGAAATATCAGCCCACAAATGTGTCTTAGTGGAACGTTTGGAGTACTTTGAAATGATGTTTACGCATCCTTGGGCTGAACAGCGCGAAATTAATCTGCCGACTGTACCCCTTGAATATATGCAGGCCATTTTTGAATATCTTTACAGCTTAAATACCGAACATTTTGTTCGACAAAAACACCGTGAAACGTTTCTTTACAACATGATTGTATTCTGTGATCAATTTTTTATCGTCAGCCTAAGAAATGTTTGCGAGACTTTACTACTAGAAAAGATATCGATAAGAAAATGTGCTGATATGTTGGAATTTGCCTGCATGTACAATTGTGAGTTGATGAAAAAGGGTTGCTTGGATTATATTTGTCAAAATTTGGAAAGAACATTGCAACAAAAAACTTTATTTCATTGTGAGCCAGAAGCTTTGAAATGTATTAATGAACACTATAGGAAAATGTTTAACAGGGTCTTTGATTATCGTGTCATAACACCTGATTCACAGGCAATTGATGACGACTGTTTGTACAGTTTTGTTGGAGATTTTCAAGTCGATTTAAACTATCGCATGGATGAGGAACAGCAACAGTTATATAGAAGTGCTCAAAAAACTAAGCCCAAAGAAAGCAAAAGTAAATTGTCTGTCAGACAATACGAAAGAGATGCTATAACCTCCATGATGGAAACTTTAAATGTCTCAGAAAGTAAGGAAAAAATACAAAAAAATTCAGAAAAATCCAAAGTAATAAAGGAAGCCGAAGAAATGGCAGAAAAATTACAGAATGAAGCCAAGTCCTGGATGAAGGTAGTAGATAAAAAAGATCATAAAAAGAAATCATCTTTAGAACAGGCTATCAAGGCAAATGAAGTACTAAAGCAGGAAGAGCCCATATCACCCAATTATATCAACTTGACAAAAGCTAATGAAATCTTAACACCGACAAAATCCAAAACTTCAGAAATAGATTCGGAGGAATTTCCGTCCTCTAGTTCAGCTTCTAAGTTATATAATATTAATTTGGTCGACTTAACGACACCAGTGAGGGAAAAACTATCACAAAAACAACGTAAACGTCTTTCTTCAGAAAGTTCAAATAATCTTAGTTCTTGGCGAGCAGCTCCAACACATGAATCCAAACCAGTGGCCCAGCAACAGACTCCCACTAATGCCTGGACTAAAGTATCGCAACCTCTTACTGCTAATAATCAACAAGATACACTGTATTCACCGCCGCCCACTGGTAGTTCTGGTGATCCTTCTTCATTTGCCAATATGATGAGATCGAATACTAGAACCCCTACAGCTTTGCCTGCTTCTTCGAATGCCAACAACAGTTTCAGTCAGATTTTGGCTGAAGAAAAACGTCAACGTGAACACTATGAACGTACCAAGCACAAATCACTGGCCCTAACACAAATTGAAGAACAGGCCATAGCCGAATTAAATGAATTTTATAATGTCAATAACGTAACCGATGAAGTTATAACTATTCAAAGAAAATCCATACAACCAACAATTAACTTTATCGTTTGGCAAAGAAATTAAAAAGCAGTCTGTAATTACCCATCAAAGGTAAAGTGCAGTTTTTTCGTTATCAAATTGACAAAATGTAGCTTTTACAAAAAAAAAAAAAAAAAAAAAATCCTTTAAATTATTAAGGTTTAAACAAGAAATTACTTTGATATTTCTACTCTAAAAATTTATTTATTTTTTATTTTAATATTAATTTTATAATACAAAGACGAGTTTACAAAAATCAACAATATACATACAAATACAACAAAAAAAAAAAAAAAAAAATAAATATAAATTAAAATAATAATTAATTTTACATTAAAAGCAATAAAGTAATAAAAAACAAGAAATAAACATTTAAATGAACTTTTAAAATAATTTTTTTTTTAAAATTTAGCCCTTTTACCCTTAAAAAATGTTCTTTTATTGGCTTCAATAACTAAAATTATTTACTTTAAATTTATATCTAAAAACATTCTTTGCGAAACGTAAAACCATATTCATCACATTTATAACGCAGTGTTTTTGCCAGCTGGGGTGGTCCACAATAAAATACTGTTACTTTGCCTTTCTTCTGGGCCTGCAGCTGTTTGAAAACTTTATCCCAATTAGGTCTGCCAGCATTGGTGCGAGTTTTTAAACCAGTTATTAAATCACGCTTGCCCTAAAATGAAATAAAAAGAAAAAGAAATTGCATTAAAATATTTATTATAGAATTTAAAAAAATTATTTGTTTGTTTGTCAAAAAGCTATAGCTGCCTACACCATTGGATTGATCTTCCTGGAATTTTCAAAGTTTGTTATTACATATGCGCTTGGTAAATTAGAATACGCTTTATATATCACATGGGAGCGGCATTTCCCATACAAAGTAAATATTTATCAGCAGGTTGAAATTTTCTTTAAATAGTTCTTTTAAAACCAGGCAGGATTAGAATAATGGGCGTGGTATCTCCCCATTCAATATAAGCAGCTAAATACAGACAGGATTAAAATAATGGGCGTGGTATCCTCCATATCAAATAAATAATTATTAGAGTCTTGAAAATTTGCATGAGTAACTTTGGTGTGAATATGCAAAGCTGGAGAAAAAATTGCCTGAATTGAGACACTAGGCGTGGTACCTGCTATTCAAAGTGAAAAACTATGATCGTATTTCTAGAGAATTATAACAATCAGAGCCCTGCATTTGTTTGTAATAAAAAACTCCCTTTTAACATACAATATTTTAGCGCAATACTAGATGAATTGGAAAAGTGGGCGTGGTACATTACTATACGTAGTAAAAAGTTGGGTCGCAAACGAATAAATAAATAAATAATAAACAAAAGAAAAAGAAAAACATAACTGGCAGGATTGGAAGATCGGTCGTGGTACGCTTATTCCCATTCGGGCACCCCATGTCAAAAACTACATAAAAGCAAAAAATATTTTTTTTTTATTAATAATCAGGTTTTTTGAATACTTATTATTGCTTGAGCCAGTTGCTAATAAAGGTACGGTCAGGTTAGTCAAATACGAGGGCGGATTGATATTCCCGCTACCTGAGTAAAAAAAAACATTTTTTTTTCAAAAACCATTTATTTCTCAACATTGTCTCCCTTTAGCTTAATACACTTAGTAAGACGATATTCCAAATTTTTAATACCATCAAAATACGCTCTAGTTTCGGTAATCAAATTTACATAAAAATGCCATCGGCTCTTATTAGGTTAAGCATTTTTTAAATTTTTTAGTATTTCCTTAAAGATCTCTTCAAAAGCTTTAAAATGATACCCATATTGAAATATTAAAAATTTTGAAAATTTCAGAGTCCTATAACTCGGAGTTTATCAGCGAGCGCCAATTTTTTCACTTGATGTTTTTTTTTGTTTTTTTTCTTATTTTTTAATTGTCTATCGCTTCATATATTTTTTTTTTTTTTTTTGATTGAAGTTACTTTATTGTTCCTAATGCTATGGCAAAATTAAGAGGCTGACGTGGCGTTTTTCCCGCTGCCTCGAAGGTCATGGACCGATTTTGCTGATTTTATAAGGTAAAATTTTTGAAGCTTTGATCTGCTCCGATTGACGTATTTAAATTTTCTCTAGCTCATCTAGTGCTTTGGCAAAGTTGATTATAATCCTAATGCGGACGGACAGATGGAATTCGCTCAATCGATTTTGCTATGCATAGGGATTCAGAATATATAAACTTTTCCTTTTTTGTGCTGAAGTTTATTAAAAAACATTAATATTGTAAATGTTTATTTTTGTGTGCAATAACCCACTTGTTTGGTTGAATGAAATTTCAAATTTGTTATTGCAAGTAATTTGTTTTTTGGAAAAATTAAAATTATTGTTTAAATTTTCGTGAAAATAAATTTTAGTAAAATTCCATTTTTTTTTTGAATTTTTGGTTTTTATAAAATTTACATTTTTTTTTTGCAAAGTTAAATATTTTTGGTAAATAAAATTTGGATAGTTTAGTGATATTCCAATTACATGGTAATTAAGAGTTTTTTGTTCTGTAATTTCAGTTTTCAATACTAAAAAAAAAAAAAAAAAAATACACGAAAATCGAAAAATCTTAAAAACGCAGTGAAAGTAGAAGCGTTCGCTCTTTTTGAACATTTTATTCTGAGAGAAAATGCTGGTCTTAAATTAAAAATATATTTTCTGAAATTTTAGCATAAACATTAAGATCTACCTTTTCGTGTAATAAGTCCAGAGCCAATTGTAGACCGACAGCCTTCATATCGGTACGTTGTAGAGCACTTGTTATATACATGTGCATATCTAAAAATCTAAAAGTTAAAATATTTTAATTTAAAGTTAAATTATTAAATTGATAAGAAATGACGAAATAATTACCTTTCCATAGCGCCACCCAATTCAGCTTGTTCTATTTCCAATTGTGAGAGCAAATTTACAAACCATTCAAACGAGCGTTGATTACGATTTATCCAAAAGAAATCAACTTTACGTAGATTCATAACTGTTTTCGGTATATCACTTGCCCATTCAAAATTACAGCGCGGACAGGTGTGGCGAGCCTTCCAATAGCGATGCATTATAGATTGAAGTATTGAGGCAAATGGTGTTACACCAATTCCTGTACCAATCAATACGGCATGTTGGGCCATAAATATGTGAGAAGAGGGTGCTCCATAGGGACCATCAATGAAAATCTATATTATTTTTTATAAACAAAAAAATTTTAAATCATTAATTTATTTGTTTTATTTTTAAGAATGAGATTTAATAATGTTTTTTTTTTGTTATTTTTTTTTTTTTTTTAATTAAATATTGCTGTGGTTAATAGTTAAGGACCCAAACCTCTAATACTCCTGCATCAAGTGTAACCTTGCCACCAGAGTTAGTTGTGCCATTTGAAGGTAAACTGCCATTACTGCCCCGATTTTTAATAGAGGTCGATAATGAACGCAAAAATGTGGGACGCCTTAAACGTCCCACACGATTACTTGCACTAACAGTTGTATGGATGTGATCCTAAAGAGTTTGAAATCTGTTTTGTAATTTTCTTTTTTTTTAATTGAATTTTATCTTTTATACAATTAAATCTTTTAAATAAAAGTTAGTAAAATGATTGTGGGACTTTTGCTAACTTGCTGGTTACTATTAAAGATAGATTAATTGTGGGAGGAAAGGAAGGGTTTTAAAGACAGTTAAGGATTTAAACTAAAAAACTTTTACTTACCTCTAAAGGTTTTGATATGGGAAATTCTGTTTTATTCTCGTTGTCTTGCTTGTTAACATTTGATTTATCTGGGGAAAAAATTACATTTGAAATTTTTTAATTTTTTTTATCATTTACTTTCTCTACCTTTTGGTATTTTTCCCTCTTCTGCCTGTACGAGTGTATACGGTGGTACCAAAGCTCCTTTGTTTGGATTAAAATTCGTTCCATTTTCTTTCAAGGCGGGCGTTTTAAATGCTATAATTGTTGGCTTATGACGCATGTATCGAAAACTCTGTGCCAACGATTTGTTTTGAGGGTTTAAATAGGCCGAACCAGCGCTTTGCATTCTGGCTCTTCTAATACGGCCCGCATCAAATGATCTTTCTGACTCGGAACGGCCTAAGGCGTGAAGGCTGTGTGGGGTTAAAAAGAATGGATTAGAAAAGGGTGCAATTGTATTTGGAAATTATTTAATTTTCATTTTAAAAACAAGTGACTTTTTCAAAATGTTATCCACGCTTTAATGGCTTTTTGTGAGTTATGCATGAAATTTCAGTGATTTGTTTTTGTTTCAGTTCGTAGCTCATGAAAGTTTTCGACCGGAAATAGACAACTGCCTTGTGTAGGTCTAGTAGTAGGTCTTTTACCAAAATACTCTAAAAGCTTATTCGCAACATCTCAAATCAAGGTGTTAAATTAGTATTCCACCCGATTTTCTAGCAGCTGTGTTACCACATGTTTTTCCAGTCTCTTTACGACAGTCAGTTTTCGCTGAAGTTGTTCAAATGTTTACAAATTTTTTAGCTCCCAAGGTCATTGATTATCAGGTTTTATTGGAAGCTTGGCTTGAATTTACCTCCGTACACTTCCTTGAGAGGCATGGTTTAGTTTGGATGTTTGTATAATATGAACTGAGATAATCTGGCAAGGAAAACAAAAACAGTCCTCCAGTCTTGGAACGTTACAACGTAATGTGCGAGGCCCAATAAATTCAGTTAAAAAAAAGTTTGTTCGACCTTCCTTCCGTGAGCCTTTGAAATTTAAAGTTTAATTTTATAAAAATAAAGAAAAATACTTACGCCTTTAGTCTCTCTCTTTTCTTCATCTTTACTGCCATATCGGGCAGTGATGCACTTTTGGCCAGTGGGGGTTTATTCAAAAATGATTTTTGCATTTTTGACCATTTTCCAGCTTCTGTTCTTCCTTCTAAATCATATTCATCAGAAACATAACCATCATTTGAATGTCCCGAATTTCGTTTGTGTTTATTCTTCACTTCCGTATTATCCTTGCGAGAAAATGTTCTTTGCAATGACTTTTTAATACTGAGTATACGATTTATGCCATTTGTGTCGTTCGTGCGTTCGCTAGCACTTACATTTTCGGTAGCCAAACGCGGTGGAGAAAAATTGTGCCGGGATGGTCTTGTGGAGCCGGTGGCTTGTAGTTCTTGCAGAGTTTTCGATATCATACCAGAGTCAAAACTTGAACTGTGTTGAATTTTGGAAAGATTTTGGGCCAAAAAGTCGGTTTGAGGTGTGGCCGAAGGTTTTCTGCTGTTCGCTTCATGATTAATCTGCAGTAGACTTGCGGTAGGTATGGCCTGTTTGTGGGCTATAATATCGCCATTGTGCAACTTTTGTTGTTCTTTTTCGAAATACTGATACAAACGATTTGTCCATTCGCCCACTGTACGTATATGCAACCACATATAATCTTCCTGTTCGGGAGCCGAACTTATGGTAAACGGGTGCCATTCATAATTGGCTATGGCCGGTATATTTACAAACACATAATCCCCCGGACGAAAGTTAAAGTTGAAGGGCCTTTTTATAACTAAATGTATAACCTTAGAAGGCAGCAGCAAGCCTGAACTGATATACGTCTTGCCATGTTCTCCTCTCATCCAAACATAACGCAATATTCTCTCTATTATATAAATAATACCAGGTATAAGAAACCATTTCCAAAAATTGGGTCCATGGAAAAATACCAATATCCAGAATGGTATGTACAACAAATGCGTCCAATAGAATACCTCAAACGATCCCTTACGCCTTACGAATGGCTGCGAACAGATAAACATTATAAAGAGTATTACAAAAAGAGCTATCCCTGTTGGATTAGCCCAACCTGGTACTAGACCAAATAAACCCGGCTTATCTGTCAACAACCATTCGGCAAGTGTAAAATTCTTCTGATTTATAACGGCATCATTCACCACGATCAGAGAAAAGTTAAAGAGATGCATAATGGTGTGAACTAAACTTAATACTGATATCACAATGCCGGTCAATTTGTGCAAGTAAATGTGATTATCGACTGGCAAATAGGTGGAAATACCACGAGAGCGTAAATAGGTTAGAGAATGTCGCAACATTAGCACCAAAATCCAAGCACAATTAAAGTTAAGACATTGACCTTAAAGAAAGAGAAAATATTAAAAATTGAAAGCTTCCTTTATCTTCCTTATTTTAATACTACTGCTACTCACCACATGCCCTTGCAAATATAACAAATATATTACTCGCTCTATATTGTATGGCTCTCGATATAAACAGACACACATTGACCGCTACATAAATGAATAAATACGTCACAAAAACATGATTATTTTTCATATAGGCCAGCGTCAATTGATGTGGTATGGGAATACGATTACAAAAACTTCCTTTTGTTTTACCGGCTGGTGTTTCTTTAGCCAATGGAACTAACCAACGATCAATTCTAATTAAATTATAAATTACAAACATTGAAAACCCTTTGAATATAAAAGCGAACTTACGTTATAGTTAAATTTTCCAACAGACCACCATGTTTATGTAATTGATTTTTCAGCGCTTCATAGGTTATTTCACCACGATTGTAAGGATCAGCATCTTCAAACATGGCTGTGGTTAGATCTTCTATCTGCAAAAAGGTAACAGTTTTCTTTTAAGCTTAAGAAAATTGGATTTAACTATTAAACGGTTGCTCGACAAAATCATGTCACGCACGTCAGTTCAAGATATGTCGTAAATATCGTCACCATTCGTGTGCAAATTAAAACAAAATAGTTAATGCCAGATTATGAAAACAAATTTTGACTTTTGCAGACCCAAAAAGTAGGATGAAGTAGATGTGACCGACACACCATGCTAACGAAAACCCCACGCACTTCATAACATCTGTCCTTTTTCATTAAGAAACTATAACTTTCAGTTACTTTATTATTCTAAAAGCAAGGCTTCCCTCGATTTATATTAAGCTTTCTCAGGTATCGCAGTAAACGAGATCTCATCGAACAAGTTCATGATAAATTCAGAGTTACCGCAAGGTTTCGTCTTTTCTCCTTTCCTACATAGCGACTTCCTATTCCTATTCTTTTGCAGATGTCAGTAGCATATGCCATTCATATTCATTTCGCAATAGGCCAAGCCTATTTAATTTAATTGTGATCTTTGGGCAGTTTGAAATGAGGTCTTGCGAACAGGCTTCTAAATAACTCTCGTAAAGTCTAGTGCTGCGTTCTTTCGCACAGGCGTACGACTGATGTTCTTCGCATAAAGATTCATTGCGATGTTCGATGAAAGTGGCATATTTTTCAAGTCACAAAAGAAGCATTCAAGTGTCTAGGTTTTCTTAAACAGTGTAAGAAATACTTCACTTCATCTTCTCTCCTTGCTGTCTATGTCACCTTTATCAGACAGAAAATGGAATACAACTCTCATCTAAAGGCTGATGCTTTTTAGACTGTTTTAGAGTTACTCGATTGTGTGCAGAAGAGCAAAAAAGCTTATCGGTGACAGTAGGGTACCCAGCTCTATTGATTCACTGGAACAGCGACGTAATTTGGGAGGTGTTTCACTGTTTTATCGTTACTAAAACGGAATATGCTCTTATAAAAACTGTAATTTCGTATGGGAAATACTTTTTTTCATCAAGAGAGCATTCTTTTATGGTCGACTGACTGGCCAGTAAATCACACTACGCACTACACAGACAATTCGTTTTTTAGCCTACCAGTTGGTATGTGGAATATATCCCCTGCGGAGGTCATTCTATCAGTTTCAGTGTGTAAAGATTCAAATCAAATGTCCACAAGCACTACTGCCTCTAGCCTTCTTCCCATAATTTCATAGTTCTGGCACAATGCTTCGCATAAGTAGGGGCCATTCCTGAAAGCTGGCCCTAGGCTGTTAAAATTTTCTTAATATGGCAACTCTGAAATGCGGTTTGAATAACTATGAAGCAGTATGTTCTGTAGCTTATGATAATTTTTCTTAAAATTAGTTTACTGGTTGAAAGTAGTTTCTCTTTTTCTCTATAAAGGAGCTGAAATTTTAAACTTGCAATTATGTTGCGGCAAACGCGTATCGCAGTCAGTAAAAGCAGCTCGTGAATGTAGTTAATTTGAGGAAAGAAAATAATGGAGGAAAATACTGAAGGAAAGGGAATAGGAGCATTCAAATGTTGAAAAGGTTTAACAGTTTACTCTTTGGAGTGAAACTTATTAAATTAAAGAAGATTTTTTTTTCTAGACAAAAAAAAAGAACAAAAAGCAGAATCGAAATGTTTTATTAACGTCAAGATGTTACTTCTGTACCTGTACTTTTATAACAGATTAATCATTTTACTCAACGATGACTACCAGTATTTTTGATCATGTATTAAGGCCATGATACACTATAAAATTTAGTCCTAAGGTCTGTTAAAAATTACGTATACGAGGTGTGTGAGAAAAGTAATGAGATTGGCAACACTGCGGGAGATCTGGCAACGTTGTGTCTACCGGCCAATGGTAAATCTGATTGTTGATCCCTTCCATTTCCTCAGTCTGAGTAACAACTCCCTACAGTTAACACATTTGTTTTGACAGCGCCATTAGTAAAGTTGTGTTTTCATTGTGCGTCACAGAAATGGAGCATCGGAGTTTAGAGCAACGTTGTGCAATAAAGTTTTATGTTAAACTTGGTGGGTATCGTGGGTTTCGTGAACAAAGAATTTGTTCCACCAGGTCAAACTGTCAACCAAGTGTTTTATAAAAGTGTCCATGAAAAGTTTAGAAAAAGATTGATACGGCCATTTCCATCCATGAATTTTTGACCGCAAAACGCATAACTGTTGTTCCTCAACCCCCCTATTCACCTGACCTTTTCTGACCTTTTCCTCTTCCCGAAATTGAAACATGTCGAAAAGGGACGTCAGTTTGGAACTCTGGAGAACATTCAAAAGACTGTGAACGACCAGTTAGAAGACATACCAATTAAAGACTTTCAGCGCTGCTACCAAGAGTGGGAACAATGACTCCGCCGATGTATAGCTGCCCAAGGGAATTACGAGGGCTGTTATATATATTTCTGGCCTGGCAACACTGAGTGCTGTCAAGTGCAATCTGACATTTCAATTGGAAAGTTTGTCATTTTTAAGCATAATCGTACCCAAAACGTTTTGACGTACGACCATTATTTGTGTTGTTTACAGTGACTTGAAAAAATTAATATAGAAAAAAGTGAAATTAACTCGTGAACATTTTCGTGCCATCATTTTTCACAACTTTCGATGTGGATTATCACGACAAGAGTGCATTGATGAACTTAAATCTTTGTATGGCGATGAAGCACCATCCTATAGCACTGTGAAAAATTGGTATAATGAATTTAATCGTGGCCGAAGCTCGCTCAAAGACGAATTCCGTGAAGGTCGTCCAAAAACGGCTGTTGTGCCAGAGAACATTGATGCCGTGCGTGAACTCATAATGCAAGATCGACATGCGACATACCAAAAGATAGAGACATCCTTGGATATTTCTTCCACCAGCACACATTCGATACTGCATGAACACCTGGCCGTAAAAAAGGTTTGTTCTTGTTGGATCCCGCACAATTTGAAAGTCGCTCAAAAAAAGGCTCGTGTCGATTGGTGCAAAGAAATGCTGCAAAAATACGATTGCGGTGCTTCAAAAGACGTTTATAAGTTCGTCACAGGTGACGAATCATGGATCTATGCGTATGAGCCCAAAACGAAACAACAATCGACCGTGTGGGTCTTCAAAGACGAGCAAAATCCAACGAAAGTTGTTCGTGGAAGAAGCACTTCGAAGCAAATGGTCGCCTGTTTCTTCGGCAAAACTGGTCATGTGGCGACTGTTCCGCTTAAGCAACGTAGGACGGTCACTTCTGAGTGGTACACTACAATTTGTTTGCCTGAAGTCATCGGAGAAATTCGAAAAACCAATGCGAGCTCTTACACATCGGCTCAAACCGGAGCGTTTTTGACCGGCCAAAACGTCGAACTAATGGGTCATCCGCCGTACAGCCCTGACTTGGCACCTAATGACTTCTTCTTGTTTCCGCACATCAAGAAAAAAATGCGAGGTCAACGATTTTCGTCGCCAGAAGAAGCTGTTGAAGTGTTCAAAAACCATGTTTTAGAGGTGTCTCAATCGGAGTGGAAAAAGTGCTTCGACAACTGGTTTGAGCGCATGTAAAAGTGTATAAATCATGCTGGAGAATACTTTGAAAAACAATAAAACCATTTTTGATTATAAATATTCGCATTTTCACTATTAGGCCAGAAATATATAAAGCATCCCTCGTACTTTGTTGTTTGAAAGTAATAAAAACTTTTGTTAGTATAAAATCAGTCTAATTACTTTTCTCACACACCTCGTATATTCAAAAAGTAGCATATAGTGTGAGTAAAATATTTATTAGCAGATCTGCGCGATTTGTTAATCTTCCTTAAATTCGGAAAATATCAGTTTCAGTACGACCAGGGTTGCATTTTTAACTGCATCTTTATCTGTAACGCACTTTTTCTTAGTAGGACAGAATTCCATTAGATCTTTTCGCAAATACATATGTCATGGCTCTTGGGAAAAATCTTTTAACAATCTTGTCATATGCAAAGCTATTGAAAACCAGTGTGAAAGGTTTCCATCTCCTACCCAAAAAAAAAAAATCAACTCTGCTTTCGCCCCTACTTGGTTTTAAATTTATAAATATTCATTTCGTTTATCTTTTGTTCTTTCCGCCTCGTTAGTGCTACTCGTAATCCTTATTTTATGCCATTAAAATAAATCATTATTTATTATTGTCAGTCGTTTAGTTTAAGTTTTAAATTCAATGCCACAATACTTACTTGATCTTCAGAGAATTCCATGCCATTCTCTTCCATGCAGGCACGTATAACATCATGTAATTCCTTGTGTTGTATCAGACCATCACCTAAAGTCATAAATCAATAAATTGTTGGTTAAAAGATACAAAAAAAAAACTGAATTCATAAAAATGCATAAAATTAAAGCATTAAAGGAAAAAAAACAAGACTGATGGTTTTAATAAATTTATTGATCAGTTTTTTTAAGCGAAAATGTTTTTTATATCGTTTATGCAACGTACGGTTTTATTAAAGAGAATAAATTTCATATTTTTATTGGAATTTTAACTGATTGTAATTAAAGCATTTAAGCTCTTGTCCGACGAGGGCTGTGCCGAAATTACTCGATTTAGACAATTTGTAATAAAAATATAATTTTTAAACGGCTTAAAAAAAAGAAGGAGGTTATCAATTCGTTTGAATGTTGCTTTTTTATGTTTGTGCCTGCAGAACCCTGTTATTTGTAATTCGATTTTGAAAATTTTTTTTAATTGTAGAGAAGTAGCACCTCAGGCAACGATGCCTATTTAATTAGTGTAACCATGCTAGATTCCTTAGTAAAGGGATAGAGGAGAGAAAAGATAGGAAGTGAAAGTATAGACATTTTATTAATTATTTTACTTCGCTGGCGAATGTGCCTGTGTAGATGCATTTCGCACTAACCCGTCAAAAAAATTTTTCTACTGCGCATCTGCAACATAATGGAAAGAAAATTGTGTGCTTGTTGTAAACACTGTAAGAGATTTTTTTATTGCACATTTACACAAACGTTAGTTTGTTTATGAAAAATATTCTATTTCTACGTCACACAAAAGAGAGCAACAAACTAACGGACGTACGCAATCTTGTTTTCTTGATTCATGATGTACTCGTAGAAGTACCGACGAAGGAGGCTGCGTGTTGTAAAGGAACCAAAAAAAAAAAAAAACATATTTATATAATTTGGTTGCCGCAGGGCTTGAACCCTGGTCAATCTGAGTTGTAGTCGACGTGCTTACTACCGTGACTACAGCAGCCTCTAAAGTTTATGCTTACAGCTTGGCTCCGTTTTAAAAACACTTCATTATTCTAAAAACTAAAGGGTGTCCCTATACAAAATAATTTTTTTTGTGTATTATTTAGAAAAAATCCTTATCACTAAATCTAAGAAATTTAAAAATTAAAGGGTGTCCCCATAGGTGACGTAAATTGTTCTTTATGGCCCTATTTTTTGAACCATTTTAGACAAAAGCTTAAAAGTTAAACAGAATATCGGTTGCAATGGCTGTTAAACAAGTATAAATAAATATTCACCCCTATTCTGGGTTTCGATTCGAATTGAAATTTTCTTCGTCTGGTATTCTGCGTTCCGGTTCCGCTCAGTTTCTTTCGATTGTATGTATTCTGCATTACGATCGGAGCTTCGTTTTTCTCAGTTGTTTTTTTTTTTTGTTTTTAACGGAGGGGTTTTCTTTATTTGTGTTTTTTGGTTAAAAAGTTAAAAATCGAACAAAATAGAAGAATATTAGTTAGTTCACAAAAGTAGTTGACCTAAAATAAACTTCTCACTAAGAAACTTGCTTTATTAAAGGAAACGCGTAAAATCTCTTCAAGGCATTGACATCCAAATTGTTCTAGAGTAGAATTTAGCAAGACAGAATAACGACAGTTCAAAAAAATATGATTGGTGTGATCATAATCTAAGATCACATCATAACATTATGATTGCGTTTTGTAAAATTAAATGGGCACTTTTTTGATTTCTTAAATTAATCTTAAATAAAGCCCAGATTTTTTAAACTAAAACTATTTACGTTATAATGAACAATATTTGGATGGGAAAAAATTTTTATAGTTGTGATCAGCGTCACACTTATGTAAGTTTTTTAAGTTGTTTCTAGCTTTTGGGCGGGAATGTTTTAAAAATATGACAGTATTGTCAAGTTACAGGGTAATATGAGGTTCATCAATGTTTAACAGGCCCCTCATACTAATCCTATTTAATGGTTTGATGGTAAGAGGCTTGCGACAATCAAACGCTTTTTTTTATAAATTTCATTAAGAAGGAATAGAAGAATTGGCAAAATTATGAATGGTGCTAAAAGAAAACTGTGTTAGGAAAGAAATCGCTTCTGTTTGCCGAAAACTAATCTTGTATTTTAAAAGTAAGAAAAAAGTCCTACTGTATTACCCTTTACTGTATCCAATGAAGTTTTAACTTTTATCAGCCATTTGTGAAAGCCTTCTTCAAATATTCTTTTTCGAAACGAAATATTTCAAATATTTGAAATTTCTTAATCTGCATAAGTTTTCAAAGCGTATGTAACTGAAACTTAGTGGACAATGTGTCTTATGATGTAAAGCAATTTGTACCAGGAAACAACCTATTTGTGTTTCAATGTAGTTCTCATTTAATCAATTATGCAGGCCTGCCATATTTGCCGATTTTTGGCGATTTTTGCTTTAAAAATACCGATTTTTCGTTCAACTATTGAACGCGGTAACTTTGTTAAAATACATTACTTTTAGGCATCACTTGTTACATTAAGAAATTACTGTTAATAATTTCGTTGTTCCCTGAAAAATTGTTTCCTTAATTTAAAAGTGATGGAAGTCAAAATAAAAATAGCCCATGATGAATGAATTGAACAGTGCAACGAAAAAAATATTTTTTCATTCAACAAATGTCTCAGCAGTATTTTATTGCAAAGAAAGAGTAAAAATAAAAAAGAGTGAAAAACCGCTGGTAAATTTTCCTCCGAGTTTGCTTTAAGTGACTCTAGAGACCAAAAATATATGAAAACATTAATTGTTAACATTATTTAATACTGAATTGCTCTGTTTTTGTAAATAAAAATAATTTTAATTGTTTTTAAAATAGGGTATTTTTAATTCGATGTTTTTTTTGCCGATTTTATAAAACTTAATTGCTGAAAATATCGATTTTTTACAAAAATATGCCGATCAAAATCATCTGGCACCCCTGGGTATATGAAAAGTAGCGAAAGAGCCATATGTATATGCTTTCCCTGCAGTAATACATTTCATCTTGTAGTTTTAAATTATAAATATTTTATGACAATATCATGAAATATTTATATTTGAAGGTATCAAGCACGATTAAAGTAAATTAAAATTTTAAAAATTGCGAATAATAAATTTTCATATTGACACTTCTTTGTCGCCTTAGACTTGATTCAATTGACAACGATTATTTGTTTACCACTATAATATATATTGGCCGAAAACATAATATGGTTTTAGTAATCATGGCAAAAAAAATTTTTTTATTTCTGCGCATAGCAGCGGGATAAGAATAACAACAACTCTAACATTAGCTAAGGGTGACCAGATGAAATTGAAATAATGGAATTTATTTCTGGCTTTATTTTTTATTTTGTAGTTACATGTAACTCAGTTCCAGTGGCAATGGATCGGTCTAATATGTGCTGAAATTTTATTTCGATTTTAGACAGGAGGTCATAGGTTGCACCACCCGCGATCATGCGACTTGGCATACAGAACATTAACGCTCGCCTTAGGATGATCCGTTTGCTGAATTTCTTCTTCACAACTTCGAAGTAAGCGTTACTATATGCCACATATAGCGCATTTTTGTTGGAATCATATGTCTTATAACCAGTCTTTACGTGTTGGTTCGCGTTGACCAGACATCTTTCTTTTTTATATCGGACCAGCACTCAGGGGACGACCCATACTCAAGCCATGTTTTGTGTCAGAACTAGGAAATTAGGATTCGGTAAAGAAGTTAGAGGGAGTAGTGTTTGTGGACATTCGATTTGAAATTTCCGACATTGGAAATAACAGGAACGACCTCTGCAAGAAGATGATTCCACATACGAACTGTTCGAATTCTCTCTATAATTCATAGTGCGGTTCACTGGCAAATCGACTACAAATGGATGAACTCTGAATGAAATGCAAGTTGTACGCAAAAACGTGCAGATGTCGGAAAAAAATCCCTAATCTCATTAGAACACATTCCTTTGTAGTATTGATTAAATAGCGAAACACAACTAACATTTCGTCGATGTTCAGAATTTCGATAAAGTTGGATACCCTACTGTCATCTATGGAATTCTTGGCCCTTTCCTGTACGAGGCCCTTACACGAGGGTTGTATTTCCAACCGAAAAAATAAGGAGATCAGATAAAGTGAAATATCTTTTATAACGTTTCAAAAAACTGATGTAATTGAAAGCTTCTTTTTAGGCTTGAAAAATGTATTTAGTCTATCAAACATTACACTGAATTTTTATGGCAAAACATCAAGAGCTTCTGATTCCTTAATATCTTTACCATCCATACTTGCAGATGAAGCGCCACTTCCGGTCAAACGCCTGTGCTTAATCATACAACATTGTTCCTAACGAGCATTAAAATAGACTCAATTTAACCGGCCCCAATCAGATATTTTTATGACAGCCTGATTGAGCGTATCAATCATATTCCTTGACTGAGTCTATTTCGCTTCTAGCTGCCACAGTTCGTCTGCTTGACTGATAGCTTAAGGTCCAAGAGAGTGTAGCCACCATAGGCCATAATGGCGACCGAACGCTCAACTTTAGCGGCGTTTTGTATTTGCAACAGAGCAAGAATTACAAAAATATTTTTAAATAATTCTACAAGTTCTGCAAGCTTTAAACGACTTAAAATAAAATGCTTAACGTCACTGAATAATTTTGGAAAAAAACTATAATTGCTATCTGGTCACCCTTTTTTATTGTACTTATTAAACAAGAAATTAAAAATGTCAGTCTCTTGAAGACCTTACCATCAATATCGTAAACCTTAAAAAGAAAGCGTATTTTATCATCAGCCGATTGTCCTGAGAATTGATGAATGGCATCAATAAATTCCTGCAATGATATTGAACCTGAATTGTCCTTGTCAAATATTTGAAAAACTCGTTCCGTAAAAAATGGCTAAAAAGATAATAACAACAAGAACAACAAAAAATATCATTTTCAAGAACAACTTAATTTATAAAAAGCTTAATTTTTTTTAATTTATGATAAAAAACACTTACATTTTTTGAGGTAACAATTTTCTTGAATTCCTCACGTCGAATCTCCTGTTCATTTCCAACCGTGTTGCGAAAGAGCTGCTCCAAACGCGCCAAAGAACTTTTATCAAAACCTGTGCGTGCTCTTTATTATGAAAAGAACACATTTTCATTTAAAATAAAAGACGAAATATAATAAATAATTTAAACAAATTCATTCATTCATTAAAAAAAAACATGATTTGGTATTTAATAAACGTAAAATATCTTAAGGCCTCATCTTTTACAACAAAGATGAAAACTATTACAACAAGTTGAAGTTAAGGTTGAGTAATAAATTAAAGATTAATTAAAAGATTGCAAAAAGCAGCAACAGCAAGAACAACAACCTAAGTCAGTATCAATATCTCTCTGAAAACTCTAGCAAAACGATCGTAGCTAAAAGCCATCATTTCTACAGACAGATGGACAGACTAGAATATAAGTGATCGTATTTGATTAATAGCTTTTCTGCTCTCTGTGTTGCCTGTGCGTCTCATAAAGAAAGTTTTTGTATTAAATACAAAAACAAAAAATTGTTGTTGCAGTTCTGTGTAGCCACATCATTTTCAAACTACACTTGAAGAAATTTAAAAGACTTGCCACAAATATGTAAGTGTCATGAGAAATATGGGACTCACATAAAATTTTTAATGCAAAAATTAAAAAAAAACGTAATTGAAAATGCCAAAGGAATGGCAAAATTTTTGGGCAATTGTTTTAATATTTTTTTTTCAAACAAAATTTTAATATTAATTTTTTTTTTAAATAAAGTCAGTCAAAATAATGTGCTTTTAAGCTTATTTTAAATAAATTCCTTCATTTTTAAAAACATAGACGACAATAATTTTAAATGAAAGCAGATGAGCTTTTTTCATAATCTTTAAAATGGCGTTGTGCAGAAAACTTATTTCTTAAAAGCTTTACTTACTTTTTTTAAGCTTTTTACAGGCGTCAATCTTACAATAATTTTTTAAGCTAAATATTTTTAAAAGCATTTTATTAGAAGCTATTAAAAACGAAAGCAATTTTAATTTAATTTACTTTAAAAAAAGCTGTGCTTTATTTTTTCTCGAAAAAGCAATACGAGTTTTTATCAAAATAATTTTAAGAAGACTTCTTTGTTTTAATAAAGAAAGCTTGCTATTTCTTAAAAGCTTTTATTGAATGGAAATTATATATATTTTTTTTCAAAATCATTTTAAACTTAATTCTTTCTATTAAGCGTTTTGCAGAAAATTTAATTATAAATTTGCTTTAAAAACATTCTTTATTAAAGCTTTTAAAGAAAGCTTAGGTAGTAAAAAAAAAGAAAGCCCTTTTTTCCAAGATGATTTCCTTTATTGCATGTTTTTTTAGGTAGTTTTAAAAATAAAATTAAAAAAAAAATTGTCTTTCAAAGCAACAACTTTTTCCCAAAGCTTTTTTTATCTAGAAGTTATTTAAAAAATTGGTTTTGTCTGTTCCTCAATCCACAAGTCTTTGATATATTTTCTTAAATTTATTTTTTTTTTTTTGGTGATGGAAACATTTATGTTAACAAAAATATCTCAAAAAGCTTTAAGGAACAAATTAAAAAATATTTTTTTAAAGCAGTTTAAATGAAAATTTTGGTTTTTATTTATAAGTTTTTTGCACTTTCCAGATTATTTCTGGCAATTAAAAAAAGGTAATTAACTTATTCAGTTTTGCTTTTCTTGCTTTAAGCTTTATTTAATATTTTTTCTTATATTTTTAATAATATAATAAAAAATAATATTAAATTAAATAAAAATAAAATCTTTCTTTAAGCTTTAAGTTTATAAACAGCTCTTTAATCTTTTAAACAAAAAGCTTTTTAAGTTTTTTTTAAAGCTTTCTTTGGTTTATTTTCATAAAATGATTTATCAGCTTTTTCTTAAAGTTTTCTCTTTGTAAATATTTTTTTCTTTTATATTTTTAAGTGTAACCGCCTCTTAACAGTTTCTCAAGATTTCTTAACTTGTCTTTAATCATTAACGTTTATTTTTTTTTATTTCTAACTTTAAGGAAAATTCTATTTGTTTAACAAATTGTAAACTATTTACATAATCATAAATCTTAGAAAGCCAATTTAGTTGAAAGATTTTCAAATGATGTAACAAGAACTTACCTTAAATTTGTTAAATGCGATATAAATTCCATTATTTGATTTGTGGAAATCGAATTTGTGCCATCAGCATCTATAAGGCGATATAATTTATCTAAAATCTATTAAAATTAAAACAAATACACTTTGTAACGAAAATACTAAAGAAATATTCATGTATTTTATATTAAACAAATGACTTACTCCTCGTGCATGCCAAATCTCTGAAAAGTTTCTAAAACTTATTTTACTTTCTTCACCACAAATCACATACGCTACTGATTCCAATTGTTCGGCATAGTCCATCTGTCTATCGTCTCTAAAATTATTATAAAAGAAGTTGTTTTACAAATTTAATTTTTGGTTTTTTATATTTTTGATTTATTACTGCATTTAAGCATTAAGTTTTAGTAACATAAAGGGATTTTTTTTTTGTTTAAACTCGACAGAACTTTGAATTGTAAATAATAACAAAAAAAAAACTGTAATCTTAATTAGAAACACTTTTTATTCGTGGCATTAAGCATTAAGCATCAAGCATTTCTAAACTCCAACGATGACCCACTTTTTCGAACATTGCTCGCCATAGATCACGAATAACACGAACAATGTTGACTTTCAAGGCGTCAACTGTCGCTAGTTTATAAGCATATAACAGTGGCTACACATGTCTCCACAAAAAAACCAAAAAAAAAAAGAAAAAAAAATAAGACGTGACAATTCACAGGTCCATCTCTCAAAGTCAACTTCAGTAAGTCTTCAGTTAACATCACCGTATGTAGGCACGTCGCACGTCGCACATCGCACACCTCGCTTGGATCAGTGTTTAAGTAAAAATTATTAATCACAGTGTGGCAACGATCTTCAACGATTTGTATATTCGCCCACTGTACGTATATGCAAACACATATACTCTTCCTGTTCGGGAGCTGAACTTATGGTAAACGGATGCCATTCATAATTGGCTATGGCCGGTAAATTTACAAATACATAATCCCCCGGACGAAAGCTAAAGTTAAAGGGTCTTTTTATAACTAAATGTATAACCTTAGAAGGCAGCAGCAAGTCTGAACTACTATACGTCTTGCCATGTTCTCATTGATCATAGTGTGGTAACGATCTCCAACGACTTCAATGTCCAATGATGGCACCAGCACTTGAAAAACCACACTAAACGCTCTTTTTGTCTGAGTGTTTTAGGTTTTAGGATCTATTATGGATCGGTCTCTATATGCGGCAATTTTGTTAGGGTTGTTCTAGCGTAAATCCATTCATAATGATTTGCCAAAATATAATGATCACAAATGTCAAAAATTGAGAACAGTGTGATTGCTCGTTTGACAGTTAAACCTTTACTTAGTTTTAAAAAGCTTAAAAAACATCAACTATCGATCTTAAGACAACTAAAGATGACCTAAAATAAAATCCAGCCGGTATCGAAGCATAAAAATACAATCAATCTTACTTTTAGGTCTCAAAGGAAACAGATAATTAAGTAACATTTGTAAGATGGGTTGTGTAATACCCAGTTCACAAACGTCAATTTTTCTGCAGCAATTTTTAATTTTATGAAAGAGAAAAGAGTGCAGAATCATTTTATTTCCCGTTTTCTCACCCAACAAACTTCAGAATTGCTGCAAGAAAAATTGACGTGTGTAAACTGGGTATAAATGCCGCTGCCGTCAGCTGTGTTAGAGGATTAAAAGCTTGAGGTATTTGGGAAGGATTTTATTGTATTTGTCAAGCTTTTCAAACTACTATTGAAACTACAATACGATTTAAATACATTTTTCTTCAATCTTAGTTCGCTGGACAACTTTAAATGTGTTAATCCTTGTCTTGCTTTAAATTAAAATTCCTTAATGTCTGTTTTGCTACTCCGGCAAATATAAAATTTTTGAACGGAGATGCAATTTATAAACTTAAAAAAAAGATGTGCTGACCACAGACAAAATGTGACCTTGATTACAACACAAAAAAGCTGCTTCAGTGTTTTAGAGTCTTTCTGAAGCTAAAAAACCTAAAAGTGAAGCGACAACTGCATAACAACAATAAAATATAAAAAAAGCCAATAAAAGCAACAAGAATTAAAAAGTCAACACTCACTCCTCTTTTGCAGCATAAAAATGAAGATAAATGTTTGTTGCAACAAAATTGTGATTTAATTGTTATTTGTAGCGCATAAGTTTAAATGGTTGATTATTGTGCTAAAAGTTTAGTTAAATAGCTTTTGTTTTCTGAGCTATTTTGTGAGTATGTGAAGAATTTAAATTGCTCTATTAAAGAAAAATTTTTTTTGCAGAGATGGAAATTACTTCTTGTGTTAATAGGAATAAAAAAAAAAAACGTTAAGTATAAATGTGGCATAAAACCAAGTCAAATACAGTGAAGAATTATCCAAAGCATGTAACAACAGCCCTTTCGCGTATTTAAAAATCAAAAATTTATAAAGTGGTTGAAGCTTAAAACCTGCTGGATCGCCCTTAAAAAATCAGCTTAAAACACTTTTTAACTCTTTAGTCCGAAAAATTTTGCAATTTTGCAGCTAATGGCATCTAGAGACGTTCTATTTTCCGAGATTTAAAACAACATTAGTGATTCGTTAATACATAAAAACAACTAAGAATGCTTTTTTCGGCTATGCCGATTGTTATATATCCTTCACCATCCATTAAAAACTACTTTAGTGAAGTAAATCCCATCAAAACAGCAAATATTGGGGTAACAGAGAATTTAAAAATAACAAAACAAAAAAGTACGATATATAATTTAACATAAAATTATATCGGCTCCTAACGGGTTAAGAATTTTCAAAAAATTTTAGTATTTTCTAAAAGATCTCTTCAAAAGCTTTGAAATGATACCCATAATGATATTTTAAAAATTTTGAAATTTTAGAGGCCCATAACTCGGGAAATAAGGACAAGCGCCAATTTTTTTACTTGAGGATTTTTTCCTTTTTTTTTTGTTCTCTATCGCCTCATATATTTGTTTTTTTTTTTTAATAGAGTTACTTCTTTGTTTTAAATGAAGTAGAAAAATTAGAGGTAGGCGTGGTGTTTTGCCCGCTGCATCGATGGACATGGACTGATCTTGCTGATTTCCAATAGCACCTCTTGCGACACTATGTTTGATCGATTGGTGTCCTTACATTTTTTATAGCTGATCTAGTGCCTCGGCAAACTTGATTTCAACACGGATGGACAGACAGTCGATAGAGCGATATCCACTTCGCTATGAATATGAACTCAGAAACACATAAAGTTACAGAGAACATATTATTATTTTTGTGACCATCTGCAGCCATATTTTTTCTCTGCATATATTTTCGCTTAAGAAAAATATCGATTTCAGGGTCAAAAATTAAAAATATCAATGCTAAATTAAAGAAGTAACTTTAATTTAATACCGGATGGACTTAAACTAATTGTTAGGTTTACTTTTTGTTAAATCATTTATATTGAAGATTCAAAAAACAAAAAAAGTCTAAAAACAGCTTTAATAGTGCAGCGTACAAACTTTTTTTAAATTTTTGCTAGAAATCCTAAACAAATAATTGAATTAAAGCAGTTTGTAAATTTAAATAACAACTTACGTTAAACGTCCTTTTAAATGCTCAATCCAACGATCTTGAACCAAATAACCATTTCCATCCAAATCGAATAAATGAAAAAGTTTCTGTTGGAATTCCTGTTAAAAAAAAAATACAAAAAAAAAATATTATTTTTTTTTATTCTAAAGTTTCAATAGCGTTCTGTGAAAATTAAAACTGTCAAAACTAATGACCCTTTAATATTAAATTTTATTTTTTTATTACTTTCATTTATTCGGAGCTAAATTTTATGTGGACATCTGTTAAGATTAAATAGTCATGTAAAAATCATAAGTGCTATAAGAGAGCGAACTTTAATATTTAAAATTATTAATTTTTTTTATAATCATACCAATCTGTAAACATCATCGTTTAATAAAAAAATAAAAAAAAAACAAAATACAAAATTGGTTTAGAAATAACAGTTCTGTGGCCACAAATAAAAAATACAAACAAATGGATTGATAATCTTCTCCTTTTATTAAGTCGGTTAAAAAAACACTTTTTTAACAATAAATTTTTTTCAAGGAACGTTTTTTTTTAAGTACCTTTAACTCTTTAAAAAGGTACTTTTACAGAAGTACTATCTTAGAAAATATTAACCTAAAACATATTTTTTAAAAGATGCATTTTTTGAATTAAATTTTAAAAAACATCATTAGGTAAAAAAATTTGAGCTTGGCCAAAATATGGCCTGTGAACTTTTCATAGAAAGGTACGATTTAGCATCATATTTTTTAAGATATCAATTAATTATCAAATTAAAAAAAAAAAACGCTTAACCAATTAAGAGCCGATGATGTTTTTATGTAAAATTATATATATTACCTAATGTTTTTTCCTTTTTTTAATAAGCTACAACCTAAATATATTTTTTTGATTGGAGTTATTTTAGTTACAATATAAAAGTCTTCTTTAAAATTTAAAATTTTAAGAAACTATTTAATACTTGGAATTAAAAATAGTAGCATAACGTATTTTTGGAGAAGTTTTTCCCTTTTTAGTAAAAAGAAAACACAAAATTAAACCGGTTGTTTATGAAATAACTGCTGATTGGAAATAAAATGTCAAACAACTTTTTCCTGTTTTTAAGTAAATTATTACATTTTTTTGTCTTCTTTTAAGAAACCAAGGTTTTGTTTTAGTAAGAAAAAAAAAAACTTTTAAGAGGTCTTTTTAAAATATATGACGATTTTTTTTTTAAATTTTTATTTTATGTCAGATTTTCTTTAACGTTGTTATAAACTCTGCTTGCTGGTCAAATAAAACAATTTATAAAGCGACTCTTTATTTGATTTATTTAAGAAGTCAGTTATGCAGGTGCAAATATAAAAAATTTATTCCTTTTGTTTATAATTTCCATTATAATTAAAATAAATGAAAAACTATACCTTTGCCTCTCGATTATATTTATTTAAAATTTTACTAAAAACCACAACAAGTTAATAAAAAAAAAATCGACATCTCACTAAAAGAAATCAATTTGGAAAAAAAATTATTAAAATTTCACCAAAAATTAGATTTACACTATGCAATTTTTTGAAGCAACATTTTTCAATTCTCTATTCAATATGCTGTGATATGCGTTATTTAAAAATAAACATTAACAACAGTAACATCCCCTAAAAATTTAAGCAATAACATATTGCTTACCCCTCTTGCTTCACCTACAAGCAAAAATTTCATGTTAGTTTCATGACAAATTGCATAGTGTAAATGCCGTAATATTCTCGTTATTGCATAATATTTTTTTTATCAAATTTTTTAAATAAAATTTTTTAATAGGATTTCATGCAGTTATTAAAAAAAATTATTAAAATGATTGTGTAACGTTAATTCCCAAAATTCCTAAACAAATCATAAGAATTTTCAAATTTAATGGGGAGAGGGGTGAATAAAAATTTAAAGTTACACGTCACAGTGGGAAAGGGACGAAATATCAGCAATAACTAAATTCCTAGAGTGATTAAAACAAAAATTCTTTTTTTTTTAACAATTTTAAAAATTTTCTGTAATTTTTTGTTGTTGGTCTCTCAACAAACTATAATAATATCTGTCCACTCTCTTTAGTAGGCAGCAGGCAAAACACCACGTCTGCCTCTAATTTTTTCACATCATTTGAAGCAAATCTAGTAAAGAAAATAAACTCCAATAAGAAAAAAAAATATATCGGGCGATAGAGAATGAAAAAATAAAAAAAACATCAAGTAAAAAAACTGGCGCTCGCCCTTATTTTCCGAGTTATGGGTTTCTAAACTTTTCATAGATTGGGCGTTAAAGCTGTTAAAGAGATCTTTCAGAAAATACTACAATTTAAAAAAAATGCTTAACCCATTAAAAGCAAATGGCGTTTTTATGTAAAAATTTTTTTTCTTATTTTTAAATTCTCTGTCACCCCAATGTTTGTTATTTTTAATGGTGTTATTTTACTAAATTACATTTCCTACATGGTGAAGAGTATATAAAATTCGACGTAGCCGAATATAGCACTTTTAGTTGTTTGTTTAATATTTTTAGATTACAAATCTTTTAAAGTAAAAAAGTTTAGAAGTGATTTTTTTCAATACTTTTGCGACTCACTGTATGCAAAAATAAGAGATTATCTGCTTAGTGTATTTTGCAATTAATTTGTTATTTATGTAACGATTAAAAAACTTTAAATCAACACTTTTTTTAAAATTCAATATACTAAACACAAACAAGCAAACAATTTTTCTAAATAACAAATTAAAATAAAATCAATTTTAAATTTAATTTAATCATTAACATGCTTTCTAGCATAAAATGTTATTTAAATTCAATTAAAATTCGTGTTAAAATAGAGAGAAAAAAGAAAAAAAAACAAATCGTTTAAATAAATTAAATGCTTGGTAAAATTCTATCGTCCGTTTGAACGTCAACATGGGAATTTATAGTTGCTAACTTTCTTAAATGCAGATGCAATACAAACGATTGTACTTGTGATTAGATGCTTCTTTGGCATTTTCTTGTTCATTAATTATTAATGAACTGTTAGGTGATACTAAACTTAATCCACACACAGCTTTTTATTATTATAAAATAATTTATTTTATTACTTTTTGACGTGTTGAGGAATAACTAAGGAAAATGAAATAAATTAACGATTTTAGCTAAATTAAACAGATGTCTGATTATAAGAAACATAGAAAAACAAACAAGCAAGAGTGCTATATTCGGCTATGCCAAATCTTATATATCCTTCACCATTTTTCTAAATCTAGTTTAGTGAAGTAACTCTAATTTAAAAAAAGCAAATATAGAGGTGACAGAGTATTAAAAATTAAAAAAAAAAAAAAATTACATTAAAACGACATCGGCTCTTAATGGGTTAAAAATTTTTTTTAAATTTTAGTATTTAATTAAAGATCTCTTAAAAAGCTTTAAAATGATACCCATATTGATATTTAAAATTTTTTGAAAATTTCAAAGGCCCCTAAATCGGAAAATATGGGCGAGCGCCAATTTTTTCACTTGATGTTTTTTTTCTTATTTTTTAATTCTCTATCGCCCCATGTATTTGTTTTTTTTTTTTTTTTTTGATTGGAGTTACTTCATTGTTGCAAATGATATAGAAAAATTAGGGGTAGGCATAATTTTTCGCCTGCTGCGTCGAAGGACATGGACCGATCTTGTTGATTTCCAAAAGCACCTCTTTCGACACTATGTCTAATCGATTGACGTATTTAAATTTTTTCTAGCTGCTTTAGTGTCTCGGCAAACTTGATTTCAACACTAACACGGACGGGCAGACGGACATCGCTCAATCGACTTCGATATTGAAATATTCTTTCTAAAAAGACTAACGTTTTGCCCACACTTCAAATACAACACACATCAATAATGATTTGCTACAGCGATCGACCATTCATGCAAATAGATGATCAACTAAAGAAATCAATACAACGAAAATCAACAATCTCAGTACAACAGCAACAACAACAAGTAATTAATTGATTATATTTATGGTAATTTTTGACTGTTGAGAAAATAAATTTATTAACTTTGTACTTCTTTTTTTATTTTGCTGCTAAAACCTTAAGCAATATAAAATGTTAATTTATAGAAATCTTAATACAAACAAAACTCTTAATGTGGCTGTAAAGGTTTGCTGTCGAATTGTTTGCCATCTGTCATCAAAGTAACGTGCTACGTGCGCTTGACTTTGTCTCTCTTCGATTCTTCGAACAGGAATCAATTTTAAAATATGTGAAGGTTAAATGGCTGCAATTGGTGTTGCAAAACGACTTAAAAGAAGAAGAAGAAGAAGAAAGCACTGTAATACTTGTTAATATTAAATATTCCAGTTACATAAAAATGAACAAAACCAACAGCAGATGTAAATAGTTGCTCTTTTTCTTCACTACTGGATATGATAAAGCTGGCCTTCTGTAGCGTAAAGGAACCAGAGATACTCCTCAACTGAATTGGTTTATAAAAACGGGTAATAAATTAAGAAAATTTAGGAAATCTTATAACCCTTCACCACGTTTGTAAATCTGGTTTAGTGAAGTAACTCAAAGTAACAAATATTAAGGTGACAGAGAATAAAAAAAAAAAATAAAAAAAAAATTTCATAAAAATGTCATCGGCTCTTAATGGGTTAAGCATTTTCAAAAAAATTTTTAATATTTTTTAAAAATCTCTTCAAAGCTTTTAAATGATAACCATATTGATGTTCTAAAAAAAATTGTTGCACAATTCTAAATTTTTATAAAAAGTTCAAAGGCCGATAACTCGAAAAATACGGACGAGCGCTTATTTTTTTACTTGATATTTTTTTTTAACTCTCTATCGCCCCATACATTTGTTTTTTTTGATAGGAGTTTGCTTAAATGATGTGGAAAAATTAGAAGCAGGTGTGGTGTTTTGCCCGCTGCCTCAAAGGATATGGACCGATCTTTCTGATGCTCAATAGGAAATTTTTCGAAACTATGTCTGATCGATTAGCGTGTTTAAATTTTTTCTACAGACTTCGCTATTCAATATATATCCTTTAGATATATCCTTTTTCTACTTTTTGTGGTGAAGGTTATACAAATACTCTGCACAGTGAGCAAAATTTAAATATTTTGAAAATACATGCCCATTTTTACACTGTAGTACAGATCGCTACGAAGTAGTGAGTACTTAAGCTTTATTTTTAACCCAGAAATTTAAAAAGCATCATCGGCAATTTTGCAAGAGTGGGTAATTTCTTTTAAACAAATTTTCAACCGGCTTAAGTTTTTCTTCTTTTAATACAGGGTACGAAAATAAACAAAACGAATCGTTTGCTCTCATTTCGATTTGTTCTTTTAAGTGAGTAAAATACAAACAAAGCAGAAGCAATCGGAAAAATTGTGTCTGCTTTGGTTTTACATTATTTATGCGATGCCCGAATAGAAAACTATGAAAAAAATTAAAGATTAAAAAAAACGTATCGCAAACGTTTCCTTATTTATTTGTTTTTGCTTCAAAAGATACACTTACTTCTAAGCAAATAACATTCACGCAACTGTACGACTGTGTTGGCTTATCGAAGCAGGTACATTGAAGAAATATCAATTGTTTCATTTTCGTTCGTTGTCATTCAATAATTAACGCTTTTGGTTTGGTCATGTACAAAACTATAAAAAGTTTATGCCTTTAAATAAAACGTTTTATTAATTTGCATACACTGTTTTAAAGCGCTTGAAAAAAATAAATAAATTAAACGATTAAAAAGTCTACAAAAATTATCGTTAGAAGCAAATACAATGCAGAAGCAGCAGATTTAAGTGATACGAAGAGAGGAATTTCCAGATCTTCACTTTGTTAACATTCTGTTAAAGCACTGAATATGAACATACAACAATATTTAATTCGTTACGCGAAAGGTACTTCTTGGAAGTAACAAGAGAGGAGTAACAAGAAAACCTTATAGCTCCTTAAGGAAAAGGAATATTATGTCGTGTATTAAAAATTATATAAAAATGAACAAGAAAAATTCTGTAGGGGGCTAAGTATTTTCCGCAAGTTGCTTAGCCTTTCTTAGACAGGTTTGTAAGGGATCTGTTGCAAATTTTATCTAGCAGAATTAATACTAAATTGGTATTCGTTAAAGTTTTTGCCCTGGGATAGAGAAGTTTAAGCAAGTGAGAGACCTACTGCAACCTCGACACCCAAAGCCTACAATAGTATACTGATGGGGCGGTCTCAAATGCCAACCGTAGACAGACAGGACCCTTTATACTGATTTAAGGAATTTTTGGTTGACCAAATAAAAACACGGATTTTTAGGGAGCCACATTTATCTATCTTTTCTGATATCCAATAGCCAGCAAATAGCCAGTTCTGCTCATCTTGGACTTTTACATCTGGGCTTAGTATTTGAATATTTTTTTACCTTGTGGTGTTGCAGGGTGACCTTGTTTTGGATTTTAATATATAGGGGGCTTGACCTGGTAATAAGGGGACCAGCTAAATGGTTTCTATCACGCAATGTCAACTGGTTAAATTTCGTGTCTCTTGTCGTAGAAAGTTACAGACATTTATTTTAACTTTTTAATATTGCGAAAGTTTACATTGCTAAACTTAAAAACGAGTGTCTTATGATAACTCACAGGTTTATTATACGGACTCTTTTCATTAAATTAAAATCTTTGGAAAATAAATCTGAATAAAGAATGAGATTTTTCTGCAAAAATTGCTTAAGTCTCATAGAGTTTAGAGGTTTATGGCTTGAAAGATTTTAAATATCAGTTACAACAATGCATGTAGCTGCTTTATAATTGTAGCAAAAAGATATATTTCCACTGCCCAATTTCTGGACTGACTTTCATTTGGAGATTCGTTAGTCTACTGAAAAAGAGGTCACTAAAGACTAATCAAAAAATATGATAGCATTTTTTTAAACATGAAAAAAGTTGTTTTTCGTAGCGTTTAGACTGGTAGGGTCAAATCAAAAACCAACATTTTTGGAAAAAATTTTAAAAAATTTTCCCAAATTTTCTTAACTCTCTCCTATTGTTAAAAATTTTAATAATATGGCATTTACACTATGCAAGTTTTCATAAAACTAGGGTAAAATTTTTGTTTGTTGGTGAAGCAAGAAGGGTAAACAATTTAAAGGAGGTGTTACTGCTGCTGATGTTTCTATTTTTTATTAAATGCCTATCGCAGCAACTTAAATAGAGAATTGAAAAAAAATGCCTCAAAGAATTGCATAGTGTAAATCTGGACAAAGATAACAAAATAATAGAAAGGTATTATTTTTCTAATAAGAAACTTTAATTTCTCACTAAAGGCCAATTAAAAAAAGAAAAAACACATGACAGCTTTTTTATTTAAAATAAACAAAAGTTATTTTTAAAGCTTTTAAACTGGCAGGGACAAATAAAAAAATTTCCAAAATTAAAAAAAAAATGTTGAAAAAATTTCCCGAAAATTTTTTGATTCTGTCCCACTGTTAATAATTAAAATAAAATAAAAAATAGAAAGTGATTTTTTTTTCTAGTAAGAAAATAAAAACTTTAGTTTTCCATTAGAGGCCAATAAAAAAAAACATGACAGTTATTTTTCAAAGCGTTTAAACTGGTACAGACAAAAAAATTTTTTTTTAATTTGATAAAATAACAAAAAACAATACAGTTATTTCTCAATTCGCTTAAACTGGTAGGGACCAATAAAATAATTTAAAAAAATTTTCCAAAATTAAAAAAAAATTAAAAAAATTTCCCCAAAAATTTTTTGATTCTGTCCCACTGTTAATAATAAAATAAATAAAAAATAATAGAAAGTGATTTTTTTTCTACTAAAAAAAATAATAACTTTAATTTCTAAAAAACAAAAATTTTGCGTAAAGTCAATCTCTTGGCAGACTGTCTAATTCTCATTAAAATACAACACGTTTTTAATTTATGTGAATAACGAACGTTAAAAAACCTTAGTTTTCCACTAGAAGCCAATAAAAAAAACATGACAATTAATTTTTAAAGCGTTTAAACTGGCAGGGACAAATAAAAAATCCAAAAAAAAAATTCCAAAATTAAAAAAAATATTTAAAAAATTTCCCCAAAATGTTTTGATTTTGTCCCACTGTTAATAATAAAATAAAAAAATAATAATAAGTGATTTCTTTTCTACTAAAAAAAATAAGTTTAATTCTAAAAAACAAAAATTTTGCGTAAAGACAATCTTGGCAGACTGTCTATTTCTTATTAAAATACAACACGTTTTTAGTTTATGTGAATAACGAACGCAAAAAAAACTTAATTTTCCACTAGAGGCCAATAAAAAAAACATAACAGTTTTTTTTTCCAAAGCGCTTAAAGTGGTAGGGACCAATGAAATTATTTTAAAAATTTTTACAAAATTAAAAAAAAAAATTAAAAATTTTCCCAAAAATTTTTGATTCTGTCCCACTGTTAATAATAAAATAAATAAAAAATAATAGAAAGTGATTTATTTTCTACTAAAAAAATAACTTTAATTTCTAAAAAACTAAAATTTTGCATAAAGTCAATCTGGACACACTGTCTTTTTCTCATTAAAATACAACACATTTTTAATTTATGTGAATAACGAACGTAACAATGAAAATTTTTGTTTTTTATAACATGCTTTGTCAATACAAATTAGTTTGAATTTTTCATTGACTCCTTCACTCACCTCTTCCAGAAATAATTTACGAAATCTTTCTCTTGTATGTCTACCCTCCCCCAACAAAGCGCTGCATTCTGAAATTAATAACCAACGAATTTTATCATGTCTCGCTTCCAGTTCCATGGCACTGCAATTATTTTTATCAAAATTAATATTGTAACGTTCCATGTATTTATTAACATCGTTGGCACGAATGGTCTGTTCTTCGTTAATCTCATGAATATCTGAAGTTGGGGGAGGTGGCGGCGAATCAGCATTTAAGTTGCTTGCACTATTAATAGAAGTAGCTGCAGTAGTTAAGACTGTTCTAGGTGGCTTATAGGGTGCGAAATTTGTTAAAACTGATGCGGAAGAAATAGTAGATGACTCTAAGGGAGGCGATGACGACAATACATTGGATGTTGATTTGTTAAGAGAGGTGTGAGATCTTGAATTATTAAAGCTTGAAGGCACCTCTATATCATCATTATTATTATTATTCAATATTAAATTAGCTGAAGAATTTGTTTCCTCGTCCTTTATTAGTTTTGTGTCATTTTCAATACGATCTAAATTTATATTTAAACTACTTTTATATTTGCTATTAAGAGAATTTGTATACAAATTGTTTTGCTGAGATTCTACGTTGTTTGGAAGACCGTGTAATTTATTTAAATAATTTGCTGCCTGCGCCAACATAAAATCAAAAGGATTTGTTTCCTTTTCATTTTTTATAATTGAATTTGAGGTATTCATTTGTATTGTAGCCGAGGTAGTTTTATCACTATTTTTATAATTATCGAGTGTAGAGTTAATTATTGTTGAGTTGTTGTGGCTGTTTTTGTTGCTACTTGGTGTTGCTGATATTGCTGTTGTTGTTACGGTGGTTGTTGTGATCGCATTAGGTAATTCATCGGAGAATGATACTTTTTTCGGTGATCGTGTTGGTGTTGCCGGCACTTCCAAGGAGTATGTAGAGGACACTGAACCACGATGATTTTCATTTATGATATTTATGCTTAATCGTTTGTTATTTTCCATTTTTGTTTAAATTTTTTTTTCTCTTATTTTTGTTAAATAAACATTTTATTTCTTAAAAATTGATTATAATTATTTTGTTGTTTGTGATGTTTTGAAAAATGGATTTATATATCTATGATTTGAGAAAAATGCTTTTGATGTATTAATAACAATGAAAGAATAACACACATTTTGGCACTAACACATTTGCAAAAATGTTTATATTGAACGGCGTTGCCGTTGTAGCACTTTTGGCATTAAATTAATATGATTTTTTTTCGTGGACTAAATATAATTTGTGGCTTTTGTTTATGATATTTAATAGGCGAATTTTAAAATGCAGCTTAAAAAAACTTTTTGCAGTGGCAACACTGTTTACTACCAAAAAAAAAAAAACATTTCTACATTGAATTTCATTTGGTTTTGAGAATCTGATAGGACTTGGATTTTGGTCCATAATTACTTTAAAATGACCATCACTGTTCCTGCTGAAAATTCTACTCAAATATATATTGTTTATTTAAAATATTATTTTCTCTGAAATCCATTTATTTATAAAATGATTTTTATTTAAACAAGAAAAATTATCGCATTAGTAAGCGTTGGCCGAATAGAAATATTAAAAAAAAAATAATAAAACCAATTCTTTCTTTATGGATTTGCAATTTGAGAAACATTTTTCTAAGTAAATTAAAAAAAAAATAACTCTGAAGAAGCTTTTACGCCAAAATTGGTCAAAATTTTTATATTTTTTAAATCGTTTTTTTTACTTTGCCCCTAAAAAATTTAAAACTTTAAATATTTTGTTTTTTAATGTTTTTGTGAAGACTCGAAACTCAATGCTGCCAGTCATACGTTTTATATTCACAGTTTTTTTAATTTTTTTTTAAATTTATTTTTTTGTTTTTAATTAAATAAAATTATAAACTATTTGTAGTTTTAACTGTAGTTTAATTTTCAATTTTTGAAATTATTAGTTTAACTGTTTAAAATTAAAACAAATGAGTTAATTAACTTGGCTTAAGTTCGTTTTTATTTTTAAAGTTTTTTATTCTAAATCAATTAAAATTTAATTGATTTTAATGGATTTGTTAAAATCACCGGGTCAACCCCTGGCTGGAAAAAAATTAAAATTCGCAATTTTGATAGTTTATCTATAAAAGAAGCTGAAGATGTAGCGATGTGGCAGGACTAAAAATATACCGTTAATATGGTAGGTATGTCCTTCTTGCCATTATTCATAAATATTTGGCAAGGTCTAGTTTTAAGCGCCCATTTTCGAGCATGTTCATTCACTGTCTTATGTATTTTGCAACAACGTTTCAGCAAGATATATCCGATCAGATGATTAAAACATCACAGTTTAATAAAAACTCATTGTTTACTTAAACCAAATCAATGATTAATCAGCCTTAAATCAATAAATGGTCCCATGCTCAACACAAAAACGATGGAACCCGGTAACTAACTTTATTTTTCGTTTTATTATTTTAAATCGAGGAATTTCACTTTGACTTTTGACTACTTTTTATGTCCTTAAAAGACATTTATTTTAATTCTAGCGTTACTTTTTTAAATTAACAATAGTTTTTTCTTTCAATATTTGAAATTATTTCTTTCTGTTAAGTAAAATTTGTATTATTTATAACATTTTGTGTGTCAAATTTTAAATATTTTTTGTTTGTTTTGTATCTTTGGCGTTTTTTTATTTAAGCGATTTTTTGATCCGTTAATTGTTTTTCATATTTTTTCGTTAAAATGTTTTTTTTATTTAATTTTTATTCATAAATTTTTACATAGTTTTATCATAAAACCAATATGCTTTTCTATATTATTTTTAAAAAAATTTTTCACAGGTTTTTAAATTTTTTTATGAATTTCTTTTATTTAACACATTTTATTACACTCTTTAATTTTTATTGAATGAATAAATTTTATTCTAACTAAAGTACGTTTATTAATATAATAGAATTCCAAGAATTTGTATTATTATTATTTCTCTGTATCGCTACACGTTTTTCCAGCATTTTTCGTGCCTTTCCTGTGGGTCACAAACTTGACATGCCGTGTAAAACCAACTATAAATAGTAGATGGTCACTCAAAAATTGCTTTTTGTTTTAATGTAATCACCCTTTAATGTGTTAAGAAATATAACCGTTACCATTTATGTTGCGTTTAATTTTCTGATTATTTCTCTTTAGCGATTTTTGTTTTAGTTTGTAAAAAATTTTTACTCTTGTTTTTTAATTAGAGCGGAGTGAGGGCGATAATTTAAGGCGGCCATGTTGTTTAGACTGCAAGCAACAACTGATGTGTTTCTATTATTTAGTCACCAAGTCCTTCGAAATGGCAATTTTTTATTATCAAAATAAATATCTAAATGTCAATTATTTTTTTTTCTGAAATGTCATCTTTAGCGACGAGTCCTTTTTTATATGAATGCCTGCGTTAACAAGAAAATCCTAGTAAATGAGACGCCATTTATCCACACGACTTACAAAAAAATCCGACACTCTTGTTTGTTTAATAATATTTTAACATCGACTTGTCCTTATTCTAAAACTTTTCAAGTTTTCACTAAGACACGAAAAAAAATGCTGAACAAGATCGTAGCGGCTTAAGAAATTTTTTGTCTTTTTTTTTAATGTGGATTGTGTTTTATTTATTAGCTTCCATTTCGTTGGAATTTCTTCATTAAATTTGTATTATTTTGCAAACTGTGAATTAATAATTTTTTGTTTTATAAATTTTTAAAATTCAATAAAATTATTTAAAGTTTTTTTTATTCAGTTAACCACCAAAATCAATATTTTTGTTTTAATTTTTAAGCAGCCTTTATTAAGTTTTATTTTTTCCAACTTCTTTTTAATACTTTTTAATTTTTATTAAATAAAAAATGTGGCTTCTTATTTTTTAAAGGTATTTGACCTGATTATTAAATGCATTTCTTTACATTTTCTTTATAATTTATTTTACAAAGTTTGTTTTTAATTTAAAATTATAAATTTTAAATATGTTTTTATTTTATTGTAAATTATTTTATTAAATAAATTTTTCATTTATTATTAATTTTTATTGTTATAAATATTTAATTAAAAAATTTTTTTTGTCACTTTTTCTTACATAAAAATTTTTGAAATTTAAAGCGTCGTTAAAAAAAACTATGATAATTTTACACCACTAATAAAATTACACGTTAACTTAGCGATCAACGAAAGAAAGCGAAATTTAAATTTTATTCGACAAACGTATTCAGCAGCAAATGAGCAACTAAAAGCAGTTTTTTTATTGAATTGTTACACAACAATGAACGAAGTCGTGTAGCTAAACAACAATACAAAACTAATCAACCAACCAAACAAACAACAACAAAACTAAAATACACCACATCAGAAACAAACGAAACTTGTTGAATTCATTATGATCTTTCAAAAAAAGACTCTCTTATACAGTGAAACTTCCTATGATCCACAAACTTGTCATAGAATTTTATATGCAACTTAATGAACAGTGTTAACGTGCGGTTACTTGTCTTATATTCAAATGGTACTTTTATGTTTCTTGAATATAAACTTTAAATTTCGTTAGTTCTCAAATGTAATCACATCAAAATTCGTTAAAGTAACCCAACAAACATTTGTATTAACAAGTTAAATTGCTGAGAAATTTTTGTTTCAATTTAGTGCTTTTTCTGAAATTTACTAAAATAAAACTTGTTATGGATTTTTTACCATCGTAATTCACTAGAAAAGAAAGTGATACTCCTGCTGCTACTTATCTCGTCATCAGCGAGAAAGTACATTGTTAGTTTACTAACTTACAAGAACTTTTAAAAACGTAGTTGCAGTCCTGGCAGCGCTGGTGGTTTCTTTATTTTTATCCAGTGGGAAGACGACCATCAAAGAAGGGCCATCATGTTCAGGTAGATTTACTTTATCTTAATCCTATTTTGTCTAAAGTAAAAATAAAAAATTAGAGGACCTTTAGGCAGCCTTTACACCCCTTTAAAGCAAGTGAGATTTTTGTCACAGTTATAAAAAGTTATGTGGATTGTTTTTGAGAAGGGTTTATCACGTTTTTTTCTAAAGGTTTGAACATAATACTCATTTATAAATTAGAAATTTTAATAGACATGCGAAATAACATATTTATTTTCAAATTGACAAGTCCGGTGTAAAAAACAAAACGTGTCGTCTGAAAGCATCTTAAGGTAAAAAAGAAAAAACCAAAAGTTCTGACAAACGTATATCGCTTAAAATTGGCGATTACGATCTGAAAAATGGGTATCTGTGAATCACAGTCGCTAAAAGTTTGGCGGCTTTACACAGCAAATACATATCTGAGACGAACTGAAGGAAAAAAATTTTCAAGATCATGTCTAAATAAGATTAGCGTAGGAAATGATGAATAAGTAAAAATTATGTGCGGGAAAATATTTTAATATTTTAAGAAAGTAGATTTCAATAGACAAAATATATTGTCTAATCGAGTTCAGTGGTAAACACACGATATATTTCAAATACTTCTCTCAGGGGTACTGAAAGTCTGGCTGAGCCAACCTTGGCTCAGACATAGTGTTCTCGGGGTATAGGGGAAACCAGTACCCCGGTGTGCAGGCATCAAACCTAGATAGACAAGTAGGGTACTTGTCGATGGTCTGACCAATGTCTCTAATTATACCGGAGCCACGGAAACTGGTAGCCCATACAGAGAGCCGCCCATCTCTGCTGAGGTGCTTTTGGGGTACACATGGTTGCTGTGATTAAAAGTCTTTATCTGCTGGGAAGGTGCGGAATAAACAGAAGTGTGCTGTTGCACTCTCGACGGATGGGATTGGATAGTCTCCAATCCTCAAGTAAGGAAAATATCATAGTCCTTTAAGCCATGTTCTTAAAATTGCAACTACGGTAGCTACGCCGATAGGGAGCGCTAGTCGATGCTTTGTATTTCACTCAACGGTAAGACCACCGTCAGGTTAGGGCTTCACGGTCAGGTACTGGTGCAAATCAATATCAAAAACACTGCTGAGTTGTTTTTTCATATTTTCGATAAAACGAAAGACAAACCCTAAAATGTCTGTGCAATTGCGCACAGTGGGTTAAAATGAATAAATTTTTGAAAGAACTTAATATTTTATTAAAAACTAAATTTATAAAGAACATAAATTCTAAACTTTATTAATTTCTTCCCTCACATTTTAGGTTTAGATGATGTTAATTTAAATTGAATTTTTGTGGGATTTTTAAATTGGATAAAAAAAAACTCAGATTAAAATCTATTGTTTCTAATAAATTTAGATACCCAATGCTTTAGAAAAGCTTGTTAAATTTAAATGGTCACCAAAACAAAAAAAAAAAAAAAAAAAAAAAAAAACAAAAACTGATTGAAAAATTTATCATTTCCATCAAACGGTTTAAAACCTTAAAAATAATTTTTTTCCATTTAAATTTCCATAATCACATTTGGATTAAAATTGGAATTTGTACGCTAAGTGTATTCTGTCGTATTTGTTCTTACGGTCATAACGATTTTCAAGTTGAAAAAAAATGGCAGTTGTTTTAAAAGTCTATATTCTATATTTTAGAGGCCTCTAGCTTCTATTAGCAAAAGTCTTAACTTTAACCTTTAAATATAGTGAATCAACCAAACCCTTTTTTTTTAAACGATATGAAATTCTACTACAGTTATACTAAAAGCTTCTAAGAAAATTTGAAGCAGGTAATTTTGTTTTACGATTTTAAGCATAGAAATGCATGTGCAAAATAGAATTGCTAAAAGTTAATTGAAAATAACAACATAAACATTTGATCTTGTGATCTAAGCCCTCCAAAATATTTCAATTTCATCCCACTGTAAATGATTATTCGTTTTTTTCACTATTCTTTTTCTAAGGTACTTTATGGCATCAAAAAAGTACTTTAATTTTGAATACTATTTATCCAAGTTCACTCGTAATTTTTTTGTTGTGTGTGAGCTTGTGTTGCAAGTTGCCACAAGTTTTATGCTGCAGTGGCATGTGTGATGATGTATTTTGCCTAATATTTTTTTTAGATTTTGGTTTGTTGGTATGAAGTTGAGATTGTTGTTTGAATATTATCCGATTAGTTGAATTTCTCAAACGATCATCGTTAGACTAGACGGGGCCAATAGAAAAACAGTTTAATACATTCAAAAGCCATTTACACTTAATTGCACTCGAAATTTAGTTTTTATTGTATTAAAGGCGTTTAAAAGTTTAAATTTACAAAGAAGATTTAAAAACTTTTAACTTAATTTAATTTATTTTTTTATAAATTATTAATTTTAAAATGAAACACACACGTAGCGTTATTTCGTTTATAAGTGATGTACTGCGGTCAAGTTTTAAATTTGCACTAAACAACACGTTTTATTGGCAATTATTTACACCAGGCTAAATTTTTTGTTTGTTTGATTGTTTTTTTTTTTTTTTGCTTAAACACAAACAACAAAGATTTTAAACAAATGAATTTAATAATAATTAAAGTAGCCCTCCTGCTTCTTTTTTAAAGTTGATTTTTGATTTTTGTGTTATTTTTTTCATTTCATTTTATTCGTTATAAAACAAAATTGTATCGAAATATTTTCAAGTTAAAATTCATACCAAATGAATGAGTGTTTGCACCTTTACAGTTTGCACTTGAAGTTATTTAAAAAAATTTAAACTTTGAACGTGTGTGATTATAAAAAAAATAATAGTTTTAAGTGTTATTTCATATCCAACAGATAGATTTTGGAAGGTGTCTCTGGTATGTTGACTTAATTTGAAATTAATATTTTTTTATAATGTTAAAAATGCTTAAAATTTCCATATTGAGTTTTTATAAATAAATCTTTTCACGTTAAAAATGCAACTATGGGTTTTATGATTTAAAAATTATCTTTTTTGATGCTACTGACATTTTTGGATTTTGTTCTTTTTATTTTGAAAATTTCTTTATAGAAGGAATTTTCTATTTTTTAATTTAAAAAAAAAATATTTTTAAAGAAAAAAAAAAAAAACAACTGTTAGAATTAAATCAAGTTTATGGAAATTTAAGTGTTGCCTATAAAACTTTACTTTAAATTTATATTAAATTTAACAATGTTTATTGGACTTAAGCTTTTAGAATCAACGCAGTATCCCACCAGTAATTTGACTATCACTGTGACCGAAATACCGATCATATAGCAAAACAAAATTTCTATCCTTAGGACTAATAAAAAAAAAATGGCTGAAATTTTTGCCTTAATGTGCTGTCTATATCAAACAGGGTTGCCACTGTTTTTTTTCGAAAAATCTGTAGTAACATTTTACAAAACGTTAAAAGTGAAGCAGATCTTCATACACATGCTAAAAATTATATTAAGTTTTCTAATGATTTTCTTCTAATTTAAGCTTCTAATAAACGAAACCCCTGTTAACATTATTCACGCGGCATAGGTTTCTGGCAACACTTTTTTTTAGTTATAAAAACAGCTGATGTTAGAAGCTTTTTATGATCATTTACGTGCGCCAAAATAACGTCAATAAAATAGCGTCGAATTTCGGAACTCAAAAGCCGGAGAAGGAAGCCGGGTAGTACTTTTGCGTCGGAGTAAAATATTTTTTGTTAAAAAATAAAATCGTGCAAATTATAAATAAATAAATAAATTTAAGTTCACCCCACAATTAAGGAATATGAACAACCTAGTCACAGGAGAGGCAAGACCGCCTGTGACTAAGTTGTTCACATCCCTTAATTGTGGAGCGAACTTCTAAATCGAAAACAAACAAAACTTTAAAAACTTTAATAAATGCATGAATAAATAAGTAAAAAATAAATATAAAAGAAAATTTATTTAAGCACATATGTTTTAAAATTTTAAAGCTGGATCCAAAAACTTTATTCTCTGACCTTAGTGTCAACTGTGGGATTTTGGGATTTTTGCCTCCTGACTTTCGGGATTTCGACAAAGTGCGTTTCTTTTTCTTACTTCTTTAAGTCAAAATTAAATACACATACAAAGCTTTATTTGAAAAGTTTAAAAAGCCATATGGCTCAGTATTGAATATTTTTGCTCGCAACTGTAATTCCTTAACTTCAGTTTTTTTTTCATCTTTGCAACAATAAAAAAAAAACTAAACATGGTTATTGATTAAATATTAAGAGCATCAACCTATTGTCGGCAATAAAACACAGAATGATTGGAGTTAATTCACTTTTTCTTACAATTCTAATGAATCCCTCCAACATTTTGTTTATTCAATTATTTTTTATTTAAAGATAAAAAGAATTGTCTTTAAATTTTCCTTGTTTTTATTTGACAAGCAAAAATTTCTCTGTTTAATAATAATTACAACGAAAAAATTTCAATCAAATAATTATTATTAAATGATTTTTTTTTTGTTTTGTTGCATTTTGCAAACAGAATTCGATGCAAATAAAATTGTTTTCAGCGAATTGATTAATTTTTATGAATTAAAAAAAATTACTACGTGTTCTTTTGTTAAATTCTTTTTAGTTTTATTTCTTTGTTTTAATATCATTTTCTAATTTTAGTTACATAATTTTCATTAGAAAAAATGTGTAAAGCTTGTAATTATTTATAAAATAGATTTTATTTTTATTGTTTGTTTGCTTGTTGGTGGAGATGGAATTATTTTTCTTTGTTAATTAAAGTATAAGATGAATTTTAACTTGCATGTGTCTGAATCTCTTTCAACACAAGTCATTTTGAAATTAAAAAATGTTTTTTTTTTTAATTGACGTAAGGGCTCTTCGTAAAACTTCTTTTTTTTTATTAAAAAAACACTAAAAAAATAATTAAATAATTAAATTAAAAAATAAATAAAACAATAATGCAAAATATTACCAATTACTAACATTAAAAAAATTGAAAACAATAACTTCATTTTAAAGTCACAATAAACACAAACTTCACTAAAAGATCACAATTTCATCAAAAGGTTAAAAATTCATGAAAATACTAAAAAACTTGTAAATATGTCAAAATCTTCAGATTTCTTTACAAAAAAGAGGATTCACCAAAAACTAAAATTATTCCACTAAAAGACTCAAATTCATCGAAAGATCAGAAAAACAAGAAAATTTAGGCAGACACCTGAAAATAGAAATGACCAAAAAAGCAAAAAAAAAAAAAAAAAAAACAATTGAAATTTTCTGTTCGTCTGTTTGTCCGTTTTAGTATTGAAATCAACTTTGCCAAGGCACTAGATGTTCTGGAGAAAATTTAAATACGCCAATCCATCAGACATAGTGTCGAAAATTTCGCTATTAAAAATTAGCAAAATCAATCCTTTGATGTCCTTTGAGGCAGCGGGCAAAACACCACGGCTGCCTTTAGTTTTTCCACATCATTTGGAACAATGAAAGAACTCAAATCAAAAAAACAAATATATGTAGCGATAGTGAATTTAAAAATAAGAAAAAAAAACATCAAGTAAAAAAAATTGGCGCTCGCCCATATTTTCGAGTTATAGGCCTCTGAACTTTTTATAAGAAAGCACAATTGTCCATATAGTCAGTATGGATATCATTTAAAAGCTTTGAAAGAGATCTTTAAGGAAATACTAAAATTTTTTAAAATTGCTTAACCCATTAAAAGCCGATGACATTTTTAGCTAAAATTATATTAATTTTAATAATTTTTTTTTTGAATTTTGTTCACATTTCTTAGTTCTCTGCCATTCCAATATTTGCCTTTCTGAATTAAAAATATAATGAAGGGTATATAAGATTCGTCATAGCCGATTATAGCACTCTTACTTGTTTCAAAATGAAAATGTACCAAATTTATTTGCCATTTAAAATTTAAATAAAAAAAAACTAATAATATTTTTTTTTATACCAATTAAAAGGTTCATATTGTTTCATAAGTGGAAAATATGTCCCTGGAATAGTGAATTGACTTTCAAAATAAGAAATGTAAATTCATTTAGAGCAATTATTCTTATTTTGCCCTTGATGGCTTCAATAATCTTAATTTTTGTTTAAGCGAATCCAAGAATCAAAATCATACGCAACGTGTCATTTTCAGTTGGGATTTTGGGCTACAGAAGCAATTATTTCATTACTTTTACGTAGGCTGCTGTAGTCAAGATGGTAAGTACTTTGACTACAAACCTCGTTGGCCAGGGTTCAACCCCTGCGGCAATAAAAAAAAAACGTTTTTTTCTGTTTAATGGTATAAATACATATTCAGTGCAGCCTCCTTCGCCGGCACTTCTTCATAGTATATTCGCCGACGAAGAAAAAATAACTAAGAATATATCTTTCTCCTTTCACCACTTGTCTTATCTCTTACCTATCCCTTTTCAAAGAATGTAGCACGGTTACCAAAAAATAACTCAATAGGTAATCATTGCCTGAAGTGCTATTTCTCTTAAAAAAAATTAGGGTGATCATGGTTTGGGATATCACTGATAATAAAAAGGGCCACATGGCAATTGCTACATAGAATGAGATTTAAGCTGGTGTAACATTTCAACTACTGTCACATAGATCTGGCTGAGTTATGAGGTGAATTAAGAGACTGTTGGCCATTTCTATTTACAGTTACCACGATAAAAACGAATGGCCGATTCACTTCACTTTTATAAAAGACAATCATCTTTATTAATCGGTAATGCAAAAATGTCGAGAATGGAAATTGTTTTCTGGCAGTAAGTGGGATTTGTTTACTTAAGATAAACAATTTTTAGTCTGCAGCGAGGTGATGGGCTCTAGTTACCTACCGCGGGTTTCTTCAAAAACACTTCAAACAGAAACTTTTATGTAGAGACATTGACACCTTTTTAACCTCGTATAGTTTGATCTACTCTCAGTTTGCACGCTACATATAAAACTCTGTTGGAAGCGATAACATGCTATAACCACAACCTGCTTTACAGCGCAGTATTGTATCATCGCGTGTAAAGCGATATTTGAAATCAACTTAAATATGATTTCATCAATTTGTCTAAAAGTTGCTTTTTTATGCTTGTGCCCGCAGAACTCAGTTATTTCTCAATCGATTTTGAAAATGTTTTCTTTATTTAAAAGGTTATGCTTACAGATTGGTCCGGTCTTAAAAACAGACTAATTTCTTCAAAAATTAAAGGGTGTTCTCATACATCATTAATGTTTTTTTTTCATAACCTTTTTTAATGAAGGGCACCACTTTAAAATCAATTAATAATTAATTAGCACAAAGTAATAAATAAATAAATAAATCTAAAAATTAAAGGGTGTCCCGACAGGTGACGTAAATTGACCTTCATTGGCCTATCTTCTGAACCGTTTTAGACAAACCTTTGAAAATTGGACCAAATGTCGATTACTTTGATCGCTATAATCAAAAGTATAAATATTCAAAATTTTAAATTAAAGGGTGCCCCAATAGTATAAGCCCTTACCTTTTCTAGTTGTAGACAGGTGGATAAAATTCACAAAGAACCTGTATTGCAAAGTCCGCTTTAACATCAAGTATAACATTTGGTTTTGAAAATTAAATGGTGTCCCAATAGTTGATGTAATTTAAAGTATGTGGCCAAACTTATGAGCCCTTTTATACAGAAGGCTGAAATTTATAAAGAACCATTGTTGCTAAGTCCCCAATAACAATCAGTAAATTTGAAATAAAAAAATTAAAGGGTGTCCCCATAACTGATGTTATTTGCCTTATATGTCTCTATCTTTGAAACTATTACAGACAAGCTCATGAAAATTAGACAGAATGTCTATTACTCTAGCCAGTATAAAAACAAATATAAATATTTCAAATTAAAAATCAAAGGGTGCCCTTATAGTTAATAAAACAAACATAATTGCCTAATTGAAACACCTGTAGAGGAAAGAATTACAAAACAGGAATAAAAATAAGTTGAAAATTCTATATTTGCACGAAAAATCTTCATCTCTACACAAGATTTTTTAATTTCATTTCAAGAAAAAAATCCCTATTTTGAAAATAAATTACTTCATGCTTCAACAATACGAGGGCTGCTGTATATATTTCTGGCCTAATAGTGAAAATGCGAATATTTATAATCAAAAATAGTTTTATTGTTTTTCAAACTATTCTCCAGCATGATTTATACACTTTTGCATGCGCTCAAACCAGTTGTCGAAGCACTTTTTCCACTCCGATGGAGACACCTCTAAAACATAGTTTTTGAACACTTCAACAGCTTCTTCTGGCAACGAAAATCGCTGACCACGCATTTTTTTCTTGATGTGCGGAAACAAGAAGAAGTCATTAGGTGCCAAGTCAGGGCTGTACGGCGGATGACCCATTAATTCGACGTTTTGGCCGGTCAAAAACGGTCTGGTTTGAGCCGATGTGTGAGAGCTCGCATTGTCATGGTGAACAATGATTCGTCTTCTCTACGTTGCTCAAGCGGAACAGTTGCCACATGACCAGTTTTGCCGAAGAAACAGGCGACCATTTGCTTCGAAGTGCTTCTTCCACGATTAACTTTCGTTAGATTTTGCTCGTCTTTGAAGACCCACACGGTCGATTGTTGTTTCGTTTCGGGCTCATACGCATAGATCCATGATTCGTCACCTGTGACGATCTTATAAACGTCTTTTGAAACACCGCAATCTTATTTTTGCAACATTTCTTTGCACCAATCGACACGAGCCTTTTTTTGAGCGACTATCAAATTGTGCGGGATCCAACGAGAACAAACCTTTTTTACGGCCAGGTGTTCATGCAGTATCAAATGTATGCTGGTGGAAGAAATGTCCAAGGATGCCTCTATCTCTCGGTATGTCGCATGTCGATCTTGCATTATGAGTTCACACACGGCATCAATGTTCTCTGGCACAACAGCAGTTTTTTGACGACCTTCACGGTATTCGTCTTTGAGCGAGCTTCGGCCACGATTAAATTCATTATACAAATTTTTCACAGTGCTATAGGATGGTGCTTCATCGCCATATAAAGATTTAAGTTCATCAATGCACTCTTGTCGTGATAATCCACGTCGAAAGTTGTGAAAAATGATGGCAGGAAAATGTTCACAAGTTAATTCCATTTTTTTTCTATATTAATTTTTTCAAGTCACTGTAAACAACACAAATAATGGTCGTACTTCAAACGTTTTGAGTACGATTATGCTTAAAAATGACAAACTTTCCAATGGAAATGTCAGATTGCACTTGGCAGCACTCAGTGTTGCCAGGCCATAAATATATATAGCAGCCCTCGTAAAAGTATCCTTAAAACAAATCTGTGTAACAAACTTTAATAATAAAAAAAGAAATCCCCAATAACTCTCTAAAATATAAAACATTTTTCCGAAAATTCCCATCTCTACAAAAAAAAAAAAAAAAAATTAAAAAATCCGTCTCATCTGACAACACTATCGCTACAGGTTGATTATATTGAATCGATTTAAAAGAAAAGTAATTCTGTATGTATTAATTCTTAAAGTACACTTAAAAAACACTATTTTAATAATAAAATATTAATTGTTTATCGATCGAATCACATCATTAAATTACAACATTTTTCATCTCCGCTCCAATTTCATTAAACTTTTTCATTAAATACCTGTCACTTGCATTCAATAATTAAATCTATTTATTCGTTTTTCTTTTTGTTTTTCTTATTTGTAGCTTGTTCTCATTTTCGACATTTTTAAAAGTCCTGTCACATTTGATTTAATCAATGATGTGTGGTACCACGTATCGCTTTAAAAGCCAATTTTCATTTGCTACCAAAAGTTTAACAAAAAACAAAACAAAAATTGGGTAATAATTTTTTCTTTTTTAATCGTTATGAGCAAAACTATAACTGACAGAAGAAATATATAAAACTTCAAGTCAGGCGATAAGTTGAACCGTTTTTACAAACGTTTTAACTTAACATTTATTGCACAGGTGGGTGGATTTATTGTTGACACTGTTAAAGGCTTCTGGTCGCATTAAAGGTGACTGACTGACGGACGTACTGACTGAATAAAATAGAAAAAAACCAAAAAATTTTACATTAAAACAAATAGAACACAATCATCTACAAACGAAAAAAAAAAAAAAGAAAAATACATAAACAAACATACACTTGGGTTTTTAATTTAATGATCTTTGAAAGATAATAAACAGAAATTTTTGACATTTTTAAAAGCTCTAAACTAACACACATTTAGACAAGCTGAGTGTGTGTGTGTAATTTTTATAAACTTATTTATTGTATAACGTCCAGTTGAGCTTTAGGAAAATGCAACAAATAAATAAATTTTGCCTGCAAACTTTTGAATGACGCACCGCCAGACAGGCGAAATTTATTGAAAATAAAAATAGTGTTGCAAAGAAAATTTATTATGTTTTGGCGGCTGGTTTCCTTTTTAGTTTTACCGAAAATTCTTACTGGCTTGGTTTTTGTGTGTGTGTTTTTTTAACTCTACGGCTGAGCCTTTTTATTGTGTTTTAATATTAATGTCGTTGATTAAGGCCAGGTGATTAAACTGACTTTCGTAAAATATTGTAATGGCTTCATTAGGGCAACAAATCAAACCCACTAGTTGTTCATTTAACAAATTGTCTTAAAGAAGCATGATTTTAAAGTAAACCATAAAAACAAATTAAAAAAGAAAATAAATTAAAAAACTCAAATAGTTAGCAAAAGGGTTTGATGCGTTTACGGCGATAATAATTTTTTTGTTTGTGTAAAAGTGCAACCACCAACTGTCCTTTCATTTAAAAACGAGTAAACCCTGTGTTACACCTTCTTCACTGATGTGCAAAATTTTAAATAAAAGAATTTAAACATTCTTTTCATTACTGTAAAATTTAAATTAATAAAAGGATTTAATTTTTGGCAACCCAAAGATCCTTAAACCCCCAAACTATAATACATTCGCCCAATTAAGATTAATTTTTAACCGAAGAAGAAGGGGTTATCAATTCGTGTGAATGTTCCTTTTTGTTTTTTTTTTGTTTGTGCCCACAGAACTTAGTCATTTCTGAACCGATTTTAAAAATTTGTTTCTTTATTTAAAGGGTTACAATTTTAGATTGATTTTGTTTTAAAAACAGTTCATAATTTCTAAAACTAAAGGGTGTTCCCATACATGTTTATAACGTGTATATAAACCGTAAAGGGCATCACTTAAAAATTAAGGAAACTGAGTATCACTTTAGCAAAAAATAATACAAAATAAATTGGGACGTAATTGGATAGAATGTCGATTACCATGACCTATATAATAACAAGTATAAATATTCAAAATTATAAATTAAAGGGTGCCCCAATAGTCCATTTAACTTGATGTGTATGACCATACTTTCGAACAATTGTAGCAAGACGGTTGATATTTACAAAGAACCTGTGTTGTTAAGTCCTCTTTAACAACAAGTTTTTTTTTTGATTCGGACAAATAGTTGATGTTTACAAGAAATTCGTGTTCATAAGTCCTTAAATAATGGGAGATTCAAGTAGAGGTACTTTTTTCAATAACCTTTTTTTGACAGATCACGTGTGAGTTGTTTCATGCTGTCTTGCTATTTTTGTTTAGTATTTTTAGGCATTCCAAAAGGAAAAGACTTACGTCTGAGCAACGCTTACAAATCGTTCAACTTTATTATGAAAATTCACGTTCTGTGAGGAATGTGTTTCGTACTCTTCGCTCAATTTGTGGTCAACATAATAGGCCTACTGATCGTACTATTCGCAACATCATCACCCATTTTGAGACCCATCATTCATTATTGGATAATATTCGACCGAAAAGACCACGTTCAGCACGCTGTAAAGAGAATTTTGTGGCCGTAGCTGAGGGTGTATACAAAGACCGTAGAGAGCTGATTCGGCCGCTCGCGGCAACTCGGACTGACGTATAAAATGACTTGCCGCATCGTACAAAATACAGCTTGTGCAACAACTGAAGCCTCTCGACCTTTCTAAGCGACATGGCTTTGCTCTCTGCGCTCTTGAAAAGTTCTTAGAAGATCCGACGCTTTCGAGCCAATTTTTGTTTATCGATGAAGCCCATTTTTGGCTCAATGAATAAGTAAACAAACAAAATTTCCTTTTTTGAAACGAAGAGCAACCTGAAAAGAATCAAGAACTGCCACTTATTCAGAAAAAACAGCGGATTGGTTTGGTTTGGGGACCGATGGAATCATCGGTCCATATTTCTTTAAAAAGCATGCCCGTGCGAACGTAACTGTCAATGGCGACCATTTTAGTGCCATGATAACCGACTAATTGATGCCGAATATTGACTATTGAAGCTCGTGATCTCGGCGACATTTAGTATCAGCAAGACGGCGCCACTTCACACATATCACATCAATCAATGGATTTATTGAGGGAACACTTCGGTGAGCACCTAATTTTACATTTTGGGCCGGTCGATTTGCCACCAACATCGTGTAATTAAAGGATGTTCCTTTAATTTCTAAATTTGTCTAAAGAAGATTGATTTTAAAATCAAATTTAAAATCTTTTGAAGTCGGTTTTTTTGTTGCAAGAATTATTTATAAAAAAAGTTAAAATGTGAACAGAAACTCTTACATACTTAAAAAATTAAAAAATATCTCAAAAATTCTTAATTGATACTGCTTTAGCTTAGATAGTTACCACGTTAAGCAGTAAACTTATTTTTTTTTTTCGTTTTTGCTTTAATGGTCTGTGTTCATATCCCAACCGGTAATTATTAACAACATACATTTTTAATTTTTTTTTTTTAATTTCTTTCGAACTACTTTATGTCGCAATGCCCTGCACAACTAAAGTCGCCATCAAAGTAAATAAGCAAATCTACTTTACAAAGCTATCAATGCGATTTCTTTAAAAGACCTCACTAGTTACGTTTTGGAATGTCCTAATAGATATTTTTTTTTCATCACGTGGAAAGATAAGAGCTGCTGTGAAAAGCTATTCCTGTAAATCCGATTTTAGTGAAACTTTTATGATTATTTACACTATAGAAAACATTAGAAATTGTGAGAAAAAAGACAAAAATTAGAGTTATAAATTTAGTGAAGAGAATGCATTTCCACTTTTGCATCTGGTGATTTTCAAATAAAATTTCAACTGTCTCACTTCTTTAACCAAATGAGAATTTTAAAGTTAAAACATTTGCTTAATTTCAGCCTTGCTTTTTGTTGGCTTAAGTAACATTGTATAGGATACAAGACATCCAGTTGAGGGTACCGCGATTTAATTAATTTATCGAGTGGTATCTTTAAGATCTTAAAAAATCTGGAACTAAGTTAACGAGTGTTATATCTTATTATAAATTGTTCCTGAAAAAGTTTCTAGAATCTTCGCTGTTAATGTTCTAGTTGTAAGCATTGTATGCTAATCCTTTTAGAACAGAAAAACAATCCTTTAATAAATCTGAAAATCTGTTTACAATAAATGCCTGCGTACAGCCAGTCGTATTCTTTATTCTCCTTGCATCTTAATATGGAAGAAGTTGTGTTTTTTGTAACCAACCACTTTATAGTAGATTCGCCACATCTGTTAACAAAAGAGTATTTAAGCCGAGTTGCATGAGAAGATTGGCGGCATTAATTTATTTTCACGTCCGTTAGACATATTTTAGTCTTGCTGAGCTGTGCTGACTAAATTCAGTTTTTACTTCTTGCGGCTCCGTCTATGAAATATAATTGCCAATTATTGCACGCCTGCAAGCAACAACTCAAACGTAACAAAGTTTTTTGCACACTAGAACTCATAATCTGTAATACAAGAATGGTTTTAGCCAAATAAAACATGGTTTTATTTTAATTATATTTAACAAAAAAATATACGAGGTCAGGTTAAAAAGTTTATATAAAATTTGTTAGAAAATTTTATAATGTCAAAAAATATCATCAAATGATCTCATAAAAGCATCTGTTTGCATGAAAAGCTTACAATTGTAAAAGTTCTATTTCACACACAAATTTGATATTTATTTATTTTTTACTTTTTTGCGTTTTTTATTAAAAAATAAATAAATAAATAAAATGGTCTCCTCTTGGCCTTTCTCAAAGAGCTATATTAGGTGAACTTTAAAGGAAGATTTATTTATTTATTGAAAATAATCGTCTTCTTTATTTAGAAGCATCGAAAATCTTGGCCCAGCAAACCAACAGCCCCATCCGTCTGAACGGTCACAAAAATATTTTTTAACTGGAGCTGCAGAGGGATATATTTGATCAAAGGAAAATGTACGAAAAGGTAAAACAAGACACGGTCTAGTAAAGCACATTACCAAGGTCAAATGAATTTCTTAAAATGAATAGTTATAAGATGTTTACGTCATCGTGATAAACAATATGGGCAGAGACTTATCGCAATCGCGATCTATAAGAAGCAGGTAAACAAATTAACAAACAGTAGGTAATAAGCCACCAGAAAACCACTTAAAAATGATAACGGGTAGTAATATCGATCGACCAACATGATTTACCTCATGATTGTAAAATTGTGTTACACGCTATGAAAACGGAAATATTTCCACCGACTTGTCCAGATATCGAAAATAATGAGCAACAATTAAGTCACTCAGCCGCAATATATCCTCAGGTCCAAAATCCCCAGAAATATGTTCACTGACTGTCCAGATATAAAAACGGGCAAAAATTAATTCACTCAGACGCAATAAATACCCAGGTCCGACGTAACGAGACGGTTCCGAAAAAATTATCGTCTAGTTCGCGAAAAAAAAGCAAAGAAATAATTGCTGGGGAGGTAGACTGTGGAGCAGACGCTGGTAAAGAAATGACCAATTTATATCGCAATAGATTTTAAGAAGGCTTTTGGCACTCTATATCACAATGCAAAATTACAGGCTGTCACCTGTCAAGGTGTCCCCAGAAAAATCTTTCAATAAACAACTGTACTTTAATGCTATTTGTGGAATAGTAAACGAAAATCAGCTCGGACAATAATATGTGCTGTCCCCTTTTCTCTTTAATTATGTATTGGACATAGTAATGAAAAAAGCTACTAGTCACAGAAGGGACATCACTTAAAAATATAGTTGGGCCTTTAGATTATGAAAACGATATTTGTTTTCTCACCAGCGTGGCAAATACTGAACGCCTCTATATACAAGACCAAGTCATCTTAGAACTTGACTTATTTTGCTAATTGTTAAGCAGGAGTATGAGTTGCAGTTCACAATTCCAGTAACCCAATTAAGGACATTGCATAACAGGCCTTAGACTCGAACCCACATGCTGGCAGACGAAAACGACATCCGCACATGAAAACGAAAAATAAAGATCAAAGCCGTTACAAGAAATCTAAGCTTAAATGAACTAAAATTTAATGGAATAAATAGAAGTAACTGGATTTAAATTGCTGCGGCCCAATGTTTCACACAGCAGAAACAAATTATGTGGCAACTCTGCTATAAAAAAATAAAGGCAAAGTTATGTGTAGAAACACAACACACGACGGTAATGATATTTTCATACAAATTTGACATAAGTTATCGTTCAACGACAATGCCGCTGAGATAAAATTTATTTTATTTTCTTGTTGGTTTTCATTATTCTCTCACATTTAGTCTCTCACTCTCCTAACAATATTGTCAGAAATATAAGTATTTTATAAGCATTTGAATTCACAATAATAGCAAAGGCACATTATTTATATAAAAATAGAACAAAATTTCAGGAATAAAAATATTTAAAAAAAAACTGATACTGTATGTACGTAAATGAAAAACATAATTGAAAAGGTTAAAAATATGAAAATAAAATTGATTGAAAAAATAACTGAAAAGGTGAAAAATATGAGCCCATGTCTCATCTTAAGTCAGTCATCATTTATTCTTCGTCCCGCTCTTCAATTTGTGTGAAGGTTTTGAAAAGACCTATTGAATCTCTTACAAGGTTAACCAGTCCAATAGACTCTAATGCCATGGATATGTTAAATGTACTTAATATTCTTTACGTTTCATCGAGTTTTTAATACAATTTATCTAATTCATTTAAATGTAATAAAATATTTTAACACAATATTTTTGAAAACAAACACAAAGCTGAAATGAAAATAAATATTATGAATGCCGTCAGAGAATCGTCGTTATTTTGTTTACTTACTCTCAGCAACGATAAATCGTTCCGTTACCGTCGTCTGTTGTGTTTCTACACTATGTTTTCGATAGCTTTAGCGACATTTTTGAGTAACAAGTAAAATACAAAAAAAGACTAATTGTTCTTTTTTCAGCTAATGGTCCTTAAATTAATTATCAATTTATTTTCTGGATTTTCAAATTTTAAATGTAAATTATTTTATTTTAGTTTTCAATGTCAATTTGTACTTCATCTTTACTATTTTCTCCCTTTATAAAAATTTTTTAAAACCACTCCTCGTCTAAAGTTCAGACGGTTAAAAAAACTCTGTCTTCGTTCATGCATAAATAATTTATTGGCGGAAAATATGAGTCCCACACAATGAATGATATTTTTGTTGGGTCTTTTCCGCTCACTTGGATAACTGACCACCTTTGATAAAACAAACATTTAATTTTAACTGGCTTCAAGTCTTCTAATTCTATAATTCTCTCACAGTTAGATGCTTTATTAGAATTGGATACAGAAGAAAAATACTTAAACACACACACGTACTCGTACGCACACTTGTGCAACAATCTTCAATTATGCAACATTACGATGGCAAACTGTCACTTGCCACAGTAGGGTGTCATTGTAAGTTTTGGTTTCGTTTTTTTTTTTTTTTTCTTTTCTGAGAAAGATTTATTGTTTCTGTTAGTAAATTGCCAATAATATTTTTGTTAATTTTAAAACATTTATTTGGAATAAATTTTAGATAAAGAAAAATGATAGAAATAAGAATTGTGTGTGTCTGTGCGAACATTGTTGACCAGTTTATTTTTATTTTTATTAATTTTTATTTTTTTATTTTAAGAGAATAATTTATGTGTTTAAATAATTTATGAAATAATTGCTTATTGTTGCACTAGAATTTTTAAATACGATTTTGTGTATTATTCACATTTAAATTGACTTCAGCTTTACAAATTTCGCCATCTCCACTGTATTGGATTAAAATGATTATATAAGTTGTGGTACCGGATATGATCTGCAATATAAAAAAAAATAAATAAATAACAATTTTTTACTGATTTTAACAAAATACTTACAGATGTTACAAAAGTGCCATCTATATTATAAAGACCGAATAAAGTAAAAGTTCTTAGATTGTTGAAAATATAACTGGTCAACTGTGAGATCTAATGGGGAGGTAAAAAAACGGTTTCATATTTTTTTTGTAAAAATGTAAGAACGAAAAGGTTCAAGTGATTTTATATTTACATTTAAAACGTAATTAAGATTAACGTCAGTACTTTGCCATAATGGCCCTGACCTGTCGGTGGTCTTAGTGCTGAGTGAAATACAAAACGTCGACAAGCAGGGGGCCTGTATAGCCAACAGAGTTGTATTTTTAAGAACATAGCTTGCAGGACCACGTTCTTCCCCTTGGAGACTATCCGTCTGTTTAATGAAACAACTTCCCTGCGGACACTGATCTAAATCAACAGCCACCACGTGTACCCCGATGGGACCTCACAAATAACAGGCTACAGAGATTGGCTACTCTTTGTATAGCCTACAGCTTTCCGTGGTTCCAGTCTCTTTAAGAATACTGGTCAGTCTTTCGACAAGTATGCAACTTGTTTATCCAGATTTGGTGCCTGCACACTGGGGGACTGGTTCCCCCTATACCCAGACGTGTTGTACACCCTGGGAGATTGATAGTTAATGTAGTAATCAGATTGAAATAGAACTCAGGATTCGGTTGTTGATGTTTGTGTAGTTGGCGGTTGGCAGGTTCGAGGTTATGGTTCGCTGTAAGCGAGTGAACTCTAAATAACTTTCAACTTTCAGTAGAACAGATTTACTTGCGCCAATTGACCTCTGCGTGTGAACATTTTTTTTCTGTTACTGAAAATTATATAAATTCCTATTTTGATAAAATAAAACAAGTCCATTAGAAGCAGATGAGGAAGCGCTAGAAAACTTCACAAGAGCCGAAAAGATCAATCTCTTAAAAAAGTCTGAGGCTATTGAAGGAGCCAGGTAAAGATGGGCAAGAATATAAAGCCGAGGGGCAATCTCTAGATCCATTTCTGAGGCATTAAGCCATCGGCTAAGCGATCAGATAAGATCAAAGTACCTGACAACTACGTTGGTAAATGGTCAAAGAAAGTTCAAGTATTATCTGTCCCAGATGAACACTGATTTAGATGATACTTGCAGACTGAATATACAGCACTGGCGAGCATTGGATTACGGTAGACCCTGTGATGAAAAAAATCTACAGTTACCAATACATAGACCGAGATTACAACAGTTGAGAATAGAGGATGGCGACAGCAGTCAAAGTTTCATCGAGTTTTATTTGCATCTTTAAGCGATGACATTTTTCATGTCATCAGAATTTGTTAATTTCGTTTTTAATTTGATATTTGTTGTTGTAGTTGTTTGCGGTATTTTATATCACACAAAACAATACGCACACAACAAACATAAACGAAGCAAGTCTAAAAGATTCCTTCAAAATTCAAGCAATTCCCGTTGGCTTCACTATATCTTTTGCCTAGAAAGAAACATTTTGTCATGTAAGTTTGCTTTAATTCTAAGTCATGATTCATAAGTTCAAATCCCAATAAAGCCTTGTATAGAATAAAAACTAATAGTTTTTGAGTAGCAGCGGTCGATGAGTTTCTTAAAAGGCGTATAAATAAAACAAAAATAGCTTTAACTTTCCGGACTCTCGGTTAGAAAAGAAAAACAATTGTTGTGCTCCTTCGGTAGATGTGTCATTGAAGGCGTCTCTATATTTGTACAGTGGATGTAATAAAAGCGCAAGGAAACAAGGTAACTCTTATAAAGCAAGAAGATCTTGAGCTCGATTCTCCCTGGAGACTAGAGAGAAATGGTGAAAACAAAAAAGAAAGAGTCACTGAGATGGCTGTGCTGGTTGAAGGGCATATTAGCTAGTCAAGTCATAAAATGGTCCGCGCACATGTTAATCGGTGATTTAAAAACAAAACAACTTGTCTGTCAAAAACTATAAATATTAACTCGCTCTAATTGCAAGCACGATATGAAAAAATTTTTTGTTTTATAAAATTCACCTTTGAATTGACTTCGCTCTCAGAAATGTATATATTAAGCTCATCCATTTTAAAAGCCGTTTTTCGAATCTAGAAAAAAAAGAATAAATTTAATATTTTATTAAAATTATAGGAGCCGTTAATTTTGAAAGTGTCATAAGTCACTTTGCTTTTAAGCTGATAAATATATTTAAAGGATTGTGTCTTAAAGGTTTTAAAAGTATGGAGGCTAAATCTCGTGAAGATATACCTGTATTTCTGTCTGAGGATATTTATTCCTCAAAAAAAATTTCGGTCAACACAAAATCGTAGCAGTTTTTTACATTAAATTTTTTTTTTTGAAAAACCGACTTATGCCACTTTCAAAATAAACGGCTCATATATTAATAAATAACCCAACAGTTTCGATGACTGTATCTAAAGAAGTTTAAGACAACAACTTTTTCATTAGCTGCAATCGATGAGTTTCTAGTAACCGATAATTATTTGCAGCCTGAATCTCAATAAAGACACAGTGAAACTGTTGGGTTCTGCTTCACTATTACACTTTCATAAACTCCACTGTAGGCCATTACACTGATAATAATATCTGCCATTGAAATGAAGATGTGATAACCAAAGAAAATCAGTAACATGGCCAATGATAGGGGAACATTAGCTGTTCGATTGGCCATTTTTAATAAAAATACAACCAGAGTGTAGGAATTGAATATAATTGACAGGGCGCACTGAAAGAAAATGCAAAACATTTGCAAACGCCGGTAATTGCCAATAGCTGTACTCAGTTCAATAATATACTTTTGCAACTGATATTTTTGGTAAAATATAAATGAAAATTCCATTAAAAAACAGGTTTAAAAATTCCAAAAAAAAACTCACCAATTGAACTCGATTAATGACATCCAATAAATCTCCATTATTAAGAGCCGGTCTAATGATTTTAAAATTTTTTTCATGATTTCTAGCATTTTTATGAAATTTTTGTAACTGTCCTAGAATATGTTTCTTAACTGTATTCCATTTAATTTCAGAAACATGTTTGCCATTTTTGTTATTCTTGACTCTAGTTTTACTTGGATGTAAATTTCTGTTTCTTATTTCAATTAGTTTTCGATCAATTTTACTTTGAAAATCTTCAACTTTATTGCTAATGGGAGTATTCATGACTTGTGAATATTTCAAACTCTACTGTTGCTTGTTGTTGGCCTTTAATTTTATTGTGGTGAAATTGAATTTACTGTTAGTTTTATCGATTTAACAATTTTGCTTATCGTCCACTATTAATTTATTAGAGCTGAAAGGTCAACCTCCTTTGAATGAAGGTAATTTAAATTATCTAGAGAATTGCAAGTTTAATTTTATTAATTTATATTTAATATAATGAAGTGACAAAGCGATAGAGCATAAAGCAGATATTTGGGTTAACAATTATCGATTACATATGATTATATTCTATTGTTGTTGTCTAATCATATCATTATTATATAAAACAATAATATTGTTATTGCCGTCCAACATAATAATTTTTGAATGAGAAAGAACTAAACGCCAAACGTACCGCATAAACAGCCAGTGACGATGGTCTTTACCGAAAGGTATGACAACAACATAATATTTATTTAAACCATTATTATTACTCATGTGATATAAATTTCAAATTGACAATTTAATAATTTAAATCAAGCAACCGACTTGAATTTGCAAATTAACAAAATATTTCTAAAGAAGTCAAACATACAAGCACACCCTCCAATAAACATACAGACATACATACGTTGGCAATTAACAAAATGGCAGCTGAAACACCAATAAAATATAAAACACTTTAATAAAATTTCCGGTAAAACCAATAATTTCATAAATTTTAAAAAATAAGAAAAAATATATTTTTGCTGAAATTTTTAAACAGAAAAAAAAAAATATAAATGACTCAGAGCCAAATCTGGATTTTGAGGTATCCAGTTAGTAGAGCACTTACAAATGATACCTTGCACAGTGGGTCATTTGGAAGTTACTAGCGACTTCAACATATGACTAATAGAGAAGTGTTTGAGCTGTTTAACAGCACATTTCTTTAATTTATAAAATCAATTTTTATGAAAGATTATAGCGGCGCTGTACCTTGTATCTGTAACTAAGTGAGTAATTTCTCACATAAAAATGTTGTAGTCATCTTGTTTTGCTCTCAATGAGCTAAAGTTAATAAAGTTTTTATTTTTAATATAAGACAAAGCATTCATGAATTGAGTCGTTTATTTTGATAGCGGCATAAGTCACTTTGCTTTTTAGCTGATGCACATGTCTAAAGGATTGTGTTTTAAAGGTTTTGAAAGTATTGAGGCTAAATCTCATATAAACATACTTGCACTTATTATCTCAGAATGCTTATTTTTTTCCCAAATTGAAACTTCGGTCAGCATAAAATCATAGCAGCTCTTAACATTTATTTTTTTTAAGTGACTTATGTCAATTACAAAATTAATGGCTCAATTAATCTACAATATTATCATGTGAGAAGTTGTTTAATTTAGTTACAAAAACTATAAACTCATTATTAAAAATTTTCAAACTCAACAGAAACTAAATGTGCTGTTGATTGAAATGAAATACGCCAGCCGTAAATATTTCAAATGTTTATGGTTTTTTGTTCGAACACTGGATGTAAGATTTCATGAAATATATCTCCTTTTGGTCTAGCAGTGGATTTAATAAGAATTATTGTTAAAAATACGATATGAATACTTAATTAAGATTCGTTAAAAATTTTGAATTAAAAAATAAAAAAAACATCAAGTGAAAAAATTGGTACTCGCCCAAATTTTCCGAGTTGTGTGCCTCTGCAGTTTTCATAAAAAAGTTCGATTGTCAATATGAACAATATTAGTATCATTTTAAAGCTTTTAAAGAGATCTTTTAGGAAATACTGAAATTAAAAAAAAGGCAAAATCGGTCCATGTCCCTTGCAACAGTGACAATGAAGTAACTCCAATCAAAAAACAAATATATTAAAAGATAGAAAACTTACACATAAGAAACAACATTAAGTAAAGAAATTGGCGCTCGCCCACATTTACCGAGTTATGGGCCTCTAAAACTTGCATATAAAATTCGATTGTCGATATGGTCAATACAGGTATCATTTCAAAGAGACCTGTCAAGAAATACTTAATTTTTAATAAAATGCTTAACCTATTAAGAGCCGATTAAATTTTTATATAAAATTATATATAGTACTTCATTTTATCCTGTTTTTTAATTCTCTGTCACCGCAATATATTTTTTTTTTGATAGGAGGTACTTCATTTTACTAGATTTACATACATGCTGAAGGGTATACAAGATTCAGCATAGCCAAAAATAGCAATCTTTCTTGTTAGTTTTGAAATTAATTATTATTTGATTCACTTTATTATAACGAAATAAGTAAATATCAGTTAACTTATATTTAAATTTAATATTAAAATTTTTTAAATATTTTTTTTTTCAATTATTAAAGAAATCAGAAAAAATTAGTCACCAGTAGAATTTAAAGCAGCAGTTTTTAGATTACAAACTCAGCGTAAATAAATAAAAAAATTATTTTGTAATATCCAAAAATTATGGTACATCGTCGAAAAAAATACTTTTTTCTCTGGGATCCGAAAAGATTATTCTGAAGAATTTTTACTTTCAAAATTTTTAAAGGAAAAAAATTAAAAAAAATTTTTTAATGCCGAAAAGACAAAGATGGTTACTTCTAGAATACTGTTAATGTTCAAGGTGAATCATTTTAAGAATGGAAATTGCTCCAAACAAAAACCAGTATCAGATGCCATATTTAAAGAACCCACATGAGTGTTCTTAAAAAGTCTAGGGCAGTACCGTAGGCATCAACACTCCTTCTAAATTTAGCTTGACTTTGTTCACATTAAATTCTTCGGCTCTATTAATTAGTTTCTGATTTCTTTTCAAATATTTAAATTTTATCCCACTGTTTCTTGTTTTAAAATCAATTTATTTATTACAGTATCAATTCAAAATTCATATGCAAATAAATAAATAAAAAAAAATCACAATCTTTATACCTTTAACAAGGTCACTGTTACTTTCGAATGTCGATGAACTTTGTGCGTTATTTTTTTTTGTTTCTTTCTTGTTTAAATTTAATTTTATTTCATCTTGTTAAACTTGCTTCTTGTTTACAGAAGTTAAAGTTTGAGGTTGAATGTGTGTGTACGAACAATGGAATATTTTTGATTAGACTGTATTTCGCACCATTTTAAGTGGCAAATATTATTTGGCCTTTTTGTTCAAAAATAATTGATTAATGATTCTGGTAGGAAGTGAAATATAACAAAAAAAATAATTGTCGAAAAATTAATAATTTGATCAAAAATAAAAAGTTATTTAAAAAGGATTTTTTAGCAACTATTGAATTTAAAATTTTTACAATTGTTTAAAAGATTTAAAAAAGAAAAACTAAGACATCCAAAATTTCTTGACTAAAACTTTTTGCTTTAAGTATTAAAAAAATAATAAAAAATTTTCTTGCCAACAGCAGAAATAAATTTTTTCTTAAATATCTTTTCAGTGTTTTTAAATATTTGAATTTTAACCTCTTCACGCCCTTGGCCACATATGTGGACGTTTACTTTTTTATAATTATATTTACTGTCATTAATAAATAGGCCAAAAATTTGATAATAATTTATTCCCTGCACAATCCCTCAATCAGAGAAGTAAAAATATTTAAGGTTGGCTGCACTGGTAACGGTTATTTGCGATATACATTTAGAGATATAAACAAAGCGTTAAGCAATTTTTCGGCAGGTTCTATTGATGAATTATCGGGATAAATAGTTCATATTTGATAAAAACAAAATTATATCCATTAAATATATTAAGTTTTAATTATTTTTGGAAAGAAAAAAAAATTTTTCTTTCAAATTGTTTATTTTATAAGAATTTAGCAAACGTACACATATGTGTACAGTTACCGTTCGAGGTGCTTTTAGTTTTAGTGAAATACAATCGTAAGTATATATATATATATATATATATATATATATATATATATATATTTTAATATTTCGTGTAAGGTTACAATGAAATCTACAAATTATGATTTTATGTGCCCAGGTCACAAAGAAAATGGAAAATTTACCTAAGATCAAAATTATTGCAGAAAGGGAAAATAACAATATTTCAGATATTGAAAATTTGGAAATTCTATCAGATACAGAAAGTGAAAGCAACTTATACAAACCACTTAGAACTGCAGAAGAATGTTCGGATTCTGATGAAAGTGTAAATTATGTTCGTTTGAGAAAAAGAAGACGTTTTTTGGAAAGTGACGATGAAAGCTCAGGTTATGTAGATACGAAGCAGCATCAACGTCCTACAATTTGGTACGCTAAGAAAGATAATGCATTTGCTGAGAATACACCACTTTTTGTTCAATCTCCCGAAATAAAAATAGTCGGTGCAACACCATACTCGTACTTCATACAAATATTCACTAACGATATTTTTAATCATATAGTACAAGAAACTGTGCAATATGCCATTCAATGCGGAAAGGATTCATTCAAGATAAATGTTTTTGAAATGAAAAAATTCTATGCCATTAATATTATAATGACTTACATAAAATACCCAAACTACAGATTGTATTGGTCTTCAGATGCTTTACTTCGTCTTCCAATTATTGCTGACGCAATGGGTCTTAAGCGTTTTGAAGAAATAAAAAGATATCTCCACTATACAAACAATAATGAAATACCAGATGATTCTAAAGATATTTTTATAAAAGTACGTCCAATATTAGACATGCTATCAGAAACCTTTGCAAAAGCTTCTACACCGACAGAATTTCAAGCAATTGATGAAATGATCATACCTTTCAAAGGCAAACATAGAGGTAAGCAATATAACAAATCCAAACCGAAGAAGTGGGGATTTAAAGTCTGGGTTAGAGCCTCCCAAGATGGATACGTTTCAAAATTTGAGATGTATCAAAAACTGTCAACTGTCGGCACACAATATGGAGTAATTGGGGATACAGTGCTGCGACTATGTGAAGGTTTAGAGAACAAAAACTATAAACTATTTTGAGATAATCTATTCTCATCAATATCTTTAGTAAAACATCTAAAGACAAAGGGTATTTTTGTTGTGGGTACTATAAGAAAGAATAGAATATCTGAGGCTTCTCAAAAGCTCATTACAGAAAAGGATTTACAAAAGCTTGGACGAGGATCATTTTCTGTTGCCACATCTTCGGAAAATATTACACTTTTAAGGTGGCATGACAACAATATCGTTCACATGATTTCTTCTTACGCCGGTGTGGAACCTAAGGATAATGTACGCAGATGGGATCGTAAACAGAAGAAATACATATCAATTATAAGACCTTTTGCTGTAAAAGAGTATAATAAATTCATGGGGGTGTAGATATGTCTGATCGTATGATAGCACACTATCCTCACTCCACAAAAAGTCGAAAATTTTACCACAGAATTGCTTTTCAATTTTTAAATATATCCATTGTTAATTCATGGATTCTTTACAATCAACAAAACTCTAAAATGTCTCTTCTAGAATTTAAAGCATCAATAGCTACTACAATGATTACAATTGGTGAACAAGCCAAAACACGAGGTAGAGCAAGTGCTTCAAGTTCTGTATGCGATCAACCACCTAAAAAATCTAGAAGCTGGACCAAAGTTAAACCTGCAATTAGATTGGACGGTGTTGGTCATTACCCTAAAAAAAACGAATTGAAGAATCCTCCAAGATGTCATGATAAAAATTGTGTAAAACGAACTCGTTACATTTGTGAAAAGTGTGAAGAACCAGTATGCCCAGAATGTATGAAATCATTTCACCTATAAATTACCACAAACGGCCAGCGGCCACAAATGTGGACGTTATTTTTTTTATGAAATATTATAGTTTTCTAAATTTTTTTTTTTGTTTTTTCAATTCCTAATAATATAAAAGTAATAAATCCTCCAAAAAAAATAAAATTAAGTGATTTTTTTTTCACCATAAAAAAATTGTCCCTGAAGAGGTTAAGTTAATTTTGTAAAGACGTTAAACTGAAGCGCAATCTTTAGCAATTGAATTTTAATATAAAATAATCAAAACATAAATAACGTTATTGTTTAAAATATATAAAAAAAGGTTAAAAACACTGATAAATATTTAAGAAGGTGTTGACTAGACAAAAAGCTTAATAATCATTTTCATAAAAAAATGCTTAAAACTATTAATAACTCTTATTTTTGCATAAACATTTTTGAAGTTTTTTTGGTTTCAAAAGACTTTAATTCATTAATTTGACATCTACTTACCGTTTAATTTTTTGAGTGTTATTGTTTATTAGATTTTGTTTGAGCCATTATTTTTGCAAAATATCTTAATCATCATGAGTTTGTTTGAATGCTGCCTTGAACTACCAAGATGTTCACACCAGCTAAGATTTCATTTGTTTTGTTATACCCTTCACCGGAGAGTATATTTTATAATTAAAATAAATAACAGCATTATATTCGGCTATGCCAAATCTTATATACCCTACACCACATATGTAAATCTGGTGTAGTGAAATAGCTCCAGTCAAGAAAGCAAATATTGCGGTGACAGAGAATTAAAACATAAGAAAAAACAAATAAGTACGATTTATAATTTTACATAAAAATGTCATTAGCTCTTAACGGGTTAAGCCTTTTCTTAAAATTTCAGTATTTCCTGAAATATCTCTTCCAAAGCTTTTAAACCATACCCATATTGACCATATTGACAATCGAACTTTTTGATTAAAATTTCAGAGACCCATAACTCGGAAAATATGGGCGAGCGCTGATTTTTTTACTTGACGTTTTTTCTTATTTTATAATTTTCTATCGCTACATTTAATTTTTTTTTAGATGCGAGTTACTTCATTGTTCCAAATGGTATGGAACAATTAGAGGCAGGCCTGGTGTTAAGCCCACTGCCTCGAGGGGCATAGACCGATCTTGGTAATTTATAATATCAGCTCTTTCGAAACTATGTCTAATCGATTGGCGTATAAAATTTTTCTCCAGCTCACCTAGTGCCTTGGCAAATTCGATTTCAAGACTAAAACGGACGGACAGATGGGCGGACAGACATCGCTCAAACGACTTTGCTATGCATAAGGACTCAGAAACAATATACTTTACGGAGTCGGAAATGGATATTGTAGAAATTGCAAACGGAATGACAAACTTGAATATACCTTTTTTCCACTTTTTGTGGTGAAGGGTATAAAATCATGCGTGTGTGTATTTAATTTAACAGGAGTTTAAGTGTTCCACTTCTAGCCTTTTCGTTCATCATAACGCTATATGAAATTATGTGTTCTTTACATCTGAGGTGAAGGGATGTTCTGTTGTTTTGCAGAAAAAGTTAAGGCCTATTACCCCCTAGCTCCTTCACATAACAATATTTTCTTGCTCTATTCTATTAAATTGTAAAAAAAAACACCCTCAAAAAAATGAAAGAACGATAATGAAATGTTCTACAGTAAAGTTGGCATATTTCAAAATACTTAAAAGGCCACAAGTGTATGGAATTAAATTTTTCGAGAAGACAAATTGCGGATAAAAAAATCATTTCAAAACCGAATTTAGATCAAAATATTACACTTTCTTTAAATTGGTCTAATTAATTTGCTTTTGGTCAGTGGTAATTATGACTGAAATTTAATAGAGCGCGATTAAAAATTAATTAATTTATCAGAAAATCACTTGTGTAACGAAGCCTTAATTTTTCACTCACAGTTCCGTGACTAAAAGACTGTTTAGGTTGTCTGGAAAATAAATAAACCATCTAGAACAAGAAATTCTTATAGGCGATGAAAACTTTAGAAGTAATCGCTTGTAGGCAAAATAAATTTTCTAGCGCGATAACCTAAAAATGCTATTATAGCAGCGGGCTGTGATGTAAACGTGCGTTGGAACTAATCTGAGGTTTGTTATCCTTCTGGCCGAATTGTTGAACACGTTAAGAAAAAGGCAGCTAAATGCAAGAGCTAACTAATGCTTTACAATTACTACCTGCAGATTATACAAATTTTCTTGGGCCTCAAAGGCTTCATGAGGGCATCACTGGTGATATGTAGATGCTGTCTAGGTGAGGAGTAGTACAACATCTTCTCTACGACTGTTCGGTTTTATGAGAATAAAGGCTCAAAATTTACTTTAAAGATACTTTTTTTGGCATCACTGCCACGTTTCTGTAAATAAGTGAGAAAATTTTCACATAAAAAATGCTGTTCAATACAAAGTCGACTAGAGATTATCAGAGAAACTATATAAAATAAAGCGTGTAAGGAAGCATTTACTAAAATCTAGGAATCGCCTGTTAAATGAGGTGATTATAATATCTTTGTGTAAAAAGATTCTGTTTTTGTTACAAAAACGAGAGGCTGCTTTGTCGTAGAGATATATCCAATACGGACTGGAGTTACTAGAGTTCTATAGAAAACTGTGGGGTGGTAATAGTGAATATGAGACTTTTATCATCTAAAAATTTTTAATTCATTTTGATGCCATTAGCATGGGTGATCCGCGCGATCTTGAAATTTCAAATTTTTTTTTTCAATCGTTTGTTCCGTAGCAAAATTACGTTCTTTGCTTTTTCTAAAATTGTAAACTAAATTATTATCGTTTTGCTACCTACACTTAAACAAAGGGTAGGAGCTACAGCTACAGTATCGATATGCTATGTTGAGCAAGCGATTTTGGGTTACATTTTTATTGAGCTTCATTTGCTGGAAATCCTGCGTGTGCGAGTTTGAAAACATAAAGTGATTTTTTATTTTGAAAAAATTAAAACAACTCCACATCATAAAATTTTCTTTTTCCAAAGTTCTGTGTTAAGAGATTTTTTTTTAGATACCATCAAGTATTTATTAGAAAACAAATAGAAATAAGTAATAAATTCTTCAGTACCCTTGCAATATATTTCATACAGGGCTTCTGTCCCTTACTTTCTTTTAACTACTTTTTTACTTAAATTTTTGAAAAGTCGAACGCCTGAAAGTATACCCGAATTAGATTTAATTTTTTCCTATTTTTTTCGCCTTCTCCGGTTCAAACCGCTTAGGCCTGATGAAGCAACAAACATCCAAATATTAAAATATTGTAAGTTACACATTTATAATATAAGCAGGGTTTGAGGTAGTCCTGGATCGTTCCGAAATGATCTAATTCCGCTGAACGATTTCCAAAAACAAACGGTTCAGAACGATTCCCCAGAAGGAACGGTCCAGACTTTTACGATTTTTTATTATTATCGTTCATCCTTCTGACCAAAATGTAATTAATTTTAAATATTTTAATTTCAAATATTATGTTGTTAGTAAAGACCAAATTAAATGACGTTTTTTCGTTACCGAGACAAAAAATCTGTTACATTAAATCTCTTATTTCTTATCGGAATATTGTTTTTTACAAATCACAAACATATTTTGAACGCAGACTAAATTGGTTATTGTTTGTGGTTGTTTCGTTAGTCATGCATTAACCATTCAAAGTAAGACCAAACGAAAGAAGAACAAAAGGAACGATCTAGTTCCTTTAATCTTTCGTAGTAATTCTCTGTATGGCTCACTTCTAGTTTGAGATTTTCTTTGTGTCTGAATGGCCTTGCTCAGACTGAATCGACATTTAATTTTAACTCCCACTTCTAAAAATTTTTGTGTCAAATTTAAATAAATTTTTAGACTGCCCTCGTATGTTCTTCTTACTGGCAGTTTTTCCCTTCTTTTCAACAGCCACCATCTCCAAATGATTTATAATTATGCAAATTGATTGACATTTTTGCTTTCTTTATCTCGCCGATATTTAGTGCTACTGTGCAACTTCTTCTTCTTCTTCGTCTGCTGTTTTAAAAAAAGAAAATGCTGCAGGCAGTTGGCCTTAAACACGAATTGGTCATGTCAAATTGTTAATCGATGACAAGAAATCCGCTAAAATTGTAATTTAAATATATTTTTCTTAAATTTAATGCGAACTTTACGACAACTTTATTGAAGAGTCTGATTACAGTGTTACGACACATTAGCGGATGCACACCACACAGTTGTGATGATGTTGAAATGGAAACATGTTCTGTGAGTTTTAGTCGTAGAGAGAGAGAGAGCTGATATCGTTATGAACACGCGTGAGATTGTCAAATGTCATGTTATGTTCAATAGAAAAGAAAGCCAGCATCATGTGTAATGTCAGCAAAAATGTCAGTGTCATCTTTAGAATTGTGGTAGCTGCAATTTGAATTTTGTCACCAAACATACACGCACAGACACACACATACACACACAAGCAACTCATATAATCATACGATTTGTAGAACTGGCAACTTAAGGAAGAAAATTAACATGTTGCCGGCCGTTAGCGAGGCATCGAGTTTGTCACCTGTTAAAGGAATGTTTTAGTTTAGTCCTTGTTTTGTTGTTGTTGTTGATTCTTGAGCATTTCAAACTTACAGCTACTGGTATTTAGTTGTGCTCAAATACAAGATTTCAGTTTGTTTGTTTTTTTTGTCTCTCAAACTTTAACAGGAAGATGTTTGATGTTGTCTTTTTACTTGTTTTTAAGATTTCCTATTCTCTTGTTTTTTTCCTTAAAACAGATAATCTTAAAAACTAATGATTAGCATTTGTATTGGTTACTTGCTGCTTTCAGTTGTTGCAAGAACATGATTTAAGCTTCTGGGAAGCACTACTTAATTACAAAAAACATTACTTTTGCAAACATTTTCACATGTAGCACGAGCGTCTATTTAAAATGTTTACTGTGTGTGTGTGTGTGAGTAAGTCCAAATCCAGCCTTTTCTTAAGAATGTAAATAAGCTGACCAACCTGTAGTAGCTCTGGAACATTTGCTGGTTAGTTGTCGCAGCTTGACGCCTGTTAAAGTTGTTGTTAGTTCAAGTCATTTTGGTAGCTGTTATAGCAGCCAGCCAACACTTGTCGACTGTTGTAAACTTTTTTCAACTTGAAACAAATAAAGGGTGCCCCAGTAAATATGATCCCATGATGCCGCCATTCAAAATTCTGCATCAAAAATGTGACACGTGTTAATTGTATTATTCAAACAGCCATGTGACTGTTCGGTTGGAGACAAATGTGGTCTATTTGGAGATAAAATAAACCATCAATGATTGAATATTTTGGGGAAAAGCAGGACTCTGAGATCTATTGTAACCTGTGCAGAAGAACACAGCACCAAGAACTGCTCTCCTTAATATTCTGAGATTTAATATTATTTCAAGTGTTGGATATCCCCCTTCTTACAGTAAGTGCTTGGCCAGCTGGTTCTATCGTATTTACAAAATCAGTCCAAGTGTTGCTTTATTAAGGCTCTTCCCTAATCTTTAGTGACTTGCTAGGAAGTCAGTGAATGTTCTTAAATTTTTTTTTATCTTAATTTCAAGCTTCCCATATCTTTCCCTAGAAAGATTATTTCAGTGTTTTTTATTTTTTGGATCTTCCACAAAACAGATCCACAAAATATAACAGGTTCGACCATGGAAGTGCTTTCCTTTCTTCTAGATAGTTATTTGTCTTTTCGTAGCCTGCCATTTCGGTCCGGAAAAACAGCTGAGAATAACTTTAAAGGAAGTGTAACTAAGTGCCATAGGGATGGCTTGGCTATCCGCAATAGCCTCTGCTGAGTTTAAACAGAATACACCTTTCAATGACCTCCTTTTCATATTGAAGGATGAGGGGGGTTTCTCCCACAGACTCATAGCAATTTATTCACGATCTGATTGAAATTCGTTTAACAGTTGATTGTATCAAAATCATCAGAGGTTTAATTTCAAAGTGAGCGTCCATTGCTGTCGTAGCCCCCTGTTATACGAAGGCCTCTGCAATTTTTACAGACGTTTCCTTGTTGTGACTTTTTTGACTCTGTTCAATCATGCCAACACATTGTAGGTGAAGATTGGTTTCACCACTGAAGTATGTGGTGTGCAGCCCCAAGATTATTTGGCACAGATCAGCACAGTATTAGCTCTCTTCTAACAGTCGTCAAACGTTGCCTCTTCAGGTTTTTTCCACAACGTCTTAAAATACTTGTCCTACGTTCTTTTAAATGCACTTTTTATTGCAACGCCGTTTACTGAGATGGTTCTTAAGCGATAGGCTCATCAAGGGTAAAATGAGCTTCACTTTCAACGTAACATTATAGACGTTACGTTACGTGATCAGAATTCTCGTTGCTATAAAAGGACACTAGACGTTAATTCAACTCATAATTAAGCCCTTTAATTAAGTGAAAGTTTAATTGAGACTTTATAATTTTTTTAATGAAGACGTTTCGCAGGATTTTCACATGTTCACATTCTCAAGCACTGCAAGCAAACATCAATACATAATTCTCGAACGGTACAAGCCAAAATCTAACGATGAAAATATGATCTGTTTTCAAGTTCAAATAGCGGTGAATATAAATCTTGAGTTACATTTGAGACACCCTTTAAAAAGATTTTATTAGTTCTATTGCAGCCTAGAATTGTTTTACAATTGTCATTTTAGTCTTAAATGGCTGGTCTAGCTTAAACTTTGCACTAAATTCTGCTGTTGTTGTCTTACGAGGGGCCATCATAAAGTTTTAAGAACAACTTAGAAAAAAATTTTAAAAAGCGATTCTTTGTTATTTTTAAATAGTCTCTTTAAGCCTAAGACACCTCATAAAGCGGTTATAAAATTTGTATGCGCCCTTCCAAAAGCTTTTATATGATGATGAATTTAGAAAATTTCCCGAAATGGGCTTACGTTGCAAAATCACTTATTTATTTGACAATAATTTTTCTTTGTTTTCGGAAACATATAGAAGAAGCTGGGAATCAAATCTAGAGAAACAGAGCGATGCGAGTTAATTCTTTACTAAAACGAAGTTATTTTTAAAACAACATTTTTAATATTCTTCTCTCTACTACGGCATTTACACAGTGCAATTTTTCATGAAATTTTTGTTTGCTGGTGAAGCGAGAGGGGTAAGCAATTTGGAATTGCTTGAATTTTTAGGGGATGTTACTGTTGCTTATGTTTATTTAAATAACGCATATCGCTGCAACTTAAATGGAGGTTAAAAAAAAAAAATAAAATGTCTCAAAAAGTTGCATAGTGTAAATCTGGACTAACTCTTCTTACTGTGGCATAATCAGATCGTATTTACAAAGTAAAATCTAATGCATTAATTGTTATTTGAATTTATGTTTAAGCGACAGTAATATGTTGTGAAATAATTTTACGAGGATCGTAAAGAAGAAGATTTTACAATTATATGAATTTTTTATACAATTGGGTCTATTCCTGTTCGTGCGACTTTTTTCGTGCCCGATTTTTAAATCAAAATTAAATTGATGAAACCTAAGAGATGCCCACGGCCTAAGCTTGGTATTTAATTTCTCTTTTTAAGGGGTTAAAAAAAATTATTCGCGGATTATAAAGACGGTGCTAGAGTACAGGCCTCAACATGAAGTCCTGCAAGCGGCTTATTATATTATTATGACATATACTGACCTACCCTCGTATGTTGACAGTCGTTTGTTGTGTCTAGAGGCAGAAAGAGAGTCCTAGAAAATTGAATAAGTCATAGATTTAGTTGTTTGTTTGTTTGTTTGGTTGCTCTACACACTTGTCTCATGCGGTTTCATTTAATTAAGTTCCAAAATTAATTGCTTCGTAAATGCTGCAATGTGACATGCACCAATTTTGTTTATTTGTTTGTTTTTATTTTTTTTATTTTATTGTTCCTTGTTGTTAAAGTTGTACTAGTTGTTTTACTGGTGTTTGGTATACAACAACATTAACTGCCACTAAATTGGCCACTGAATTTATGAGTTCATTTACAATTTTAAATTGTCAATTGCATTGGGGATTTAAAAAAGCAGCTCCATAGAGTTTTTAATGTTTTATTTATAATCCAACATAAATACACCAGTTCACCAGCTAAATAACATTGTTTTTTTATGGTCTAAACTATTTTGTGAAATATGTAATAACACGATTTATAAATCGTTTACCATCTGGAATAAAATATTAGAAATTCTAATTAATAATACAATTGTTTATAAACAATAAAAAAAATATATACTAAAGGAAAAAGACTAAAGAAGTTGTGTGAAAGATCTTTAAAAGAGAACTTTTTTTTGATTAATGGTTGTGGTCTGTTGGCCTTGTAATTTATCGCTATTAGACTGAATAAAAGCTTTGACACTGTTTCTTTTGTTTATGATTTAACGGCAGAGATTTACTGCTCAAGTAAATGCCACAGGAAACATTTTAGAGGAATATATTTGCATAAACTTCGTGTTCAACTCAGGTCGGCATTTCTTGAGATAAAAAATTGCCAGCAAAATATAAATTTTTGCTTCACCGCCACACAGAGGGCTATTTTGTCCAATCAAGCCAGACATTAGGCCAAAAATTATAGTTTGGAAATGTAAAAATTCTTTACAACTCGACATTGACAGTACTACAACGTGTAATGAATTTTCAAGGCTATTGCTGTTAAAATCAAAAAAAGTTGAGTCAACTGCATACGTTTTTATTAATTTTTTAGAGGCTTAAGAGGCTTGCAATATATATTTGTGGCTAAACGAATAAAGATTTTGCATTTATTTTTTTTTTTGCGAAAAGCTATATTTGCAGCAGATTAATTTTTAGAAAATTTTTCAATTTTAATGAAAAAAAAAAACGTTATTATGCTGTTACTTCTTTCCGCTAGAGACAATTATCTGCTACTCTTATTAAATTTATCTTCCAGAGCTTTACACAATAATTGTCTTTTTCCTTTCCGGGAGGTTTCTACTGCTATTTCTAAATTTTTTTGATTGCCTTTTACAATTATTATTTTTCCTTTGTAAGCAGTCTGAAGGTGGGCTCGAACTCATGACTCTCTGTTTTACAGTACGCACCTCTACGAGGGCTGCTCTATATATTTCTGGCCTAATAGTGAAAATGCGAATATTTATAATCAAAAATGGTTTTATTGTTTTTAAAAGTATTCTCCAGCATGATTTATACACTTTTGCATGCGCTCAAACCAGTTGTCGAAGCACTTTTTCTACTCCGATTGAGACACCTCTAAAACATGGTTTTTGAACACTTCAACAGCTTCTTCTGGCGACGAAAATCGTTGACCACGCATTTTTTTCTTGATGTGCGGAAACAAGAAGTCATTAGGTGCCAAGTCAGGGCTATACGGGGCGGATGAGCCATTAATTCGACGTTTTAGCCGGTCAAAAACCCTCTGGTTTGAGCCGATTTGTGAAAGCTCGCATTGTCATGGTGAACAATGATTCGTCTTCTCTTGTTGGTTTTTCGAATTTCTCCGATGACTTCAGGCAAACAAATTGTAGTGTACCACTCAGAAGTGACCGTCCTACGTTGCTCAAGCGGAACAGTCGCCACATGACCAGTTTCGCCGAAGAAACAGGCGACCATTTGCTTCGAAGTGCTTCTTCCACGAACAACTTTCGTTGGATTTTAATCGTCTTTGAAGACCCACACGGTCGATTGTTATTTCGTTTCGGGCTCATACGCATAGATCCATGATTCGTCACCTGTGACGATCTTATAAACTTGTTTTGAAGCACCGCAATCGTATTTTTGCAACATTGCTTTGCATCAATCGACACGAGCCTTTTTTTGAGCGACTTTCAAATTGTGCGGGATCCAAAGAGAACAAACCTTTTTTACGGCCAGGTGTTCATGCAGTATCGAATGTATGCTGGTGGAAGAAATGTCCAAGGATGTCTCTATCTCTCCGTGTGTCGCATGTCGATCTTGCATTATGAGTTCACGCACGGCATCAATGTTCTCTGGCACAACAGCCGTTTTTGGACGACCTTCACGGAATTCGTCTTTGAGCGAGCTTCGGCCATTATTAAATTCATTATACAAATTTTTCACAGTGCTATAGGATGGTGCTTCATCGCCATACAAAGATTTAAGTTTATCAATGCACTCTTGTCGTGATAATCCACGTCGAAAGTTGTGAAAAATGATGGCACGAAAATGTTCCCGAGTTAATTCCATTTTTTTCTATATTAATTTTTTCAAGTCACTGTAAACAACACAAATAATGGTCGTACGTCAACACGTTTTGAGTACGATTATGCTTAAGAATGACAAACTTTCCAATGGAAATGTCAGATTGCACTTGGCAGCACTCAGTGTCGCCAGGCCAGAAATATATACAGTAGCCCTCGTATGATTATGTAAACTGCAAAACATACAGCGGGTTGAAAAGTAAATAATAGCAAACACAAAAAAAAAATATGTTTCATGTTCACAAATGCCCACCAAGTGACTTTTATTACACAAAAAAAAAAAAAAAAAAAAAAATAATGAAATAAGATTTTCCAAATATTTTAAATGAATTCAAATTTACTTTTTTGGCTCAGGTTTATTTATTAATTTGATTTTCAAAAATTTTTAGAAAGAAAAAATATTTAAAAATGTATGCGGACGTTTTCCAAAGAAGACAAGAAAAATGAGACACTAGCAGAATGAAATGCAGCATTTTCTAAATCGCTGCAACCATCATCAGCATTATTCGTATCCAACTAATTATGTAAATAAGAAAACACGAAGAATATTCTTATTAATATTAATTTAGTTAGACGAAGTCGGTTCTAATCCTGATTGAAAAAAATTAAAAATATTTCAAATATGTTAAAATTGTAAGAACAAACAAAACAACTGCATGTATATTTTGTTTGACATCTTGACGCTTTCAGGTGTTACAATTTAAGACCTCCTCAAGTATGTGAACCATAATTTGTTTAACGCATCTCTGTTAGTAACAGCTGACGATACAGTTCAAATAAAACATTTTTTTTTGTGAAAATCAATTTTTATCACTAGATTTCTAACAGTCTTCAAAAGACTAAACAGCTTTACTTTTGGTAAAATAAAAGTTAAAAATATTTTCAGAATTTCCCAATTAATTTTTTTTAAATTCCTTAAAAATAAAAAAAGGCAAATTGGCAACTAAAATCACTTGATTTTGGATAAGTTGAAAATTTTCATTGCTTTGAAAATATTTTACTAATTACTGCCATGATGTTATTGCTATTGTTGTTAATAGATGTCTTTTATGGAATTTTTTAACAAATTGCTTAATTTCCCACGTCCACACATTTTTAATTACGTAAAATTTTAGAAAAATGTAACTTTTGCTTTTTAACTTAAAAAGTTCTGCTCTTTTGTATTTATTTTTGGCCTTACAACAGCAATAGCAACAAATATTATTAATAAACTGAGAGCAACCTCACGATTAAACTTTGTTTGATTTAACCAAATATGAAAATAATAAAATAAAAAGACACCTTGTTAATGATGTGTAGTCACTAAGCCGTTGCTAATTGTCACATAATTATATTAATTACAGCTCTTAATATAAATCAAATGTGTATTGAACAAAACAATTCGTATTTATGCCTTTTTGGTTAACAACAAATATTTTAGCTTGGCAATCAAAAGGAAAAATAGAATTGCAAAAATGTTTTAGTTCAACGAGTGAACATTTTTCATTTTGATATTTAAAGCCAATTTGGTAATGCAAATGATGCTTTGAAATATTTAAAGAATCTTTTTTAAATATAATTAATTAAAATTCCTATATTCGTTATAAATTTGATTTCCTTTCCTCTTATAATTTAAAAGAAAATTTTACATAAAAAAATTAGTTTTTAAGATTTTTTTTAAATTTTTGCTAATTTAGCAAATTGAAAAGTTCTATTAAAATCTTGAAGTCCTTAATTTTGAAAACTGTAAAAACTTTTTTTCTTTTCGAACTTTTAGCTTTGCGCTAGTAACCTCGAAGGACGGAAGTTCTTTCTGTTTCTTTGAATTCGTTTTTTGGTTGTCGCTCTTAAAGCGTAAAAGCTAACGCTATTGCTCTCATTTCAATTACTATTCGGCCGCCTGTCCGTCATAGGTTGGTAAGTAAAAGTTGCATTAGTTCGGCCGTTACAGCAGATTATTGGAAAACAATGTAGAATTCAAGGCTCTTTCTGCTTTCATGAAAATTAAAAAAAAATCAAATTACAAATTAAAATGTCCCCATAAAAAGTATACAAAATCAAATTAAAAATTAAAGGTTGCCCCATGGAGGCATATTTTTGTAATCGTTGAAACGTACTCAGAGTATATAGTAACATGTCGATTGGTAGAGTTTGAAAAAAATAAATGCAAAATTAAAGGGTGCCCCAATAGAGACGTTATTTTACATATAACTTTTAACCGTTATGGGTAGAAACTTAAAATTGCATACAATATAAACCACTGTGTCCGCTATAATGAGAAGTGTGCAAAATAACATTAAAAATTAAAGGGTGTTCCAATAAAGACATTGTCTTACGTATATATTTTTAATCGCTATGAGCAGAAACGTAGAATTTACGAAAAATATGTAAAAAATTAAAACGACAGTTTCAAAATTTAAAGGGTGTCCCAACAGTAACGTGGTTTTTTCGTAAATAATTTTATTTTTTCTTCTCCGTTTTAGGAAAACATTTACAAATTAAACAAGTTTAAGGAATAAAATTAAAAGTTAAAGGGTATCTCTATAAAGACGCTAATTTTACAAATATGGCTTGGTTTTTTAACCATTTTGGGCAGGTACTAGAAAAATACACAGAGTACTTAGTACTGTGTTTTAAAAGATATAGTGAAAAGAAAAGGGTGTCCCCATAGAAATGAGATTTTCGCGTAAACGGCTTTCATTTTTATTCTCTATAGGCAGAAACATACGAGGTGTGTGAGAAAATTAATAACATTGGCAACACTTCGGGAGATCTGGCAACGTTGTGTCTACCGACCGATGCTAAATCTGATTGTTGATCCCTTCCAATTCCTCAGTTCGAGTTACAACTCCGTACAGTTAACACATTAGTTTTGACAGCGCCATTAGTCAAGTTTTGTTTTCATTGTGCGTCACAGAAATGGAGCATCGGAATTAAGATCAACGTTGTGCAATAAAGTTTTATGTTAAACTTGGTGGGTTTTGTGCACAATTTGTTCTACCAGGACAAACATTCAACCAAGTGTTATAAAAGTGTCCTTGAAAAGTTTAGAAAAAGATTGATCCGTGTGAGACCAGAAACTGCAGACAAGTGGATGCTTCATCATGACAAGGCTCCGTGTCATACGTCCATTTCCATCCATGAATTTTTGACCGCAAAACGCATAACTGTTGTCCCTCAACTCCCCTATTTACCTGACCTTTTCTGACCTTTTCCTCTTCCCGAAATTGAAACATTTTAAAAAGGGACGTCACTTTGGAACTCTGGAGAACATTCAAAAGACTGTGAACGACCAGTTGAAAGATATACCAATTGAAGACTTTCAGCGCTGTTACCAAGAGTGGGAGCGACGACTCCGCCGATGTATAGCTGTCCAAGGGAACTACCTTGAATGGGATAACATTGTTGTTTGAAATTAATAAAAACTTTGGTTAGTATGAAATCAGTCTCATTACTTTTCTCACATACCTCGTATAATAAATACACAGACCATGGCCATGTGAGAATGGTTTAAAAAAACATAAATTTTAAAGGGTGTCCCTAAGAGAAGTAAATTTTTTATATATATCCTCATCCTATAAAATTCTAAAGTCAGATATTTGATTTTACGTGTTAAAAATAAATGTTGAAATAAAATGATTTTTAACCTGCATTTTAAATTTTTGACAACAAAAAATAAAATTTAGAATTAAAAATTACGGAACTCTTCGTATATATGTGACATCAATTAACACTTAGGTAAGTTTATTCAAAACACCCTCAATATTTTATGTTGCTTATGACACAAAAAATTTCAGACTTTTCGCGATTAATCGCTTAATCATTTGTAGTTAAATTTTTGGTTCAGTTAAACTTACGATTTATCAGTGGATTAACAATTTATTTGCCATTAGCAGTAATGGAGTTCTATAGTTCAATTAATTAGTATTAAGAAATTCTCTAATTGTGCTTACGGTGACCAATTAACCGTTTCTCCCTTTTAGAAAGTAAGAAACTAAGCAAAACTTCGGTGTATTTATAATTATGCAATGCAGTGTATTTACTATAAATAAAAATTTAATACCTAACGGTACTATGAGAAAGGAATCACAAACTAACTTTATTCAACTTTATTAATCTTATCTTTTCTTTACAGCCAATAAAAAACTGTCTCACGAACTAATTTTTCCAAAATGAACATTTTTATCATCTCTCTCTCTCTATCTCTTCTCAGTATGCGACAGAAAAAGCCATAATTTGCATTTTTTATTTCCTTGTTTTTATTTTTTTTTTTCCATTTTCTTCATCATTTTCTAAACATCCAGTTAATAAAATAACTCTTTCACAAAACGCCCCTAAAAACTTCAATTTGTTTTAATGTTCTATAATTGAGAGGTTAAAAGAAAAATGCATTTGTGTAATCAACATTTACATTCTAAAAAATGAAAATTGCCACGAAAATTGTTTATAGTTTTTATTCTGTGCGTAAAAAATACTAAAGAAAAGACATAGTTAAAAGATAATTGCTCGACATGTTGTCATCTAAGAAGAACTTTATTATTCCATCCAATCTTCTGACTGTGTTGTTTGCCAGAGAAGGCAGACAGTGAGGTGGTGTAAACAAAATTCTGAACAAATGTTATTGACATCTATGAACCATAAAATTTGTGATAATAGTTACAAGTTAAAAAAAAAAATTTTTCAATCTACCAATTTTAACAGCGTGACAAAGGATGTTTAAGACAAACTAGGTTAAAGCAGTGATGCTGGAAAAAAATTATTTTTGAAATCGGAAAAAAATTTTGCTGGCAATTCTGAAAGCCACCTAAGCGGTGTCTAGATGCGAGGTGGAAGTGAGAGAGGTCTAGAACAATGCAATCAAAGCTGATAAAGCAATCAACGCTGTAAAAAGGCTACTGAGGTACTGACAGACAGATTGTATTAGGTTCCTAATCATTGCAAGGTTAACAAAATGGGCTCGGAATTCAGATAGTGTTAAAGCGATAAAGTCAGTGGTTGCTCACTCTTATATTGGGTGATTCAAAGAGAGATACCTTCTTTGACAGATCACGTGTGAGTCGTGTTATGCTTTCATATTATTTTCGTTTTATATTGTTTGGCATTTCGTAATGGGAAAACTTAATTCTAAACTACGTTTACAAATCGTTCAACTTTATTACGAAAACTGACGTTCTGTGAGGAATGTGTTTCGTGCACTTCTCTCAACTTATGGTCAACATAATCAGGCTAGTGAGCCTACTATTCCCAAAACCATCACCAATTTTGAGACCCAGCATTCGTTATTGGATAAAATTCGACCAAATAGAGCATGTCCAGCAAGCTGTGAAGAAAATATAGCGGCCGTAGCTGAGAGTGTACACAAAGACCGTGAAAAGTTGTTTTGGTATCGTTCGTAGCATTTCCAACTGACGTTTGGAACGACTTGGCTCATTTTACGTTGAGATCTTAAATTGAAAGCGTACAAAATACAGCTTGTGCAACAACTGAAGCCGCTCGGCCCTTCCAAGCGACGTCGCTTCGCTCTATGGGCTCTTGAAAAGTTTTTAGAATATCCGACGCTTTCGAGGCATTTTTTGTTCAGCGATAAAGCCCATTTCTGGCTCAATAGATAAGTAAACAAACAAAATTGCCGCATTTGGGACAAGGAGCAACCTGAAGAGATTCAAGAACTGACACTCAGAAAAAACAACGGATTGTTGTGGTTTGAAGGCCTGTGGATTCATCGGTCGATATTTCTTTAAAGAGCATGTCCCTGCGAACGTAACCATCAATGGCGACCATTATAGTGCCATGATAACCGACTTTTTGATGCCTGAAATTTATGCTCGTGTTCTTGGCGACATTTGGTTTCAACAAGACTGCGCCACTTCATACACATCGCATCAATCAATGGATTTATTGAGGGAACACTTCGGTGAGCACATAATTTCACGTTTTGGGCCGGTCGATTTGCCACCAAGATCGTGTGATATCACACCCTCAGACTTTTTCCTGTGGGGATATGTAAAGTCTTAAGTTTATGCGGACAAACCCAATTCAATTCAGGCCTTGGAGGAAAACATCACGCGTGTCATTCTTCAGTTACCAGTCGAAAATTGAACGAGTCATCGAAAATTGAACTCAACGGATGGACCATCTGCGACGTAGCAACAGCTAACATTTGATAGGCATAATCTTCATAAAATAAATGCCAAGGAATGTTCTTTCAAATGATAATAAATATTCCCCATTAATTTTGAATTTTTTGTGTTTTTTTCTTTAAAAAAGTAGGGAACCTCGAAATGGATCACGCATTTGCTTGTTATCCTATTGGGTTGTAGAAAAAATGATTCTTCCTGTGAGAATATGGAGGATTCTTGGGTCTGATGGGCCATTTGGTGTAGTTTAGATATGGAAAAGACACAACTGCTTCTGGGTTCGGACAAGAAAACTCCAAGGATAGTTTAAGGTGTAATCACTGATCATTGTGGGTAAACGGTAAATCTGAATTTTGTAGGTTGTGCTTGTGCGTGTGCGGAAAAGAAGACGAAAATTTAGAAAATGTTGAGCACATTATATGCCTTTGGCCGGTTTTGCAGGCTAGACGATATCGTTCGGTGTAATCATTAAGGAAGTCAGATGACAGGGCAAAGGTGTCTCCTAGATTTGTAATCTGAAAAGATCACAATTAATGTTTTTTAGTCTCCGAGTAGGGTTGTTTTTCTATAGGTACAAGAATTCTAAACCTAACCTTATCTATATCCAACTTCGCTTTGAATTGCTTTGTTACAAAATTCAAAACGTACCGTAAAAAAGATCACCATTTTGTGTTTCACAACCATGCCTCGTTGATTGGCTATCATATAGAATCTTGCGGTTCGGTTTGACAAATGTCAATCAAAATTTAGATTGAGCCGAATTATATCACACTAATGCTGTCGAGTTGATATATCTTACAAGGCCTTAGAATCTGCTTCTTGCTTGCTCTGATAAATTGCCTTTCAAGTTGCTTCTGAGATGGCCATTTACACTTTCGGCGGAAGGCCGTTTCCTTCTTACTATGATACCAACTGCTAAGGCTCCAGCCAACTAAGCTGAATACTGATTGTTTAGTGACCTATTAACACCAGTAGCAGCCAGATCTATTAACACCAGAGACGTCCCTCTTATTAATACTTACAGCTGATCTAAGCACTTGCCACTGTAGCACGTCTACATTTTTGGGGTGACCTTACGAATATCCATTTTACGCCATCTTACCTCAGCTATCTGCAAAATGGCAGGCTGACTATAGACCTCCAGAGCGGATCTATCTCTGGCCAAACTACCTGCCTATATATTTTCAAAGAAGTTGCTGTGTTTAAGTATCCAGAACAGAGAAACGTTTACTTGATGACCCAGTCGGGTTAACGCATCCCTAGACTTGTAGGGATTGCGTACAATTTCAGCGACAAGAGAGCAGCCCGACTTTCATCAAACATTTTTATAGCGCTTCTCATATTCCTATGGTCCAAAAAAAAAACCTGCAAGCCTTTCTGATGGCCAGAATTTCAGCCTAAAGAACGCTTGTGCAAGCGATATCTTAGCCGAATTTCAGCTTCGCTAAAAAAATCTTAGAGCGCGGGCAGGGAATCACTTGCGGTTTATCTAGGACTTCTTGCTCTGTAATAAAAAAAATATATTAAAAAAACAATTGGTGAAACTTGAATGAGAGTCTTGGATTTAATTAATTGTTGAATTCATAAAACAGTTGGCATGTGCCGAATGTGGAAACAAAGTTAAGCTACTAATTGTACAAACACATTTTTATTTACAATTTTGAAATAATTACTTTTTGTGAAATTATAAACGATTTTTATAAATTAGTGATCTTGGCAATTTTTTTTTAGATTTCTACGTTTGTTACATATCATTAACGATGTTGTATGAAATATCCTTTGTTACTCTATCAAATGAGGAAAAACGTAGTATGGATATGCCTTCCAAAAACAAGTCATTATAATTTAAGCGTTTAGAAAGCAATTGCAAATTAATACTGCGAACAGCAAAAAACACGCCTACACAACAACGCATTCCAACAAACAGACACACATTTTTCCGGATAATAACAATTTTAGAGAGAGAATAAAATAACAATTTTAGTTTACATTGTTACCAAATCAAACAAGACACACTTTGTTCAATACTTCTTTTATAGTGACTACAAATATTGGACTTTAACGATAAAATTCCTATAAGAAAATAAAAAAAAAAAAATAAAAATCGTCTAATAGATGTTTGCTAGCTATTTGTGTGTGTGTGTGTGTGTGCGTATACTGAAGAAATAAAAATAAAACCTTGAGTAAAAGGAATCAAAGTTTCTATTAGTGTTTCAAGCTTTATAAAGACATACCATTTCACTTTAGGTGCGACAACATGACGCGTGTTCACTACAACGAAATCTACAAAAAAAGATATGAAAGAGCATTCGTTTTCTTTGCTGAATTTAAATTTCTTGGACATTCTTGAAACGAAATATGTTTTTATCATACTGTTGGATATGACATGCTACGCAATTTTTTTATCTCGTCCCCTCTTGTTGGTACTTTTGTTTTTTTGTTTAATTGTTAATACGTAGGCTGTTACTATTCGTTAAAGCTGGCTGTCTTTTAGAGTGGCATGTCTAGTTGGCATCTTATTTTCTTAGTGTCCAGAGTTTTTATTTTACATTTTTGTATGGTTGTTGTTGTTATTGCTTAACAATAATGTTTAAACTCATTCTAAAGTGATTTCTAAAGTATTTTCTTAATAAAGTAAAGAAAACCTGAAGTTTAGAAATAATAATTAGAAAATAAAATAATGCGTTATGTAAAAAGACTATCGTAGTACCCTACGATGTCCAGAAAACAAGCATTTTTTTAAAGTACCAAAAAAGTACTTTTTTCAAATATATATTTTTTTATCCTCAAAAAGTAAATAAAAGACGAGCAAATTCCTCTTTAACGTTGCTATAGAAAAAAGTACCATTTTGATTTTTTTTATTGATTAATAAAGTTCATGTATCGTATACAAAGCTTTGCCTTCACATTGAATCGAATGATACTAAATGAACTTTCTACGTAAAAGGTATTCAGTCACATGTTGTACAAATAATGTTGGCATAAATATCATCCTTACTTAAAGCAAATTTCGTCAACCAGTTATTTCCCCGCTTGGCGGCTTCATTTTCAAAAAAGTACTATTTACAAAAAGTACCTTCAATAAGCCCTTATTTTTAAATGTTTTTTTTAAAACATAATTTTTATAGAGAGTAGTTTTTATAAAAGTTCTTTAATAGAAAACACCTTTGGTAAAAAGTACCTTTCATAACGTACTTTCGTAAAAAATTTTTATAATTACTTTTAGAAAACGTACCTTTTTTTGATTAACCCTTAAAAAAAAAGAAATAATAATAAGAAATAAAATAATTTTTTTTAGAAACTTGCAGATGCAAAAATTGCCCGTTTTTAAAACTTCTTCTTACTTTACGGTTTAAATAGCCTTTTACAAAAAAATATCTTTTCTAAAAACACCTGTTAGAAAAAGTACTTTGTATAAAAAGTACTTTTTGACTAGCAATATTCACAAAAAGTTCTTTTAATAAAAAAAGTATTATCTATAAAAGTACGTTTAAAAAATTTCTACTAAAGAACCTTTTTGTATCTAAAATTATTTTTTGAAGAAAGTCAATTGTACACATGGCCTTTTTCTTAGAAGCACTTTTTATTAGAAAAGACTTTTAATTAATAATTGTCTCAAAAGGTACTTTTAATAAAAAGAATTTTTTATAAAATGTGTCTGTTATTAAAATTTGTTTGCATAAATATTTTTTAGAAATGCGACGAAAACATAATATCGAAAGAAAGTAAAAATTTATCTACTTGTTAAAGGTACTTTTAACAAAAACTAGATAAAAATAGTACGGGTACAAAAAAACTTTTTACGAAAATAAATTTATTATTTATTTTTTTTTTTTGCAATTTTTTTATAAAAAAAGAACCTACGAAAGAAGTACATTTTAGAAAGTACTTTTACAAAATTTGCATGAAAAGTACCTTTCATGGAAGGTACCTTTTTAAAAAAATATTTAAAGATTTCTTTATAGAAAAGTCAGTTTGGCAAAAAGTACACTTATTGAAGTTAAGTTTTGCAGAAAAGTACTAAAGTACAAGGTACTTTTATAAAAATCTTGTTTGAATTTTTTTTAACAAAAGAGCTGTTTTAAGTGTAACACTTTCTGTCACATGTCCACCTGTTGCCTTGTAGCGTGTGTAAGAATAAAAAGGCGTAAAACGATAATAGTAAAATCAAAGAAGAATATTTATTTAATGGTTTTGGCATATTTACAAGAAGCAAGAAAACTACATGATGCAAATATTGTAATGCATGTGGTAAACATTTCTCATGACACAAAGTGTTAAGATCAAAATTTAAAATCAAACGTAAAGCAAAAAAAAAAAAAAAAAATAAATAAATAAATAAAAAAATACAAGGTTTTCAAGGTAATAAATTTAAGTCGTTAAATACGTAGGAATCGTTCAACCGAATAAAAATATTCGGTGTTTTTCAGGAGAATAGTTCAACCGTATAAAAGTGTTTGTTGTTTTTTTTTTTTTGAAGGAATTTGAATATAATATGGACATGTTTTATAAATAAAAAATATTAAATAAGTAAATATTATTAAACTTGAAGCCAGGTATTTTTTTTTATATTTTTATACTCCACCGTTTGATACAGGCTAAGGTCAAGGTGGCATCCTATTTGTTAGAAATATTGAACATTTCTTATGCCAGCAAGAGAGCAAATTGGATTTTTATTAAAAGGTCTGACCTATTATGATATTTATGTATGATTAATGCAATACAATTTACACAAATTAATAGAATTTTCTAAAATAATATGTTTAAGAGAAAATATTGTTAGGAAAATAAGATCTGGCAACCCCAACATATCTGAAAATAACAGTTTTGTTGTTGTAGTTCGTGTAAATAGAATAATACTTCAATTCACTAACACAAGTTTAGAAACCTCGGTGACTGCATTGGATGAGGTTTGTGCCTGCTGTAAAACAGAAGATCGCGAAGTTCCTGAGTTCGAGCTCTCACACATTGTGTGTAAAGCCCTGGCAATAAATTTGTCAAGACTATTTCATATTAGGGTATCACATTAAGGTCGAGCCGACTTTTAATAAAATAACGAGCTTCTAATTGTTAGTATAGGGAAGTTAACAACATTACAACGTAGACGTGACTAAGTTGGATATAAGAGAAATTGTAAATAAGTAGAATGGAAGCTTTTGAGTTTGGAGTCTCTGTCGGAGGCAACAGCAAAATAAGATCTGACAACCCTCACCCTACCTCTCTACGAGCCATCAACTTGGTATGAACATCATGTCGCACCTCAATTCGGCTCATGTAGACATTCAATGTTCATGTTTCGTCCATGTGCAACCATCGTTGTCTGAACATATGTCTAAGCAATGAGGTTCGACATCAAATATGACTTTTAGTAGGATTTCTATATTTCAAATTAACGCCATCTATATTCTATTCTTATAAAATACATTGAAACAACCCTGACGACAAACAGAAAATTATGCTCAAACAGAACACGAACATCGACACGTTTTCGCCCAATTCAAGAGCATGAACAAATTAATACCGTTGTTCTGCCGGCGTTATGTGCATGTCTTATTCAATTTGATGGCTAGTGGAGACGTGAGGTCAAAACAGTGTTGTTGATAAACTTGACTCACACAAGGCTTGCAACCTCGGTGGCCGCATTGTAGAGGTGTTTGCTTGCTTTAAAAGAACGCGTTCATGAGTTCGAGCCCACACACATTGTGTGTAAAAGTCCTGGCAATTAATTTGTGGAGTCTATATAATTTTAGAATAGCAGATTAAGGTCAAGGCGCCTTATAATAAAATAAAGAGATTCTAACTGTTACTAACAACAAAGACGTGTCTAAGTCGGGTAAAAGTAAATGAGAAGAATGAGAGGTTTTAAGTTTGGAGTCTCTGTCGGGGGCAACAGAAAAAGTGGTTTACTTAAACAAGGAATCAAGTAGTTCATGTCTTTCCGAAGTAACACAGGATCAAAAGTGCATACGGAGCTACAGAGCAAAAAATAATAAGTTAAAAAAAAAAATTCTTTGCTGATGTTTGCAATCAAAAGAACCCTTTACGTTTGCCCGAAGGAGACATCGGAACAAGGCTTGATTTGAAAATAACTTGTAATAATAATAATAATTGTAATAATAATTTTCTTAACTTTTTTGCGCAAAATTTGTATTTACAAAGATTCTTTAAAAAGATTTTAATATTTTCTCTTCCAGAATTGCAAAATATTTCTTTGTCCCTTGAAAACTTATTAAAAAATCTAAAGGCCTACAAAAATGTCTTAATTTGATCGAAGAAATTTGGATAATAAGGCACTTGTGAAAATTAATAATGAAGTCAGTTCAACCTTTTTCTAATAATTATCATCTCAATTATGATAATAATTAAATATGTGCTGCTGTTGCTCTCCAAGACCATTTTTTTTAGAAGCTGAGTGTCGAAAACAGGTAAGTGGCTTTACATGTCCTCTCTTAACAAAGGACATAAACTTAACTAAAGAAGTTTCTTGGAGGGTACTTTTAAAAGAAGAGGAAAATTGAGCCAAGTATTGGTCCAAGCGGAGGAGAGAATTCTAGAATGGGGAAGACTAAATCTGTGACAAAGTTATCCTCAGACATGCTTGTCTATGCCATGGAGTAGGTAAGGTTAGGTTAGGCGGGCAGCGGTGTTGCCACAGCCCACTTGGGCTCATAAATTGGTCCCTTTTTGTTACCTGTCGGATGGGAACGAGAAAAGGAAAAATATAGACAGAAAAGTAGAATGAGGCAAGACATTAGAGAAAAAAACGGAAGCTGGGAGAAAGAAAGAAATCGTGAGTATCAAAGTTCCAGAGAAGATCCATGATAATAGTAGGGAAGGATCCCACTGGGGTAGGACCATCTGGACATCCGCTCCACTGCACCATGGAGTTATGCTTGCCTCAGTTGAATCGACCCTGAAAAAGACTTCCCAAGAATTTGAAAATTATTTTCCTTATATTTGATAGAATAGTAAAACGAAGCGAAAGAAAATGAGAAAACCGTTGCACCATTTAGATAAAGAGGGCATTTATTCGTTCATAAAAGAAGCCAGGGGATAGTTCTATCGTTAATATATTTTGACACGGGTCGTACTTTCAAATTTGCACTCCAATGTTTAATGTTAATGGTGTGTTTGCTTGTGTCATTACTTTTTTCTCTGCTCTTGTTTTCTCCAAAGGTGAACAAAACCGACTTAATGCTTTTCGATGAAACCTGGCTGGAGTGCTTTGAATCTTAAGTATTTTCTCCCTGTTTGATTGAGTATTTACAGTGATAGACAGGTGAGATAAATTTTTATATTTTAATCGAATAAATTTTAACTATTCGATACCTGCTAACAACCAACTGGCATCCAAAGCAAATTCGGTTTAACATTAAATTCAGCATTAAACTAAATTTTCCAAAAGGTTTGAAAACATTTCTTGTTCAAAAACTTGACCGCAAACAAACAAACAAACAACGCCTTTGTTAAAAAACCTGTAAATTTGCATTCTACACATTCTAAATGAAATATGAGAAACAAAACAAAACAAAAAATCCTTTTTCAACAGTAAACACAAATTAATTGTAAAAAAAAATATATAAAATCAGCCAAATGTGTCATGTTAAAATGGTTTCCAGAGGATGTTCAACATGACTTAAAATAATTAAAAATAAAAATGAATAAAAATAAAGAAGAATTTGGCAGCCAAGTAATTATTCATTAATTACATGACAATAATAAATAAATATAAAGAAAAGTTGTTTTTTTTTTTAATAATTCTTAAGCTGGTTTTTGCTTTCAATAAGAAAAACAAACAAACAAAAAAGGAACAAACAAACAAACAACCAGAATAAAAGGCTATGGCAACACTAATATCTGTTCAAATCAATGACATTTCCTTTGAGACAGCAAGCAAATGCAATTACAGCAACAAAGACAGACAAAGATTATTTTTTGTTTTTTAAAACATGAAAACAAGTTTTTTTGTATTGCGTCTGTTTTCTTTTCTTAATCAGGTGATTAAATAAAATTTTTAAAATAAAAAAGAAAAAAATGTAAGTGTTGAAAAAAAAGAAAAAAAAAACTATAACATACTTGATGGGTGACTTGATGACAAACTGTTCAAATGAAGGTGATGGAATAGTGTTCTCGTACATAAATGGTGATCAAGTGTCAATCAAAATTGTACAATTAAGTTTCACACTTCCAGACACAAACTAGACAAGACACCAAAGCAAAACTTAACAATTTCTCCATTATTGTACGATGGCTAAAAGCTTAAAAAAATGTACTTAAGATTACTATAGGGTAGGTTTTTAAATGCTGGTTTTTTGCAAAGAAAAATTTGTTATGTTTTTTTTTTAATTTTTTTGTTTTATAGAAAATAAATAAAAGTAAGACAATAATGTCCACAAATTAATTTCGTTACTTTTTTTGGGAAGGAAATAGTAGAAGAGGAAGATAAAGTTACACAGCCACCCACTTAATTCATTTGGTATTTTTCTCTTGTTTTTGATGCTGTTAATAGTGATGCCATTCAGGATCCCGAAATTTGAGTAACTCTAGGATTTTATAGGTTTCTCGGGATATTTCATTTTTATACCCTTCACTACAAAATGTGATCCCGGCTGGTCTACTATAATTATAAAAAGTTTTCTTTTTTTTAAACATTTAAACGAGTGATCTGGGAAAAATAAAAATCAATTATTAAAATTATCAAAAAAAAAAAAATTTAAGAGTGCTATATTCGGCTATGCCGAATCTTATATACCCTTCACCATGTACGTAAATATAGTTTAGTAAAGTAACTCCAATCGAAAAAAAAAACAAATATTTGCGTGATAGAGAATTAAAAAATTAGAAAAAAAAAATTAAGTACGATAAGCAGTAGGTCAGGTTTTAAAATAAAATTGTAAATATATATATTTTTTAATATTTCACACCGTTGGATGGCATATTCAGGAAACAAAATTATTAAAATTGTGTATTTTCAAATACAAAAAAAAAAAAAAATTTTTTGTTTTAAAACCTGACCTAGTGCTTAATGAATAAGAAAAGAACAAGGAAAAGAATAAAGGTCAAAAAACACATTTAAATTTAATTAAGTACGATATATCATTTACATAAAAATTTCACCGGCTCTAAATGGGTTAAGCATTTTCAAAAAAATGTAATATTTTCTAAAAGATCTCTTCAACAGCTTTTAAATGATACCCATATTGATATCTTAAAAAATATAAGGAACAATCGTATATAAAAAGTTCAGAGGCCATAACTCAGAAAATATGGACGAGCGCCGCTTCTTTCAGTTAATGTTTTTTTCTATTTTTTTAATTATTTATCGCCCTATATGTTTGTTTTTTTTTTTTTGAGTTACCTTATTGTTTCAAATATAATGGAAAAATTAGAGGCAAGCGATGCCTCCAAGGATTTGGACCGATCTTGCTGATTTTCAATAGTTATGTCTGATCGATTAGCGTATTTAAATTTTCTTTAGCAAAGTTGATTTTTACACTAACACGGACGGACAGACGCACATCGCTAAATCGACTTCGCCGTGCTTAAGGACTCAGAATAAATATGCTTTACAGGGTCGGAAATAGATATTGTTGAAACCACAAACGGAATGACAAACTTAAGGCCTCATTAGTCTTTACTTTCTGTTGATGTTCTGTTCCGTGCCACTCTGATTTTAAAATTACTGTGATTAGTTTTTCTATAACAACATATCAGCTGTTTATTATAAACAAAGAAAACACAATACAAAACTAAAAAAAACTACAATAACAAAAATATGTTTGTTTACAATTTTGCACTCACACTACCAAACAACTTTTAAGTAACTTAACGTTGAATTCTATTTTCTACTGATTCGAGCGGAACAGAACAGAAAGAACGTCAAAGTAATAACAAAACACAAATACATATTTTCCATTTAACAGAAACTTATCAGCTGATTCGTCACGGAAAAGAAAGTAAAGACTAATTCTACCTTTAGATATACCCTTTTTCCACTTTTTGTAGTCAAGAGTATAAAAACGACCGCGATTAAGGATTCTTAGTTTGGCCCTCGTTATAACGAGCTGCAGCATGTGTATATCCTGAATATGATTGTTGAATTACCTAAAAAGTGCCCTCTTGCGCCTGTAAAACTTTTTAAAAAATTGTTACGAAAATCAGGTATGGCAACCCTTTCAATATTTGTAACAACAAAAAGCTATTGTTATTGTTGTCCAAGTGTTTGCATATGTATTTGTAGAGGAAGATTACGAAGTCATGAGTTCAACTCCCATGAAAATCGATGCAGTGGTTCCAGAGATATCAGCGTTCATGTTGAAAAGTTATCATAAAACTGGTTTTGGTAAAAATGGCATAAGACTGGCTTTTACTCGGAAACTAAAAATTATTTTTAAACAAGTATGACACATTTTGAAAGAGGAATATTAGACGAACAAAATGCACTAGTTTTTATGAAAATCGATGCAGTGGTTCCAGAGATGTCAGCGTTTATGTTGAAAAGTTATCATATAACTGGTTTTGGTAAAAATGGCATAAAAATGGCTTTTACTCTTCTACTTTTATAAAAAATAACTTCTGTTAAGTAGCTGCGGTAAAATAAGTCGTTTTAAGGGCGTATTAATGGAAAACAAAAGATCAGTCGTCCAGGAGATTTGATTAGAAAGAAAAAATATTGTGTAGCCGTGATAGGTGAGTTGGGGAAGTCTACTAGAAAAGCAGACGACATAGTTAATGTGTGTAAATAAGAGAAACAAGATAATCATGGCGTACGCCCCTTGAGGTTTTGAGGTCTAAGTTAAAGAGAAAAGCAACAACCTAAAAAAAGAAATGTGTGCCAATCGTTGCTGATTTTTTGATTGGAATTGTATGGAGATCGTGAACTCAAGGCTCGCAAGAGTCACAGAGCCATAGCGTATTCTGGTTAAAGTAGTTGCGATTTTTAAAGGTGAACCTGCATTTTGTGGAGTAAATGGCTCCGCTGGTAAGAAGCAATTTAGCAATTCGATTCTCGATGGAGTAACAGATTGCTTTATTTGTGTGTATAGGCAAAATGCATGTTGAGCAAAAAAGCACGTGTATTTACTGTCAAAGGAACTACTACGTTTAACAAAGGGAAAAACGTAACAGTATAACGAATCCCGGAGTTGTTAGGGAGCTCTTAACACAGAAAATTCTTTTAAGATTCCAACTACCCAGGTAAAGATTTTCGACAATAAGTTTAAAAGCAGATGAATAAGTTGGTGTCACCTACAAACATCTTTTATTAAACCCGCCAAATTGAATTATTCCCAAGTTTTTCAAAATTCAACCTTTGGCATAAAGCAAAAAAATAATCATTAATTTAAACGCAAAAAAATCACCCTGTACCGAAACTTAAAAAAAAACACATTTAATAAAAACAAAAAGAACTTTAAATAATTTCCAACAGCAAAAACAGCAACATCGAAAAGGATTTATAAACTAAATGTTTTATTTGTGCACTTGTTAGTTTTAAAATCGCTATTGATCACAAAACAACAATTACAACAGCAACAAAAAAATTGAAAAATTAAATTAATCATGATATCCGGCTGCAGTCTCTACATGCTATTAATATCTATTACGAGCCACCACTACTGACTGTACCACATTTGATATCATTTAACTATTTGTCGGACGTAGTAGCGCTGTAGTGTTACAACGTTAAAATTTAAATTCACAGCTGCCTTTTAACAAGAAATCTAGAGAAGAAAAAAAATTTATTTCAACAGAAATTTAATTCCAAAATGTATTAGTTTTCTTGGTTGGATATTTTTCTTCTTTTTTTTTTTCTTTTAATGCTGAATCATCCCATCAACAGTTTCATCAGATCAACTGTGGTGCTTCTGTTTGTTGTACGCTACATTATGATTTGAGGATTTGAGTGGTTTATAAATATAAAATCAGTGGTTTACAAAAAAACAAAAAACACACCCTATTAAGATTGAATACAAAACAATGCAACTCTGGTTGTTAAGATTTTTAAAGTAGGGGTATTCACTTTCTCTCTGTTACTTTCAGATATTTGCTCTCTACATTTAAAAATACATTTCTTGCAACAAATAGGCACTTTCTGTGTGAGCAAAAAAAAAAAAAAAAAAAAAATGCAGCTGCTTGTAATTCAATTTAATTAAATTATTAGATAACGTAAAATAAAGCCTAGAGTTGCACTTTGTTGCTCGCCTGAATTAAACTTGAATCTTATATACCCTTCACCATACATATAAATCTTGTAAAGTAACTCCAATCAAAAAAAAACAAATATTGAGGTGACAGAAAATAAAAAAATAAAAAAAAATTTTGCACAAAAATGTCATTGTCTCTTAAAGGGTTAAGCATTTTTAAAAAAAAATTTTGTATTTTCTAAACGACCTCTTTAAAAGCTTTTAAATGTTATCCATATTGACCATATCGACAATCGAACTTTTTATGAAAATTTCAGAGGCCCCATAACTCGGAAAATATGGGCGAGGTCCAATTTTTTTTTGCTTGATGTTTTTTTTCTTATTTTTGTAATTTTCTCTTGCCCCATATATATTTTTTTCTTGGTGTTACTTTATTGTTCCAAATGATGTGTAAGAAATTAGAGGCAGGTGTGGTGTTTTGCCCGTTGCCTGGAAGGGCATGAACCGATCTTGCTGATTTTCAATAGAAAAATTTTCGAAATTGTGTCTGATGTATTGGAATGTCAGCAGTAACAAGAGCGGACATACGGACACCGCTCAATCGGAAATGGATGTTGTAAAAACTACGATATACCCTTTTTCCATCTTTGGTGAGGGATATAAAAAGAACATTAATAGATAAAATACTGTCAACATAATTTTCGGGGTAGCCCATTGTTCTTCAATTATACCTTTAGTAATGTTTGTATATAACATGTCAGATTTAAACAAGTTGTAGCGGGCAACCTGAGTTATGCAGAAAGCTCAAGACCCTCAAAAATAACTACAGGACAAGATTTAATTGCGTTTTAGCAAACGCTAGTAAAGAACTTTCTGTCGGGAATCCTTCCCTCTGTTAACCCAGTTCTATTTCTGATCAAGTCTACTCTCTACCAGCCTTAAAAAATATATAATTTTCTAAAGTTGAAATAATTTATTCCTTTCTTAATTTAAAAGATAAAGTTTTCACAAGGAAAAAATATTTAATTCCTGCATATTTTTCCTTTTGTAGGTCACCCTCAAGAAGCAGTTAATAAAATAAATCCTCTTCTAAAATTAAAATAATTTCCCAATTTCCAACGAAATACTCTTTGCTAAGTTGAAAAGGTAAATTAAAAAAATATACTTTCTGCATCTCCATTCTTTCGTAGGCCGCCCTCAAGTCGGAGTAAACCAAACATTTAATTCTCCATTCACCTGTTTTACACTTAACTGAACTTAACATTCTTTTCTCATATTTTAATTCCTAATGGAAAAAAATATCAGATTTTTCATTTAATTGACCATCTAAATATCATTTTGACCGCAACAACAACAACATAAAGAATTTCACAAATGCATCTGTAGTTCTATTGGATACAAGGAACCATAAAATATAAATTGCATCTCATATAAATGCATCATGCAAATCTGCGCATTTATTATCAGACCTTAAATAGTTGTGTCCTGTTCATTTCGTTTGTGCTTTTTATTTAACTGCGCTTTAACTGGTTTCACGTACATTTTCCAATAATTGACAACACCAACCAGGTGGTCTGACATTCAACATTTAAATGCTGTTAAAATTAAAAAAGAAAAAAAAGTTCTCGCTCTTACGAAGAAGTAGATGATGATTATATTCATCATCAGCTGGCTGGTTTATGATGTTAAATTACACATGAGTATGTGTTGACTACAGAGGATGAATGAAAAAAAAATAAATATTCAGCAGAAAAATTACATTTGACATCAAAGAATTACTTTCAAATTGCAATAAAAAAGCATAAATAAGAAAAAAAAAACAAAAATAAAATATTTAAACAATGACTTTAACTAAGTGGCATTTTAATGGGCACTTCTTTCAGCAACAACAATAGAAAATCGTGATTAAATTTTATTTTGAATTATGGTATCAATACGAGTAGATCAACTATAAAAATTTAATGCAAATATTTTGTTTTTTGTTACAAAATCTTAACAATGATTTTTTGACGAAATTGAGTTTTTTGTTTGTCTTAGTTAATGTTTCTTGTTGTTTTTAAGTTTTTAAACAATGCATTTTCCACAATAAAATCTTTTAATAAGAAAAAAAAAAACTATAAAATATTTGGTGGTCAAGTTTTGAAAACCTTCTGAAATTTTACTTTGCGGGGAGAATAAAAAGAATTTCAAAATCGCTTGACGAATTACACCCAACTTGGTGATTTTTTTATTTGTGTTTTTGCAATGATTTATTAAGGAAACGTTTACACATGTGATCAGAAAAATAGATGAAAAGTCTATAAATCCTATTAAAAATTTTTTTTTTCAATGTCTGGCATCACCGTTTATTTAAAAATAATAAACCCTCCAAGTGTGAGTAAGACCTGAACACAACTCTTACTTTTTTATTTTTATTAATTATGGTTAAAAATTAAATATGTCTACATTTTTTATTTAAGCAATTAAACAATATACGAAAGAATAACGTTACTATAGGGACACCCTTTATTTAATTTTGCAGTTGTCCTTATAGCATTACATACTCTGTTTAAATTTCAAATGTTTGTCTTTAAAGGTTTAAAAGAAAAGGCCATATTCGTCAAAATCACAACCTCTATGGCAACACCCTTTAATTTTTAAATTTATTATTTACTTTTATTTTTATAGCAGACATGTTTTTACATGCTCTCTGTAAATTGTAAATCTCTGCTTACCATGATCGAAAAGCTAAAGTCATATGTGTTAAAATCAGGTCACTAACGGCATACCCTGTATGTTTTGATTTTAACTTTTTGTATTTGTTCTTGACATAAAATTTCCTAAACTTCAAATGCCTGCCTATTACGGCTATGTGCGTGATAATCACGTTACTATTGGGACACCCTTTATTTTAAATTTATATTTTCTGTAGTTGCTGCTGTAGCGGTCATAGTATTTGCCTATAACAGTGCAAAAAATAGAAATATTTTAATATATATAACATCACTTTCGGGACACCCTTTAAGTTTTAGTATTTGTTGTATTAGCGGCTGTAGTAAAAGACCTTCTTTGACAATTTCAGGAATCTTGATGTTGCGGCTACCCAAATAGAGGTTTGTGACTTACGGACAGACGGACGGACATTGCTATTATTGCACTAAATTTTAAGGTGACGACTGAAAAGCTGATGGAATTCTCTTCTACTAAAAGGTGTGTTTAATTTGCTCCATATTCGCACAAAAAGAAGATGTAACTGAAAATGCAACTCTGATTGCACAGAAACTTTAATTTTCGGAAATTTTGTTGTAAGATCAGCAAATCTAACACAGCTTCCAAAAATCAGCCACACATTTTATTTTTATACACACAATCCTACATTTAAAACCCACATGCAATTTTTTATTCATCTACAGACTTAATTTTCATAGTGTGTAATGGTCCTTACGACACTAAAAGAATTTCGAGAAGGTCCAATTATTTTTTTAAGAGAAAACCATTTTAGCTTTAACTTATTCACACCTTCCCAATGGAAACGAATAAAAATTCTTTTTAATCTAATTTTTTCTTAAATTTTTTTAATCGATAAAAATTATATCGAAAACCTTAATCTTTTTAGTGACTCGTTTCGTTTAATTTTTTTCAACAGAAGCTTTACATTATGATTTTATTTTTGCTACAACTTGTTTTATATTGAAATGTGAGACATCGCGATAAGTACAGCAGCTAGAATTTTAACATTAAAAGTATGTTAAATCTTTCTTTAAAAACAAAATCAATATGTGTTATTCCCCAACACGATTCGTTGCAATTTAATAGAAAATAAGTCGGAAAAAAAAATAAAATAGAATCTATCGTTAACATGTTATCAATTATGCAAAGATCACATATTTATTGAACAACCTGATATTAGATTTCCTAATACTTCAACAGCAGCAACTGCAAATATTGCTCAGATTGTCTTTAACGTTGTAATCTAAGATTATTGATTTTACAGACAGAAAAAAAATTAAGAAGAAAATGAATGCAAAACATGAATCTGTAGAAAATATTTTCAGTAACGCATACAAACAAACACAACATCTTGGCATATGTGTTGTGTGAGCGTACATACATATACATATATGTATGTGTGTTTAAGCTGCTGGTCATTGTTTCTCCTGAAAACAGCTAACTAGCCGGCCTAACCAACTAACATCTGAATATCAAACACCACGTAACAAACGCTGTAACACAATTGCGAAGCGTTACCAACTCCTTAAGTCTACTAGAAACAAGATCTACATACTTAAAGATAAGTTTGAAAGGATTAAAAAGCTGTTAAGAATATTTTTTATGCAACGCATCCTAATCATACTCCTTTTGTTAATGTCTAAAATAAACAAAAATAAATGAAGCAAATTGCCACTTAGTTGTTTCTGGGTATTGACTACTTTTACTTAGAGCTGACTTATGACTTCTATTTTCTATTTGAGTCCTATACGCTCCTCAGACTAATGTCACGCAGTTCTCCACCTGCAAATGAAAGCAGTACTGTCGGTTTATCTTTTATTAAGGTAGAAGCTTCAGCCGTCGTCTTCCTTGGCACCATCATACTCGTTTAAATCATCTTCGTTAAGTTGCTGGGACCTGAAGTGAAGTATTTCGACAAGTAACTCATCTTTGACATGTCTGAAGGTCTTAAGAGTTTATCAAAACAAGATCGTACCTTTAAAAAATACAGTTCTGGTTTTAGATCCGCACAAATGTCTGTTTAGAATTTCAACTCTCTAAGAATAATACCTTTTGTGTTATTGGATTAGAGTTTTCTAATTTGTCACCTTTAAATGTTTTTTTCCATCCTCTGTGCTGACCTTAGTTTGACTTTAAGTGACAGTAACTTATCTGGCTTAAACTTCTTAAGCAAATTCGTTTACTATGGAAGCCGGGTCTTAGCTTTTCTATTTTGCTTCCATTCACAGCAGAGAAGAAAGAAAATTGTCCAAGGCAGATAACTCTGGCTCAAGGCTGGCAGGTTGACTGCTATTCAGAACTATAAAAGATTTTATTTGGAGGTCAGCTTAAAATTAAATTAAGCTTTTAATTGATTTAATTACACATTTTGATATAATTAAATGATTAATTGAATCAATTAAATGTTTAATTAAATCAATTAAATAATTAATTAAATCAATTGAATAATTAATTAAATCAATTAAATAATTAATAAAATTAATTAAATAATTTATTAAAAAAAAAAACAAAATAATATCTAATTAACTTAATGATTAAATCAATTAAACAATTAATTAAGTTTAATTATGAAACCAAATAAAATTTAAAAAAAAAATTACATTTTTTTGAGGTCACCTGACGGACATTGTTGCGGTAGGGAAGCTTCCTTGCTTCACGATTATTAAAGCGGGATTTTTATAACGCGAGTTCTACTGCAGATATAATTCCGGCCCTTTTAAGCTCTGTACTGCACAAGAGGATTCAAATTTAGAACGTTTTGTGCTATACAGATGTTAAGCTTGACGGTTCTGGCTTTTTAAGGTTTATACAGACTTTTTACCACCCCTCAATCTTTAAGACGAGTCAAGGTTCAAAATACAACATTTATTTTCCTCTTTCGTTTTTAGGAAGGCGATTTATTTTTAATACTTTTTGTAATTCAAATATTCCTTTTTTAAAGAATGCATTCCTTTATACACTGACAATCCAAATGTACCATCCTTCATTTTTTTCTAATTTTTTTTTCTTCTTAACTGCACTTGTTGTAGTTGCATGTTCTGAGATAATCTTAAATGTAGAAATATTTAAATAAATTGTTAAAGATTTTTATCAGTGAATGATGAACTAAAAAACAAAAAAATAAACAAATAAAAACAAATGCAAAAATAAATACAGAGATGGACAGTTGTATAACATGAAAGATATTTATGAAAAAAGGCTAAAGAAACAAACGCAATTTACATCATTTATCAAAACAAGATACAAAAGTGTTAGATAAATGTTTGTTTTGCATAATTTTTTTTCTAACATTTATCGGTATTTAAAAAAAAATTATATATATTTACTTTTACAAAAACTTAAAGGAACAGCTGCAGCACTTTCAAACATTTTTTTCGTGTCTTGTAAATTAGAATTGCAAATAATGATTTAATGCTTTTATGGTATTTGGCTGAAAAAACAAAAACAAAAAAAAAATACCAAACGGCTCAATGGTTTTTTATGCAAATCGCTTGCAACACATTTTTAATTAGTTCCACAGGGATTAAATGTTAAGAAATAGTTTTGTTTGAAATTGCGTTCAACAACAAAAATAACAAAATATTTAAATGCACAAGAGAAGGTGAAATATTTTAATGTAGAGATTAATACGAAAAACTAATATCCATGTCACACACCAATTCGAAATGAATTTTTTTTATTATAATACATTTCGTAAAGAAATAATTCCAAATCTTTTTTTAATTAAAAAAGATACGTTTATGTAAAAAAGTACTTTTTTAGTTTTATTAAAAAGAACCTTTTTACTTTTATAATACAATTTTTTTTTTAATTTAAAAAAGGAGGTCTTAATGAAAACTAATTTTAATAATTTTTATCGTTTATAAAAAGTACTTTTTTAGAAAACAATTTTTTTGAAAAGCACTTTTTAAAAACAGCCCAATTTTAAACAAAAATTCCGTTTTTTTACTTTTTCCTTATCTCTTATTATAAATTTGTTCCCATTTTTATTGACAACGGCAATTTAAAACATTCGGGAGAATGAAGTAAAAGGTTTAATTTGTTTTTCCCACGGAATTCATAATCAGAGGAATCTCTTCTCGAGAAAAAATTTTTCCGTGAGAAAGGGATTCCTTGGGAATATGCTTGATTGGACTAAAGGAGTCTCTTTAAAAAAAAAGTACTTTTAATGGAAAATATTTTAAAAAGGGACTTTTTTAATCAAATTTATTTAATTATAAAATTTAGAAACAGCACTTTATATAAAAAGTACATTTCTCTTTTGTATGAAGTTATTTGTAAAAAAAGTACTTTACATTAATGTGTTAAAGTTTTTTTTTCTACACTTATAATAATTTGCTTTAAATTAAGGCAGCTGATTAAAAAAGTATTTCTTATCAGGATCTTAAAAAGTACCTCTTGCAAAAATTATTTCCATAAAACGTTACAATTAAAAAAAAAAAACTTTAGAAAAAATTACTTTTACAAAAAGTACTATTTAATGAAACAAACCTTTTTTTTCTATTAAAAAGTATATTTTAAAGAAATTTTCCTTTGGAGAAGGTACTTATTTATAAATAATTTAACAAAAAGCGAGAGCTATGAAGTTTAAGATTTATAAAAAGTACTTTTTATAAAAAAATAACTTCAATAGTAATTCCCTTTTTGAATTAAACAAAAAGTGCAAGCTATGAAGTCTAAGAATTACAAAAAGTATTTTTTTTTAAATAGCCTGGATAGCAATTCCCTTTTTGAATTGTGCTTTAAAACAAAACAATTTTAAACTAATAAGCCTCTTACAAAAACACCGGTTATATAGAATATATTTTCTCCAAAAGTACTTTTTACAAAAAGTACCTTTTTCCAGATTGTATTTTTTATAAAAGCAATTATTTATATAAAGCACTTTAACAACTTAAGTACTAAAAGCAATGTTTTATAAAACCTACTTCTCACTTTACGTACGTTTTTTTGAAACCCCATATTATGAAAAGTACCTCTTGTAAAATCAACCTTTAAAATTATAAAAAAAAAAAAAATTTAAGAAACAACTGTTCTAAAAGTAACATTTGTTGATGGTACCTTAAAAAGTATCTTAAAATGTTTTTTTTTTATATATAAAATAAGTCTTTGAAAAACGACTTTTACAAATTTACTTAAATATAAAAAAGCAACATTTGTTTTATGTTGCTTGAAAATTGTACCTTAAAAAGTTATTAAATAAAGTTTATATTTTTTATAAATTTAATCTTTTATATATAAAACAAGTATTTAAAAAAAGATTTTTAGATAAAGTGTCAAATTTTTTAAAAGTACTTTTTGTGAGTAATTTATTTTAAGAGAAATTTAACTTTAAAAAAGTACCTTTAAAAAGTTACTTTGTAAAAAATTAGCTTCTTATAAAACATGTTTGTACTCAATTAAATTTGTTAAGTAAAAAGTATTTTGTGAAACAATGTAATAATTTTTTGTCCATTTACAACAATGTTTTTTTTCAGTGTACTAACAACATTTCAAAGTGACACAATTTCTAAAGATTTAATTATATTTGAATGTCAGCCAGCATAAAATCCCTGCATTCAGTAGACGAATCTGGTATCAGATTACAAAATGTTGCTCATGTTTTTGCATGAATTTGTTACACTTGCCCAGATACGACCAAGAACAAGCGATTTTTCTCGCTGTTCTTTATGCGTCTTCTTAAATTAAATCGGGTTAAAAATGTAAAATAAAAAACAAAAAAAAAAAAACAGAAACCATGATAAAATCATAAACGTATAACACTATTCACGTGTTTGTTGTTATTTTAATTGTTAGCGTTCGTTATTTGGTGTTGCAGTTGTTGTTATTTGTTTTTGATGATGTTGCTGCTGTTGTCTTGTTATACGTACAATTGCATGGTTCAAAATAATAAGCTTAACATTTTATTAGTTTTATTTAATTTGAAAAAAAGTCGAATTATTTTTTTTTTGTTGTTGTTAATATTTCAAAGCTCTTAACACAATCTCTTGTTCTTACAGCTGCATGTTTTGGGGCGTTTAAAGTTAAACAACTGTAAACAAAATTATTACTTGCAACTGTTTGTTGTTTGTTTTGGGGTGTCTTTTCACGTTTAACAGTATTTTTTTATTTTTTATTTTATATCAGATGCTGGTTGGTTGTAAATTTTGTTTTAAGAATTTTATGGTTTTATTTAAAATGCTTGAAATGTATTTAAATGAATGTGAACCAGCAGTAGGAGAAATATATATTTTTTTAAATTATTAGAAAACTTTATTTTCCTAACACTTGATATATAAAAAGCCTTAAATCTGGCAGGTAGTAAACTTTTCTTATCTTTAAGTAATAAAATAATAAATTGGAATAGAAATTTTTTTGTGTTACAGTGGCCACATGTGAATATAAATTTAAATGAATTAATAGGTGTTTGTAATATCATATTGATTTTGGCTTAATTTTAAATCTTTATTAATTGTATTGTTCAGAAATAGCAAATCAATAGCCGTTATTCAAGTGATCGGTCGTTTCTTTGTAACTAGACTCGATGCGTGAGGCGTTATTTTGAAAATATCATCAAGAATGTTGCCCTTAACCTCGTCTAATTTCCTAGCTTATACTATGGGCTTGATGTGGTTTATGAGAAAATAATAAAGGGGTGCTAAGTGATAAGCACTTTCTGTTAGATGACGTAATTTTTGAATTGGTTGTATAGCGTGGAAGTCCATTTTGTTGGCATCAAATCTCAAATATATTAAAATCGTTGAGCTCTTTTATTTCGATTAAATAAGGTCCGATGACTTCAAAATTTTATAAACTGCACCAAACGGTCAATATCTATAAAAAGTCTAGTGTTTTGTCTAACATTTGTCGATTAGATTGTGTGTGTTTGCCCTAACAAAGTCAATCGTGCTGGTTGGCCTAATTGCTACTCCGTCTGAGACAATGATTTCTTTGACAAAATCTGTATCAGGGAACACCATTTTTAAGTGGATTTTCCACTTTAATTTCTGCGTCAGCTTAATATTTTGCAGTTGAACGCCTAAAGGAAACGTTAAAATGAGTCCATTCGACTTCTTGCTATGTCTACTTATCCTGATCACCTTAGGTTCGACGTTTTGCGGTTTTCTCAGATATCAACTGCCATAACTTTCCCTAACCACTAATCTTTGGCAGTAGCTGATTTAAAGTCTAAACAAGTGCTCTAATGCTTAAAATATTTCATTAAAAAAATGCTTCCATACTAACAGCCGACCTCAAGACGATATTTAACAGGGACAGCATTTTAATAAATTCTTATTTTACAAGTTTTACACGTTCGGCATGCATGAAACAACACTGGATGAAATGACAAAACTTACTGATTATTATGACAGCTAGATATCATTTATAACTTTACAAGCTATTAAATTATACAAATAAAAAATAAAAAGCTTATTGTTGATACCTGGTCACCCTATAATATATAATATATTTTTGTCAACCTTGTGCTCGTGTTTTCATTTTTTTTTTAAGAAAATAAGATTATTATTTTTAAAGAAACCATATTAAATTATACACCAGCAAAACACTATGATTAAAATTAAATTTCAATTCATTGCTACTTGAAGCTAAATATATTCCTTTCCTCTTTAAAATCTCATATATCAGAAAATTTCGAGCTCAAGCATAACAAAAGTTATTTATATAAATATGATAAAAAATTAATTCTATTTTTATTTAATGTTATTCGATTTACTGATAAAAATAAAACTCATCGTGCTGTTTATGCATTACATCCCAACAGAAAAAAAACTTTGCAAAATATTTTGTTTTTTCAACAGTTGACAATATTCGCTGTAAAACACCACACAGTTTCTTATACGTCTAATTTTGATTATGTGCAAAAATATTAAGCTTTAAAATTATCAACATTTTCTAAAAAAAAGTACAAGCTGCCTGACATTTTCCTTTACTTTGTTGAAAAATTATCAACGAATTAAAATTTAGAAAAGAAATTGTGTAATTTTATCGTAATTACAAGGTTCATCTCAAACAATAAACTACGCAGAGATGCATTGTTTTGGTCTTGGATGAACAGTTAAACTAAGTTTATTTAACAGTCTAAAGTTGAATGCTCTTAGTTTAAATTTAATAATAATAATAAATACTTAATTGTATTTCTTGATAATTCTAAGTCCATTGGCATATTAAAAAAGAGTTCGAAGGACCAATTATTTTAATGCATAAATATTACTCACCCGAGCACTTATGTTACATTGACAAAAACGCTTAAAAAACACAAGCCTTAATTCTAAATACATCTTTGTTTGTAGTGTTCGTACAAATTACCATAATAAAACTGAGATCTAATAAAAAAATTTTAAGAAAAATTGTTTAATAAAAGTCTGAAAAACACATTGATTAATGTCAGCATATCTTTAATAATACGAAATATTTTTTAAACGTTAAAAATGCAATTTTAAAGTAATTTTTGTAATACGTATTAGAATACACAAAAAGCCGCAAATGGTAAGATTCCAACCTACGCTCCCAGAGGGAATCTGAATTCAAGTCAGACGCCTTAACCACTCGGCCACGACTGCATGCAAATCTAAAGAACAGAGTCAAAGTTAAAAAATAATATAAAAATGATTTAAAACAACAACCCTTCATTATAGCAGAAAATTTATTGTTTAAAACGCTAAATAGTTTCTCCAACCAATTACTGTCCTGTGCTAGAAAATAAATACTCACCCCTACCATTAACATCTTTTCACTTGAAATGTTTTTCTTTTTCCCAAATTAAAATCGTGAATAATTCACGTGAACAATTTTTCATATAAACAAAAATTCCTCTTATAGTGATTAATTTTTTTCCTTCGAAATTTTTTCACTTTTCCCTTGAATTTGTTTACTTAAATTCTAATTGGGGACTGCATACATTATGCAATTTGTTATCACTTATAATTAAAATATTATAATTGTTAATACATTTTTTAATTCAAGTGACTGACATTATACTCGATAAAATGCAAAACAAAGAGATTTACTGCTTGTAAATTTATAAAGATTTCTCATTAAATGGAAAATGGAGATATAAAATAATACAATTCTTTTTTGTTGAAATGGGTCAGCAATGTCTCGGATAACTTTAAGTGCCTATACGTAGCTTGCACGCCACGTTTTTGTAATAAAAATTTTATTTATTTTTGAACTTCAATTTACAAAATTTCTCTAAGCTTATTCTTCTTACTTACATTCAATGTGCACTGATAGCTTATTAATTTTGAACAGCTGTTCAATGAAGTGAACAAATGTTTCATGGAAAATCCATGATAGCAATTTTCACTTTGAACAAAAATTTCACTTCTTATTCACAATGGGGGTGAGTAAAAATCAAAAATGAAAAAAAAAACATAAATATCAGGGGGCGCAAATTTTTCCTATTTGGTAAATCTTCTATCTGTTGCTTATGGGTCAGGGATTTCGCCGTCGTCTTTCTTGCTTTCGCTTCAGACTTCTTTTTTTGGGACTACTGCAAATATTGAAATATAAAATTGGAATAAAAATCACCAACTTGTAGCAAAATAAAGGGTGGTCCTCCCAAAATGCCCTATGTTTATTGTAAATAAAAGAAAGAGTTAAAGAGAACTATTTCATTTCTTGTTATGATAGAAGGAATTATGTTAATTATGTGTGAAACAAAATATTCGATGTTTTACATTTTCAATGAGTCCGAAACACAACTGAGGTTCACTATTGCTGATGCACTCAATTATTTTATTCTAAAGCTTTTAAATTGTTATCAATTAAATAATGAAAGAAATTCAGTCCAAACAACATCGCCATGACGTGATATAACACTTTGATTGAATTTTTCGTGGAAAAGATTCATGAAACAAGGAAATGTGAATTTAAGTTAAGCAAGAAAACTTGACGCTAAGGTGTGATTCAGTGGCAAAAATGGACATCTACTCAGCAGACAGTTGTTTTAGCCGGTACACTTCTTCAACAGTATGTAATCATTTAAAAAAAAAATTTTTTGTGAAAGTGGTACTGACTTTTTTATTAATAAAATCTCAGCCTAAATAAATAAATAAAATATTTTAATTAATATTAATTTTAGTTTAGAATCAATTTAATTTAAATTATGTATGTATGTATTTTTTTTATAATTATATGTCATTTACACAATGCAATTTTTCATAAAACTAGCAAGAAATTTTTTTGCTTGAATTTAGAGGGAATGTTACTGTTGCCAATGTTTTTTTTTATAACCCTGCAATTTAATTAGAGAATTGAAAAAAACTGCCTTAAAAATTGCATAGTGTAAATCTGAACTTAAACTAATTTTTGGTAAACTTTTAAAATTATGTTGTTTTTAATAATTATTTTCCAAATTTATGTTATTTTTTAGTGAGGTTTCGATTTTTTTCACCTTAAAATTTTGATTAATATAAATTTTTGCGAATTTTTGGTTTTAGTTGTACTTTCGAATTTTGTTGGTAAAATTTTATTTTTCTATCGACAATTTTGGCGGAACTGTGGCATTTTGTTTATATTTCCATATCTTAGTTAACTTTCTATTTCTTGATAACTTTAGATTTTTTATGGGTTTTAAGATTTTCTTTTTTACTGAATTTCAAATTTAGACTTTTAAGTCAACCTTGGATTTCTAGACAGTTTTCAAATTTTCTTTTTAAATTATTTTTATTTTTAATTTGCTGCGCGATATGTTAGTTAATTCGGTGATATAACAAAAAATATAATAAGGCTATATGTATTAAAACAATCTGACAAATATAAATTTCAAGAATTTTAATATTGAAAAACAATTAAATCTGCTGCAACAACTGGATAAAGCAGTTGGCAATCTATGATTTTTAGGGTATTTTTAATTAAAACATTCAATTAAAAATGTTTGCACACCTCCTTATTTGGATGAAGCGTAATAAATGTAACATTTTACTTTGAAACATTTTAAAATTTTATACACGTTTTACCATTATTTTCTTTTTTATATTTTTAACAATACAAAAAAAAAAAAAAAAAATAATATTGTAAGAAAAAAAATTATTAAACCTTGATAAATTTAAACAACATCATTTGGAACATAACGTCGTCGAAAGGTGCAACAAAAAATTTGTTATCTCTATAAAGTAAAACAAACAACTTTCGACTTATATGGAGTAGCAACAAAATACACAGTTGTTAATAAAAAAAATTATGATTTTTACTTTGGCAAAAACTAAAACACCCAAACAAAAACAAAAAAAAAAATAGCAAAAACACGAAAACATTAAAAAGGCAGTAAACCATCATTAGTAGCGAAAAAAGTCCATTGAAATAAATATTTTAAACTTAATAGAACTAAAGTAAAACTATTGAAAAAAAAAAGAAATGATCTAGACCAAAAATGGTGTCTCATGTGTCGTACTACATACTCGTTTAAACAAATAGGCAACGCTAACTAACGCATGAACACAATGTAGAGCGGAAAATATTTTTACACATTTAAACTGTTGTTGTTTGTTGTTCTATGCTGTTGGTTGGTTAGTTATCAGTTTGCTCTCATGCCAAACACCAAAAAAAAAAATAAAATGAAAAACAAAACTATTGGCAAGATTCTCACGCGAAACGATCATAATTCATAATTTAGTGTCATTTTTCCCCCTCTTTTGCAAATTTTGATTATGGACAGCACAGATAGACATGCAGAAACAAGAAGTCCAACTTTAGAGAGGGTCTAACGATGTGCACGCAGGCACACACTTTTAAATGTATTTTTTTTATGGTTTATTTATTGAATGTTGAGTTAGTTAAAAAGAATTGAAAGAAAAAAAATTTGTACATTTTCCAAACATATTTTTTTTTGGTTTGTTCGTACAACCATAACGAAATGTTGTTGAACATGACAAGGAGATCATGTTTATTTAACAAATGTTTTTTCAAAAAGTACAACAAAAATATGATTTTTTTTATTTCTAACAACAAAATAAATAATAATAATGAATAAAAAAAGTTTTAAAAAAATGCGAAAAATAAGCAATAAATTATTAATTTTTAAAAGATTGTGATCAAGTGTGCATTTATGCTACAAACGTGCATTTATAAGTCTCGATATAAGGAACATGTTGCCTTAATATATGTATTTTCTAAACAATTGTCTACTTTAAGTCAGTGCCTTCACCTGCTGCCGTAGGTTATCTCAGCGTAAATTTACATTCATTCATTATACGTATCATCGATTGTGGGTTCCTCTTCTTTTATTCACCTGTGGAATCGATTATATGCCAGTTGTAGTGATGTCGTTGAATTGCCTTTTAGAAGTGGGTACCACCAATCTACCATAACTTGCGCCGCCTTTTTAATAGTAGTGGGCAGTTAACCTTTTCTTTGCCAGATCACATAATTAGACACAAATCTTGCAACTTAAAAATGTCACAAGTTGCAGAGCACAAAAGACTAAATTTCAAATCTTTCGTGCGTAAACATGATGTGGATGAATTGCAAATCGGTCTTGGACGAGCAAATATTCGATGGGTTCTCTGTGAGCAGTTATCAATGTCGTCGTGCAACACTCTTTTAGCAGTTGTAATACTTCCAGATAGCAAACTGACGAGGAGAATCCCAAACTTTTTCCGTTCTAATTACAAATAATTCTTGGGACGTCGCATTAATACGAGAGGAGGTTTTTTTCTTTGTGCATTTATACGAGGGCTGCTTTATATACTTCTGGCCTAATAGTGAAAATGCGAATATTTATAATCAAAAATGGTTTTATTGTTTTTCAAAGTATTCTCCAGCATGATTTATACACTTTTGCATGCGCTCAAACCAGTTGTCGAAGCACTTTTTCCACTCCGATTTTGAGACACCTCTAAAACATGGTTTTTGAACACTTCAACAGCTTCTTCTGGCGACGAAAATCGTTGACCACGCATTTTTTTCTTGATGTGCGGAAGTCATTAGATGCCAAGTCAGAGCTGTACGGCGGATGACCCAATAATTCAACGTTTTGGCCGGTCAAAAACGCTCTGGTTTGAGTCGATGTGTGAGACCTCGCATTGTCATGGTGAACAATGATTCGTCTTCTCTTGTTGGTTTTTCGAAATTCTCCGATGACTTCAGGCAAACAAATTGTAGTGTACCACTCAGAAGTGACCGTCCTACGTTGCTCAAGCGGAACAGTCGCCACATGACTAGTTTTGCCGAAGAAACAGGCGACCATTTGCTTAGAAGTGCTTCTTCCACGATTAACTTTCGTTAGATTTTGCTCGTCTTTGAAGACCCACACGGTCGATTGTTGTTTCGTTTCGGGCTCATACGCATAGATCCATGATTCGTCACCTGAGACGATCTTATAAACGTCTTTTGAAGCACCGCAAACGTATTTTTGCAACATTTCTTTGCACCAATCGACACCAGCATTTTTTTGAGCGAATTTCAAATTGTGCGGGATCCAACGAGAACAAACCTTTTTTACGGCCAGGTGTTCATGCAGTATTGAATGTATGCTGGTGGAAGAAATGTCCAAGGATGTCTCTATCTCTCGGTATGTCACATGTCGATCTTACATTATGAGTTCACGCACGGCATCAATGTCCTCCGTTACAACAGCCGTTTTTGGACGACCTTCACGGAATTCGTCTTTGAGCGAGCTTCGGCCACGATTAAGTTCATTATACCAAATTTTCACAGTGCTATAGGATGGTGCTTCATCGCTATACAAAGATTTAAGTTCATCAATGCACTCTTGTCGTGATAATCCACGTCGAAAGTTGTGAAAAATTATGGCACGAAAATGTTCCCTAGTTAATTCCATTTTTTTTTCTATATAATTTTTTTCAAGTCACTGTAAACAACACAAATAATGGTCGTACGTCAAAACGTTTTGAGTACGATTATGCTTAAAAATTACAAACTTTCCAATGGAAATGTCAGATTGCACTTGGCAGCACTCAGTGTCGCCAGGCCAGAAATATATATAGCAGCCCTCGTACTAAAAAATAACAGGAAAATATTAAGGTCCTCCCGAAAGAAAGGATCAAAACGTTTATACTTCTTTACTAGTAGCAGAGGTAGAACTAATTTTATGCATCAGTTATGTAAGATTATTTGTGAATTTAGACCTGACTTGGTTTGACCTATTTCATGACAAAGCTAAGATGTCACTGTTGCTTGATTAAAGCAAAATAATTGTAGCAGCAGTGAATTATGAGGTATTTATACTGATCCGCGTATGGAAATTTTTTATTCTGCTTGAAACTCCACTCCTTTATTTCTATTCTCTAATTCGAAATGTGGTGGGAAATGAACCTATTAGGTCTGTGTTTTATTACTGCAGCCATTGCTTACTTTGGCTGCAGTAATAAAACAATAATAAAACGCAATGTGTACATTCTTTTGATCAGATATATTCCCGTGTCGGTTTTATTTTATTTATTTGTGGCATTTTATTTTTATTCCTTATTTCTTATTTATTTCCATAATCTCTTGGTTGCTTAACATACGCCTTAACATACTAACGAAGCCATCCATCCACAACACAAAATTTTGTGACTCCGGCGAACCTCCAAACTTAAATACTCTATGGCTCCGAAAAAATTTAAACTAACGATCTCATGTTTTTCCAATCATCCCCTTTTTAAGTGAGACTAAAACTAAGATTCCATTCAGGTTTAGTGCCTTAACCATATCACCGACTGTCCAAATATACGAACGTCTTCTCCGACTCGTCTACCACGGCTTAACAATAATAATTTTCCGTTCCTTTTTGAGGCTTTTTTTCCATTTATTCACCGTTTTAAGGATCTATCGAGAGCGGCTACTCTTTTTAAATTTTTTTTCGCAAGATTTTGATGGAATTTGAGCTTACGGCTTGTGGGCTTCTGTTCAGCAAAGAAGCAGACATGTTTAGCAACACAGCACAAGCGATTGCTTAGCACAATACTCACGCACACCACACTCATTGGTGGTGGTATTAATAAATTATTAAGCTCTATTTTTTTGAGGTTAGATGCAATCCAACATTAACACAGGACCAGAAACATAAAGGGGAGAAATTTTGTGTTATAAAAACTATTTACTCTTTGACATCATCATATAAAAAGCTGCTTTGATATGCGACTGCTTTCTCTTATGGGTGAAGACAAAAGCAATTAATGTTGTTTTTAAAGGATCTTATGATTCAATCTTGTTTATTGTTTATTCTTAATCTAAAAAATCATTTACCAAAATATTTTTATTTCTTAAGAAAAAAAAGCATTGTTACTTTAGGCAAGATTCCTAAGATTCTTAAAGTTCTTAACAAAGACTGAGGAATAAAAATATATTTTCGGCGAAGACATCCCACAAAGCAACAAAAAAAAAGGAATTCTTGGTTCAGTATTTTAAAACAGGTATAACCAAAGCAGAACAATCTAAATCTTAATCTTGGGCGAACTGATTTTTTTTGCTTTTTGTATCGGTTGTACATTTTCATTTAATATTTTTTGTAGATTTATTTTTAAGGAAGAAGAAGAGCCATCAAAAAAGTCAGTTTTTTAAAAACCGTACGTAACTTCTAAGGACTTTAAAAAATTTCAAAATCATATTTTCCAACGTTGCATTTTTCTTTAAAAAATTTTTTCATTTTTAAAATTAAAACATCAATTTTTTTTAGTCCCTTAACTCTAAAACTAGGAAGAAGTATTTTTGTTGTTGTTTTTTTAATAATTTCAAATTTTGTTCCTTGTTGTTCCAAGTGTTCATTCTTAAAATAAGTTTGTATTTAAGACTTAATGACATGTGATGTGCGTATGAATGAATATTTTACATTAATACATTTTGGTGTTTCTATTGCTGTAATTGTTGCACTGTAGTAAGTGATGTTGTTGTTGTTGCATATTCACTGTCATTATTTTTTCATACAAAGTACAATTCTTAATAGATGTCCGCATGACTGTTCGTCTGTCCTTATATCCATTATATTCGTTGGTTAGTTTAAGTGGTTGTAATAAAACCTGTTGCAAATTTGCATACAGATGAGACAAGTTGTTAAGTGTGTGTTGCAAAAAATTACCGCCTATAAAAGTTTTACATCGACATCTTCCTCTAGTGATTTTATTTAAAAATGATGATGTTGTCGTTGAGAAGAATGTAACTGGCTGATGTTGGTGATGGTACCGACGCTAACATTGCATGTTGGAGCGGTTATGATTTTTTTTGTTTTAACTTCTAGTTAATTTTCTAAACACACATACACACACACACACACACACACATGTTTGAAACCTTGTTAAAATTATTTTATGTCATGTGATCGCCGTATATGAAACGAAAAAGGTGGCCTGACAATGAAATTTACTTTAATTTAAAAAAAGTCTTCAATTATTGCCAGGCCAGCGAATTGAACAGAATACTCACGTTTATGTTTCATAGATAAAACGCCGTCATCATCATTTTCTTAATTGTAATTTATGTAAGTTTTGCATCCATTTGTTGCACGTGGCTTATTCTTTATAATATTTTTTTCGCCGATGACAATCATTGCTTTCATAATAAAACACAATCAAACGAGTGCACGTTCATCATCTTTAGAAAAAAAAAGACGATGCAGAAAATAAATAATTAACTTTTTTAGCAGCCATCATCATCATCATCATCGTGGTAAAAAAGTGGGTTTTTATTTAAAAATTCATTTTTTTATTCACCAAAACCGCTACCACTTGTTAATAATTGAAATATTTTGGCCAAAAACTAACAAGTCTGTTAATCTCAAGAAATAGTTGCAGTCCATAAACCGTGCGTAAGTTAAACGTGCATGTGTGTGTGGTATTTGACAAGAAACTCTAGAGACTATTCATCGCTGTTCGTGCTTGGTTCAAAAAGGTAAATATTTTAACAAATACTTGAAGTTAATGTGACCAAAAGCAAAGAATCTAAAGATCATGCAATTAGTATTTTTAAATTGCTTCCGTTTTTGTCGGGAACAATAAAAAAAAATCCTTTAGTATCTTTTTTTTAATAAAAAAAGAAGAAATTATTATACTATCGATATTACGATTTTTCTCTAGCTTAGAATATGTTATCGATAACAAAGAAAATTTGGTGTTCATTCGTAAGCAAACAAATTTTTTACAGAAAACCTATTTATGATAACAAATGCAATTTTATTTATAAAAGTTATCTGTTATCGATAAAACCATATTGATATTTATTAAAAATTGATTATGCAAGAAACTTTCTTTATAAAACTATCATAACATAAGTTTTCGACCCAAAATGCACTAACTTTCGATAAATAAAGAATCTCTAAAGAACATTTTGTTATCGATTATTACGAAAAATTCAAATAAAAGCAAGATCTATTTTAATCAGTTATCGAACATTTTTTACGAAAAAATCATCCGCTGTCGATAATAATAGGAAATTTAAAAATTTAAATAATTTTCTATACAAAATCCATTTGCTGGCTATAGTAACAGAATATTTATTTATTATCGATAGTAAAATAAAAATAATAAAATAAAAACAAAATTTATATCCTATTATACTAACAGAGATTTTTATATAAAAAATGATTTGTCATTAGCAAAAGAAAACAATAACTGAAATTTTTTGTTTCAATTTCTTTAGAGAAAAACCGTCTGCTATCGACAATAAAAATTCTTTAGTATTTTTTTAAAGAAATGTTCATTTTGTTATGGATACAAGGACAGTTTTTAAATTAAAATCCTTTTTTTATCGATAGCATTTTAATCGATAAAATTTATTATCGATAACGTATATTATCGATAACATTTATTATCGATAACATGGAAAATCGATACACAATAAAGTAATTTTTTATAGAAAACCTGGACAGAAACACCGTCTGTTATCGACAGGAACCCCAGAAACCCTCTTACTTATTTACAATCAAAAAAGTTCATAAGTATAATATCCGTTTTTTATCGAAAACAAAATAAATTTCTTTAGGAAGCCCATTGGTTATCGATAATACAAAAAAAAAATTTTCAATTTTTTTCCAGAAAAAGAATATTTTGTTTAAACAAAAAAAATCTGGTTTATTTATATGAAAATCTGGTTTATACAGCTAATGCATTTGTTATCGATAACCAAAATAGCATAGGAATTTCTGTATAAAGTTTGTTATCGATACGAGTATTAACAACTTTGTTAAAGAAAATAAATTTTGCTGCGCCCTAGAGAAGCGAATGCCAAAGAATTCTTTTTGTTTATGCAAAATCCACATTTTTCTCGATAATCAAACAGTTTTTTTTTGTCGTTGTTTAAAAGTAACTGCAATTTTGTTCTCTTTTTCCTTGCTGGTCCCATTATTACTTTTACTTTTTATAAATTCAAAATGCTTGTCTGCATGTTTCTACGTGTTTCGGTTAAAACCTTTTAATATTTGTTTTTATTATTTTTTGCCTTGTTGTAGTTGTTGTTAGTAGCTTTTGCAAGTTACACAAAATTTCCAACGCGTAATAACAGTTCTAGTATATGACAACTATGAGTGCATTTGTGGCATGTAATCGTTCTATAGAGATTTACACGTAATTTATACCAATACAAAAGTAAAATCGACAAATATTTTTTCATTCAACTAAACTTTATTGCAATAGTTTAACAATTCTTCTGCAAAAGCCTTAATTTAAAATTTTGTTGTGTATTTTTTCAATTTTGTTATAAAGTCACATTCGTGACAGAACAAGTACCAGTATCATGAGATGTGTAAAGTCAAGAAAGACATTTATGAATATGAAATTGTATAAATTATAAAAATCAAATAAATTCTACATTCAATGCTTGGAATTGTGGCATATTTTCGATGATGAACTGTATGGATCTTTTTTGTTTAATGGTTTAATAATGTCTTAGTCCCAATGTGCAATTTTAAGTATTTCTCATTTTTGCTACACTAATACATATAAAAAATAAATAAATGTAATACAGCCAATTAAGTATGAAGAAAAATACGAAATTTATAGTAAAAGAATATTTTAAGTTTATTTTTTATCGTTGAAATTTTTTTCTTTTTGCTTTTAAATTATGGGAATAATATCGATTAAGGAAAAACATAATAAAAGCATAAAAAAACCTCATAAATAATAGTAATCAGTGTTTAAAATGCCTAACTAATGGGATTTATAAATGTCATAAGAGATTTTCATCCATTTAATTAACATTTTTTTGTATAAATCTTTCATTTAATGCATTTCTTATAAGAATTAATTGCAAAAAAAAAAACCGCAAACTTGTAATGCAACGAAGAAAAAGAAGTTATCAGCTAATAAAAAGGATGCAATTAAAAATACATTTTTATTGATTTATTTAAGAAAAATATAGAAAATTTTTAAATTTATTTTAACGTTTTGAATTTTTAGAATTAAAGAGGAAGGAAATACTTGAAAATATTTTTAATTCACAAATCGATTTTATTTCAAAGAACATTTACAGCTTAAATTTTCGTATAAAATTTTTTCGAATGTTATCATTAATTTCGTTCGGAAAAATTTGTTACCGATAATAAAGTGACTTGCTAGACACATGTTGCTATCGAACTTAATCCCATGTATAACTGTATTTTTTTATTTTTTCTTTAATTTTTTTATAAGACCTACATTTTTTAAGAGAATTTTTTACTATCATTAATCTTATGATTTTTATGACAACAACTTTTGTTATCAATAACAAACGATTATTTTGCTGGATCTTATATGTTAACGATTACAAAAAAACTTCGTCAGAAACGATTTTGATATTAAGCATTTATGGATTTTCTGCATAAAAAATTTGTATTTAAGCTCAATTTAATATTTTATCGAAAAATTTATGTTATCGATAACATTGATATACCAAAAAAAAAATATATAAATAAATTTCGTCAGAAATGATTCTCGTATGGATTATATATTTATATTCTGTAGAAAAAATATTTGTTATAATGTCTCAATTTATTATTTTATTTAAAAATTTATGTTATCGATAACATTGAATTACACAAAAAAATTATGAATAAATTTCATAAGAAATGATTCTCATATGGATTATATATTGATTTTCTGTAGAAAAAATATTTGCTATTAAGCTCAATTTAATTTTTAATTAAAAAATTTACGTTATCGATAAAACAGAATTCTCCAAAAAAAAAAGTTTATGAATAAATTTTGTCAGAAATGATTCTCGCATGGATTACTAAATGATTTCCAACAGAAAAAAGTATTTCCTATTAAGTCTCAATTTAATATTCTATTTTTATTTATATCGATAACATAAATTAATTAAAATTAATTGTTTTCTGTCTTTGATTCATTTATCTATTTAATTTCTAAAAATCCTTAGAAAGAAAAATTATTTACAAATGATTGCGGACGTTTCCCCAAAAAAAAAAAAAAAAAAAAGAATAACTAGACGCTTGCAGAATGTAATGCCGCATTTTCAGGACCGCCAAATCCATTATCAGCATTCTTCGCATCTACCTTATACTGTGTACATTATAAACATCGTCTATTTAACCAACTAATTTTGTAAATAACAATACAAGCAATATTAATAATATACATAATATTCCTCGTATTCTGATGATTGATAAATGATTCTCGTATGGATTATACATTGATTTTCTGTCGAAAAAATATTTCCCATTAAATCTCAGTTTAATATTTTATTGAAAATTTTATGAATTCGATAACATTTAATTAAAAAAAATTATGATTAAATTTCTTCAGGAATGGGTATCGATCGATTTTCTGTTAAAAGTATTTGCTATCGAATCTTAATTTTATTGAAAAATTTATGTTATCGATAACATTGAATATAAAAAAATAATAAATAGATTTCGCCAGAAATGATTCTCGTATAGATTATATATTAATTTTATATAGAAAGAATATTTGCTTCTAAGTCTGAATTAAATATTTTATTAAAAAATTTTTGTTATCGATAACATCTAGTTTTTCAAAAAATATTAATAAATTTCGTCAGAAATGATTCTCTTATGGATTACTTATTGACTTTCTGTAGAAAAAATATTTCCTTTTAAGTCTCAATTGGATATTTTATTGAAAATTTTATGTTATCGATAACATTGAATTTTCAAAAAAAAATTTATGAATCAATTTCATCAGAAATGATTCTCGTATGAATCACTTAAAGATTTTTTGTTGAAAAAATATTTGCTATTAAGCTGAATTTAATATTTTATTAAAAATTGTTTGTTATCGATAACAGAGAATTTTTAAGCAAAAAATTTTTCTTCAATAAAATCCTTTATACCTGTTAAGTTAATATATATTCACGATCCCACCTATACTTTTTTTCAAACAATTTCATATTCAATGGCCGGTCTGCCTTCCTGTCTGTTGTAAAGTCTGTTTTTTTTTTGCCAGAATTATCAATAATAACTCTCAATAACAACAAAATCTAAACTGTTAATATTACCTTTAAGCCTTACAACAATACAAAAAAGCCTTTTAAAATAAAATCTTTTTATGGTTTGCGATTTATTAAAAAGCCACTTAAACGAAAAAAAAGTATCACAATTTATTTATTCTTTCATTCCTTTCAATTAACTCGCATATTATTATCTTTAAATGGATCTAAGTACTAACAAAACGAAAAAATAGACTTCGATTCAAAGTTTTTTTATGCGTTTTTGGCACAATGACACCTAAACAATGGCTAAAAGTAACGCCCGGCTTAAATAAAGTCTGGCTTAAAAGTAAAATAAACAACAAACAAACCAACCAACTAAGAATCATAATACAACCAACGATAATGTACTCACTTTTAGTTAAAACATTTTATAAAAGACTACAATCGACATAAAATATCAAACTATTGTCACAAGCCCAACAACATTGATGATGGATTACATGAGTTTAGCAAGAGCAAGAGATCAATAACAAGATCACGTCGCCTAAAAGGAATTAAATCAACTTGTTTATTGAAGCAACAGAAAAGTAAGGAAAAAAATTCTTCTACAATATTTTTCTTCATTTTTCCTTAAAATGTAATTTTGTTGAATGTTGTATGTGTTGGAGTATGGTGGTATGTTTGATGGAATTAGCTGGATCATGGTATGACATCTCGAAATGTTTCATGATACGCAGAAGAATACATTTATAATGCAATTATTATGGATAAAATGATTAAGAAAGAAAAATGAAATTGAATGCAATGCAAGGCGCGGTTTACAGCAAGACACTTGTACTTTTTTTTTTTTTGTATTATGTTTTTGTTGTATAGGACATGATGTAAAAGTATGTATGAATATGTACGAAGGCGATTCCCTTAACTCTTTAGTTATTTTATTTTAGTTTGTACAGATAATTCAGTTTATGGTTGATCCTGATGAAATAACAAGACTTTTTCTTATTTTTGATTAGAATCGCCTCAATGTCCCTAAACTGAAGCGCCGTCCACTTAATGACTTAAGAGTTCAATTTTCAGTACATCTCATCTTAATTTATTGTTTAGCTTTTATTCATTTCTAATCCTATTCTTACCTTTTCAAATCTATTTAAATTTATTCTAATCTATTCTGATCCATTCTACTCTTTTCTAATTTAATCTAATCTGTTTTTTATTCTATTCTATTCTCTTATATTCTATTCTATTCTTTTCTATTCTATTCTCTGCGATCCTATTTGATTCTATTCGATTTTCTTCGATTCTGTTCAATTCTTTTTTATACGATTCTATTCAATTCGGTTTAATTCGATTTTCTTTGACTCTATTCGATTTTATTCGATCCGATTCTATTGTATTCGATTCTATTCAATTCCATTCAATTCTATTCGATTCTATTCTATTCTATTTTATTATATTCTTTTCTATTCTATTCTCTGCGATCCTATTTGATTCTATTCAATTTTTTTCGATTCTGTTCAATTCTTTTTATTAGATTCTCTTCGATTCTATTCTCTTCGATTCTATTCGATTTTCTTAGACTCTATTCGATTCTATTCGATCCGATGCTATTGTATTCGATTCTATTCAGTTCCATTCAATTCTATTCGATTCTATTCTATTCTATTTTCTTATATTCTTTTCTATTCTATTCTACTACATTACATTCTGTTCTATTTTATTCGATTCTATGCTGATCTGTTATATTCTCTTCCTTTCCTAGACTTAAGCACCGAGACCCAAAGGATTCTCTGCACGGCCCTTATATTCACGGTGAAAGTTCCAGGCTAGGAATACGCCTTATATTTTATATAATGTGAACTAATAAACGTCCCTGGGGAGCACAAAAAGCACCCAAGGAATTTTGATCTGCGAGATCGTAAAGCAGGATACGCAGAAAGTACGTATTCTTAAGTCTTGCTCATACTCCTGTTATAAAATTTCGCTGGAGTCTGGTCGTGTAGGTCTTAACTGAGTGTGTACAATGCGTGTGACAAGACCACCATTTGTCAAATGATATTGTAGCAGCAGTTTTAGTTTCATAGCTTTAGGGACCATATTCACAGCCGTAGTGGGTAAGTTTGGCTCCTCCTTAAGTCCATCAAACAATTTTTTATTAGTTTTTGTTATGCCTGGGAGCATCTTAAACGTGATTATCTTTCCTTTAAGGATCAGTTTTAACCATTACGAATGCATTATTTCCAAAAGGGCCTTATCAACAAATTTTTAAAAATCTCGAGACCTCATGAGCTGTCGGTGTCCAAAAACAAAGGTCTGACTTCTTTAGCTCTAATCTTCAAGTACCGCAAAATTATCAGCATCGGGAATTGTGATGTTCAATGAAAAAGATCCCCTAAAAAATCTCGTAATAAATTAGAATTTTGGCAACTAGTGGTAGACAAAATTAAAAATCTCTTTTAATTTTGCCATCTAACAGTTCTGGGTAAGTTGTTCTTAGACAGCCCTCCTACATTTGAATTGGTTAAATTAAATATCGAATAAAGCCGCTATAGATTTTTAAAAAGTTTTTTATTTTACAATGTCTAGATAAAAGAAAAAAAAACTGAACGCTTTTCTTTTACTCAAGATGTGTTTTTTGCCATTCCTAGATGTTTGTTGCGATTTTTACTTGATTATAAAGTATAATTTGTTAGGAGCAACACAATTGTACGTGTTTTATTATTAATTGTTAAAACGTTTTTTTTTTCCTCTGCAAACAACCAAGACAAGTCAAGACATTACAAAAATATTAATTGTGGCATTTAACTAAAACAGTGCTAATTATGTTATTTGCGGTTGATATTTATAATAAAAATACTTTTTTTGTGCGACTAGAAAAAAAAACAAGCTGGAATGATTTATGATTCTGAAATTAAATGTGTGTATTTATGTGTTTTGCAGAAAAATGAGTAGTTAAAGAATGTAACAACGAATCATAATCATTGTCAAATTATAAAAATATAATATTTAAAAAAAAAACTTCAATACCAGAAGCTGAAGGGTTATTTTGTTCTTAAATAAATAATCGCCTTTTTAAACCGCTGTTTCTTGGCCTTTAGTCTCAGTTTTAATATTTCCCTTATGCTTGGCTGATTAATTGAAAAGAAAATCTGATTGAGTTCTCTTCTACCATGAAAAATCGCAAGAAAAAGTGTGTTTAGGTTGCCACACTGTCACACAAAAACGATACAACTCTGATCGTAAAGAAATTGTTTTATTATGAATTTTATCTAACGATTGGCAAATTTGACAGATCCGTCACAACACCTATCGCATATTTTATTTTGATACACACTATCCTACTTTTATGGCAAAACAGGCTATTTTTGACAAATTTAGCAACTAAATCTCAAAGTCTATCATGGCTTTATTCAACGAATTTTAATATAGAACATCTTTGTAGGTTTTATACGATGCCTTAAGTTACCAGAAATAGCCATCGGACCTAGAAAATAAATTTTGGAAAATTTAAAGAAATTTTTAAACTGTAAAATATTTGAGATTTTATAATTGTTGTGCTTTTTTTTAAATAAAAATTTTAATTCATTTATTTTATTTTGCCACTGAGTTTTTTTTTAACAAATTTTGACAGACAAAACACATGAGCAATCTGATTCATCTAATGCGGTCTTATTCTTGACTTTTAATTTTATGTAATTTGATTGCATTTTCTTTAAAAGTAAAAAACAGAATAGATTTTTCGAAACTGTAACGAACCAGCTCACAGTATCATTTTAAAAGTTTCTACCGTCTCCTTAAAAAGAACGAATGAAAAGAAACAATTTGAAATTGAATTTGGAACATAAGGGGGTTAAAAAGTAAGGTTATGCAACTAAAATAGAGAAATAACATTAAGTGTATCAAATAAGTCAGGGTAGTAAAACGGTATTTTTGACTCTCAGATTTCTGTATTAAAAAAGTACTATTGTATTAATTTTTCCATCACTTTCTCAAATAAGCTTTACTATAAAGCACCTACTTAACGCCATTGGTGCTGCAACATTTACACGATTTTAGAGTTGTTAATGGCGACGCTAATCGAGAAATCTCCTTAAAAAAATCAATTCCGCTTGAAATCCAAAATTGTTAAAAATTAAGGCCTGTCCTTCTTTCTCTGCCTTCTATATTTTGTTTAAAAAAAGAACTATGAAGAATTTATTTTTTGAGTGTTATTTCTCTTAAAATATAAATTATTAATTTGAAAAAAATATTCTACAGATTTAACATTTGTAATTTTATTTATTTCGAGAAATTTGTTTTTACTGTTGTCTTTTAAATATATGCGATGCCGAGAATGTTTATTCGTGACATTACATTCTGCTATTGAAACACCCATTAATATCTCCGGTAAGTAACTTTCACTGAAGGTTTTAATGTGTTTCATTTCATCTCATGTTTAGCCAACGAATGATACTGCACAGTGGGGCAGAATTAAAATATTTTAGAAATAACTCAGAAATTTGTAAAGAGATAGGCTGATTGAAATTTGACACGACTATAGCAGAGAAGTATCTGCTTAAGGTTCAAAGCTGGGTAACATTAACTTTTAAGGGATAGCGCTATGTGGTCTCAAAGTTGGGTACCTTGCACCTACAAACTTTTGTAATGCTTGGAATTTCTTCAAAGTTAGTCTGATTTGTAGAAGTTGTACATGGTCTTGAAGGTCTTGTCAATACCTACGTAATGGTTGAACTAGAAGATTTTACAAATTATTTTTTTCTTATTTTTCGAAACCTGGTTTTAAGCCTTTTTAAAATATGGGGCACAATTAATTAAAAATTTCTTTTTAAAATTTTAACTCGGTTAGCGAATAAACTAAAAAATACTTTGAAAAAAAACTAAAGATTATATCTTTTTTGAATTAAACATTATAAGATTTTTAATTTTTGCATCTTTGTGCATTTTAGCCTAAAAGAGGCCATGAATCTTTTTTTTATAGAAATTTTTTTTAAGAATATATCAAATATTTTATTTCTATTTAAGCTAACAGTATGTCTATACGTTAAAATAAAATTTCTTATGAAAATGATAATTCTTGTTTAAGATGGAAATCGTTCAATTTGACCTATTTTACATAGAAATTTTGGCCTTATCGAATATATTTTACAATCCTAAAGCTGGGATGGGAAAAAGAAGACCACTGCAATAAATCTTGATATGCATATATACTTCGAATTGTTACTGAAAGTATGTCAAAGGCCCTACTCCATATGTCGACTTCATGGGCAAAAGAGTAAAAAGTTCCAATTTTGGGATTTTTGGTCCTTATTTTGGGAATTGTGCAATTTCCCTTATTTAACTATTGCAGATTTTTTGCCATTTGATTTTAATGATTATACGAATAATCCAAAACCCACGTGCATGACAACATACACTGCCTGCCATCATTTTTAGATATAACCTCAAAAATGCAGTTTGGCATCGACTTGTTTAATGACTCTAAGTAATTTAGCGAAATTGAACTCTATGCTTCCGTTATTGCATCCTTTAAAGATTATATTCTTTCCAATTGTTTTCCTCCTTCATAAACTTTTCTTGCAAGCCCACCTCAGACATTTTTAATTGAATTTAGGTCTGGTAAATATGGTGGCCAATATAAAAGTTGAACACCTTGTTGATGAATACATTGTTTTACTGCGCTGGAGGTATAGATCGGAGCCTTGTCGTGTTGGTAAGTCCAAGGTATGGGTATAAAGAAATTAGGAAATTTTAAAAATACTTCTTCCAGAATAATTTCGTAAGTCGGTGCTGGTATTTTGTGGTACCATAATGCGAAATGCCATCATACTTTTATTTCTTGCTCTCGGCTGTGTCTGTCGCTCAAAAATAATTTCTTCTTATTAACCCTAGAATGTCATCCTTATTTTTGAAACTGTAACGTCATTCTTCATCATTTTGACTACGACGCACTTTTAGTGAATATAAAACATGTCATGAGCAAAAGTAGGTACTAAAATAGTTTTTTATTAATATTCAGATCTTTTTTTTTATTAATTATAAAAAAATATATTAATTATTTTTTAATTTTTAACGGAAAATTAACATTTCAAAGCCATCCTTCAATTTTTATAGTTTTATAAATAAAACTTCGCGTCGTCATTTTGACGAAGGATGACGGGTTATGGTCATGGAAATAAAAGTTAAACCCGTCGGGACCTTTAATATTACATTTTTTTATATCGGAAAATACAACTTTAAACCATTAGTCAGAGCATGTTATTTTTAGCAAACTGTGAACGTTTTAATATGCGTTTGCTTTACAGTTTCTGTCGCACTTTGTTTGGGCACGACTTTAAAATACGGTGGACTGCTCTTACACTAACACTGACTCTCCTTTTTTACGTAGTTTTTGTGCAAGTCTAAAAATGTTTTGTCTTTTGGAGTTGTTGCCATTCTCTTCCGCCCTTTCATGTTTTTTCCATTTCCTTCCTCGCTATTTTAATAATTGTATATATTGTCTTTCCTCTGTGAATGTTTTTGGCCATGTGGACCGGATTCTGGCCCTGAGATTTCAAAATCAGTAAATTTTTTCAGAGTTATTAGGAGCCTTACTACTTCCCATTTTTTTAAATTAGAAAATTTTTAGCCGTTTCTATTGAAAGAAATTTAAACCATAGCCTTCCTGATTAATTAAAAAAAGTTCTTATTCAGGTGAGTTATGAAACAGTACCGAAGAAATACATGTCGTTTAATAAATTCAAAATTTTAGTATTATAAAAATATTTATATTTTTAATATTTTAAGGAAACTAAAGCCAACACCTTGATGTTTGGTTGTGCAAAAAATTATTTTTTTTTCTAAACTTTTGTTTTGGAGATATACTTTGTAAAAGTAAAAAAAAAATGTGAATCCTTATTCAAGTGGCAGGCAGTGTATTTTAGAGAAAATATTCTTTTCATCGCAGTTAACAGTGTCTTTTTTCTATATAAAAAATTAAAAAAAAAAACGGAAAAACAGACTCGGGCTTAACTAAAAATCATCGTTAGTTTTTTAAAAATTAAAAATTAAAAGCAATATGTTGTACGTAATAACTCTTTCCTGTTAACTTCAGTAGCTTTTGTCCAAAAAAAAAAGAAAGTTTTACAATGTTAATTAAAAGACAATAAAGGCTCGTGACTGCTTAAACAAATCATTAAGAATTTCAAAGGAAAACACAAAAACAAAATTAAATTTATGTGGTATTTAACAGTTTTTTTGTATGTATTAGTGTCTGACATTTTCCTATTACTTTTCATAGTTTAATCTGCTGTTCTTTTTTTCGTTTTTTTCATAGAATATATATAATGCAGATGATAACTGGACATGTTTATATATATTGAACTGTTTTATTCAATTAACAATAATTACACTCTTTCACAACTGGGAGTTAAGTTTGTAAAATGCAAATACATGAAATTGCATTAACATATTAATAGGCCTTATAAATCACTTAAGGCTTCTTACTAACAGCCTGGTCAATTTAAAAGGCAACACTAACCAACCACTAACCAAACAGCCATCAAGAGCTAGAAGACAAATAGAAAAAACAAGAACTCAAAGAATGATCATTATGCAAAAACATATCATTAAGAACCACTTACTTGCAACAGAAAAACAAAAACAACAGCAAAAACAACCACAATTTAAACAGTCATACTTTTTCTTAACTAAATCTCTAGACACTTCTTGAAGCCACTAACAAACTTTAACCAAATAAATGCGTATTCCTGGTCAAGAAGATTTAATTTTGTCGGCTAAAAACTGAATGATAAACAAACAAAACGGGGTGAAGAGAAGTTCAAATTATAAGCAATTTTATCTGTTTTTATTTTTTGTTATGCGTAAGCGGAAATTGAATTTGCTAAAGAAGAAAAAAAAGAAGGCAACTTTATCATCATCGTTCAACAACAAACTATGAATATAAAATTTGCTATTAAGCAGTTGATTGGCTGCAATGATCAAAAAATATTGCTGCTTAAAATATACGAACTGGATGGCTGAACTGCCGGTTTTATTTAAGTATTCAATAAGACGATGATTTTTGCTCTAGATGACCACAAAACCTTACATCCTTTATAAAATATCTATTTGCTTTAAAATACCCGCTACGAAATTAAATCATTAAAATAAGTTTGTTGTATTTTATTTTTTTAATAGGACTAAAACACTCAGGGGATGATCCATATTTATTTATCGCATTAGGAAAGAACTGGGAATTTAGGTTAAGAGAAGGAGGATAGAGGGAGTAGTACTTGTGTTCATTTGTTTCTTTGCACATTGAAAGTAACAGCAAAGTTCTCTGTAGAAAGTTTATTTCACATACGAACTGTTCGGCTAAAAAACGAATTTTCTCTATAACGCGAAGTACGATTCACTGGCCAATCGACCACAAAGGGATGCACTCTTGATGTAAAACGTTTTGCTCGTATGAAATTTAGGTTTTTACGAACAAGTTCCCTGATTTCATAAGAGCACATTCGTTTGTAGTAACGATAAATTAGTGAAACACATCCCACTTTGCGTCGATGGTCCAGTGAGTCAATAGAGCCGGATAAGCTTCTTCGCTCTCTCCCACACATGGTCGAATAACTCCAAAATAGTCTTTGAAAAAAAATTTCTCGACATGGCAACTAAATCAAAATGGTTTTTTGAATCGATTTCCATTGAAAGACTTTCAAAAACCTGTACATACATTAAAAACCTCTTTTAAAAAGTTTTATGAATAGAAAATATTGTTCAAGAAAGCTTTCTATAAAAAATTACAAAAAAAAAAAAAAAATTAATAAAAAAGAACTGTTTGAAAAAGTTTTATTTTTTATATGGAAAACTGTACTAATCTTTTATTGAAAATCGCTTTCCCTATTAAAAATAATGCAAAAAAGTTTTCTATACAGAAAACTGATGAAAATATTTTTCTTAATAAAAAAATGTTTTCATTTAAAAAGTTTCACACAGAAAACTTTATACACATTTTTTCAAAACACCTTCCATTTATGAAAAAAGATAATTTTTTTTAATATCACACTCTGAGAAGCACATCTCTCTTTATACTTCTCGAAAATTCTTCTGAATAGAAAATAACCTAAACAGCTTTTAATGCAAAAATTGTTCAAAAAAATTTGTTGTCGCAGAGAAAATTTCTCATATTTTGTATGAGAAAAATTATTTAAAAATGTTCTAAAGGGTGTTTCGATTACAGTCAAACGAACTGCTTTACTGCGCTTTAAGTTTGGACATTTTGACACGATCAGTATGCTTTAGCAAATTATCATCAAGAGATTGACGCCTAAACAACATTATAAAAATCAGTCATTATTTCACTTATCAATAAATTGCTTAGGAATGAGGCTCATTTGTCTTTTAACGGATTTATTAATCAACAAAATTTTCTCATATGAATTGGAAAAAAATCCACAAAAGACCTTATAGGCTCCATTTATCCAAGCGAAATGTGGTTTTAGCAGGATTGCGCTACTTGGTTTAGGGCAACCACTTCTGTCGAATTACGGAAATCAAAGTTTAGCGATAAAATAATTAACATCCAGAAATAGTTTTGTCAATTGGTGTTCAGCATGTTGCGATTTGACAGCAGTCGATTAATTATGATGGGGCCACATGAACCCAGTGGTTTATGCTAACGAACCAGCAACAATTGAAGCAGAACATAATTTGTATTAGTTGTGTTATACTGTCAGCAATGTTCACGAAAGTGGATCAAAATTGAACCTCATCTTTTAAAAAAAAAAAAAAAAAAAAAAAAACATACACGTAAAAAGTCGTTTTGTAAAAAAGAAAACAAACTAAAAAAAATTGTTGTGAAGAAAAAACTGTTTGAAGTAACTCCAATCAAAACAAAAAAAAAAAAAAAAACATTGAGATTAATACAATTTTACATAAAAGCGCCGTCGACTCTTGATAGGTTAAGCATTTTTTAAAAAAGATCTGTTGAAATATCTCTTTAAAAGCTTTTAAATGATACCCACATTGAGCTGATATTTAAAAAAATATGGTAGTTCTATGAAAAGTTCAGCGGGCCATAACTCGGAAAATAAGGGCGAGTGTACATTTTTTCACTTAATGTTTTTTTTTTCGTATTTTTTAATTTTCTATCGCCCCATTTATTAATTGGAGTTACTTCACTAAAATAGATTTGTTCCGAATGATATAAAAAGTTTAGGGGCAGGCGTGGTGTTTTACCCACTGCCTAGAAGGCCATGTGCCGGTCTTGCTGATTTTTTATTTTTTGAAACTATGTTTGATCGATTGGAGTATTTAAAGTTTTTTCAGCTGTTCAAAAAATTTTTATAAAAAACAGTACAAAAAAAAATTTATTATAGAATTTTTTTAAATGCATCGAGCTGTTTTTTAACTGCTTCGAAAGACAGCATTAAAAAAATTTCTTAAAGAAAATATTAAAAGAATTTTTCTGTAAAAAAACAGCTGTTTAAAAAAGTTTTATACAAAAAAATCTAATAAAAAATTTATTAAAAAAAATTATTTAAAATTATTTCGTTACAAAAAAAGTATTCCAGAAATTTTAAATCACGGGAATATTATTAATTTAATTTTTAACTTTAAAAATGCGTGCTAATTATCCCGACCGTATTATTTAAATCACCGCTATTGACTATTGAAGCTGAAAGAACGTTTCGATGGCCATTAATTTTATTTTTCTTTATCCAAAAGTTATAGAACTCTGTTCAAAAGAGATTTCAATAAAAAAAACGAATAAAGACTTTTTCACAGTCGGCGATCCAATACAAATTTTGTTTGTGAAAATTAAAAATCTTGACTGTATCAAAATGTTTATGTTTATGAAAAAAGTCTTCTGTATAGAAGTCATTAAAAACAAGTTTTTCGGAAACCTGTTTCAAAAATTTAACTTCCTTACAAAATTTCTTTCAATAGAGTTTCCTGACAAAATTCCTACTGACGTTTTAAACATCATGTTAAACTTAAAACTTAATTAATAAAATTCTTTTCATGTAATTCAAAGCAAAAAAAAACAACCAAAATTGTTTATATGTAAATTTCTCACGGGAAAATATTTAATAATTCAATGCAATACCACAGACGAAATTAAGAAAAAAAAAAAAAAACATAAATCACATAATGGGAAAAATAAAGTCGTAAATATTTTATAGTAAAAAGTTAAACAGGCCACTAGTTAGCCGGACGTCTGTCGTTGTTAGTTCGAGATCAAAATGTTTTTGTGCACTAATTGCAAATTGATTTTAATAAATTTCAACAAACTTTGACTGCCACACTGACAGACGACAGCAAATTTGTTGTGCCAGTTGTCATTAGCAAGGCCTATTCAAATTGTGTTCAAAACAAAACAAAAAAACTAAATTGATCCTAACTCTTCTTCCCAACTTTGATTTTGATAAACAAATTCTTGCATAGAACCTGTAAATAAGAAATTTGTTTTAGAAAAAATGCAACAACATTTGGTTACGCGCAAATTGTGTTGACTTTAAAATATTTATGGCTCATCACATTTACAATTTGATTTATTAAAAGTAATTTATTCTTGTTAAGTCTTTTGTCTTTGGTAAAAAATTTTAAATGCAATTTATCTTTTGATTTAAGTGGCCGCCATGCAATCCGGCAAGTCTGAATCCTTGGCCATAACGCTTGGATTATAACGCTGCCGATTTAAACTATTCATGTGTTGTAAAACCAATTTTTTTATCGTCCGCAATTAAATAAGCTCTTATAAAAAGCAATTCTTTAATTCAAATTTAATGTTTTTCATCATGCGAATGCACAATAGTGGATCTTGATATACGTGTTTGCATGATATACGTTTTTGCATATTATTGCCATTTTGCCGACCCATGATCGTAATCTCCTACTGGTTTAATGTATAATTTAGTTAAGACAATTGACAAAGGCTGTTGTCGTTTTCAAAAAAATAAAGACAATAGAAAATATTAAAATCCTTGACAGTCAGTTAAAAAATACGAAAGAAAAAAGTATCCCACTTTTGGCATCATTATCCCGCTTTTTATATCATAAAAAAAGTCTCCCTTTATGATTTTAAAGATTTTGCCACAATTTAAAATTAACTTCTTAAAAAAAAAATACATTTATAATTGTTTTCAGGTGCAAAAGCATTAAGTCTGTATTTTTTGTTTCGTCTGGTAACTTCATAAGTTAAGAAAATTGGCGCAAAGTGCATTGACAGTCTGAATATCTTTTGTAAAGTTTATTATTTATATTTTATAAACGTTAAACATATTTTGAATCTTTTTTTTTATAAATTTTATAACATAAAGAATGTTTTTTAATCTCTATTGTAAATTTTTGATAAATATTGGTCTTGACAAAGCGCTCTCTAGACTTTTAATTTTAGACAACATTGCAAGAATAATAAAAACAATATTGACCTCAAGAAGATCAATTATTGCCGGTGTTTATCACACTAAGTAGCTTTACATGGCGCCCCAAAGGAAATTTAAAGGTGTTAAATCGCACAACCTTGGACGCCATTTTGCGAAATCCACTAATCGTTAAATTTTGATTTTTAAGAAATGGATGGTCATTCGTCATTCTTTTGAAGCCAGACCTCTCCTGGATTAATGTCATCTATATTTTTTAATAAAAAAATCTTTAATAAAGTTGCGGTAACGCCCGAAGCGCAAACTTCGGCTTCATTTTTCAATAAATCTGTTTGAATGTAAAGTAGGGTTTTACTCCGCATAAGGCAGAGTATATTGATTAAATATGTATGTCAAAATGTGGGCGCTGTATGACAGTTCGCTTGACAGCTAGTTCCTTCGAAAATTAAATTGGGCTTGAAAAGCAACCTATAAAAAAATATTTTTATTTGGTTTATTACTTCTCTAATTCTAAAATGAATTTTAAGATACAACTTTAAGCATAAATGAATAGATTTTAATATTCTAAGATTTCTCCTCCTCGGCAACTAACAATTGTCCGAATTTTTTACTTTAAGATGTCTTCTTACGACTACAAGACTATTGAAGCGAAATCAAATGAAATTGCTTTAATCGCTCAATTAGACCGCAGTCTGCCCTTCATTAGATGCTGATAATATTTTACAGTGAGTGGTTGCCTTCGGTGACCGTCACGTTGTCTTAATTTGTTAAATCTAAATTTATGAATTTGCTAAAGAAGCAACATTATTTGCGTTTAAAAATACTAGCGTTTTTTCTTTTCTTTTTTTTGGCGGGCATTTTTCTCTCCACATAGTTTCTTACGTGAAAGCAAACGGTGGGGGATTTTCTTTCCCTCAGATATTGTTGCCCAAGACACCACGTTAACGTTGTCATGTAAATGGCTGCGAACCACCGAAAGTTTTGGAGCCACTCATAATTGACTGTTTTGTTTCCTTTCTAATAAAGCGGCAATATTTTTAACAGAACGTTTACAGGATTTTGCTGACGTATTAGTGTTGCCTGATTGTTCAGTAAACCAGCAAACTCTCAACTGTATTTTATTTCTGTAACTTAAGTTAAAAAATTTTACCAACCTGCCGATGACATTTTATTTAAAATTTTATTAAAATTTTTTTTTCCTATTTTTTAATTCTCTGTCACCCCAATATTTTTTTTCAAAGGAGCTATTTTACTAAACTAGATGTACATAAATAGTGAAGGGTGTATTAAATTCGGCATATCTGAAAATAGCAATTTTACTTGTTTCCATAAAAACAGTCCTGAGACAGATTCTATTTTAATTTGAGAGCATTTTTTCTTATTTATATTTTTTGCATTTTGAGTGTTTGACAAAAAGAAAGATAAAAATAAATAGGAACAATTTACAATTAGACATTAAAAGGATATCTGTGGCCACAAAAAATCGTTTTTTTGGAAGTTTCCTTCTGCATTTAAAATTTTAATATTGTTGCGTAAAATCAGGGAATATCGACTTTAGCTGTTTAGATTTTAAGGTAAAAAATACTCAGTTTTTAAGGTACAAAGATGAAATTTGACTTGCATTACAGATTCAAGTGTTAGAAGTATAATATTAGCAATAACTCAAGTCGTTCTTAACTCGACTTTAGCTGTTATTGCTTGTGGACACAGATATATTGACGACACTTGAATTATAGAATTCGTTTTCTGCTTGAAGTTGCGGTCTTGTTTTGTTTCATCATATTTATTATAAAACCTGGTTTGTAAAAATTTTAAGAAGTTTTTCAAACGCTTAATGGAAGTATACGTGAAATAAAAATCTTGTAAATTAAAACAAAAAAATATCATAATATTTGTGTAATTATAATTCTTTGACTCCATTTTAATTAATTTCATACTGTAAATACGGGATAGTTTTCTGACGATTTTAACATGAAAAGAGAAGTCACTACAATTAATTCATTTTCATTTCTTGTCTTTTTGAAAATTAAGTTTCGTCTCAATGTAGTTGTAGGGCAATAAATATTACACGCAACTTTATGATGTTAAGTTCAATTCAAAATGTTTACATTTAACTTAATACGAGTATATAATGTTGTTGTTGTTGTTGTCTTTGCTCCAAATGTGAATATTCGTAATTTGTTAAGGCAGATTTATGTTCAATTTACGTTGCAATGACGGGTGTTGGTTTGTTATTGTGCCCCAATCTATTTTTTGTTTTTTTTTCTGTTTTGTTTGCCACATACAACGTTCTATGACAATCGAATGTATAACTTTGCGTAATTTCAAATAAAAAGTAGTAACTAGCTGCTTAGTTTGGTTAAAGTTTTTTGTGTCTTTTTTATTTATTTTTGTATTACTGATTCTATATGTTGTATGCAACACAATGCCTTAACAGTTTAGAAATGAACGTTTGTAACTTTAGGCGAAATGAGTAGCGTGGTTTTTGGTTGTAGGTCTTGTGTTGTGAGATTTTTAACAGTTTTACATAAATCATTGTTGGAGGGTAACACTGAATATATTTGCTGCATTTGATTTACTTTTGTAACGTGACTTCAACACATTTGCTAAGACGGACGACATTAATTAAAATTTGATTTTGTTTTGTTACCGCACTGCACACAACTATAAAATTCGTGATGCCAAATGCTGTTACGATAAATTAAGTGATGTGTTGTTGACAAAATTAGATAGATCTGTCAGATAGTTGTTTTGTTTTAATTGATGTAAAGCTTTTTAATTAAACTTTGATGCATAGTTTTATTTTAAGGGTGATACACTTGAACCAGGCGATATAAATTAAAAATGCTGGAACAATTAGAGTTGTGAAAGGACTTTTTAGTTTCTAATGATTTAATTCTGAAATATTTGTTTTTTTAAGACTTAAAGAACATACGAAAGGGTTGCCACTGTCAAACGAGCAGGCATTTTATGCTCACTTTTTGTATATATGATCAATATACTGAAGTACGTTTAATCTCCACTAATGAGTACGTTCAATCTCCACACATGATGATTTACCAGAGCATAATGAACATGAAAATATAGTGGCAACCCTTTCGGTCTTAAAGAAAAATTGTATTTAAAAAATTGAATCCTTGGACACTTTAAACTCCTTCAGCATAACTCTAATTGCTCCAGCGTTTTTTTTTTTTTAATTATCCGAAAATGTGTTCAGCGCCAAGTTTAATTGATGGCTCAACGAATTTGTTAATAAACAAAATTAAAGAATTGAATACGAAGCGAAAAATAAATCCACAACAGACCCTGAAAACTCTTTTACATACAAAAAAATGCACAATTTTTATGCTGGTGGCATCACTGCAGCTTATTTCTTCACAAATAGAGCCAGAGATCGGTTTATGGTCAAAAGACATTATCACCACACCATGGAAAATATGTTTTGATTGGACATATGAAAGACATTGATCTGGATGATATGTGGCTTTAACAGGATGGCGCTACGTGCCATATGGTGACCGCAGACATCGGCTTATTTAAATTATAATTTGACCAAAAGTTATTTTCGAGAAGTGTACCTATATTTTGGCATCAAATGGCTTAAAATTTGACACCTATCGATGCAGATAAACCAACAACAATGGACGCCTTGGAGGACCACATTATTCATGCTCGAAAAGTGGACTGAGTGGACTAAAATTGAATGTCTAGAATTTGCTTACTCGAGAATATTTGTGGCGCGAATATGCCCTATTTAATATCTAACGGAATCTTGTTCCTTGATGAATGATTGGTGCTTTTGCGTTTTGGGGAGTTGTCCTTAAATATTAAAAAAAAAAAAAAAGATAGAAGCCCCATGTCAAAAAGACGATCTTTGCTTAGGTGTGTGTTTCAGAACAAAGAGGTGTCAGCGTACGGTAAATTTAACGATTCAGTGGTGCCCAACATTGGCTGAAATAAAATCCACAATAATCTTTCGCCCAGCTAGAAGTCAATATAATAAAAAACAAAATATATAACGTTTAATCATTTTCGAACGGGAGCCTTTAGCTTCTCATCTGCTGCCTTGGTGTACAGCTGCCTTTACTAACTAATCTATCGCGAATACACACAATAATTGTCCTAATCCTAATAATTTTCCTGCAAATCATCCAAAAAAATAATTTTTCTCAAATTATAGTGCGGATGGGAGTTGAACTTATAATCGTGGTGGAAGAAACAACGTGTTCGACTTTATTTACCAGATACACAGAGAACAACAACAACATTAACCATTTGTTGTTAACAAATATGTAAAGGATTGCCAAATTAATGTTTGCTAAATACCAAGTGTTTGATGAAAAGGTCAACAACAACCAAGTGTTTGATGAAAAGGCTACAATAACCAACCTGTTTTTAAAAGGCTTAAGTCGTTTCACTTATTTATCTCACTTTATGAAAAAAAGGATAAAACTTATTTAGGATATAAAAATAATAATTTATACACTGAATATTACATAAGATCGCCAGCACCACCCTATTTCCTTCTCATTTCATTTGTATGTTTGTGTGTTTCATTTTTATCCCAAACATGTTTCCATTACGTCCGCTATATAAATCGTGGGCATGTCTTAAGATAAAAATCAGTTAGGAAAAAATGAAAAAAACATTCTTTTCTTCAAACCACATATAAAGTTGACTCATAAATTATGGGAGTAAGAGGTGCCATTTAATTTGCTCATGTTGTAAAAGATGAAATGATAGCAACAGCAGCAGCAGCCTGGCCAGTCGTATATGTGAAACAATTTCTATTAAATGACCCAAATCATAAACAAAAATACAAAAACAACATACCAACATGTTGTTGTACTTGCATGAAGGAATGAAATATCGATTTGCAACAAACATGTTGTAGGCATTCGTTAGTTTCTATTACTGCTCTGCGCTACATTAAACAGGATAAAAATCTTCCTTTAGTTTAGACCATTTGTTAAAATACAAATATTGCCTTTGCATTAGATTTTTATACTTGTAAGTATAGAGCTGTTCATTTAAAATTCGGTGGTGTTAAATTTTTAATATTTTAGTTGTGCGGAAGTTAAGCAAAGAAGCCTTTTATATGGCCTTATTAAGCAAATACAAGAACAAGAAGTCTTTATATCTTTCCCTCTCTTGGAGGAATTCTAAGGAACAGCCCTAAACATTGATCGTATCATATGGATAATAATTTAGATCACCCTTTTTTTCCCTTTTAAACCCCTTTCGTTCCCAGGGGGCAGCAAAAAATTTGACTGAAATTATTCACCTTCCTTGTCATTAACAAGATCAACATCAACAGTGCCACCCAATTGACTTTAACTCTAGAGTAGCGATTTATGATTGTCAATTGACAATTTTTCATTCGCCCTTTTCATTACATAGGACCCCTTCAATGTTAAGATCACGTTACAGCATCAGCATTCAACATACAGCTGCATGTAGACCTCCTTTTAATTCCAGCCAACACAGGACACTGACACACGGTAAATGCGGCCGTCTCAGCATCTTATTCGAGGCTGCCTGTATAAAATTGTTAACTATTGATCCTGAATCTCACCATGTTTCAAAGTATTAACGAATTCCTTTGATAACTTTATGTTCTCGTTATCATCTACTAGACCGCAAGCTAATTATACGACTACACTTCCCCTGTGGTGGTTAGACCGGATTTAAACTCCTGGGACTATTACTCACAAAATACTTTGTCAGTAGACTTGTGCCATATAGTTCAATTTATTGGTTGCTCTTTTTAGGTCATAGTTTGAAAATGAACTAGCTCAAACTTTAGTTCAAAGGTTCTCTTTAGTTCAAAATCTCTTTTAGTTTAAATGTTCTGTTGACGTGTTGTTCGAACTTTTTAACTTTTAGTTCAAACACTTTCTTTAGTTCAAAAGCTTTTTTAGTTCAGATTTTCTTTTTAAAATATGATGGTAACAAGAGCGTAGCATTGCCAAAACGAATGTTAAAAAAATGCATGGCATCACTAATTTGATATCGGAAATAGTCAACAGGAAAACACAGACTTGGATTCTGGTTCATGTTTTCTGCCAGTTCAAGTTTAAAGTATCGTTCAAAAATGAACTAGGTATACTTAAAAGTGTGAACTAGTTCACTTAGATTAATCGATGGAAGCGTTTAAATTAACTAGTTCGTTTATAAATTACACAAGTCTATTTGTCAGGCCGCTTTCTTTGGGATTGTTGTTGTTAATTATTAACGTTTTATTAGATGGTACACCTGCTCGGTAGTTTTCTGGTGCTTAAGGAATATTCTTCTTCTTAAGTTACTATAGAGATTACACGCTTTAAGCTTTAATTTTAAGTTTTTGCCGTTAGTAGCAGTTGACGTTTATTCTGTTGTAACAGCCAAATTATTTCTCCAGCACCGTCATTCGTTCCAAAATTGGGTTTTGGCCTTTCCACCTCTTTTTAGCCATCTTTTTCTGTCTCCTTGAGGTCACTTTGCCGCCTATTGGGTGTGAGTTCTACGGTCTTTTCGACAGGTATTCGAATTTCGCATAATAGAGAAAAAGCTTCCTCCTGTCCATGCAGAATTAGCGAATGCTATTCCGCCTCTTCATGCGACCTTTTTAGCAAAGATTTTTAACAGCTCAGCAAATATCATCTGAAGGCCTCTAAATTTTCTTATATCGCGCTACTGATATGGTTTTTAAGATCTCACAATTCAAACTAAAATGCATCTAGATTTTAAATGAACACTTTTCTCTACGTGTTGTGTTGGAAACATTTTTATGTTTCAAACATTTTGTTGCCCGTTAACTAAGAGGAACACGACATTTTGTTTGTTTTTATCATATTATTTATGATGAATTTTTTCTTTTTTACTTTTGTTGAACGGTGACTTGGTGACCAAAGCTTGTGGTCATGCCATGACTGTGACCAACCAATGATATCGCAACATAATCAACGATTATGACTTTTTCTTCCTTTTAAACGCATGTGTATGAGATAAATGTAGAAAAAGCATGCGCCAATTCAACCATAATAGGACACAATTATTTATTTAGAAAAAAAAGGAAAGAAAAACTAATAAATTTTTCCTTTAGTCTATAGGCCTATTGAAAAATGGTTTTTGTGTAAAATCTTGATCATTAAATCATTTTAAAGAGGATACAAAAAAAAAAAAAATAGAAAAAGAAAAAAGTGATAAATGACTTTAAAAAGATTTTTCCCAGAGCTCGTTAAATATGATCTTGGTTCTATTGAATGATATTTGCTTGAAATTAGAATTTTTTATTTCATTAATTTATTTGACCAATTGTTGTTGTTCATATTCAGCTTTAGTTTATTATTGTGAGTGCATGATATTTTCGACCTCACAACATGTAACCAAACTCCACATGCCAACAATTAAACAATCCATCATGGAATGTTTTTTGCTCACAGTTGTGTTTGTTTGCTTGAATCGCTTTTATTTTTTTATATGGATCATATTTGGGCTTCTGTTTGCTTAAAGGCACCAAACACCACTTTGAAATAACCCTTTCAATTTAACACCCAAAATGGTTTTTTTTCGTACTCTTTTTATAATTTTAATTATTTTACTTAGAGCACAGTGAAATAATATGGAAAAAAATAAATAAAATTGTTCCTTAATCCCGGGGAGAGCATTGAATATGTTCGCTTCTTTGTTGCCGGTATCAGTCGGAAATTTGTAAACGAATTTTAGTATTAACTGTCGCATAATGTTGGGTCTTAAGTTTCTTCCAAAAAGGATACTTTTGAGCTGTGAACTAATGTGTCTGAGTTCTAGAGGTTGTAGTCTCAGCAACGCAGTCTTACCGATGATTAAATTATGGTACTAAAGTTGTGAGGGTCCTCTGAAAGCTATGCGACAGTTTAAATTAGGTAGACGTCTCCGAAAAGTTTTGGAGTAACTGTAGTTTAAACGTCAAACGCGATCAGAACGAAATAAAGACGTTTTACTAAGTGATAGACCATAAAGTTATTTTGCCGGACTTACTAAACGTATTCTAAAGAAGTCTCTGTAAAAATATCTGAATTTCTTAAAAAAATCGCCCAGATCATTATAAGTTTTCAATACCAATTTTCAGTCTAGCTAACCATTATACATCAGGTAAACCATTAGCATTAAGCTTACAATATATAGAGACGTATTCATCTGGGTCTTACATGAAAACCTGCCTAAAACAGTTTAGTTGGCATAAGTACGGTTAACTGATGAAGGTGAAACCGTAAAGGCTTTGACACGCCATGATATTAAGTGGTTAGATGTATCAATTATAGCATGTAAATATTAATGTAAAATATGTGAACGATTTTAAGACGATCCTGTGCGATATGCAAATCTATTAAAAACGTTCATAATATATTAATTTCTGTACGATCAGAATTGCACTTTGTGTTGCATCTTACTTGTAGGACAGTATGGCAACACATACATTTTCTTGCGATTTTTTTTTATGGAACACATTTTCTTGAGAATGAATTTTATGATTGTGTAACACCCCATTTACACAAGCAAAGTTTACTTTGCAAAGTTGCTTTGTTTTTCGTTCGTTGCTTGCACACAGTTGGATATATGTACATACATACATATATTTTTGTGCTTAAGCACCAAATCAAAACGTCCAAAAATTAAGAACGATCACACAGAAGGAAACAAAATTTGTAAAAGAAAACTTTCTGTGTCTGAACACCAAACAAAGTTTAAAAGAAAATTAATAAAACTTTGTCAAAGTAAAGTTTCCCTGTATTAATGTAGTTTAAGATTGTCAGTAGTAGACTTGACAGTGTACAGTTAATCGAGGAAGTTCATAATTCTATCGCTATAACTTACCAACTTACGAAAAAAAATTTTTTCTATTACAGTTATGTCAAACAGTAACAGAGTAAAATATAAAAATCATTTTCTAGCAGTTTTTATTTCGAAGGCTTAATTTTGTAAAATAAATTTATTGAGAAATGTGCTTGAAAAGTTGCACGGTGCGATGATAATCTGATGATATTCTTTGATTTTAAAAATTTTATACTGTGTTGCCAGATGTATGGATTTTATTTAATCCCATCCATGACACTGTAACTCATCGGGTAAGGGAAGTAAATATTTTTGAAGAGAAATTAGACATCGAAAGTCTATGACTGACTATCCTACGTAATCGTATAATTTAATTGGATGAAAATCTGTTCTTCTTTTAAAATTCACAAAAAAAGTGAAGAGAATAAAAATGCTAGCCAAAGTGCTATTCTGAAGAAATTAATATAAAAAAGTTAAACAAAAAAAAAAAAAAAAAAAAAAAAAAAAAAAAACAAATCGTACACGCCTATCTGTTAAAAAATCAGTAACATGATTTGTTTTTATTACAAACTATCCTACATTTTGAACACTCATCCCGGTTTTGAGAGATCAAACGACTTTATCTCATTGTTTAAGAAGCATCCTTCATTACTAACGTAAAAGCATCGGCTGTCAAAAATTCTCATACAAACCGAAAAAGCGGATCTTTAACGCTAAACAATTTGGAAATTTCGATATTGTCAGCGCCTAGTATTAGTTTTGTATTTTTATTAACAGGTCTGTCTAGCAATTTTATGTTTATTTTTTATTTTTAACAAATAAGTTAACATCCCTGTTCAAGAAGCACCTTAAAGTCTCTTATTTAGGCATGACATTTCTGTTTTAAAGTTACAAACAAATCTATCATACCTATCATATATCATTGACTATCATACTCAGTCGAACGATCTGTCAAAATTTGCATGTGTGCTAAAAAAGTATGGTACTGTGGATTAAAAGTGTATGTGTGTGGCAGACTTTTTGACAGATCTGTTCGATTTTATAATCTTTTGAAATAATTCTGTGTCCACAAGCAATAATAGCTAAAGTCGAATTAAGCACAAATTGAGTTACTGCTAATATTATATTCTAACACTCGAATCTGTAATGCAAGTCAAAATTCATCTTTATACCTTAAAAACTGAGTATTTTTTACCTTTAAATCTAAACAGCTTAAGTCTATATTCCCCGATTTAACGCAACAATATTAAAATTAAAAATGCTGTTGAAAAGTACCAAAAAACGAGTTAAGTTGTTATTTCTTGTGGCCACAGATATCCTTTTAATGTCTAATTGTAAATTTTTCCTATTTCTTCTTATCTTTCTTTTGTTAAACACTCAAATGCAAAAAAAAAAAAAAACAAATTAAAAGCATAAAAATTCCTAAAAATATGGTAACATTGTTGAGAGAATGCATTTCAAAAAATAGAAATAATAAAAAATGCTCTCAAATTAAAATAGAATCTATCTCAGGACTGTTATCGAAAACAATTTTTATGGAAACAAGTAAAGGTGCAATCCTCGACTATGCCGAATCTAATATAACCTTCACCATTTATGTAAATCTAGTTTCATAAAATGATTTTTTCTATGCGATCAGAGTTGATTTTTTTAATAATAGTGTGGCACATACGACGCTGTTTTAAAACGATTTTTAAATAGGACAGGATTCTATTAGATTTTCGTGTGATTGTGTATGATAGAGAATCCTGGCCTTAAGAAATCCGTTTTTGACAGTGCGTTAGGAAGTGTAGTTGGCTGCTTCTTATTATTTTTTTATTTTGTTTTTTTGTTGTTGAAAAGAAATGACAATTAAGTTAATTATAGGGCAATCTAGCAGTTTTATCTGTTTTTATTTTTATACAGGGGGTTTTATAAAATAAAATCAGTTAACATTGCTGTTCAAGACACAAAGTTGACGCTCTTATTTAGGTATAATATTCAAGCGTAAAAGCTATGGGGCCTTATTGCGTTGCGCTTTGCTAATTTAAGTTTAACTGTTAAGCGCTAGACAAGGTTAGGTGGTCTTTGTCGTAAACATAATCTATTTATTTATTTTGTTACTTAATAAAATTTAAAACAAAAAATAAGTGAACTTAAGTCACAGATATCCAAAAATAAAATGAAATTCTTAATTCCACTGTTCTTGTGAATTAATGTATTTTTTTTTTTTTTTGCATGTTAACAAAAATATTCAATCCTTTATTTCAATTTTATATTTACTGTGACTTTGCATTGATTGTGAGTGACGGCCTATAGCAACTGACAAATTGCTTGAATCATTCAGACAACAACAACAACAACATTTGAAACCAGCAACGCATTCTGTATTCGAATCAGAATTTTATGTGGTAGTCCAATTTTAAAATTTGAAATGCGTAAAAGTTTTACTACATTCTCGCCGCCAATGTTAAAATAAAAATTCCTGCTACTGTCAGGGAAACGTTTATATTTGACAAAACGTTGTACCCAGTTCTTTGTTTTCTTTGTTTTTTGCTATTCTCCTCCCAAACAAAATTGCTGTTGATAGCTGCAGTTCTTACCAAGACCAATTTTGTTACAGGCAAAAAACGAAATAATTTTTTTGTGTTTCAAATGAAGAAAAAATAACCCATTTATTTAAACGGTAACAAATTTGATTTTTTTTAAAAGTGTTTGTATTGAAATTTGTGCTCCTTTGTAGAGGGAGTATTGAAAAAAAATTACAAAAAAAAAAAAAAACAAAACTGTGGGCAATTTAATAAATTCAAATCACGAAGTGGTTTTAACAAATGTTTTACGTGTGATTTCTGAATGGCTACAAATTTCTGTGCGATCATTGTAATTTTTCTAAAACAACAAATTGAGATAAATTGAAGGTTTGCAGAAATATTTTATAGAATTTGGCGAAGAATTTGCAGTGTTTTAGGAGGTTGGAATTAAATTTTTTTTTCAATTGTTATGACTCATCTTCTGTTAAAGTTGCGAATGAAATGCAAATGTTAAGCTTATTGTCACATTTTATCGAACGTATAAAAAAATCAATTATATCGAAATTCCAGTTCAAAAACCTATTTTTAGGTCAGCGGCTTTGTCAACGAGCCGGAGCACAGTCTCTACTTAGACCTTTTTCCAAGCTTTTAGAAGTCTTCAACACAACAGCGGGTTAATCTTTACGAGTTTAGAGTTTATTCGGGCCTGAAATTTATGTGCACCATTTAGTTAACCTGACATCGACGCTGCTTCGTGGCAAAATTACATACGATTTGTGATAGTCTTGTGTGCCTAGTGGAGAAGAAGGGTTGCTATCAACTTACGTTTAATGTCCAAAAGACGACCTGCATAGAACACAATTTTGAAAGAAAAGTAAAGAAATATAACAAAAATTTATCTTTAAATGTTTTCAATTTTCTTCTGATGATCTCCTTGCATTTAATAAATTCTTACGAACAGTGCTTGTTAAACTGTTATTAGTTTATTGGCCTGGATTCGTATCTGAGCCACTGCCCTCTTTTTTCTGCAGTACTCTTAGGAAGTAAATTAAATTGTGAGCCTACTCTACTCCAGAGGCATTGGAACACTGTTGTGTAGGGACATCTGCAATGAAACTTTCTTGTCAATCTTCTAAGCCACCTATCTCTTCTATACTATTCATTTCCAAAAACGGCCAGGCTTCACATTTTTAGCCATTATTGCGTGACTTCTGTTCAAAAGTATGAATGAATAGATATTTTATGCATAAAAAATTGAAAGTGAAGTTTATTTGATTCAACAAAATTTGAAATTCTTAAACGACTTAATAGTTTTAATTAAATTTACTTAAGATTAAAATGTACAACCTGGGACCAACATAGATAAGTCTGTTTAACAGATATGTGATTCGACGCATTTAGCAGCTATTTAGCCTAACATTAACAAATAAAATTTATCTAGAAAACTATATAAGAGGGATATACTTGCATAAAGAAAGCGGTTTTATTGACAAAAGTTTAGTTAATATAATTGAGGACATTTTCTGCTACTCAAACACTTTTGTTTGATATTGTGTTATAACCAGTAATAACTTTGTGTACATAAGACTATTTCAGTCAAGGATTCGATTAAATATGTATGTAAGAAGTGTTTAATCACCTGACTCAAGGCGTATCTCGGTTGGTAACCTCAATTTCGAACTTACAGTTTTACAGAGAGATGCCACATCAAAAATATTAAACGAACTTTTATTATTTTTTGTTACAAGCAAGAAAAGTTTTCAAATTTATAACTATCGCTACTGAAGCTTATAAAGATATTATGGTGTGTAAAAAAATTCATTTAAATTTTAGTCTTAGAAGTCTATATCTATTTTCCGACATATCTCTATTTAAAAAATAATAACAGGCATTACTAAAAAATTTTATAATATAAAAATTACAATACTTAATTGAGAGCATAAATATTTGTGATATTCTAACTTCTAAATTATAAAATTTTTTATTTATTTTTGACATTATTATATGTGATAGGTAATTATCAAAAATTAAAAATAAATATAATATTTTTATCATAAACGAATAATTTTTTGATTATAAGTGTGGATAATCTATTAAAATACATGGGAGAAAAGATTTAAAACCAATTTTTGACCATTAGCCTAATATATTATTAAAATAATATATTAAAGGTTAAGAGCCACAGCTTTATTTATATATTTACTAAAGTTTACATCTCTGCTTGTATACCTATCGACTTCAAGTAGCTTTTAAAACGATTCACTTAAAAGAAGAAGCATCATCGAAAACAAACAATTTTTTTTTTGTTTTTCAGAATATATTCAAAGATAAAACTTAAACTTTTTCAACTTTAAACAACAAAATGGGTAAACGACAACATCAGAAAGATAAAATGTAAGTTTTTGACGTAATGAATTTACATGAACACCCTGAGATTAATGTAAAAAACAATAAATTTCAGGTATTTAACATACACGGAATGGTCGGAATTGTATGGTGGGAAAAAATATGAATCTGCCGAAAATGAACATGTTAAATTTAAACGTCTACCCTTTGATTGTTGCTGCATTAGCTTGGTGCCATTTGAAACGCCTTATAGTGACTTGGAAGGCAATGTATATGAACTGGAGGCAATACATAATTTTCTAAAAAAATTTAAATTAAATCCGGTTACTGGAAAACCTTTGGAGGTTAAAAAATTGGTCAAATTAAATTTTTATAAAAATTCTGAGGATGAGTATCACTGTCCTGCCTTGTTTAAACCATTTACGAAAAATTCTCATATTGTGGCAGTAGCTACTACTGGCAATGTTTATTGCTGGGAGGCTATAGAGCAATTAAATATTAAAGCAAAAAATTGGAAAGATTTAGTTGATGATACTCCGTTTCTAAGAAAGGATATAATAACTATACAGGATCCTCAAAAATTGGAAAAGTTTGACATTAGCAAATTTTATCATATACGTAAAAATTTAAGAGTGTTAACCGAGGAAGAAGAACTGGAGTTGAAAGATCCCACCAAAAAAATCAAAACAATGAATTTGGAAACTAAGGAAACATTAGCTCAATTGGAAAAGGATTATAAACCAGCTGAAGAACAGCCTACTACCTCCAAACAAGTAGCAGATAAGTTTAATGCGGCTCATTACTCTACAGGAGCAGTAGCGGCCAGTTTTACTTCTACCGCCTTGGCACCTGTATTCAATCACGAAGCAGCCATTATAGAAGAGGACTTAGTGAAATATGAGCGCGTTAAGCAGAAAGGTTATGTTCGCCTTACCACTAACTTGGGTCCTTTGAATTTTGAGTTGTATTGTGACCAGGTCCCCAAGACGTGCGACAACTTTTTGCGTCTTTGTACGGAGGGTTATTATACGAATACAAAATTTCATCGTTCTATAAGGAATTTTATGGTATAATTTTTGAAAATATAATCTCCATTTGATTTTAATATACTTTTGCTTGATAGATTCAAGGCGGTGATCCTACAGGCACTGGTGTAGGGGGTCAGTCTATTTGGGGTAAAAAATTCGAAGATGAATTTAAGCCAAATTTAAGTCATACTGGGCGGGGCATGCTTTCCATGGCTAATTCAGGACCCAATACAAATGGTTCCCAGTTGTAAGTTACATCAAAAAGACCCCCCTAATTTATCAAATTAAATCCAATCATGTATTTGCAGTTTCATTACTTATCGTTCCTGCAAGCATTTAGATGGAAAACACACCATATTTGGCAAACTGGTTGGTGGCCTAGAAACTTTAACAAAAATGGAACAAATTGAAGTTGATAATAAAGATCGTCCTATTGAAGATATAATTATTGAATCGGTACAAGTATTTGTAGATCCATTCAAGGAAGCTGAAATGCAATTAATCAAAGAGCGGGCAGAAGAGGCTGAAAAGAAGAACGAAGAAATCAACGAGGAAAGTAAACTAAAACGTTTAAAAGAACCATTAAAAGTGTATCGTGAAGGTGTGGGAAAATATTTAAATATGCAAGCTTTTAAACAGACCTTAAAAGAGGATAAAACGCCGACTACATTATTTGCTTCAGGTCCTATACGCAAAAAAGCCTCCTCTAAAGCAGGATTTGGAGATTTTTCTTCATGGTAGTTGGTAAGTCGAACCAATTTAAATTCAAATAAAAACAAAGTACAATTAATTTTAAAAATATTCAAGTTTATTCTTTATCTATTGTCGGCTCAGTTTTTTTACTATCTTGTTCTCGTTCCTTCCACTTTTGTTTCATATCTTGTAATTTATGTTGTCTTCTTTTTCGTTCAGCTGATTTTTTATTTTCTAAAGCCTTAAGTTGAGCCTGTATGGAATATTCCCCATTGTAATGCACATCTAGTTTTTCTAAAAGAATTTTTCTTGCTTCAATACGATTACGAGAGGCTAAACGATGTGTATGACATTTAACTAAAATATTTGTGGGTATGTGTCTCAGTAATACACAATTTGAGGTTTTATTGACAGCTTGGCCTCCCGGGCCACTGCCCCGGGTAAAATGTTCCTCTATTTCTTCCTCATTTAATTTTGGATAACGAGAATAGTCAAGTTGTTGGTGTTTTAAGCGGATGCAATTATTTCTTATTGAATTGTTACAAGCTGTCGTATTTAAAATAGTCGCTGTTGGTAATCTTAGATGTTTAATTACATTTCTAGCTAGCATAGAAAACATGTTTTTGTTGTTGTTGTTTTACAATATGCGGCCTTTACGCAATACTGTTTCACCTCTCTAAAAAAAACATTTAAAAATGTAAAAAATTTTTGCAATTTACATATATTTTAATTTATCTTTTACCTTGAACAAAAATGCTACTTTCTCTGGTTCTGTTTCTTTGCCGTTTTCTCTAAATTCTCGCCTTACTCTTCCCAAGAAATAGGATTTATCCGTAAGTTGTAATTGATTGCCGTAACGTATCAAATGTTTATACAAACGTAAAACTTGTTGCTTAGAAGGTTGTAACATTATTTTCTTGAAAATGTGTTTGTTTTGTAGTTGCTTATGTTAGTAATTTTCGTTATTTGGTTTATTATTTCTGTTTAATGTCTTCAAAACCAGGAAAAATCACTTTCCGCATTTTTGATGCAGCTGTTTTAAAACATCTGTTTTTTGTTTACTAATGAAATTGCTTAATGGTGTTAATTTGTTCTTTTTTTTCAGAGTTGTATTAAATTGTAGCAGCAGTGAGTTTGAAACTGTATTGAAATTAAAAAAAAACTAAAAACTACTATTTATTTAATTTTACCACAAAGAATTGATAAAAAATACTATAAAAAATTAAAATTAAATAATGCAAAATTAAGCTGATAGAGCAAAAATAAAATAATTCGAGGTTTTTAATTTTTGAAAAAAGTAAAACGTGATAAAATAATAAAATAAATTATTATTGGGAAGGCCATTTGCTATTGCAAATAAAGCTTGTAAGTAAGTTTTACGCAGTTTTTCAATAGAAACTCCAGATTCTTTTGCTTCAAACTCTATTTATTAAATAAGAATTGTTTTTAATCAAGAATCCTTTGGCAATAAATAACAAAACATATACACATTCATATCAAAAACACATCGTCAATTGGTTATTTCGGCTGCGTTTTTATGTTCAACTTTAGCGAAAAAATTGCCAACAAGAACTTATTGGGAAATAACTGTGCTTTTCTTTGCGTCACTAGAATTAAAAAAAAAAAAATTTGAGTAAATAAATGTTAAAATATTTTCGAATAAAAGAATTCTTTAAAACAATAACAAATGTTTTTGCTGAATACGCCTAATGTAATGCCAAAAGATTTAAAGCATTCCGTAGTTTCCTTTTAGTAATTCTTAAAGTTTTCTTAGTTTTAATATTTTAGTACAAAAATTTGGCTTTGATAAACACTTAACTGTTTAGATTGAACAAACACTGCTTAATAAGTGTATCAATATTTTTAAGCAAATATGGCGCATTTTTTTTTCATATGTATGTATGAAAAGTAAACAACACCATTCACACAAAAGTATATTTTTCAAATTGTAAAATTATTTTTAATTAAAACTTTTAAGCAATTCAGCATTAAAAAAATTTAAATAATGTTAACTGACATTAATGATGAAATTAAGTTTAAGTTAAGGCCGTTTTCATAACTTAATGAATATATCAGCTGTTTTCTTGTTTTTTGGAGGGAAATTATCATTGTACAATATTATCCACACATTATAAAATATTTTTTTTTTTGCTCAATTTAAATAAAATGACTTTTGATTTTGTTCAATATATTGTGCAAAGTACCAATATAATAAATACATTGGCAATTTTATTGTACAATATCAATTATTGCACAATAATATTGGAAGTGTAAAGAACAATTAACGTACTAGAGGATATTTGGGTTTGAGGAAAAGAACAACTTTCGAGAAATAAAATTTTTCTTTTTATTCTAGTTAAAGTTGACTATAAACGATTGAAAATATGAAAAATTTAGGATAAAAATTTTTGTTTTAAAACCCCTAAGAATCCTTAGTCGTCATTTTTTTTAAAATTCGAGTCTTTCCAATTCGTATAATTAATGTCAAGGAGAACGTAACGCATCTTTAGTAGAAGATGCTGCAGCTTAGATGGTTATTACGCCGATTGCTTTAGTGGAATCGGTTCATGTCAATTAGAGACATTCATTTTTCTGATGTGTTTCATATTCTTTTTGTTATTGGTGTTGCTGTATTAGCTCTTTTTCCTGAGGAAAAAACGTTCGGCTTGTAGAGCTGTTGCAGAGTTAACAATCTTTTGTGATGCACTTTGGATCACCATCTTCTTGCTCTATTTCTTTTAAGGGATAATAACAGTGTTACTTCTCCTCAGAACAAAAAAATGCAAAAAAACTCCGCTTCCTTTTTAGCAGCTAAGATATGGCAACGTTAGCGCTTAGAGAAATATATTAAGCCCCTTTCAGTAGGCTTGTTTAACACGCACTTTGGAAAAAGTTTGTAAACTCATGCAGTACTTACTACCTGCCTTTTAATTTTTCTTCACATTCATACATGTTTGAATTTTGAAAAACTTAGTAAAAACCAGTTGAACTTCCAGTGAAATAAGAGATTTATTATTGTAATAAACGATTTTGCTTAAATAAAGCGTGTGATTCTAGTGTTTTTGAATTTTTTACCATCAATGCATGCTTTTTTAGAACATTAAAAAAATTCGATTTCAGCTTTAATATGCAAAAATAAATTTATGTGAAAAATATATTTTTCTTCATAGTGGCAACTCCAAAGAAATCTATAAGCGCATATTTTATTTCAAATTTATCTTTTTGTGACAAATCTATTTAAATATTTAAGAAAATCTATCTTATTCCGATTGAATAAATTTATTTCAACAACGATAACCACAAGCAGCAATCGAAAGGATTTATTTTTACTGAAATAATCAGCCAAAATATTTCTTTCTACTTAAAGTCGTGATGTGTTTATTTAACCGATATTTTTCTAATCAATACCTGTTATTAAAAAAAATCAAATCAATAAAACATTCAATTAAACTCATTTAAAATTAAGACTTTATAAGTTAAAAAAAGAAAAAAAACTAAAATATGACATTGATTTATTAGAAAAGCGTTAGAATTAAAATAGAAATAAAAAATTGGAGAAAAAAAAAACGAACCAAAATTTATTGAAATGTCACATTTTCGTATGCAACACTCGTAATTTTTATTTTCAATAATGTTCAATATTTCAATAATAAAATAAACGAAAAAGTCAAAATGGCGTTATAAATCTATGAGTATTAGATAGTAAATGTTTTTTATTTCATGCTCTTAACTAAGCTATGACATTATTAAAACGCAAATAACGACATTCACCATGTTGTATTTTTCTATGAAAATTATATGGTAGACTAGATTTGAACAGACAGACATACAGACAAACAAACAAACATACGCTCATATTACACCAAAAACTATGCGTAATACTCAAACTAAAACATTTATAAAACAGAATTTGGAATTTTTGTGCAGTTGTTGGTTTTTGTTTTTGTATTTTAAAAAGTTGATTTTTATGTGGAGCTTTAGCCAATCCGCTTTACGACAGCTTAACAAAAAAAAAAAAAAAAAAAAAAAAAAAAAAAAAAAAATCACCTTAAATTACTTTTGTGTAACACAAAAAAAAAGTAAACGCAATATGCAGTCAAAAAACATAAGTTTTTTAATTTAAATTTTGTTGTTGCAAATCAAACAGGTGTTGCAGGTCTTTAGGCCACAAAAACAAACTCACACACATGCATGAATACATTTGGTGAACGCATAAAATATTTAAGCCATACGAAGACAGTTTAAAAAATTATTTTAAAAAAGTACAAAAAAAGTTTTCGATTGTTACACTTTTTCAGAGAGGTGGTTTCACGTACCAACTATGCATCTGATAACCATTATATCTTTGCAATGAGTTGTGAAATTTACATGCTTTACATAGAGGAATCTTCAACAAAGTGTGTGTTTTCATTAGAACAAGTTGCTTTGCCTAATAGAATTTTAAAACGCAGGTGTTTCTGACGAAGGGCATTTTGGATGTCCAATTTAGGAATAATCTTTTCCAGCATTGCTGGTCGTATGTACAGAATAATACATTGTTGGCCTCTAAGACGTCATTTGTTGCATAAATAAGCTATTTCATGCTGCCCTACACGAAATAATTAAGAGGTGTGAAATCCTATAACTTTGCACGTCAATTGCCGCAGTAGAAGGCTGCGTTGGCCGTATGCTACGTAGCAATGCCCTGTCGACGTCACATTGAATCAATATTAAACGAAAAATCACTGATTATGGTGTGCTAACGGTATTCATTTACTGTAACGTAAGCTCCGAATTTATATTAATTTATTTGAAGAAAAAATTCCAATGATGCCACCAGCGTATTAATTGCAATCTGCATCTAACAGTGTAAAACGGTTAAGTCCATTTGCCGCAATTATGTTTACTTACACATCCGGTTACCTTTCTCCCAGGGGTACTACAAGCCTAGTCGAGCTTACTTATGCTTAGACACAGGTGCTCTCGCGGTATAGGGGAAACCAGTCCCTCGGTTTGCAGGCACCAAATCTGAATAGACAATTTGGGTACTTGTCAAAGGGCTGGCCAATGCCCTTTAAGAGACTGGAGCACATACATCTCTGTGGCTGATTATTGATGAGGTCCCTTCGGGGTACACCTGGTGGTGGCTGTTGGTTAAGGTCGGTGTCCGCAGGAAAGGTGTGGTGCCGTTCAGAATGTGCTGTTGCATTTAATAGATAAGCTTGGATAGTCTCCAAACCTCAGGCAAAGGGAAGAACATGGTCCTGTAAACCATGATCATGAAATTGCTACTCTTTTGGCTACGCATGCAGGGATCGCTAGTTGACGCTTTGTATTATCACTCAGTGGTAAGGTCATCATCAGGTTATGGCTACACGGCTAAGTACTGCGGTTATCATGATCACGTACATCCGGCTACCTAAAATTGAAGCTTATGGCTGAACACAATTTTGCGATAAACTGAATTGTTGACTGATTTTCAAAGTAAATCTGGTAGCATTGTTCAAGCGTCTATCAATTCATGATGATTTGCTACCTCAGGCCAATCATAAAATTTAAAAAGTGATGCAATCAAAGACACTTATCTCATATTGAATAGATGTCCTAGAAGGTCCATAATACTACTGCCCCCAATCAATTTCAATCGAATATGTGTGACATAACCAATTCAAATTAAATTTATAAGCCATAAAGAGCAACAGTTGCCGGCTTGGTATACACTACTTGTTCTAACAAGCATCAATATCGATCTGGCTTGTATAACCAACCATTTAAAAGTTTTTGCCAATTCCTGTTTGTGACTATTATTCGTATTCGAAATATAAAAAATACAATTCAAGGCTTGCTTGGACTTTCATTGAATGTAGAACCACCATTTTTCACTTGATGTGATGTATCAAAAATCAGCATCTTTTTAGAATCGCAATACCGAAAAAAAACGCTTAAATAGCACAATTTTTCAAAGAGTACACAAAGTTGAAAAATCGCCAAAAATCCTAAATATCGTCAAACATTAAAAAAGTTAAACAAAAATATAAAACGAGCCGACCTCGGAAGAAATCTTTCCAATAACAAAAATCGCTTGTAGCATGATCGTGAGTAAGACATAATAATAAAGTTAAAGTCATTGATGTCGAGAAAAGGGGGTTTAAATCAAAAAGCGTAAAATTAAGAACAAGTTGCTGTAGAAAGTAAGAAAAAAAAAAGTGAAACAGAAAACTATTTTAATAAAAATTTCCAGCACTTTTCTACCTACTTTCCTATTTGAACGAAAAGCATTTAGCAAAAATAAAGAAAGAACACGTTAAGCACGCGTTTTAAATTCATTTACTCCATAATGTATTATCAAGTGCTAAAGCTTGATTTTTGTTTAAGTTTTTCTAATACGGCGTAATATATTTTTTCCTCTTCCAATACTTGTATTTGTAGTTGCCTCTACTCTTTAATATTTTTATTTTTCTGTTTCTTTTTTTTAGTCTAAAACATTATTAATACAATCTAAAAATTTTGTTTAACAAAAAACAAGTACAACAACGCATTACAGACTAAATTGCGTTAAAAAAAAGAACGTATTGCGTGCATGTCGTTTTAGTTGCAGTGGTTTTTTTAGAACAGTAGGCGGGATTTTCCTAAGGTGAAGTATTTAATGTATAATTTATCAATTTATATTTTCAATAAAAATGATTTGTGTGTTTAAAAGTTAAAACTTTAATTTAAATTGTATGTATTTACATTTAAATATCATGGTAAATTTTCTCTAAGGGGTAAATGTGACACTGAAAAATCTTGTTATTAGTTTTATAATATTCGCGTACACATTCATACATACAAACGTATCTTTTAACTTAACAACACTGTTAATACGTGCAGTGATTTTAAAACTGTGTGTCATTTCCTTTTATTTTTAAAAGAGCTTTAATAGCGAACTTCAATTACAGCTGAAAATGGATTTAATTTTTCTTTACATTGAAATATATATATATTTTTTTTTTGCAAGTATTCGAACCTAATTGATCAATGACGTAGTCTTCGACAATGGATGTATGATTTGTCACTTTTGTTAAGATTTTCTGGAGACAGTTTAAAGGAAATTGATGTTAACGATCATATTAGCGACAACATCTTGTAGGTATAATTTTTTTTTTATTAAAACAAACTGAAGGCAAGATAAGAAATGCCATCTAAAATAAGGTGAAAGAAATTATTGGCTTTTTGGTTTTACACGATCTTTGTGGCCACTTGTTAGAAAATATCGTTGATGATTTGCTTAAACTGTCCTTAATATATGTATGTATCTTCCACGATTAATTATTGTCTTGCACCCGTCGTTAAGGATGCCTTTAAGACTTGGCCAACTGAGAATATATGAAACTGCATTATCATTAAGCGTCTGTATATTATAAATCTTAAAGAAAGGGCAACTATTTTGAATCCTCAATTGAATTTGATTGAAAAAGTCCGTCAACAGTTGCTTAAGAGGAAACAACAAATGTCGGAAAACAGTAAACTTGCAAGGAAAATAAGAAAAAAAAATCTAAAATATATTTGTTAGTTTAAGGTTTCTCATAACTCTCAACTGGTTTAAAGAACTTTCAGTGATGTTTTAAAATTAAAAAAAAAAATGTAAAAAATGAAATTTTTATCCAAAAATTTTTAAACAAATGATCAATACACAGCCTATGACGAGGCGCATTTCGGATGTCCAATTTTGGGCCACTCTTGCTTTTTAGACCTGTGTAGTTTATAAACGAACTAGTTCTTTTAAACGATTCCATCGATTGAACTAAGTGAACTAGTTCAAGCTTTTAAGTTGTTAACTATTCCCGACATGAAATAAGTGTCGCCACGCATTTTATTGAAACATTCGCTTTGGTAGTGCTACGGTGTTGTTGCCATCATTTTTTGAAAAGAACATTTGAACTCAAAGAGCTTTTGAACTAAAGAAAGCGTTTGAACTAAAAGTTGAAAGTACGAACAATACGTCAACAGAACATTTAAGAGAATTTGAACTAAAGAGAGCCATTGAACAAAATTTTAAACTAGTTCATTTTCAAACTTTGAACTAAAAAGAGCGATCCTATATTGAACTATATGGCACAAGTCTTTCATATAACACTAATTACACGAGTAATGTTGTTAAAACCATAAAATGTTGCTGATTTTTTCAGCATAAACTAGTGACTTTACGTGGAAAGGAAATAATCGAAAGGTATCAAATCGTACAACCTTAGAGGCCGATTGATAAGTGCATTCAGGAAGTCAATTTAATGCCAGATTTTGATACAAAAAGTCGAAGGTTGCAATTGCCGTATGTCAGTTAGCAATTTTCTGTTGAAACTACATCTCGCCCTCATCAATGACATTCATAATAATTTTTAAGTTTTTTTCACCTTCAGGACTTGAACCGTGGATATTTAAATGAATTAAAATTTATTAAAAATCTGCCTTAGGATCACTTATCTAATTTTTCTTGTTTTCTTTGGAAAACGTCCGCATACATTTGTTAATAATTTTACATTCTAAAGATTTTTAGAAATTAAATTAATAAATGAACCTAAGCCAGATAATAATAAATTTTAATTCATTTGACATTTATATTTTCAGATAATAAGTCATGGTACGACTATGCAAGCTAAGGCGAGTTTTTGTTTTTATTTTTATTGGGCATAAAGTTAAAATTTGAAAATGTATAAAAATAAATTTTCAATTACTTGAAATAAGTTTTCTCTGTTCAATTAACACTAATAAAGATTGATCAGTTGAAATTTATTATTATTCAGAAGTATTATAAATAAGAAAAAATCAAAGAAAACAGCTGGATGAAACAAGTGGCAAACGATAACAATAATCAGCAACACTATTAGCATCTTCAACCTGAAATAGCAGTAGCTTAAACAGTAATAACAAAAAATCAACTAAAACAGTTTCTATTTGGGCTTATCTGTGTGACAAGTATGACAAAAGCCAATAAAACTTAAACTTAAAAAGAAACAAACAAACAAACTTTAGAGAATAAGATGTAGAGAAGTCACTAGGCCGTATCAAATGATAAATTGTTAAAAATATAAAAAGACAGCTAAAAAGAAGAAACCAGAAGCAGCAGGAAACTACATAAAATTTACCGCCTGGTAGATAAAATTAAATGAACTTGGATAATTTCTTTAACACGCTAAGGCTTTTTTTTTCTTCATACTGCACTGCACTGCATGTAATAAATAAGAGAACCCAATCACACTCATCGATCATGGCCAATACACATCGATTGGAAAGCTTTTTTATTTCCTTTCCTTTCCTTCTTTTTTTTTTTTTTTTTTTGTTTTTTTTGCACTTGTGTTTCTAGCAATTTTAAAAATGATAAAGAAGCCTTCTTCCTTAGATCTTTATTGTCTAAAAGACAACATGAAATTTACAAAAAAAAAAAGAAACATGGAAAAAATCTTGCAAAGTTCCAATTAAAAACGGTGTTGTAATTGATAGATAGCGATCACCCATGGTTGGCAATAAAAACAAACACAACAAACAAACAGCCCGAAGAGTAGTTAGTTACATCTGTACAAAAAAATTATATATAAAACATTGCAATAAAAATAACAACAACAACAAGAACAAAAAAAGGTTCAAAAAAATCTCGTTTCTTAACCAATGCCCGGAAAGAAATATGTACATTTGTTGTTGTAATAGTAAGAAATACTAAATCTATTGCCGCTAATCATCATTTTAATGAGCGTAATCATTTGAAACCATTTTATGTCCATTTACTAATTGTCGTAATTAATATTGAACGGCTGATCAAATGCATGATGCGGCTGGCAGTCGACTCATTTTTTCTTTTAACCACAATTTCTTGCGGTATGTGTTAATGATATTCCTTTAAAGTTCTTTCATTTGTTTTTGGGGTTAGTGCAATAACACGCCATGCCATGCCACTTGCGAAGCAGATTACAGGGAATATGTGACAACAATGTTTGAAGCAAAGATACGATATTACAGCTGGTAGTTGAATAATTATGCTTGGCGCGTTCTTATATTTGTTTTCATCGAAATTGTCAACCATTTAATCGAGCTAATTATTTAATTACTTTGTTGTAAGTTTAACCGAATTCAAAAAGTTAGAAAAATATTATTCGCCTTCGGTGGTCGTAAGTGCCCAGACTTTTGTCTATTTTTAACGCTGTTGCAAAACTTGAAAAAAAAATCTACATAATTTGAAAAAGTAAAAAATCTAAAGGTATGGTCATATTAGTCAAATATTTGGCAAAAAAAGACGTAACCACTAAAAAATTGAAAAATTTTTTTTCTACTTCTCAAATACTTTTTGAGAAATTTAACATCCTACTCTATGTACAAAGTAAGATATCACATTCATTATATCATAAACTAGCAGTGTCCACGACATCGCAGGGATTAAACCCTGGCCAACCAGATTTGTAGTCAACGTGCTTACCACCTTGAACACAGCAGCCACAGTCCACGACTTCGTCTGCGTATCATTTCTAATTTTCATAAAATTAAAATTTAGAAAACTATTTTTTTTAACATTTGTTTTAGTGTTCGGCAAACAGTGTTAAAAATTTTTCATCTAAAAAAATGAAAGGTACTGACAACTGTTCTAGTACCATTATACTGGTAAAATTGGGTGCTTTCATATTTGTATCTCTAGTTTCTCTACAAAATGACACTTTTTTATAAAAAAGTACTTTATATTTGAAGCAAGTTTTTAAGGGAACTCCTTTTAAAATTTTATTCAAATCCATCCAGCAGTTTTTAAGTGATGCCAACACAAATATTCAAAAATTTCAAAAAGAGCTGTTTTATATTCCACATCGATTACTATTTACACCAGCATCAAAGTTTTCAAAAAATATTTATTGGAAAATTAAATAAATATTTGTAAAAATAGTGCTAAAGCTTTTTTGGTCAAATATTTGACTAATCTGACAGCACCTTAACTTATATAAAATAAAATTTGAAAAGCAAAACGTAAAATATAAAATAATGCTGCACATGCAATAGAAGGAAACAAAGTGGTACAAATTGATTTTAAGTACCAAATGATGATGCAAAAACAAATTAAATTCGGCTTGTTTTAGTTTAGTCAGCTGTTTTTGGCAACAACACTATTTTAAGAGAACCATTTTAATGACAACAAGTAAGAGTGCTAAATTCGGCTGTGCCAAATCTTTACCATGTGTGTAAATTTTATTTAGTGAAGTAACTTCAATAAAAAAAAAAAAACAAAACAAAAAATTACATAAAAATGTCATCGGCTCTTAATGGGTTAAGCAATTTAAAACAAGTTTAGTATTTCCTGAAAGATCTCTTCAAAAGCTTTCAAATGATACCCATATTGATATCTTAAAAAACATGGTGTATAATCGTACTTTTCTGTAAAATGTTCAGAGGAACATAACTCAGAAAACATGGGCGAGCGCCAATTTTTTCCATTAATGTTTTTTCTTCTTATTATTTTTAATTCTCTATCGCTCTATATGTTTGTTTTTATATTTGAGTTACTTCATTGTTTCAAATGAAATGGAAAAATTAGAGGGTGGGGTGATATTTTGCCCACTGCCTCGACCAATCTCGCTGATTTTCAATAGCAAAATTTTTTTTAAATTTTCTCTAGCTCATGTAGTGCCTTAGCAAAGTTGATTTCAACAGTTGGACATCGCTTAATCGACTTTGCTATGCATAAGGACTATCTACTTTATGGGTTGTAGAAATTAAAACGCAGTGACAAATTAAGATATTTAACACGTGAAGTGAAGGGTATAAAAACAACTATTTTTCATACAAATTTTGAAAATTAGTTGATCTCCTGTAATGCAGTAACAACACATATCTAAGTGTTAATAATAACACTTCTAAGCTGCTAGTTTAAAAATATTTTCCAACACTTTTAAAAAGATTAAATATTTTTATTTATTAAGAGGCATTTAAAAAGTAAGAAGATGTCAAAATCACCTACTTTTTTCAATCACTTTATTAAAAGAAACTAAACTGGAATTAAATTTAAAGTATAAAAATTATTTTTTTTATTTATATTTCAGATGTTTCTTTATAACCTCAAATACAAGATGGAATGGTAAGAAGTGATTGTTGGCGTCCTTTGAGAAATTTATTTTTCATTTATTTGGAAGTTAAGTGGACAAGGAAAAGAGTCATGTTGTAATATCTTTCATATTTAATTATAAAATTATTATATACGGGCATGTTCTTAAATCCACATAAAATTTTCACTTTGCATTTCTCAAAGCATTGTTGCTACAAAGTTATTTATTACAAAAACAATGCCTTGAAAAATACAAAGTAAAAAATTTCGTGTGGATTTCAGAACATGCCTGATAATTTATCAAATAATTAATTGCTAAATTTTTTAATTAATTTTAATTTATATTAATTGTCATATAATTTTGTGTCTTAAGTAAGCCGCTCTCAATACTAATTTTTAGGGTTGCTAACAATGACTTTAACACTGCAACGTAAAAGTATTTTTATTTTAATGTAGTGTATTAAACTTAAAAAATTTTTAGTTAAGAAAAAATGTTGTACAACACGAATTTTCGAATTTTACGAATAATTTACGAATAATTTAATTATTTTTATTTTTTCTCTGTGTAAGTGTCTTGCCTTCTTAAGCCTGTTATAGTTCAGATTATTAAAATCAGAAATTACAAGCTATTGATTTTGATGATATATCAAAATTTCACACACACACACACACACACACACACGCGCACACACACACACATTGGTTTGTAAAGCATATTTTCACATAAACGCAATATTATTTAACACATTTTGAAAACAGGGGCTTAAATCCTAAATTATTATACCTTTCACCACAGGTATAAAAATATTCATATCCATTTCCGACCCCATTAGGTATCTATGTCCCTCTGTCCGTTTGTGTTAGTGTTGAAATCAACTTTGCCAAGGCACTAGATGAGCTAGAGAAAATTAAAATACGCCAATCGATTAGACATACTTTTGAAAATTTTGCTATTGAAAATCAGCAAGAAGGGTCCATGTCCTTCGAGGCAATTGGCAAAACATCACGTCTGCCTCTAATTTTTCAATATAATTTGGAACAATGAAATAACTTTAATCAAAAAAATTAGGTCATAGAGAATTAAAAAGTAAGAAAAAAAAAACATTGCGTGAAATAAATGGCGCTCACCCATATTTTCCATATTTTTATAGGCCTCTGAACTTTTCACAGAAAAATACGATTATGCACCACATTTTTTAAAGATGTCAATGTGGGTATCGTTTAAAAGCTATTGAAGAGATTTTTAAGCAAATTTAAAATTTAAAAAAAATTCTTAACCCATTAAGTGCTAATGATATTTTTATGTAAAATTACAAATTTTTTTTTATTATTTTTTCTTGTTAGTTTTTAGTTTTTAATTCTTTGTCACTTCAATATTTTTTCTTTTAATTGGAGTTACCTTACTAAACTAGACTCGTCAGAACTGAATTTTTCACTATTCTAACAGCTCAGTCAGACTGTAACACCTTCTCCTTAAATTCTAGAATTAACAACAGACTACTCTCCAATGTTGTTAGTGAAGAAAGTAATTTAAAAAAATTTCCATGTTAAAACGTTATTCGAAAACGATATAAATATCAGAAATTTTTGAAGCTTAATTTAAGAACTTTTATTTGAACTTTATAATCCCTTGACATGTTAAACATAAATTTTAAATCAATCACAATAAATCGTCTCTATTCTAGAATAATTTACAATTAACGAGATTATCTTTCCTTTTAATAAAAAGTAATATTAGTGAAAAGTAAATGATTATACTTGATTTAGGCTTAGGTTCATTATTTACTTTTTTTTTCCTTTTTTTAACTTCACTTGCGGTGCTGCGTCTTTCAGAATAGACTTTATTATTTATTTTATAGGTTGAAGAGTTTATTTTTTAATTTCTTTACCGTTTGTATATATTTTATATAGATTTATTTAATTTTTGTTTGTTTTATCTTTCACCAGTTCTATTTATCATTAGATGTTAACATTTGCTCGAAAACTAAATGTAAATTGTCCTGCTTGTGCCTTTAACAACCAAAAATAAAATTTCTTTCATTAAATTCTTACATATTTACAAGTTTGCAACATTCGTAAGTTGTTTGCAACACGTTTGAAATCTACTAACAAGTATAAGAGTTTGTTTTCTTAACGATCAAACATATTCAGCCTAATTGTATTGTAATTGGTTTGATGTTGAGGTTGCTGCTGCATTTTTAAAAAGTATGAGTTCCCTAGCAAACATGTATGATGATTCCGTTTTGCATTTAATGGAATTTTATTTTCTACAAGAGTGACATAAACTATTAGTAAATGCCACAAGGTAAAGAAAATGAAAATAAAAATTTTGTTCCTTCTATAGCAAACGCCCTAAAATTGCAGAAAACTTAATGCAGCCTTAGATAAATATTCAAGAAAGAATAACTGGTACAAAACAACATTTGTCACGCAAATTAAAAAAATTCCAATATTAAAAAAAGAACACTACCATCAGCAGAGAAATAGCAAAGATTTAGGAAATTAAATGCAAATTAGTTTGGAAGATTTTTTTCTTAAGCATTTTGCATGCCTGTGCTATTTATCAGATAGTTTTTAACTGTTTGAGATTCTTCTTAAGCCACAACCATTTGCCAAATCATAATGAGTCCTGCGTGTTGGAATTTTAATTAATAAATAAACAAGTGATATATTTTTTTTGCTAAAATTCTTTAAAAATAATGTTTTCATTTGCAGTATTCAGTTCATACAATTCCTTGATTTGATGAGCCAGCTCACGATCAACCTCTTCACCACCTTTTGTCATCACTTCCTGTATTAGTTGTTCTTCTGTTGGATTGGCCAGAAGCATTTCTTGTGATGTTTCCTTCTTGGGTTCCACTAAAGTCATAAGGAATGCTGCACAAATACCAATACTGTAAGGTAAAAATTTTATATATTCTTTAAGTAACGAATTGTGGCTGAAAAGAGTTAAAAAATGAAAAATAAAATTTAATTATTTTCTTGTTTAAAATAATAACGAAACGATTTTAACTTTACCTTAAATATGCTGGTGCTGTTCCCGGTACCAGTTTCTCATACATATTCTTCAATGTCTCACTGTAAAGTGTAAAAATTTGCTTGAAATGTTTACAACGCACGGCAGCATATGTTGATAGGGACAGAAATATTGACAAGTCCACCATTGGCGAGGATACTCTTAATGTCTGTAAATCAAACATCATTATATCAAATGGCTGACCATTTTCCTCATACTTAAAAGCCACATTATTGCGCAAATAATCGCCATGACATAAAGTTATTAAAGGCTCTCGAGGCTTAACACGCTCCTTGCCATATTGATATGTATCGCTCCATAAATTATTTAAATGTTCTAAAAAAGTTTCCTCTACACTGGGCTCGTATTTTCGGGTAACTTTAAACGCTCTCTTTTTACTTTCCCTTAAAAAAATAGCCCAATTAGGATGCAGTTCCGAACTAAAACGTGGCTCTTTAAGGTCTTTTGTAAATTCATGAAACTGTGTTGGTTTCTGTTGGCGCCAGGCAAAGCCAACAGCATGAAATTCAGCCAGATATTTAACGCCCAAAAGTATATGATCCAATGATATGTTAAACCTTTCTTTAGTTATTTTCCACTGCTGGCTGGAAAAATCTTCTGTTATAACAAGAGCCGAATTACTTTTCAAATCAGCGTAATAAAATTTGGCAATTTTTAAATCGATTTTACCAAATTCTTGCAAGGCTGGCATAAGTTTTTCATAAGCCAGAATTTCATTAGTGAATAAAGCTTTAAAGTTAATACTGTCGAATATTTCTTGTGGCAATACGGGAGTTTTCTATAAAGAAAAAATTTTGCAATCATAAAAATGTGTTCAAAATAAGTTATTTGTTAGAATAATATGGTGATTAAGCTTTTAAAAGCTTTTTAAGGGTTTCAATAAACAAAAGCTTTTTGAGAATAATCATTAGAATATCTGTATAGAAATTTTAAAGATAAAAATATTTTAACCGTTTTTGTTGAAAAACATTTTTATGAGTAAAGCAGCTTTACTAAAGCTCCAAGGAAAAAAATCAAATTATACGCTTTTTGTAAAAAAATATATTTTGAAAAAAAACCGATTTAAAAAAAGAAGCGATATATTTGTATGAAAGTCTGTGATAATTTCTTTAATTTAAGCCCTTTATGACTTAAAAAAAGGTTAACTATTTTTTATTCCTTTAAGCTTTATTGTTGCGTTATAAAAATTTATCCTAAAACTGCTAAACAACCCACAAAAAATATTTATTAAAAATATATATTTTCATTTCTTGCAAAAGCTTTTAAAGCATTTTGATTTTTGCACATTCTTGGCAAATTTTGTTTAAAACCTTCAAGATTTTTTTTTGTGAGAAACGCTTTTTCTTTTAAAGAAAATATATTATTTGAATTATTTTTTTTACGATAAAGTTATTTTATGATTAAAGCTTTTAAGTTTTATTATAATTTTTATGAAATGAGCTTTTTCCAAACATTAAAAAATATACATTTAATCAAAAGCTTTTGAAAATATTGTTAGTTATAATATGAAAAAGGTGGCATGTCATAGTGTCTACGGACATAATGTCCATGAATTTAATATCGCTTTAAAAAACGTCATAATGTCCAGAGACATTCGTGTCGTTTTTAGCATGGAAAGAGTATTACTTTCGAAGGTGTCATAATGTCCGCACTTAAAGCAACACTGGCACCGCTTACTAAGAATTTTCTGCGTGGCCGATTTTTGGCCGGTTGCTTTTTTCATGGTGGCACGTCACGACGTCCAAGCATCGTAGTGTAACATGGACATTATGTCACTTTCTGGTGCGACTTTATGTCCTTGGACTTTATGACATGCCACCTTGAAAAAAGCAGCAATGTTTTTGTTTAAAATCTATGAAAATTTTTTTTTTTAATTTTTTTTTTTAGAAATTCGTAAAAAATAGTTTTATTATTTATATAAAAAAGCCTTTAATTGCTTGAAAACATAAAGATTCATATTTTGTGAGCTAAAAATTTTAGAACATAATGCAAGCCCAAAACGGACTAACGACACCTGCAGTGAAAATGAATAATTTTTAATTTTTAAATTTTTATTAGATTTTTCAGTCATACGTTTACCCCCACAGACGTTGCTATTTGTAGCAGAATCATTTATTTTCACACATATTCATGACCCGAGAATTTTATTTTTTCTACTTAATTTAACTACAATTCTTATATCTTTTGTTCCATTTATAAATTTATATCTTTTGTTCTCTTTAGAAGTTGGCTAAAAATCTTAAACAATCAAATAGCAGAAGAACCACTCTCTAATTCTTATCAGGTTTACTAAAAATATTGTTTTATCTGTTAAGTTGTCTATCTTATCGATAATACCAGCAGCCAGTATAAAATTTAATCTTATTTGAATTAGATTGCTGAGGTGCTTAAAGTCACAACATAAATAAAAACCATAATAAAAAGTAAAAACTATAAAATAATTTTTTTATTTTAACAAATAAAACCATTTGTAACATCTGTTTTACAACAATTTATAAATACGATATTTTCTTAACTACAAACAGTTTTTTTCATTAATTTTGTTTTAACTAAAGTATAAAAATTATAAGTCTTCCTTGTAAATATTCACTTTTGTCACAAAAAAATTGTCATAAATATAAAAAATCATTCCTGTCACAAAAAGTAATATTTGCAAAAACGTTACAATTAACATAACTAAAAATTGCAAAATGTCATTTACGGGACCTTGTTTTCTTCTTTAAGACAAAAGTATTCTGTTCAAAAACAGCAATTTTTATCGAATGTTAATTTATTCAAATTTGATTTTGTCACATAGGGCCATTGTAACAAAAAAAATTTTTAATTAAAAAATACTTTTGCCTTATGCTAGGAACACAACTGGGACGAACGACGAATTTCGTCCAACACGACGAATTTGTCATTAAAACTTCGTTGTGTTAGTTCGCAGTATGAAGCACAACAACGACGACAAAATTTTCTTACTTTTTTACTTTTGTTTACTTTTTGTGAGTTGACAGGGAGACCATATAAAAAAAAATATTTATAAAATTAAACATTAAAATAAAAATACAAGTAAAAACTAATTTTTTATTTAACTACTAATTTGTGCACTTATATTTAATACTATAAGATACAAATAAATCAATTTTTTAAGTTAACTGACTTTACTTATTGAATTATTTCGAAACTAAAACCAAACATGGTCACATTTTACTGAATTGTTCGTCGTTCGCCGGCGTAATGCTGGGAACACAATTGGGACGAACGACGAATTTTTCGTTGCGCATATTCGCCGTCAAAAATAAAACACATTGGTGTATATGAAAATTAACACAACACCGCCGTCGACGAAATTCGTCGTGCGTGGCGAACTCTCCGATAGATTTATTTCTATTTCTTACGCCGACGAACGACGACTAAATTGGAACAGGGTTGCCGTTTCTCCTTTCAGCTTTTAAATATATTAGTAAATAAAGTTATTTTTACCTTAATTATTGTTTATTTCTTAATATACATCATTAAGTTAAACATCCACAATTATTTTCCATAAAATTGCTTTCTAATGGCTTTTTCTTAATGCTTAATTTTTTGTATAACTATTTTTTGTTCTATGGTAACACTTTTTTGTTATAGACAGTAAACAATGTTGTTTATTATAACAGCTGTAACTTTTTCGTCCTAATTGTGCGCCACATTGCGAATGTACGCAGCGAACTTTTACAGATGAATTCGTCGTGCAAGACGAAATTCGTCGTTCGTTCCAATTGTGTTCCCAGCATAAGAAATAGAAATAAACCTATTGCAACGTTCGCCGCGTATGACGAATAACCTCCGACGTCATGATTGTGTGCATTTTCATATAAACAAATGTGTTTTATTTCTGACGACGAATATTCGCGACCAAAAATTCGTTGTTCCCCCCAATTGTGTTTCTAGCATTAAAGTCATAAAAACGGTATTTTTCAGAGAAAGTGTATTTTTTTATTTTTCCCAAAAAATAATTTTGCTACAGTAGACCATTATCACAAAAATATTAAAAAAAATTTTTTTTTATCATATATTCATAAAAATTTTATTTTTTTATAATTTTGTTTATATTTTGTGTGTCCCAAGAAGTAATATTTGCTGCTTTAATTTTACTGGGATGAGTAATTCCTTCCATACAAATGAATTTTTAATGTTGAATTTATTTTACTACAAAAACTTGTTTTGCCACTAAAAAATATTTTATAACACAAAAAAAAAAAATTAAATAAAAAATAAAAATAATTGCCAACGAAATTTGTGATATTAATTTTTGTCTTGAAAAAAGTAGTTTTGGCATAAAATGTTATTTTAGTGCAAAATATTGAATTTGTAGCAATTTTTGTTACAGAAATTTTGGCCCAAAATTTATTTTTTGACATCGAAATTTCTAATAATTTTAATCAAAAAATGTAATTCTTGTCATTAAGAAGCTCTTTTCAAAGAGGAATAATTTTGTTGCTAAGACAAAACTGTCTAAAAAAGTACAATTAGTTTCGATACAATAATTAATTTCTGTCACAATAAGTAATGTATGTCTTAAAAAAGAATGTTTTGTCACAAAATGCTACTAGTTAAAAAACGTTATTTTTTTTTTTTTCTAAAAAGCTCTTATGTAAAAGGCTTTCTTTTATTTTACAAAAAAAAAAAAGTTAAAACAAGTACGGCCATGCCGAATCTTTTATGACCTTCCTTTCACCATATTCATATGTAAATCTAGTTTGGTGAGGCAACACTAATAAAAAAAAACCAATTATTGGAGTGACAGAGAATTAAAAAATTAATAAAAAAAATGTCATCGGCTCTTAATGGGTTAAGTATTTAAAAAAATGTAATATTTCCTGAATGATCTCTTCAAAAGCTTTTAAATGATACCCATGTTGATGTCTTACAAATATTTTGCACAATCGAACTCTTCTATGAAAAGTTCAGAGGCCCATAACCCGGAAAATATGGGCAAGCGCCAGTTTTTTCACGTAACGTTTTTTTTTTCCTATTTTCTAATTCTTTATTACCAAATATTTTTGTTTTTTGATTGAAGTTATTTCATTGCTTCAAATGAAATGGAAAAATTAGAAGCAGCCGTGGTGTTTCGCTGCTTCGAAAGACATGGACCGATCTTGCTGATTTTCAATGGCCAAATTTTCGAACTATGTCCGATTGATTGGCATATTTAAATGTTCTCTAGCTCATCTCGTGCCTTGGCAAAGTTAATTTTAACAACAACACGGATGGACAGACTGATAAACGGACGGGCGGACATCGCTCAATTGATTTCGCTTTGCATAAGAACTCAGAATATTTATACATTATAGAGTCAGAAATTGATCTGTTGAAATTACAAATGTAATGACAAAAATATATCTTTTTCCACCTGTTGTGAAAGGTCGCATAAAATATTTTATTAACCAAAAAAACTTCAGATTAAAGTTGCCAACTTGTTGTCAATGTAAAAAACATGTTTTATCACTTTATTTAGGACCTATGTTCGTCGGCGTTAACATCGCTACTTTTCCTCAAAACGTGTCTATTTTACACGATCTTCGTAAAAACACTAAATCTTCCGCTTCAGTATTTAAATTTAATCAATTCTTATTACATAATAATAAAAATTAAATGAAAATGCAAAACAAAGTTGCACACATTGACATGTGAATGAATGACTTTGCATTTATTCATCACTGCAGTCTGTGCAAACTAATAAATGAAAGATGTACTCATACTTGGTTTTGTTGCAGTTCTACTTCCCCTTAAAATTAATTAAAATTTATTTATTGTATTTGACATGTTGTTATCATCAAGTCATTCAAATTAGAATTTTAATTGTGATGATGTAAAAAAGTACATTTAAAGGCGTTAAAGAGTAAAAAAAATTAAATATTAAAAACAGTTAATTTTACACAAATACAAATAAAATAGCAGTTTTTGAAGTACTTTTAAATATTTACTTAGAAATATCGTTAGTACTTTTTATAAATAAATGAGAATGTTAGTATTTGCGATTAGCAAATTCTTAATTTTATTATTAAAAGAAAAATTTGAATAGATTTTTAATTTACCGTGGAATAGAAACTAAATATTGTTGAAATAAATTTAAGGTTTTTTTAAACGTCTGGTCTGAAAGATTTGTAAGAGTGTAGGGCACTTCGAACACGTAATTTTTTTTCATCAACTAAAAGATCGGGTTAACACACCTTGTGTAAGCCCTAAAGTTATTATCTCTACTGGAAGAGCATCTATAATGTTGTGAGGAAACAAGTATGAATGATTAACAAAATTGCAGTTAGCGGCCATGCAAAAAGTTGGTAAGAAGCAAAAATACAAATAAATTTACAAGACGAGATACAAAGAAAATAACGACGAAATGCTTTCAGTTTTGTGTTGACTTCGTCTGATTAGTTGGTTAAATACATGATGTTTACAATGTACACATCTTCAGGTAGATAGAAGAATGCTGATGAAGGATGTAGCGGTCCAGAAAATGCTACATTACATTGTGCTAGTGTCCAATTTTTCTTGGTTTCTTCGGAAAACGTCCGCATACTTTTGTAAATAATTTTTCTTTCTAAAAACCTTTTTTAATAAAAAAAATAATGAACTTAAGCCTATTTCGGCTTAATTCAGTTATTATTTATAGCTGAAGCAGTATTTACATTTAAAATTTGAAAATTCTAAAATTTTCAAAACTTGCCCCAGTTTTTCAAGAATATTGAAAACCAGTTTAAAAATTTTTCTTAGATTTTGTTCTTTTAACTTTTCATTAAATAATACAAAAAAAAAAAAAAAAAAAAATACCCCAAAATCTTTACTACAAAGCAATAAAATGCCATTTACACACTGTATTTTATGTAAATGACCATTTTAATTCTTCCCCCATTAAAAAAAAATTTCCAGATGGATTTCTAAATGTTTTTAAAATTTAAGTTAATTTACTTTAATTGTGACTTGATTCCTTTAAATATAAATATTTCATGATATTCTTATGAAATATTTATTATTTAAAACTATAAAATAAAATTTATTACTGCGGGGAAAGCATATCCATCTGGCCACTTCGCTATTGCTCATTTAGCTCATCAGTAGATTTTAACTAAATTTCGTTTTCAAAACTAAATTGATTAAATGAGAATTATATTGAATCAACAAAGCAAAAAGGCAATGAAAACTGATAAATTGTCATATTAAGATACAGTGAAAATTGAAAAACTCTTTTTATTTTTTCTTTCTTTAATTTTTATAGTGAGATTTTTAAAATTTTTTTTTAGAGGCGGTACTTTGCAAGAATGATCTCAATAATTTCTAAAATGTGTACTATGGATTCCCGAACTCTCTTCTCACAAATCAATATCAGCACAACATTTTTAAAGTTTAGTAAAATTTTATTTAGTTTGAGTTTTATTTAACGAGTTGAAAAGTAAAACTTGTGAATTTAAAATACAAAACTCACGAGCAAATTTAAAGCAACTCGTAGTAATTTGAGTTTCGGTTATTGTAAAATTGTGCTTGCGAGTTTTAGAAGAAAAAGTTCTCGAGTTTTTAAAATAAAATTCGCAAGCACAATTTTACAATAACCGAAGCTCAAATTACTACAAGTCGTTTTAAATTTGGTCGCGAGTTTTGTATATTAAATTCGCGAAAGCAGTTTTTTTCTACAGTAAAATAATTCAAATTTTAGCTTGCGAACTAAATTTTCTTTCTCTTTGGTTAGATTATGTAAATTGAAAAAAAATAAGCTGGTTGAAAAGAAAACAGTATCAAATACAAAAAAAATATGTTTCGTGCACGCAAATATCTTCCATATTAATCGCAAATTCAATTTTATTTATCTCGTTGGTTACAATTTTTTTTAATTTTGTAAAATACACAAACGTGTTCGAATTTATAACTTTCGTGAACGAACTTAATTTAAGGATTTCCGCGGTCTGTTTTATAAAAGAATCCCAATTTTGTCACTTGATGACGTTGCTATTCTTCGTGTACAGAACATTTGTTAATTTATATTGAATTTGATACCTTAAAGTGTGATCGTTTAAACATATAATGTATTATAAGCACTGCAATCCAAAGTACAAACCGTCCAAATTTTATATGAAGAGTTGAGATTGAGATCATAATATCATAATTTTTATAAGAGCTAATATAAAAATATTATTCACTTGGTTTAGTTACCTTGACAAATAAATTAAGTTTATTGCTGACATCTTTAAACTGATATTCAATGGCAGCTCTATAACAGGTTGTTAACATAAAGGCCTCCTCTGCTCCCACTAATCTAATTTCAACACTGAGTATTTGAAAGTTTTTAAAATCATTGGCTTTGAAATTTGCAATAATTTTTTGTTGTTTTAATAATTTTGGCAAGATTTCTAATTTTAACCATTCAATTTCTTTTTCCTTATCAAATGACATGTTTGTTTCTTAATTTTATTTAACTTAAACTATTATTATTTTTTTATTTGTTTTTAAATTGTTACGAAGTAAATTAAATGCACAATGCACAGCACGATTTTTAAATTACAACTGAGTAAAAGCTGCTACACTGTTGACCAACAAAGAAGACGACTGTATCAATAGTTTTTATTGCAGTAGACGTCGTTGTAGTGTTTATATTATTTAAGCAGATAGTGAAATTAAAAGAGAGAGAGAGAGAAAGAGAGAGCAAGAGAATTTAATAAAATATCTTTGAGGGTTTTTTATTTTTATTTTTTATTAAAATTAACTTAAAAAAGATTAAGGAGGATTTTTCTACTTTAATAATTGTTACGTTGTTAATTAAAAGAATACGAGGGGTATTTAGAAATGTAGGTTGCCAAAAAGGGCTGGCAATAAAATTTTTGAAGTTGTTTTTGGTTTTTTCTTAAAAAAAATTGAATATTAAATACGATTTAAGAAATTAGGGATTATATTAATTAAAAGCTAGTTTTGGTTATGGGCCAATTATTTCGTTTTTAATCAACTTCAAAAAAAGAATGGGGTTATCAATTCAACTGAATGCTGCTTTTTTATATATATGTTCCTCCATAACTCAGTCATTTTTGGATCGTTTTTAGATTTTTTTTTATTTAAAAGGTGATGCTTACAGATTGATTCGTTTTAAAAGCAGATCATAATCTTAAAAATTAAAGGGTGTCCCTATACATTATACATGTTTTTAAGGTGTATTACAAACCGTAAAGGGCATCGCTTAAAAATTTAAAAATAAAACTGCGTATCACTATAGCTCCCAATGGCATAAATTATTAAAAAAAATTAAAGGGTGTCCCCATAGGTGACGTAACTTGACCAATGAACCCCTATCTTTGGAACCGGTATAGATAAATGATTGCAAATTGGACAGAATGTCGATTGCTATGATCGTTATAGTAACAAATATTAATATTCAAAACTATAAATTTAAGGGTGCCCCAATAGTTAATTTATTTCAAGCATATGGTTGTACTTTTGAACAGTTGTAGTTTACAACGAACCTGCATTGCTAACTTCGTTGTAACAACATGTGGATTTGGAAATTAAAGGGTGCCCCAAAAGTTGATGTAGTTTCATGTATGTGGCCGAACTTTTGAACTGTTTTAGACAGAACACTGAAACTTGAAAGGGGCCTGTGTATACAATTTGAATTTAGAAAGTAAAGGGTGTTCCCAAAATTATTGTTATTTGACCTACATGACCGTATCTTTTGAACATTTAAAAATTAGATGAATTGTCCACTACTTTCTTTGGTATAATAAGAAGTAAAAATACCTTAAATTATAAATTAAAGGGTTTTACAATAGTTGATGTAATCTGCTCTATATAGCCAAACTGTTGAACCGTTATAGGCAGACAGGTAATATTTCCAAAAAACCTGATTGATAACTCTACTACAACAGCAAGCATATAATTTGAATTTATATATTAAAGGGTGCCCCTATAGTTGCTGTAATTTGATGTATATTTCCAAACCGTTAAACAGTTGAACAATTATAAAGTTTGGAGATGGAATATAAGGCTGTCTTTTGAATTTTGGGTGAAAAAAGTTTTCGACATGGTTCTTCCCGTAATCTTTTATGAAACGTGAAATCTTTTTTAAATACCATTATTAAAATTAAAGGATGCTGAAGTCTAGATACTAACTAAAGTTGACTACTAAGTCTGCGATTTATGTATTGGGTTCGTTTAAGAAAATGGCTGAGCCGGAAGAGACTCAAATCGTAAGTAGATTTCGTCTCACAAAGAAAAAATCTTCAAAACTTATGCACAGGTTTATTCTTTCTTGCTTGTAAGGAACGTTCCAGCCTAAACTGTAACAATAAAAAGTCCGCCAAGGTTGGACATCTTTTTATTTTATAATTTATTTCTTATACTTGGCTACATTTACTCTCTGTGAGTTAAAAATTGTCTGCTTATAACGGCTTAAGAGGACGCATATGTGAGTATTACGTTAATATAGGGACACTCTTCATTTATTTCTGTCTCAATAGTAGACATAGCAATATTTGCTATACGTAAATTTTAGGCATCTGCCTACAACAGTTTAGAAGATAAATCCATATTCGTCAAAATCACGTTCTCTATGGAAACACCCTTTAGTTTTTAAATATATTTTTTGCACTTACTTTTACTGCGTACAAAGTCTGCTTCGAAATTTTTGTTTACAGCGGCTGCAAGCTTAAAGACGTTACTAAAGGAACACCCTTTATATTATAGTTTCTTGTTTTTTTAGATTTTTTTTGGTATTTGTCGTTATAATGGACATAAAAGTATTGAAATTTAAAGTTTCGGCCTATTGCAGTTCAAAAACGACACTATTGGATTACCCTTTAAAGATTTATTTTTTGTTCTTGTTGCTAAAGTCGAGATAGTTATATGTGCACTCTTTAAATTTGTTGTGTCTGCCTAAAACAGTTAAAATTCGTTCGCAAAATTACGACAAATTGTTAAGCAAAAAAATATCACACCAGTCTCTTGGAACATCAAAAATTCGTACACTCACAAAGAGATAACCGCGCCGAATGGATAAAATGATCCGTTTTCTTGTCACTGGTGCTTAGGTTACCACACACACCATAATAAAATATTTTTGGTTTGCAATTATGAATGACGTTGATCCGGGCGAAATGTGGTATCAACAGGATTTCGCTACTTGCCATACAGTGACTGCAACCATCGAAGTTAAAATTTTGCTAATTGGATCTCTCAACTGACCTTTTAAATGGTACGATTTGATATTTCTCTACTATTTCCTTTAAGGCCACTGATTTATGTTGATAAAACAGCAACATTGGACGCTTTCAAAGCCAATATGGCTCGAGTTATTTGTGACATACGACAAGTTATTCTCAAAAATATTGCGCAAAATTTGAAACCACTTCATCAGAAACATACACAGCGGTGTCATATACCTAAAATCATCATCGAATGTTAATCCCAGGTATTGATATTTTAAATAAAATATTTATTCATTAAAAATTATTTTTTGAATTGAAATTTATTCCTGTCTTAAATTCATTTTTTAATTTCTAAAAACCTTTTTTTAATAAGAAGGATTAATCTACAAATGTATGCGAACTTTTTTTAAAGCAAACAAGAAAAATTGACACCTTCATCAGCAATCTTCGCATTTATCTACTTTAGGTTGTGTACATAAAATGCTGCATTTTATTCTGCTTTTGTCTAATTTTTTGTGCCCACTCAGGATGGAGTCACTTTTCTCGAAAACGGCTTGGCGGAATTATTGCACAGTTGGCAAATTTTATTCATCAAGGCGTCTTCTTTAATAGTGTATGGTCATTTGGGGCGAAAGTATCGTAGTTTCCATTAAAAAAATCATATTTTTTTGTGATCAGTAAGAACGCACTTTTATAATAAATTTTCCTTTTTCTAGATTCCAAAATTTATGCTAATTTAATTTAAAATTGCAAATGCCCAGTTGTGGGGAATTTTTACTTCCCGGTTTCTTAATTCCCAAAATCGAAGCTTTTTTTTCGACGCTCTTGGCGCACGTAAGCTTCTTATGGCGTACAGGTTAAAGTTGAAATCATGAGACAAGTGAGAACTCATTTTAAAATGCTGGAAACATATCCCAAACCATTTATCTGCACTTTCTTAACGTTTTAATTATAATTGAGTTGTTTTTTTTGATTTTTATTTATTTATTTTTAATTGTTTTAACAGGTTTTTATTTATTTTGAAAACTTGTAATTGATTTTTTTAGAGTTACTTCTCCCTTCATAATTACCATTCTCATATCAAACACAATTTTAGATAAAATATGTAATTTTATTTGTTTTTGTTTTTTTTTCTAATCTAATTTACTGCCAGGACAGCCAGTTGTCAAAAGTATTAAATAACAAATTTTATAAAATATTTCATTAACATTTCAGAAACACACTTTTTTCAAACAATTCATTTGGACCACACAAATATCCAGCCAACAAAAATCACTATTATTTACTCTGATCACATGTGGAGGGCTTTAAATTAAATCTGTCTTTCTGTATGTGCGGGTGTATGTGTGTGTGTTTGTGTGTGTGTAACATTTGTTAAACAAATAAATTATTTAATAAATGCTTGTATTGTTGCCAAAATGTGCAAAATTGTTCATTTTGTGCTGCATTTGGTTGCATGACTTTGTCAATGGAAGGTGGTGTCAACATTAAAAAAAAAAAAAAAAATCAAAAATCAAAATTCTAAAAAAAAAGAAAAATTGCAGTTATTGTTGTCAATGCCAACTATACTCTTGGTGGTATCGGGCTTATGTTTGGGCAAAACAGCAACATAACATGCTTCAAAAGCCATTAATCTCTATTTTTGCATTTGTTGTAAAATTGTACTTCATTTGCACAAAAAAAAAAAAAAAATACAAAATGGAAAACACTAAAATAAATAAAAAGATTATGACAACAATCAAATATTTGCATGTGTGTGGCATTAATATTCTATTTGTTGTTGTTGCATATTAAATAACATATTTTTTTGAAGTTTGTATTTTTTTTTTGTTAATTTATACAAAATAAATAAATTATTTTTAAATAACAGAAATGAACATTCAACAATTTGAAAGGGAAAATTTTATATTTCTGTTGTGTTGGCTGACATTCAGATATGAATAGAAATGATTTGAATTTATTTTTGTATGCGATTGACTAGACAAATTGTTGGTTGTTGTGATATATTTAATACGAATAATTTTCAATAAATAAATTTAAAAGTTTAAGTTATAAAAAATTAATAATTCATAAAAAAACTGGTTGTAAATAAAATTTAAGGTAAATGGTTGTTGTCTCTGCTTTATTATAGAATCTCTGAACTTTAACATTCATAAGTGCAAATGGAGTTAAATCAAGTTAGAGTGCTATGTTCGGCTATGCCAAATCTTAAATACCCTTCACCATGTAAGTAAATCTAGTAACTTCAATCGAAAAAATAAATGTTGGCAATTTATATAATTTGTCATAAAAATATCATTGGCTCTTAATGGATTTAACATTTTAGTATTTCCTGAAAGATCTTTTCAAAAGCTTTTAAATGATACCCATATTGATCATATTGAAAATCGAACTTTATTTATGAAAATTTCAAAGCCCCGTAACTCGGAAAATATGGGTGAATGTAAATTTTTTTACTTGATGTTTTTTCATATTTTATTATTCTCTATCGCCCCATATATTTTTTTTTTATTGGAGTTACTTCATTGCTCCAAATGATATGGAAAATTTAGAGACAGGCGTGGTGTTAAGCCCACTGCCTCGAGAGACATGGACCGATCTTGCTGATTTTCAATAGCAAAATTGTCGAAACTATATCTGATAGAATTTTTAAATTTTTTCTATCTCATCTAGTGGATGGACAGACCGACTTCGCTCAATCGGCTTCGCTATGTATAAGACCAGAGAATATATAAATTTTATGGGGTCGGAAATGGATATTATGGAAAGTATAAACGGAATGACGATTTTTAATATGCCCTTTTTTTACCTGGGGTGAAGGGTAAAACAAAATCAATCTTAGAATTTATAGGGTCCAAAAATTGATGTGGGATTTTAATGTGTCGCTGTTTCTACAGCAAAGTGTTACCAAATGTAGGATTAAATTACCAGAATTAAGTATCCTAGAGACATTCAAATAAACTTATTAATGTTTTGTAGTCATTCTTGTCTAACGTTGTCGGCAATATTTGATGAAAATCATAATGTTTTGTGATTTTCACTTGGAAAATGATTAGTTGATCTTCGCATGAGTAGTAATCAAATATACTGCTTCTCCTATCACTGTATTTTGTATTTTTTTAATATGAGTTTAAAATATGTAAAAGTTCATTGAATGTCTCACAATTTATTTTCAAAACATATTAATACTTGTGCTTGATATATTTTTCTTCTTCTTCTTTAACAAAATTTTGCAGCATTTTAATGACAATAAACAGTAATTCATTATCCGATGATGACATGTTAAAATGCTAAACTTGGTGTAAACCATGGCGAAATTATTTACCAGGAGGTTCTAATAGACGTTGTAAGTAAATTCAAAAATAAAAAAATTTTCAAATAATTTGAAAATTTTAAAAGCTGTAAGTTTTATAAAATTAGACTTTGAAACCAAAAAATGAAATATGAGGCATTGCTGCGTACACAGGATAAAGAAACAAACTGGTTATAACTTTATTTAAAGTACCAAGTAACGTTAGAGGGATAAATTAAATTTAACTTCCTTTTGCTTAGTCAGATGATAAAAGCTTGATTTCTAAAAGTAAAAAAAATATTTTTTAAGCTTCCGTAGTAAAAATAAATCGAAATCTAAATTTTTGACTTATTACATTTTGTAAATAAATTTTTTGAAAATAATTTTTAAAAATCAATACATCATTTCTCATCATTTCTGCGCATGAAATATTTTTTGAAAATTTTGAAGTTGGTAAATTTTTGGAATTTTTGTCTGTTTGTATGGCTTTGTTCTCATCACGTAAAAACTGCTAGATGGATTTGAATAAAACCTTGTGCGGTCTCTTAGAACCTTGGTTCAAATATAGACTATTTCTTATTTCATAAAAATATGTCATTTCGTAAAGAAACTAGAGATACAAATGTGAAAGCACCCAAAATTAACGGTATAATGATTCTTGACCAATTGTTGGTACATTTTATTTTTGTAGATGGAAAGTTTTTAACACTGTCTACAGATCTCTACAACGAATGTTGAAAAACATAGTTTTCTAAATTTTATGAAAATTAGAAATAATACGCGTACAAAGTCTTGGGCCTGCTTGTTTGTATAAAAATGCATAAGAAAATAATGGTGACATTTCCAACTAAAATTTTACCAGGTTTTTTTTCTTTGGGAATAATTAATTTTTATGGGTTTTAAATAAACATATCTGGGTTTTTTCGGAGTTTGAATTTTTCCAGCATCCTATTATTTTTTTAAGAGAAACATGAGTGTGAATTTTTCAGGTAGCAAAAACTTTTAAAAGCACCCTACAAAGGATTTTTTTTGCAACAATATTGTTTTTAATGGATATTATTGAAATGTGTTGGAAGAATTGCATGTGATTTGCTTTATTAGGGCAATTAATAATTTCATATGTAAAAATACATTAGTAAGATGTACTTTATACGAACTACGCTAAGTACCTGAGAACATGTAGTTTTGTGCTGGTGTTCTTTTAAACGAACTTAACCAAGTACCTAAGTGCAGACCTTCAAAATGTATTAAAGGAATTTTGATAAATGAAGTGATAGCACTGTTTTAAGTATTTAGGTGTTATCTTCAACGGCAAGAGGTTATGTCATATGTACATGACATCATAAGCAAGTTTGAACATGAAATTTATAATCCGTATGTTAAACACTTATTTTGAAATACACACGAAATTACATATGAATAGCAATTTCGACATTTCATATGACTTGTACACGTAGTCTAAACACACCTTCATTAAAGCAGATGTAAAAAGTATTAACAATAAAAACAACAGATTTATATAATGATTTCAAAATAGAAAACACAAAAAAAGTGTGACCAATAGTTAACACATGCATGTCACCACAAAAAGTAGAAAAAGGGTACATCCTAGTTTGTCATTACGTTTTTAACTTCTACAATATCCATTTCTAGCCGGATAAAGTATATATATTCTGTGCTCTTATGTATAGCGAAGTCGATTAATTGATGTCCGACTGTCTTTTCGTGTTAGTGTTAAAATCAACTTTGTCAGTGCACCAGATGATCTAGAGAAAATTAAAATACGCCAATTGATCGGCAAAACGCGGCTTGAAAATGATGTCTTTACATCGAAAGCGCTCGCCAATCGTACTAAATAAACAGCCAGTGACGACGGTCTTCACCGAAAGGTATGACAACAGTGATCGGAAATAGTTTAGATCGGTCCATGTCCTTTGAGGTAGAGAACAAAACATCAAGCTTGCCTCTTATTTTTCCGTGTCATTTGGAACAATGAAGTAACTTCAATCAAAAAACAAATACATGGAGCCATAGAATTTTTGACAATAAGAAAACAGACCAAAAATTTCATTTCGTAGCCATACCGACGGTTGGTACAAAGCAAAAACAAATGTAGGACACGAGTTACAGAGAGAACAACGAAAAAATATTTTGAGTTGTGTGTAGACTTCGTCTAACCAAATTAATAATGATTAGTTAACTAAATAGATGATCTTTACAATGTACATAAATTAAGGTAAATAGATGCGAAGAATTGTGATTGAAGATGTAGCGGTCTAGAAAATACTGCATTTCAATCTACTGGTGTCTTATTATTATTCTCCACATACACTTGTAAATAATTTTTCTTTCTAAAAAATTTTTAGAATTAAAATAAAAAATCACCCTTAAGCCTTAAGAAAACATCAAGTAAAAAAAATGTCACTCGCTCATATATTCCAAATTATGGGCCTCTAAACTTTTCATAGAAAAGTACGATTAAATACCAAAGTTTTTGAGATATCAATATGAGTATCCTTTTAAAGCTCTTCAGGAGGTCTTTCAGGAAATACTAAGATTTTTTACAAATGTTTAACTTATTAGGAGCCGATCACATTTTTATGTGGAAATATATGTAGAACTAAATTTTTTATTTTTTATTTATATATTTTTTTCATATTTTCATCAAGACGAAAAATAGGATCTTATGGAGAGTAGAAACATAAAACTTCAGAAGATATTAGTAAAAATAAAACACTTATGTTATGCCATACAAAGCAGACAATAAATCAAAAATTCTATTTTTAGCTTTTTAATATTTGACGTCAATCAAAATAAATAAAAAAATAAATAAATTAAAAATAAAAATTAAAAAACTGAAGAGAAAGGCGTGGAAAATTGGCTCTTGTAACGCCTTCAAAATGATTAGACTGTATGGATATTAATCTATGGGTAAGTAGAATAAAGTTGGTCTTAACTTTGGTCATTGCGATACGCACTCACACAAAAGATTGTTCTGTTATTAAATATTTATAATGCAATTTTTAAAAACTTAAGAACACTTTCTGGCCCTAAACAAATTTATTTATTTTCGTCTCCATCTTGAAATATCAAGGCTTTCAATTATATTTATGCAAAATTAAATTTGAATAATATTTTAAAGCATTTCAGAGCGCCATTATGAACACAGAAAATTATAGTTGTTCGTTTTTAATTCCAAGGGAAAATATCCTTTGGATGGGGTGTAATTAATCTATATTTTAAATTCATTTAATACTTACTCCTAAAAATGTAGACGTTCAATCAAATTTTCTTTGTTTTGTTTTAACTTAAATAAGAGTTGCATACTTTAAGGAGCTTTTATTTAAACCCCAATCATACATTTTAATTTAAATTGTAATAAATGCAAACAAACGTTAAGAAGCAATTGAAAATGTTTTTAAATTTTTAATTACCCTCATTATTTAATTGAAAACATTAGAATTAAAATATAATTTATTTGATATTAAAAACGAATACCAGTATTTAGCAACAATAACCAACAGTTGTTGTGGTTATTAATGGTCACATTTAAGCTCTTATTAATATCGACAGTGTTCAGTTGTTAAATAAATGAATGAATCTACTCATAAATATCTTGTGTGTAGGCACAAGCTGCATTTAGATGAAACTGTTTTAGCATTCATTATACAACCAAAACATCTAAAGGAAACCCAATAGCTTTGACATAAATAACAACAAGTACTTCAAAAACAAATATTAAAGCCCCATTAAAATAATGAGGGAATTAAGAAGAAGGAATCCATAAAATTTATTGAAATTGCCACAAAAAAATAGAATGTTTAGTAAAGACATATTTAAGTATGAGTTTTATGAATTCAATATAAACTGTTGAGGTATTAAATTAAATTAAATACTTAAGAGTCACAGCAAGGCAACCAATATCATCATAAGAAATTTTATTTTATTAGTTATTTCCGAAACTTAATTGAATTTTATTGATTTAAATGGCTACTGATTTTATTACTAACTCAGCAAACACATATAAATTCTTTTATTACTATTATTGTACTGTTTGAAGAATAAATATATATATTTTTCTGACCTCTCGGCCTTATGTCAAGTTCTTTTGTGTGACATTCTAATGAAATTTTAACATTAGTTCAGAGTATAATCCTAATTTCTAACATGATTTGACAGTTGTGTTTTTTATATTGTTACTGTTATTGCTGTTGCTGTTTGTGCATAATCAATGTTTAAAGAGTGTGTTAAAAACTATGTTATATATTGCTGCAACGTTTGAGTGCCATGTATAACCACATGTACTATGCTGCTGGTTTCTTATTAAATAGTTTAAATATAAAACGGCATAAGAAATTATTTTTCATAAGATTGTTTTTCTGTTCAAAAAAGTGTTTTATTAAAACTTGTAAGTTGTGATTTGGGTTGTTGCTCTAACTTATCAAATGAAAAGATTGCTGTGTCAAGTAAAAGCTCACCAATTTTTCTTACTTTTTCAACAATTTTTTGGTTGGTTGTTGTGAACTGCAGAAATAAAAACAAAATCTGGAAAACAAGAGTGCTATAATGTAAATCTAGTTTAGTGAAGTAACTAAAAAAAAACAATCACCCCTATTCTGCGTTTCGATTCGAATCGAAATTTCCTCCGTCTGACAACTTTGGTATTCTGCGTTTCGATTCCGCTCAGTTTCTTTCGATTGTATGTATTCTGCAGTACGATCGGAGCTCCGTTTTTCTCAGTTGTTTTTTTGTTAACGGAGAAGTTTTCCTTATTTGTGTTTTTAAGTTAAAAAGTTAAAAATGTAGGTAGAAAACGAGATAAAACGTTCAGAAACGGTTTAAAAAACCCTTAAAATGATTTCTAACTAATTTATTTAATTTAATTTGTTTTGTTAAAAATGGTTAATTTTTGTACTTGAATCTGATGTGTTTTTTATGCATAACCGGTCAAAAATAACAACACCAGAGCAGTATGAAAAACTAGCTAATTTAATGGCATCTAAAGCAGACATTACATGTGGATACCACCAGCGATGAAAGGAAAAAGTAGCAGCGTTTTGAGAGGAAGTTGCAGGAATCTTCAATGCACTAGGTCCTCCAACAAAAATGCCAGCACAAAAATTAGTTGCCATGAATAACTAATTTTTATTTTAATATTTTTATCATTTTATTTAACAATTTTTTTATTGAACTTCATCAAGAATTTATTTTTAATTATTTATACATACAACTTTTTGTATTAAATTTGACATTTGTTTATGAAAACGATAACAAACTTGCTTATTTTCCTATTTCATTTCCACATTCCACAATGATTCTAATAATTTTGTAAACATTGTTGTCTTCCTCTTTTTCTTTGGATTCCGTTTTTCTTCAGAATACCAATTTTCGATCGCAACGTAACTGAATGCGGAGACTTAATCGAAACGCAGAATAGGGGTGAATATTGGGGTCATAAAGAATTAAAAAATATGAGAAAAAAAAAATTAAGTGGTAAATATAACTTTACAAAAAATGTCGCTTCTGCTCTTAATGGGTTAAGCACTAAAAAAATTTGTATTTCCTGAAAGATCCCTTTTTAAAGCTTTTACATGATACCGATATTGATATCTTAAAAATATGGTGCACAGTCCTACTTTTGTATGAAAAGTTCAGAGGTCCATAAATCGGAAAATATCGGCGAGAGCCAATTTCTTCACTTGATGTTTTTTCTCCTTATTTGTGAATTCTATATCGCCCCATATATTCGTTTTTTTTTTTTAATTGGAGTTACTTCACTAAACAAAATGTGTTTTACCCACTGCCTCGAAAGACATCTAACGATCCTGTTGATTTTCAATAGCAAATGTCTTGCAACAATGTTTTGGCGTATTTAAATTGCATCTAGTTTAACTAGTGCCTTGGCAAAGTTGATTTCAATACGAACACGGGCCGATAGGCGGACAGATGGGAATCGCTTAATCGACTTTGATAGGCAGAAGAACTCAGAATATTTATGCTTTATAGAGTAAGAAATGGATATTGTAGAAATTACAAACGGAATGCCAAATATTGATACATCCTTTTCTACCTGTAAGTTTGAGAAATAAATAATAAATAGCGCCTAAAAGTATGCATTAAATTGAATTAAATTTTTAATATAAAAATTTGCTCCATGTTTTCAGCCATCAAATAAACAATACAGGTCAGAACTTTTCACAATGAACGGTTTGTTTTAAGTGGTGATACGTGCTAAGAATAACTTGAGCATTTTTGTAAATTAAATAACGTTTAGTTTTAATCGTAAATTGTTAAAGAAAAGAAAGAATTTACTGCGTATTTTGTAGTATTTAGTATTCAGAGTTAAAATCAAAGTAGGTACAATGGCTTGCAAACGATTTAATTTAAAGAAAAATCGATATCTTATCAACCACTAAAAATATCTCAACGGACATTTCCCAAAGGCAAACTAGAAGTAATTCTGAGTAGAGTTTCAAACGGTTGGAGCCCTAGGGTAAAGCGTACTTCTGGGAAGGCCCTTAAAGTTGAGTAGCTCGGGCATAAATTTTTTTTGGAAATGTCATAAAAAGTGTATTTTTAACTCAAATGTTAAAATTTCTTAAATTTAATTAGACCTGGAAAATATCTATCCTTAAGTTTGCACGAAAATCGACTTACAATATTTATTATTTTTTTGCCCACCTAATTTTAGTATTGTTGACGTAGTTCACATATTATGGCTATGTCCTTAATAAAATCTAGAATAAAGAAAACTAAGCGAAATTTCTTGGCTAATTTTCATAGCTGTGAATAAAAATTACGGCACTGATTGACGTAACTCAAAAAAAAAAAAAAAACAAGCGTTCACCTAACTGATCTACCAGGTCGCGAAGTGCTTCAATATAAAGCAAGCAAGGAAGCATGGACTCATTTGCATACTTCAGAAATTTAATTACCTTCAAGCCAATGGATTTTAGCAGAAGAATATACTCTGAAAAAAAGTAGGGATAGCAAAATAAGCATTTGCATTTATTAAAAATATTTATCATGATTTTATAATTATTTCAAAATTCAGAGTAACAATTCGTAAAAGGAATAACTCGAAAAAGTTGCTCGCCTTTGCAATAAAAGCCTGCTTTGTTGACATTTTTGAAATTTTTGAACTATTACTCGACAAAGTACATCAAGCTTCAAAGGGATCGCAATAAAACTGGATTTCTTTAGAAATACATGTTCTTCTTTGAGACTACACATTGACAGGAAGTATAAAATAAATTTTTTGAAAAAAAAAAATCTTTTTAAGACATTCTGCCGTAGAGTGCAACTTTCTGTTCTGTGAAAGAATGCGACTTTCTAAACCAAATACAATTTTATTGGAGAACTTCATCTTGCTATGAAATTAATAATTTTAATAAGAAATAAACATTTTTTGAAAAAGTGCATCCTTTGTTATTTAAGTGCAACTTTTATGTAAAAAAAATATATAATTACTTTTTTGTGAATGTTTTTTTAATCCTCTTTTTTAAAATAACTGGGAATATTGATGAAAATTATAAATTTTTTCGAAAAAGGGCAAAATTTTTTGATAAAAAGTGCAACTTTTTATTCAATTTTTTTTTTGAAGAAGTTAAGTTTTTTAGAAGAAAGAAATACAGTTGTATTTTTCTTCTTACACAGGAAATTTTATAAAAATTTTTCGTGTGCCAAAATAGAGCCAGGAATATTGTAAGCTTCTCCTTGATGGCAAATATTTTTTTTTGGCACATAACGATTGTTTGCTGAAAATTATAAATTCTAGCATTCATTACTCCAACTTACATTAAATATAAAATAACTCTCTATATTGTATTTCCATTTATATTTTAAGGATATGTCAGTCTATAAGTGTATTTCTATTATTTTGTATTTGTAACAGATATCTTTCCTACTAAATGATTTCATTTATGATCTTCGTAATTGTAATTCATGGTATTAAATAAGTTTTGTTTTGTTGTTACCATTATAACCCTGTTGCTTTTTGCTGCTGTGTGTCATATTCTCTCTCTGTAAATGTTTCAATTATTTTTCGTATTTAATTTTCAAATCAGGTTTCATCCTCATAATAATTATATGCATTTATATTTCTTAGTGTGTGCATATGGGCGTTTATCCTTGTTTCCTTAGAAAAAAACATACAAAACAATACAATACACACTGCATTTAAATGCAGGATGTTGTTAGTCTTTGAATATTCGATTAAAGATTTTTTTGCCATTTACATTTGTTCTTTTATTTTCTAGGTTTTCTCAAGAAGAATTTTAAAAATATTGTTGCCTTTTAGGGTCAAAAGCATAGAAACACATGTTATTAAAAGAGTTCAATTTGTTCTTGTTGTTGTTGCTGTTGCTTTTGTAGCATTAGTAATTGCTTCCTTTTAAGAACTTTTATTTTCTGTTATTTACACTACAATTAACTGAATCAAAATTTTATTTAAAGCTAAAACGATTTAAAATGTTTTTAAAAAAAATTTTACATCAAAACTAAATCACAAAAACTAAACACAAGCACTACTCCCGTTATCCCACAACCTTATTTCGTAGTTCTGGCACAATGCATTGTATAAGTAGCGGTCATCCCTGGTCCTAAAAACAAAATGAAGCACTCTTGGGTTAGTAGTGTTTTAGCGGTTAAGTAAATTCAAATTGAATTAGTAAATGACAAAAATACGTTTTTGTTGCTCATTTCCTTTAACAAATCTTGATTTCAAATAAAGTTTAAATAAACAATGAATTTATAAATTTAAAATTCGTAGTTCTATAAAATGCACTTGCAAAGAGACTTGTAAAAAACGTAGTTTCTCCTAAGGTACTATTTTAAAAATTTTATGCAAAAAGGTACTTTTTAAGAAGTCAATTTTTTCTTCCAAAAATCTTTAAACAGATATATTTAAAAAAAGTAATTTTAAAAAAATTGAAAAAAGTAATTTTTGAAAAGTTGCTTGTTAAAAGGTACTTTTTAAATAGCACTACAGGGGGATTTTTAAGCAGACCATTTTGTGCTCATCATCAAGGCTTCTCACTGATCCGAGTCCTTTTTCCTTTACAGAACATCACATAATTACCAGCATTTATTTTGGATTAAAGTATTTCACACCCAATTAAATAATGTCGTATGGTACTCCCTCTCAATTCAAGACTCAAAATTCGCACACTTAGCCATAACCAAAAGGGCTCCTTGAGGCCCATTCGAGCATGCCTGGTTGTGGTTGTTTCGCTCCATCATTTCAGATTTATGAATTCTAGCCATCATGTCACCTCCAGAACAGAGTATCTGCCAGTTTGTACAGAAGTAGCTGTTGCTCCCTGGTTGATCTCGGCAGTAATCGCGTTACCCCTAACTTAACTTGTTCTTTTGTCAGTCTCTCATTCGTTGCTGCTTTTCATGTATCGCTTGTGTTTTTTTTTTTTTTTGACTTCGAGTCTACGACTTGGGTACAAATTGATGTTTCTATTGTTTAAACAGATTTCCAGCCCTCCCCCCACTTTGAAATATGTCGCACGAATATCGTTTATTTTAACAGGTATTTACAGGTATTTAAATTGGAAGGTACTTGAAGCGAACATATTAAAAACTAAACTCCTTCACGTTATCCTGGCGTAGACAGGTTTATTGTAAATTAAGGATTTTTTAATAGTTCTACCTCTCTTCGCTCAACTTATTTCTGATCGTTATCACGGGAAGGCATATGACACACACACACTGGCAGCTGATATGCTGGGTTAAAGGCAGGTTTGAAATTTATTTTTATTTCAAGCACGTTTTCGTAAATACTTTAAAATATATTTCTTTCAGCATTTTTTTAAGGACAATTCTTTAATTAAATTCAATTTTTCAACAGGTAACTTTAAAAAAAGTTTAATTGAGATCCTTTTATGAAAACTACTTGAAAAAAGTTTTTTTTCTTCCAATTAAAAAAGGCAGTCTGCTTAAAAAGAAGGCAACTTTAAAAAGGTAATTTCTAAAAATACATTTTTTGCAAGGCACTTTTTTCTAGGTTCTTTTCTAAAGGACAAACTGTTAAGTTTTGTATTGTAATAGACAAGCGATTAAATGGTACTTTTTATTAGGTACTTTTATTAAATTGGTTCTTAAACATAGTCTTATTTTTATACGTCTCCTCTTAAAAATGTTGGTATTTTAAGTGGAGTTAAAATTAAAATCAAAGTTTTAAGTTTATTTTTTTGCCAATACAAATTCTTAAAAGACAGAAATAAAAAAGTACTTTTACAAATATTCATTCATGAAAACATCTTGGATGTCGCTTTTTTTAAATATATTTCTTCGGACCCTTTTAAAGGCCTTAAGCAATTTTTGGACTGCAAAATTTTTAAAAGGTAAGCTTTGAAATGTATTTTAAAGAGGTACTTTTTTAAGAACTAACTAACTAAAAGGTACTTCTTTTTAAAGAATATGTTTTATTTAAAAAGTATTTACTTTTTTTAAAGGTACTTTTTGGAAAGAATCTTTCTTTCTTAAAAGCAATCATAACAAACTTTCTGGAGAAAACGTTTAAAAATAGACAAACTGGAATACTTCGCAAAGGAATGCTTTGATCAGTACGGTTTTCCGTTTTCACTTTATTGTGAAAACAAGAGATTTTTCTTATTTTTTCTTTGCAGTAAAAACATTTATAAGAAAACAACATGCTCTTTCATGTTATTTGTCATTAGCGAGCTCATGAACGTAGATCAAAATTGTTAATTTTGGATTTTATTCGTAGAGTAAGTTGAATTTTGAATAACTAAATTTTAGTTTAGTAAAGTAACTCCAATTTAAAAAACAATTATACAGGTGACAGATAATAAAAATATAAAAAAAATATTTTACATAAAAATGCTATCGGCTCTTAATGGGTTAAGCATTTTTTTTTAAATTTTACTTTTTTCTTAAAAGCCTCTTCAAAAGCTTTGAAATAATACCCATGTTGATGGTATTGACAATCGAACTTTTTTATGGAAATTTCAGAGGCCCATAGCTCGGAAAATATGGGCGAACGGCAATTTTTTACTTAATGTTTTTTCATATTTTATAATTCTCTACCTCCCCATATATTTCCTTTTGATTAGAGTTATTAATTGTTCCAAATGATATGGAAAAATTAGAGGCAGGCGTGGTGTTAAGCCCACTGCTTTAAAGGACATGGAGCGATCTTGCTGATTTTCAACTGTAAATTTTTCGAAACTATGTCTGATCGATTGGCGTCTTTAAATTTTCTCTAGCTCATTTAGTGCCTTTGCAAAGTTAATTTCAACACTAACAGGGACGGACAGACGGATATCGCTAAATTAACTTCCCTATGTATAAGAGTAGTAAATATATGTACTTTATGGGGCTGGAAATGGATATTAGACAAGTTACAAAAGAAATGACAAACTAAGAAATTCCTTTATCAATTTTTTGTGGCGAAGGGTAAAAAAATAAAATATGTGAAAGATGGAAACACAAATGGGGATGAAATAGGCGCATAGGGCCTGAGTGCCTCGATTATTCCGGATTCGAATAGAAGACCAAAATGGTGAAACCGAATAATCATCCCATGCGAGGTGTGCCTGCAGTTAGTTTCTAAAGCTGCTTTTTTAAGGATTCATATTAAAACAATAGATTTAAAATAAAGGTTTTTTTTGGCAAGTTTGTAGGTCATTTTTGAAAAAGATATTTTTCAAATGGACTTTTCCCCAAAGGAGCACTGTACTTTGCTTGAGGGGACTTTATTTAATTAAAATGTATGAACGTTCCTTGTAAGAGATCTTTGTTATCGATGTTTTCTCTTCTGGCTGCATACCTTTAATTTAATTTACAATGTCACCATTCTTTTCTTTTTACCCACTAAAAATACAAAAACAATACTAAAGCAAACGATTCGTTTTGTGTATTTTCATACCCTGTTTAAATTTCAATATAATAAAAAATATAAATTAAATACACAATCCTTGGATTTTTCAACTGAAGCTTTGATTTAAAAATGTTAAATTTATTTAAACATTTTTTTTTTTCTTGTAGAGAAACGGACTTGTTAGTCAAAACCATTTTGAATGTTTAATATTTTTTTGTTAAACATTACAATTCAAATGCTTGCTCCTCTTTAAACTTAATCATTAATCAACAAAATAAATTAAAAACACATTTATCCTTTTTTAATATTTAAAGCTTGAAAAATACCTCTTAGTCGTTGCAAAATTTATTACGTAAAAAAAAGAAAACAAGAACTAAAAATGAAACATAATCTTTTTTACGTGTTACAAAAAACTTGTTACATAAAAACTTTTTTAGTTTGAAGTTTCTGAAATGATGAGATAGAAAAAACACTGCAGACTTGAATAACTTTTTTATGTTATGCCTGTGTTTGTTGTCTTTGTCTAGTCTTGCAAAATGCATATAATTAAAAAAAAAAGAAAAGAAAAACTTTTATTCAGAAATTCCTAGTTCATGCTTTTTCAAGTTTTACTTGCAATGCGATAATCAAATTTTATGTTAATGATTTGGAAGGCAGGCTACGAAGTTCATGTCATTTTTGGAAGTAGAGAGAAGCAAAAGTTGTGAGTTTTAATAATTTTTTTTTTTATTTTATTGTGTACAGTTTCTAGTTCTACGAAATTATAATTTTCATTAATTTAACTTTAAATCCAGTTGTTTTATTTTATCTTACGATTACGGTGGGTTAGAAACCTTTATTTTTCACCTTAACTCGCACTTTACTCCCATATAATAAATTTTATATTTAAGCAGATAGCAAAGCGTTATAAATTCAATTCATCGCAAGATCGGTCATCACCATGGCTTCTTGGCGCAAACAATTTTTTGCACTGTAAAAAAGTCTCAGTAGAAGTTCAGAGTGACTTCTCTTTTTTTTGTACCTTAAGCCAATGATCAGAAAAATATTGGTCTGAAGTGAAGAAAAAATATCTGCTTTATCGCCCATTAACGCGTAATGCTGGGAACACAATTGGGACAAACGACGAATTTTTCGTTGCGCATATTCGTCGTCAAAAATAAAACACATTGGTGTATATGAAAATTAACACAACACCGACGTCGACGAAATTCGTCGTGCGTGACGAACTCTCCGATAGATTTATTTCTATTTCTTACGCCGACGAACGACGACTAACTTGAAACAGGGTTGCCGTTTCTCCTTTCAGCTTTTAAATATATTAGTAAATAAAGTTATTTTTACCTTAATTATTGTTTATTTCTTAATGTACATCATTTAGTTAAACATCCACAATTATTTTCCATAAAATTGCTTTCTAATGGCTTTTTCTTAATGCTTAATTTTTTGTATAACTATTTTTTGTTCTATGGTAACACTTTTTTGTTATAGACAGTAAACAATGTTGTTGATTATAACAGCTGTAACTTTTTCGTCCTAATTGTGCGCCACATTGCGAATTTACGCAGCGAACTTTTACAGATGAGTTCGTCGTGCAAGACGAAATTCGTCGTTCGTTCCAATTGTGTTCCCAGCATAAAGCTGCGAAATGTAGAGTTGGTTCCTATCATGTTAGTTTTTGACAGAGGCTTATTGTCACTAAAGCTGCTTCCTTTACATAACTAATCAATATTCTCTTTATTTAGTTTTACAACATATAAATTCTGCTTGAAATCTCTTTGTTATCAAAATAGATACAAAAATATTCAAACAACGACTCAATTCGGTTTTTTAGTCACTGTTGCAAAATTGTTTGCCCACGCACATGTATATAAACACAACTAAAATATTTAAGGTTGCCAGATCTTTTCAACTTAAAATAATCTTGACGTTTAAACTCGTCTATAAATAGAAGTTGCAGCTGAGAGCTTAAAAAAGTAAGGAACTGTAAACAAATTAATTTTTAACGATATTAAAAGAACCTAGCGAGTCAGTCAAACATCAAAATATTGTGATGACATACAACAAGAAGTCAAGGGGTTGGCGATGCTGATTTGAGTTAAAAAAACAAATTTGGAACGAGTCCTTTTATGGCTGTTACTGAGGTGCACACAAGGCACCAGTGTTTCACAACTCTAGATATGTTTTACAAATGAATTAAAATTTTCATCTTAAGTTCTGTTTTTATTTTTTTTTTCTAAAAAAATTTTTATAATGAAAAATTATTTAAAAAAAAATTACAAATTTTTTCACTTCAAAAAGTAGTGACAAAAAGTGTTTACTTCTTTGTTTTTGAAAGCCTGAAAGCATAACCCTCGTAACTTCGTGTTAAAATACAAGGCAAAAATTTTATTTCAACTTTTTCAACAAACTTTATTTTGATATCAATTATTAAAGATAATGATAACATGAACAAATGGAAGCAACTTTTTACATAAAAATAAATTAACTTAATTTTGTTTGCATCAAATTAAAGAAATAAAAAAGTTAATTTTAGCAGAAGTAATAAAAAGATAATTTGTCTAATATTCTTAAGTGTCGAATTAAATGCATCCGCCATCACTAAATAAAAATATGAAGGGTTGACACTAGAACTACTTACGCCTTCCAGCATAAAGGGCATGATTTGAAAAGGTTGAAGATTAAAAACTGGGGGGCAGACATTAGTTTTTTTTTCTTTAAAATCGTACTAAAATTACCCTGAGTAATCTGCTTTTTTTTTGTAAATGTTCCAAGTGATAAAGTCAGAAGTACAAAATGATTTTCGTCCTTTAATCATAACAAGATTGTTAAGTAAAAATTGCCACTTAAAAAACATAAAAAAATCTAATTTCTTTTAATCGTATTTTTAAGTTCTCCTATCATTTCCAATTTAATTTCTCAACTTTTGTTTGTCATCATAAGTTGTGAGAGCTTTTTAAAAATTGTTCACATTTTTTGGTCGCACTTTAGCTAAATGGTATTATCGCAAGATTACAAAAGTGATAATTATGTCGACTGGAACATTTGTGTAGTTTTATTCTATAGAGTTTTGACTTTATTAAAAAAAAGGTTATTCTCAAATTGACTTAGAAAATAATAAAAAACAAAAAATCCCTTAAACCAGATGTTAGATTATTTTATTTTAAAAACGTTTTTAAACAAGTTTTAAACATGTGTGACACTATGTGACAGTTTTATATTCGTTCTTATTTTTGTTAATTTTATGACATAAATTTTATTCGTGTGCAATATTCTGGTGGAGATTGATAAAGTAACATGATTTTGTTTTTGTTTTTTTGTTATAAAGTGTAATAAAAGTAATCACTTTTTTGTAGAAAATATTGCTGCAGTGCACTGTGGAGGTGAACTCTAGTCACAGATAAAGAATATAAAAAAATTAAAAAAAAAAAATTGATGTGACGATTCGCTAGCTCTTTAATTTCATTTTAAGAATACGTATGTAATTATGATTGTTTTTTTCGATAGAACTTACTAAGGTAAATTAATTTTACTAAGTGGCATCGTTGCGGCAGCTGACAATTTTTTGCTTAATTTTGTTATGTGAAGAGTAGCTGTAAAAACTAAATCATTTTATGTAACAAAAGTACTTTTTAAAATATTTTTTAAAATAAAACCGTAACAAGAGCTTCAAATCAATTTTAAAAACAAATCTCACAAAAAAAAATTTTTAAAACGTGTGAGAAAAAAGTGCAGTATTTAATTGTGTTTTGGAGTTAACCGTACACTCAAGTGCCTGTTTTACATTTTATGATTGCAGCGGCGTTGCCACCTTATATTAATTCGCCTTGGAACTTACTAAAAAGTTGAATTGTTAATCTAAATAAAAATGCAGTGCTATCTTTTCGACACTTATGAGCAGATTACTATAGCAAATTATCGTGAATTGTTTGGCGCTAGAACAACAATGCCATTGGCCCATCTCGCAGCAGAAAGTGACATAATGTCCACTAAAATTATAGGTATATTTTCTAGTGTTATATGTAAAAAACATTTAACGTTTGTATAAACTGGTTTGCATAAAATTATTTGTAAGTTATACAATAGAGAAGAAAACAATTTTTTGCGCTCAACGAAGGGCCGTCTAGGCAGAAAATCTTTAGTAAGCAAAGCCGTTGCCTAAAAGTGCGGATATTATGACACTTTCCTAAGTGACACCATGTCCATACTAAAAATGGCAGAATGTCCATGGACATTATAACGTTTTCAAAATGACATAAGGTCTATGCACATTATATCACCTCTTAGAGCGACTTAAAGTCCATGGATATTATGTCTGTGGACCCTATGACATGTCACCTCCTGAATTGTATAAATAGAATTACAAATGAAAGTTGTTAGCCGCTTTATTGCCACCTAAAACAGAAAAATCTAAAGAATTTCGTCGAACTATCTTTTTCTTCTTTTATCGTAAGAAATCAAATCTCACGCTTGAATTAGCAAAAATATCTTAGCGGTAAAAAGAGTCACTGCAAGCGTTGTGTTGTATTGCATTGTATTGCATTGTATTGTATTGTATTGTATTGTATTTCATTGTATTGTATTGTATTGTATTGTATTGTATTGTATTTTATTGTATTGTATTGTATTGTATTGTATTGTATTGTATTGTATTGCATTGTATTGTATTGTATTGTATTGTATTGTATTGTATTGTATTGTATTGTATTGTATTGTATTGTATTGTATTGTATTGTATTGTATTTTATTGTATTGTATTGTATTGTATTGTATTGTATTGTATTGTATTGTATTATATTGTATTGTATTGTATTGTATTGTATTGTATTGTATTGTATTGTATTGTATTGTATTGTATTGTATTGTATTGTATTGTATTGTATTGTATTGTATTGTATTGTATTGTTTGTATTATATGGTATTGTATTGCATTGTATTGTATTGTATAACTTTTCGTTTGTATGGTTTTAAAATAATCCATTTTATTTTTCTAGTTGTAAAGATGTAATGCTAAACAGTAAAAAATAAATACCATAAATACTGACTGTTAATTCGATCTGCTCAAAAAGAAGAAAAATCAGCAAATATTAGTAGTTTTTTTTCAGAAAGGGAATGATATGTATTTGTGAAAGCAGCATTTTAATTAAATCTTTGTGGGCAAGGTATAAACTCGTTTCATGATTTTGCTTTGGTTTTTTACTTTTTCTTTTTAAAATTGGGCAATCACAATATGTTGATAACATAAAATTGATTCAGGCAAGAAAACTTTTAACAAATAACAATATAGATATAAATAATATTCCCATATTGTAAAATTATACGTTATTACATACATACAATTTTTGAACTGATAACAATATGAAATGGCTTCTATGGCTTTACATCTAAAGTTTTTAAGTAATTCAAAGAACTATGTTAATCCCTGCTAAGGCTTAGTTTAAGACAATTCTGATGAAAATTTTTAAATAAGTTTAAAATTTAATGATATTAATAAACAGCAAACCAACATTATTGCGTTACAATATAAAAAAAAAGAAAAAAATCGATGCAACAATACAAGGAAAATGCAGAGTTTATACAACTTTATTTCAACAAGTTTACAATGTTGAATACAAACACATATTAACAATACAAGAATATTGTGGATTGCTAAAATATATTTTAAATTCATTGTTTGCATTTAATGAACACTGGTAAATGAACTCTTTCATTATTTGCAATGATTTTGAAAATTATTACAATAAACTTGAATATTTAAAGTTTCTTATTTCGTAATAATTTCTATTGTTTAATTTCTATATTTTACTATTGTTATTAATTTAATTTAAATCTTTTGTTTCATACAATAATTAAATCAATCAATATTTCTGTTTTCGTTTAATAAAATTTAAAATTTAAAATCATTTTGATGGTTCCATATAAATTTATGAAAATAATAAAAGAATTTATTTTAAAGCAAATAATTACGAAAGCTTACAAATAAATATATTGAAAATATATAAACTTTTGTAAGTAATGCAATTAAAGGATTAAAAATAAATAATATTTTATATGTAAAAATGTTTGTAAATAACATTTCCCTGACTAGGAATTTTTCTTTGTAAATTTTACAGTGGAGCTGATGGTCATTCATATACACCTTCTAAAGTACTGGTTTGATTTGTTTGAAATTGAAAGCGCCCTGAGAGGAGAAGTAAATTTTAATATATGAAGTAGAGTTGTTATTATCTTAGACTAAAGTTCAACTCATTAGTTATGATACATATTTCACTCCTTGTACTTTTCGTATGTAAGAAACCTATAAAAAAATTTGAAGTTTTTTTAATTATGCTTAATGCAGTTTAAGTAATATTTGAGGTAAAACAATAAATTTTTTGCATTTTGGCTTCCAAATTTTTTTCTTGTAAAGCAGAAAAGTAAAAAAAAAAAAATTTTTTAATTTTTTAAATTTTAAAATAATTATTCGAACTATTTCAGTATTCTACCCAAATGAATTATATTAATTTGGCTAAAGTTCACTTTTGTACATAATTTTTTTGGAACTTATTAAAAAGGAAAAATGATTTAAAAATTTTTGTGTTAATTTTACAATAAAACAAGAACAAATGTGTGTGTATATGTGACGATTAATAAGAAGAACAAAGAAAAAAAACTTTGCATTATACATTAACTTGGTCTAACCAAATTATTAATGATTAAATATAAATAATTCTCGTATTCATATTTACAAAATTAGTTGGCTTACAACCTACCCAACTTTAAGTGGATAAATAGGTAGAATTCTAATGATGGGTGTAGCATGTTTATTTAAATTACCAAAAAATTTTATAAACAATTTTTCTCTCTTAAAAAGTTTAGAAATAAAATATATTTTAGTATTTGATTATTCAATTTGAATTTATTTTTTTGTTTTTGGGAAAACTGAATTTTATTAATTTTGTTACCTGTTTCCTGAAGATGCCACTCAACGGTGTGGCGAAATATTAAAATTATAAAAGATAATAAGAAATAATTTTATTAAAAAACACTGAGCCACTGCTTGAAAAATAAGAAAATAAATTTTAATTTTATTAATTAAATTAAAATATACATAATTGAACTTTGGCCTAATTAAAATTAATAATTTTATAATAAATATTTTTTTTTAAATAATTGTTATGCGGAACGTTATCCAAAGAATACAAGAAAAATTGAACACCAACAGAATGGAATGCTGCATTTATTGGATCGATACTTCTTTCATCAGCATTTATCGATCCTCGATTCCTCTATCTACCTTAGGGTGTGTACATTGCAAACAAGCATTTCTTTGTTGTTCTCCCTGTAATTCATCTTTCACATTTGTTTTTTGCTTTTGTACCAACCAACGGTGTGACCACAAATACAATTTTTATTTTTAATCATTCATACTTGTTTCTTCACAACATTGCAGTTGCTGTTTCAGTATCATACGAGTATTAACAGTTGTTCAGTTAAGTATGAATGTAAAATTCGCTGTGCCTCGCCTATTTTAAAATTTTTGACATTTTCTTCTCAATCAGGATTTGAACCGTGGATATTGTAAATGAATTAAAATTTACTTTTTCGGGTTTAGGTTTGTTTATTTATTTAATTTCTTGCTTTCTTTGGAAATAATATTCTTTCTTAAAATTTTTAAAAATTAAATAAATAAATGATTGGGAAAAAAATTTACAAAAAATTAGAAATTATTTTAAAAGTTTTGAATGTTTGAGCGGCAGCAACTTGTATAAATTTTAGCATTTCTTTAGACATCAGCCCCACTCCTAAAAGGTACATAACTATATTTCTACACGATCATAACATTAAAAAAATATTTAAAATACATTTTCCATGATATGAAAAATTTTCTCTTCAATTCTTTTTTTAATTAACACGCAGATATTATTATTAATAGAAACGTATCTCTCAATTATTTCTTAACCTTAAGCAACATTTTTATAAATGATATTTTTATTATAAGACGTTTATTACGATTACAGTTTTTAAATCCATTTATTTTTACCTTTTCTTTCCTTAAGCATTTTATATTCCATCATTTTTTTTATTACTGACTTTAAAATTTAATAACAGCTTTTTGTAAAAAGAATATAAATTCCTTTCTCATAACAAAATGACAAACTGGTAAATTATAACAAAAGAAAAAAAGGAAAACATTTTCTAATAAAAAACAAAAATTTTTTTAAATCACTACTTTTCTGGCAATTTTCTGCATCAATGCGCTTTACAAACAAAGTTAAAAAAAAAATAAATAAATTTTTAAAGCGGTAACAGTAGTTTGTGTTTTTTTGTGTGACGACTATTTCATTTTGAGTGCAAGATAAAAAATATTTCACCAATACTAATCCAAATTAAGATTGTCATAAAATTTTTCAACAAGAAAAAGGACAAACATTGTGAAATGCCTTCCGGAACAGGCATCAGGCAACAACAAAAAGTAACATCATTAAGAACTTCACACACAAAAAATGTTGTTGATAGTTTATTTTTTTTTTTATTTTTGGCATACAATCAAATACACTGCAATAACGTTTATAAAGGGTGATCACAAATAAATTTCGTGTCATTGATGTGTTAATGTTTAACCTATGAAAATTAAAAGACTGCGTTTAATCACAAGAAAATATTCATTTAGTTGGGCAACACTACGATTGTGGGTGGGCTGTAAGTACGAGTAGAATTAAAGTTTTAAAGCAGACCTACATTTGTAAAATTTAGTTGCCAGAAGGAAGATTTGTTTCTTTCTATATCTTGGATAATAGCAGGTCATATCTTAACATCTCTAGAGGTTTTCGAAAATGGTAGGGTCGTATAGAAGGTTTGGTGGTGACGTGTCCAAATAAATTACAAAAGGAAATATTCTAAAGTGGAGTAAAAACTGACCTGAGCACCGTAAAGTTTCAGAAATTAAGTCTTTTCTAAGTAGACTAAGCATCATCAATTTGAAAAATAGTAGGGTGGCTTAAAAGGTTAAGGTATTACAGCTCTGAAAACTTAAACTTAGTCAAACAGAATGAGGCAATAAGGCGTGAACGTGGACCTCATACCAAAGCGGCTCCGAGCTTACTTTCTACAAAGTGCCTTCATAAAATTAATTTGCCCACCTCTTGCGGGCATTCATACCCACTTCTTCGAGGCTCCTTTATAACAATTGAAGTTCCTTCAGGAATTAATCTGCCTAGTTTTTCTGATCGATCTTTTTGATTCTCACAGCTCGTTTTTGATGTAAGCAAATGAGGAATTCATGAAAATCCCAGTAATAACAAAAATATGTCCATACAGTTCCATATGCGCAGGTTGCCAATAGATATCTAAACTGTGTTGCTCACTTTAATAAAGCCAGCCTCTTACCAGAGACAAGATTGAACTAGGAAACTGTAAAGAGGGGCCATTAATAGTCGGTGACCCCTATGATAGTTATTTAAAAATATTTGCATAAATTAAAGTTGTTGATTGAATTCATTAAAATTTTTAATAAAAGTTTTCCTTGAAACAATTGATTTTTTTAATAACTTATGGTTTCAGATTGACATATAATTTAATTTTTAATTGACTAAATTATAAATTAATTTTAAATGTATTGCATACACTTTTTCAAATATATAATGCATTGAAGTAATTATTTATTTTATTAAAAAAGAAGAAAAAATTTTTCTTTTTAAAAAAATTTGGATCAGGTAAAGATTTAATAAAATTTAATAAAAATTTTAATTTAATAAAAATTTTAATAAACGATTAAAACCTTTTGATAAGTGCAAGAACCTTTTTCTGTATATAAAAAATAAATAAATTTAAAATAGAATAAAATTTCAACATAAAACGAAATAAATAAAATAAAAAAAATTAATAAATAAATAAATGAAAAAAAAAAAAATTAAGAAAACAGGACTTCTTTTTCATTTCTTATGCAGAAATATTCTAAATGAATAACAAATTTAAATTTAAATTATAAAAATTAAGTTCTTGTAAAAATAAACTTGTTCATTAATTTTGTATCACTCTTTTCTTACATATTTAATAAATAAAACTTTATTAAAACATGCTTGAGATAACGAATACAAAAAAAAAATACTTCTCTCGCTTCGGTCGTAAATGACAGGAAATTGTCGTAAAATACGGCCAAGATAAAGTAAAATATGAGCAAAAGTACACCAATACAGGGATGAATTTCCTTTTCATTTTACTTTAAGGAAATTTTTAAATAGATTTTTATTATTTTCTTTTTTATTTTACTTTGGCTACAAACTTAATAACATTATTGTTCATAAAATCATATAAAATATGGTGCACTGGGAAAATGCTTTATCTTGCTTCTTTTTTTTATTATTATTCTCTATAAATTTTAAAATACTTGTGCAAAAAAAAAAAACAAAACTATTGGCTATGCCACATAAAAATAAAAATAAATTCTCTAAGAACCCTAATAAACACAAATTTAATAAATATAAATTTTTATTTTTTTCTATTTTTTTATATGAAAGCAATAGTGTTTCGGCTTTTATGAAAGTGAAAAATTAGGTCAAAAAGCTAAACGACTAAAAAATAAAAAATATGATGTTTCAGTCTGGTCATAAACTATTTGTTTGAATTTATTTTGCCTTTTAAATGGCTGGATTAGAATCATTGTCTACAGCAGAAAATTAAAAGAAAAATTTATAGAACGAAATTTCAAAGTTTGCAATAAAAAAAAAAAAAAAATAAATAAAAAATAAATAAAAATAAAAATTGTAAAAATAAAAATATTTTTAACTTCTTAAGGGTTTTTTAAAAGAGTTTTTCGTAAAAAGTTTGTTTAATAAAGTTTTTAATAACTCCGAAGTTTTTTTTCATAAATACCACGAAAAATGTGTTGCCAGTTGTGATGTTGTGCTAGATGATTTTTTTTGTCGATTTTTATTTTATTTGCGATTCGATCGTTTTTAATAGTTTGGTACTTTTTTAAATAATTCAGTAAATCTAGGTTTTTTTTTAATGAGTTTTTATGTTATTTGGGAAAATTTAATTTTTTAGAGAGTTATTTTTTTTAAAATCTGTGCTTTGAGGAATTTTCAATTATGCTTAACTTTTTTTTGTTATGGTTTTTAATACTTGCGTAGAGGATAGTTAAAATAATAGTTTTAGTAAAGTATTTATTAGTAAAAGTTAGGCCCCAAGAGACTGTCTCTTGCAGTTGGACGCTTAAAATCAATAGGTATTGAAGCCACAGGAGGTCACTCTTTAACCTTTTTAAATAATAATGAAAAGTTTTTCTAATTATTAAAGTTACGGGAACAATTAGAGAAAAAAAATCCCTTAAATTCACAATGAGCAAAAATTTATCTTTAAAGAATATTTTAGGTTTATAAACATCCCTTGTTCAATTTCTTAGAAGAGGGTTGTGTCGTCCGCCCAGCTGGGTTGTAATTACTTATGTCAAAAGTTGCTTATATTTTACTATGTTTGTTTACATATTTCAAAAAGCACCAGCAACAAGCGTATGCAAAACAAAGCAAGCGTTTGTTCTGAAACCAGTTATTTTTATTTTTTCTTATTTCTCTTTTTAACATTTCCACGGCACGAAGCAACAATCAAATGCCATATTTTCTAGTAAAATATAATGTACCTTGGCTAAATGAATTCAACAGCTTTGCTGCACATATTTTATTTCTCCACGAAGTGGTTAAGTTTTCGTGAGATGTGAATTTATTAAAACAAAATTTTGGCCAGAACTATTTTATAGACATAAACACAGTGATGGATAATACGTGAACAATTTTCCTTTCATATAGATTTTATAAATTATAGATCCCTTTATGACTCACTGACCTCCTACTTCGTTTCAATTCATCGAACCTATTTCCAATCTCCTGTAGTCCAATGGACGCTTACCGATTTTCATTGCATTTTTTAATTGTCTTTTCTCTATATAAAAACAAAATAATGCATGGTAAATTGCTTGTCGACTGCTCGATTAATTTTTTTTTTACAAATTAAAAAAAAGAAAAAGCAAAAGGCAAATAAATAATTACAAAGTGTATTTTCTTACCAATAGCTCAGTCATTTATGTACTCGAAGTGCTAATTTTTAAAGCCATAATCTGAGAGTTCCTTTTAACAAATTGATAGGATTAAAATGTTCGTTACACATTTAGGCCTTCATCAATACCAAACTTTTTGCTGGAAATTCTGTTCGCAATATAAGGGACATTGCGATTGCACAAAATTTATCCAAGAAAGCTAATGATGACTAGTTAAGGCTGCTTGATAAGTCTGCTTTTCTGTAGTCAGAATCAGACAGCAACTAAAGGTTATTTTCAATCCCGATTCAAATTTAATTTGTAAAGGGTCATCCAAATGTGACGCCTAGATGTCAGCACTATATAATTTTTACACTTGACATCTTTTCAAATGACATAAGCCATTTTGTTTTATTAGAAGGTAGTACAGTTTCAACCCTGGACAGGTACACATTGCAACATTCGCTAGTTGGATTATTGAACAACAAACAACAGATCCATTGTTTTCAAGCAAAATTTTGTTTAGTGACGAAGCTCATTTTAAAATGGATGGATTCGTCAATAAGCAAAATTGTCGTATCTGGGGTGATGAAAATCCTAGTGTTATTCATGAAAAATCTCTACACCCACAAAAAGTTACTGTTTGATGTGCATTTTGGGCAAATGGAATCATTGGGCCATTTTTCTTCGAAGATGATGCTGGAAATGCTGAGCGATACCAATCAATTTTGAGAGACTTTGATGACACAGTTGAATCATATTGATGTGTCTGACGTCTATTTCCAGCAAGACAGTGATACATGTCACACAACTCGAGAAAACGTTACGCTTTTGCGATCAAAATTTTCTCAACGTGTAATTTCAAGAAATGCAGATTTCAATTGGCCTCCAAGGTCATGTGATCTAACACCATTAGATTTTTTTGTGGGGTTGTTTGAAAAGTCGAATGTATGCTAACAGGCCACAAACAATTAATGATCTAAAGAATAAAGTCATTGAAAATTTCGATATTCGGATAGATGCCTGCAGACGCAGTCATGGTGGACATTTGAATGATATTCTGTTCCACTTATAATTGTAATGGATCATACTTTTAACAAAAAAAAAAAAAAACAGCTTGAAAAAATTGCAAATAGTTTGTGTGTATTTCAAAGAAACATGTAGGCGCGTTTTTTGGATGACCCTTTAGAAAATAACACAGAAATTAAATTTGAATCTAAAAAAAATATATATTAATAATGAATATACATAGCTCTAACATTTTAAAGTATAGTCGGCAAATTGATCACCGCAGCTCTTTTTGATGAAGCGCATTCTGGACGAATAATTTTGGTGAAATTGTGGCGGCTCTTCGATTTTTACTAAAATTTAAATTTCTTTTTTGAACTCTTTTTTGTTGGTAAAACTACGGAATTGAAAATTTTTAGCTTAAGTTTTTTTTACTGCTTAGCTAAAGCTAAACTTACATTATTTTAAGGTATCGCCTGGCTGCAAAATTATTATGATTTAACAGTGGAATTTTCCATCTTTTTCTTGATGTTTTTTAATTAATTTTTATAAATTATTTTTATGAAATTTTGATTTTTTTAAAACTTACTGTAGAAAAACAACAGACAACGATTAACGCAACGATTTGTCATAACTGAGAGTTAGTAAACAAAATAACAACGATTCTCTGACGGCATTTATTTTATTTTCATTCCATTTTTGTGTTTGTTTTCAAAAATATTTTGTTTAAATATTTTATTACATTTAAATAAATCAGATGAATTTTGTTATAAAATCGATGAAATGAAAAGAATATTAAGTACATTGAACATGTTCATAGCGTTAGAAACTATTGTAATAGAAGATGGTGGATAAAACTTGTTAATCTTACAAGGGATTCTACGGGACTTTTCAAAACTATCGTACATATTGTAGAGAGAGGGATGAAGATTATGTTTTATCTTATATCAGCGGCATTGTCGTTGACCGATAACATATGTCAAATTTGTATGAAAATATTCCTACCTTCGTATGTTGTGTTCCCTCACTTAAAAGATTATGGGACAAATTTAATTAAACATGAATTAATGAAATGATTTTTTTCTTTCGATATTTGGTTTTTGATAAGTTATTTTCCCGGTGAATTACAATTATAATTATAATTATTTTTATTATATATATTTTTTTTTTTTTGGTAAAATTTCGAACTTTTCATGAAATTTTGAGTTTTTAGTAAAATTTAGATTTTTGTTCCATTGTCGTTTTCGTATCCCTTTTCTGTTTGTGTTTTTGTTTTAATTTAGTCTTTTAATGATTTTTTTTTTATTTTTTGCTTAAAATATTTGACTCCCCAATTGATTAATTTTTGTTTTCTGTAAATCAAATAGATTTAAATCTGATATTTTGTTTATCGATGATATTTCCATTTTTCTCTCCAAAAATTGTCATATGAGATTTGGATGTAAATGGAATAAGAAGAGGACTAAAGTGACCACTTAAATATATTTCACCACAACTAGTGTCAGCATCATCCAATTTGGAAATTATCTTCGTATATAATTATTTTTCATCTGCTCAGCAGTTGCTAAATTATTCATTACAATAAGGAAAAAAATATAAAAATATCATGTAATTTTGTTTTTTATTGAAAATTTAATTTTTCTTTAATTAACTTTGCCTGAAGAAAGATTTAGTACCTTCAAGTTCATCAAACACTAAACTTATCCTGCATTAAAGCAATTATTATTTGGCAATTTGTTAATATTATAAAAACAAAGTTATTTATTTCATCTTTTATGGAATCGTGATTAAATTTTTAAAGAGTAACAAATGCTTTTTTATACTTAACAACACTCGTTTATCAAGTAATAATTTATAGGCTTGTTGTGTAGCACAATACTTATCTGCAACACATTGAGACATCATTTGGTTGGTGTGTTTTTTTTTAACAACTAAAAATAAAAAACAAGGAAAAAAACTTTTTACACAAAAAAAAAATAAAAAAAAAACAACAACTTAATGTTAAAATCAAAAACAAGCACCTGGCAATAAATTATATCAAAACTACGTGACAATACAACAAATACAATATTTTATCTTGAACATAAACACATATGCACATATTCTCTAACAAAAATATTTCCTTTTTTTGACTTGTGTAAGCCTGTGTTTCTATTTATTTGGTTACACTTGCGAAAGCTGGCCTGAAAATTCCTCGTAAAAAACAAACAACAAAAAAATAATTGCGAATGAATATAAAAGTTAAATTAAACGAGAAAATTAGAAGAAAAAACAAAAACAAAAACAAAAACAACAATTTTTATAAACTGACAAAAACAAAATAAATTACTTGGAGATTTATGTGAAATACAAGACGGACAGAAAAGACATATACAAATATATTATGAATAGTAAAAAAGATTGCATAACAATAATTTATGTCAATTTTGTTAACAAACCAATTATTATGATTAACTAGAATACTTAACATTTAGATTAAAAAGTATGTACTTTTTTGAAATCAAATATAAATCATAAATTTCTTTGAAAGCTTGTGTGTTCGTTAGTGCCCTCATCACAGATAAACAACAAAAGCGAATTTAATGAAATTTAAAATACGAGTAGATATTTGTCCTCATGGTGAAATAGGGTATTTATATAATTAAATAGCCGACCAAGAGTCAGCCCACTATAATAACAAATATAAAAACAAAATTATGACTTAAAGTCTTCTATTAGAAGACTTTATTTTGAAGTTTTATATTTTGCTTAATAATAGGCAGTAATTTTAAATTTTCAACAAAGAATTATAATAAAAATTTTTAAATTAGAAATTAAAGGGAAACTAAAACATGGTACGAAACACTTCTTGTGTGAGTCATACTTGGCTAAATGATATTTTTACAGCTTCTTAACTTTGCTCCTAAACAAACCAAGTCTCAGTAGTCTAAAGTATGTCCTATCAGAAATAGCTGTAACAACCGGAAGTTATTTTTCCACACAAAACATTTCCACATTACCAGAGCTATTAAAAACAACAACAATAACATATCACTTTTTTTAGGTTATTTTCTTATGTTTTAATTTTTTAAATTTATCACTTAAAAATTTTTTTCTTTATTTATTAAAGTTTTTTACAAATATTTAAAAATTGATCCAAAGCTTTAAAAGAATTTTTTTAGTAGCAAACAATTTTTTATTCAATGACAGAATCAATATACGAGGGCTGCTATATATATTTCTGGCCTGGCAACACTGAGTGCTGCCAAGTGCAATCTGACATTTCCATTGGAAAGTTTGTCAATTTTAAGCATAATCGTACTCAAAATGTTTTGACGTACGACCATTATTTGTGTTGTTTACAGTGACTTGAAAAAATTAATATAGAAAAAAATGGAATTAACTCGTGAACATTTTCGTGCCATCATTTTTCACAACTTTCGACTGGGATTATCATGACAAGCATTGATGAACTTAAATCTTTGTATGGCGATGAACCACCATCCTATAGCACTGTGAAAAATTGGTATAATAAATTTAATCGCGGCCGAAGCTCGCTCAAAGACGAATTCCGTGAAGGTCGTCCAAAAACGGCTGTTGTGCCAGATAACATTGATGCCGTGCGTGAACTCATAATGCAAGATCGACATGCGACATACCGAGAAATAGAGACATCCTTGGACATTTCTTCCACCAGCATACATTCGATACTGCATGAACACCTGGCCGTAAAAAAGGTTCGTTCTTGTTGGATCCCGCACAATTTGAAAGTCGCTCAAAAAAAGACTCGTGTCGATTGGTGCAAAGAAATGTTTCAAAAATGCGATTACGGTGCTTCAAAAGACGTTTATAACATCTTCACAGGTGACGAATCATGGATCTATGCGTATGAGCCCGAAACGAAACAACAGTCGACCGTGTGGGTCTTCAAAGACGAGCAAAATCCAACGAAAGTTGTTCGTGGAAAAAGCACTTCGAAGCAAATGGTCGCCTGTTTCTTCGGCAAAACTGGTCATGTGGCAACTGTTCCGCTTGAACAACGTAGGACGATCACTTCTGAGTGGTACACTATAATTTGTTTGCCTGAAGTCATCGGAGAAATTCGAAAAAAGAGAAGACGAATCATTGTTCACCATATCAATGCGAGCTCTCATACATCGGCTCAAACCAGAGCGATTTTGACCGGCCAAAACGTCGAATTAATGGGTCATCCGCAGTACAGCCCTGGCTTGGTACCTAATGACTTCTTCTTGTTTCCGCACATCAAGAAAAAATGCGTGGTCAACGATTTTCGTCGCCAGAAGAAGCTGTTGAAGTGTTCAAAAACCATGTTTTAAAGGTGTCTCAATCGGAGTGGAAAAAATGTTTCGACAACTGGTTTGAGCGCATGCAAAAGTGTATAAATCATGCTGGAGAATACTTTGAAAAACAATAAAACCATTTTTGATTATAAATATTCGCATTTTCACTATTAGGACAGAAATATATAGAGCAGCCCTCGTATTTTATTAAGAAAAAAATATATTTATATTTTATTAATGAAAAATTACACAGTTTAAGTGCCGTAATTTTTATGAAAAAAATTCTATATTTGAATAAAAGTTCTAAGACACCTCCTTACGAAATTTTGTTCAAATCCATTCAGTAGTTTTTGCGTAATGCGAACACAGACAGACAAAAATCCAAAAAAGTAGGTGTTTTGTATTCTATATCGATTACTATCTTCACTAACATTAAAATTTTTCAAAAATATGTTATGTACAAAAATGACACTGTTACTGCTTTATTATATGTAAAGATAATTTTTTGATGTTGAAAATTAAATTTAAATTTTATTGCTTTAAGCTTTAAACTTTAACAAAACAAAATTATTATTTTTCTTTGACTTCTATTCATAAGCGACTTACGCTTTTTAAGCTCCTTGCAACACCAACTGCTATATTGACAGAAGTAATAGTTATGCTTAAATAAATGCAGATGCTTCTTCTTAATTTTGTTATAAATCAACATAAAATATTATTAAATTATTTTGCTTTGTGAATAAAAATTGCTTACTTGACTTTTATTTTTTTTATGTAGCGGGAATTTCCTATGCTGCCTTTAAATCACAAAGTTATTCTCAACAAGTGTTTTTCCACGACTATTGGCAACACTGCTGTTAACATTTACTAATTCTTTTGATTATTAGTCTATCTGGGCGTATGATAAACAATATTTTTTAAGAAAAATTAAATATTCCACATACGCCCTATGACCGTGTTTACTGTGCATGAAGGAACTTGACATAACGCAAAACAACAAATGTAGGTATGGCTTCATGTAGGTATAGAAAAAGAAAATCAATAAATTATTTCATTGCTTCAATTATAAATTAAAATATTTCTTTAAGATTTAGCAAAATGAAATTCACAAATTCGTAAATATTCCACTAAAAAAATTGCCAAGTAAAAAATTAACAAAAATATTTACTAAAACAGTAAAAACAGTAATAAAACATTAAGTTCACCTCAAACTAATTTTTCGATGAAGTAAAAATTTTTCATTTTTTTCTCTGTACTTATGAGTAAGTAAAATTCATATTTTCTGTTCTAGAACTTATTTTTCACATTTTCTCTAACTTTAAGCTTCCCAAGTGCTTAAATAAGCTTAATAAAAAAAAAACTATTCACAATTAAAATCATAAATTTAGTTTTTATTCGAAGAAAACAAAAAAGAACTGTAATAAACTTAAAATATTAAAACAGCTTTAATTCATAGCAATATTGGTTTGCTATATCAGCTTTAGAATTTATGAAAAAAAGGAAAAATAAATAAAAATAAAAATAGTCGTAATATAACAATAAAGAAATATGAACATAAAAACGTTTAAGAGAAATAAAGCAAAAGAGGATGTAAAGAACAATAGCAGGATTTAGTAAGAAATAAAAAATGACAGAAAAACTTAAAACGAAACATACAGAAGAATTATCCTGTTTTTATTTAAAAATCAACAAATACATATGTGATATAGTTCTTTAAAAACCTATTTTTCTCAGAATCTATTGAATACAATTTAAATACGTCTGCAAAGAATTATCTATTTTTAAAAGAAAATTATTTACAAAAAATTTAATGAAAATTAATTCCAATCACATCTGCAATTAAAATGTTAACGTAACAAGTAATAAAAAAAAAACTAATAAAAATTTTTAAAATGCAGAGTTTAATCGATGTTGTAGGGTATAAAAAAGGATAAATGGGAACGATACCCTTGACAATAATAACGGAACCAATTGTTGATAAAGTTATTAAAATAAGGGTTTTAAAATTTTGTCTATCTAAAGTATATAAATATAATTGCTACAACTATAAAAATTTTAAATGCCTTAAATTAGAGAAGAAAATCATAAAAAGATAAAATTTTTATTTAGAGGATATATAATTAAAGGGGTCTAAAGATAGTCACTACGGTCTCACTATAGTTATTCGATTTAATTTTATATCTTTTTTATTTTTAATTAATTTTTTTTTTTTTTTTTTTTTTGGAATACTAATCTTTCAAACAATACAGCAACAACTTTTATGACCCCCATATTGGCCAGATGATAGCTAAAATTTCTAAGACCTGTCACTTACGTAGTTATTAAGCTTAAGGAACTTCTATTATGTCCGAGGAACCCAAGCATTTGCAGCAGGTAAACGGAGACTAGAGGACTTGTTCAAAGTATACACCTGCTTCTACTATACCGTCCATAAGAAAACCATCGGTGAAAATGCTGATGTCGTTCTCTATATATAAATTGTGTAGAACGCTTTTTGCGATGAGTGTCTGATGCATTCTTTAGACTATTTTCGTTCAAGTCATGCGTTCAATCGGCATTTGGGCTTCTCTTACAGCTCTCTAATGAGGTCTAGAATACTTCTATTGCCGATGATCGACCCAAAACTGTCCCACACGACGTTTTTTTTTCATACGCTAAGATGCCACAGCAGCTGTCAACCTAATAAATGGTCCAACAATAGAAATACCAATATTACTTTAATAGCCTGTGTTGGAGCCATGCGCATTGCACCACATTAATAACATACGCTTAATCATATTTTAATAGGCCGTGGTCTACCTGAACACAGACGCTTATTTTTTAATTTATAAAGCTTTTATACTGGTTTGGCAGGATTTTTAAATAATAAATAAATAATATTGATTCCTTAAAAAAATTGCAACAAAGTTGTGTTTATACAGTGGTAGAAAATCGTTTGGACGCACCGTATATGTTTTTTTTTAAGACGAAATAAAAAACTTTTTGATAATTTTTTTTTGTAATTTATTACAAATTAAAAACAAATTTAACATCTCTTTCGCTTTCAAAAGAAAAAAATAAGAAAAAACACAATTTTGATGGGAAATTCGTTTGGACGCACTATTAAGAAATAAAAATATCCAATTAATACCGGCACTTTTTTTGGACATTAGTATTTTTTGTGACCACCTTCGATGCGAATAACATCAAATATCCTGTTAATTTACTAATATCTTTAAGATCTCGGTATCAATATTGGACCAACACTCTTTAATTTTGGCTTTAAGGTCATTAACGCTCGAAAACTGTCTCCCTTCTCATATACTTTGGACGCATGAATTCCTCAAAGATTCTCAATTGGATTACAATGTGGACTCCATGCTGGCCATGGTAATACATTTATATTTTTGGATGAGAACCATTCAATACATTGTCTAGAAACATGATTAGCTGCATTGTCTTGTTCGAAAATGTATTATTAATCCGGATTGTCATACAATGCTGCAATCAAGACATCTTCTTAAAGCTCCAGGTATATTTGGGAATTCATTTTTGTTGTTATAAAGCATACGGGAAGTTTAAAATTGTAGGAAAACGCTCCCCGCACCATGACACTCCCCCCGCCGAAATTTCTCTTTGATCTCACTACATTATTTTGCTTCAAATCATGCCAGTAGCAACTATAGCAATCTGGACTGTCCAAATTAATTATTTTTTCATCAGAAAAAATCATGTTTTTCCACTGATTTGTCCAAGACATGTGTGCTCTCGCAAATAAGAGACGCTTTTCTTAATTCACTTTCGTTAATCGAGGTTTTGACTTAACTTTTTTCCAACTTATGGTGGAAGTGGTATTTAAAACATTGGCAATTGTTGTTACTGGAAGGCTAAGTTTTTCCTTTATTTCACGGCAAGTTGGTTGGTTTTTCGTGGCCTCAAAGCGAATCTTATCCTTTCGTCGCGCAGTCAATTTTTAATTACATTTTGCAGGAGCCTTAATGCCATATCTTTTGCCCAGTTTTAGAAACTTTCTTACCACATTTTCAGAACTGTTTACTAACCTGGCAATTTCTATATTGGACTCTCGTATTTTTTTTTAATTTCCTATAACATTTTTTTCAGATTCATTAAGTCGCTTTTCAGATCCCATTTTTTCACTTCCAACTGCTTTATTTAACCCTCGATGCCTAAATTGATCTAATTTTATTATTAAAAAAAACACTTTTTACGCTACCAAATTTGCTGTACAAACTATAAATTTTTTTGCTGCGTCCAAATGAATTTCTCATTTAAAACGCAATAATTTCTAAAAACCTTAGACACGTTGTTGTTTTTGCCTTAATTACTTTATCCTATAATGTAAACAATAAAACAAAAACAAAAGGAATTATACTAAGGGAAATAAAATAAGATGAATTCATATTTCAGAAATTAAATGCGGCCAAACGATTTTTCCCACTGTAGTATAACTTATTATTTTTATGATCCTTCAAACTCAAAACTGTATGTTCGGTTAGGGGTGTAAAAAAAACATTTTAGTAAAAAAAAAATTGGCAGTAAAGTAAAATTGTTTGAAACCTCAAAATTTTACCTTGTTAACTTATTGATTGATGGCAATAAAGTTAATTTCGATACAAACGTGATCCAGCTATTAAGATAATTAATGTTGTAAATGTTACACATGCTGCCAGTTGATAACAAGTTTAACATCAATTTTTTTTATTCACATCCCAAAGTTAAAGTTACTCTATTTGATGTCTAAAATCAGTACACATACCATCAGGTGAGACCGTTTACACTGGAATTTTGTTACATTATTTTAAAAAGGAATTTGCAATTGGTGGCTTAAGTAACAATTCTTTCGTTTTTTCATAACACGATTAAGACGAAGCAGTAATTAAAAATGCTATGGAATATTATCTAACTAAGAAAAAGGTTTAAAAGTAAAAAAACTTTTTCAAGCTTTTGCCGTTTAATTCTAAAATTTTCTTTCTGGCTTATGTGAAAATATTTTACTTAATTCTCTAAAATACCCTCCAAATGTCAGTTAGCTTAACTCCCTTTATTTCTATGTTTTGGTTTTTCTATGTGGCAAAGCATAAAGTAAAGCGTTGCAATTCAATTAAAAGTTAAAAGAAATTTATGTTTTATACGATAACAATACATGAGAAGTACTTTGTCTCTGCGGTTAAGCAGCTAAAACAAAAAATAAGAAAATATTATAAAACATGAAGGCAAAAAAAAAGTATAGTATTAAATGAGAAGATACAGAAGAAAATTAATAACAAAAATTAAAAATATAACGAAGTAAAGAAAAATAACTGTATTAAGACTTTTTAACTCAGCTTCTTGATACCGTAGTAGCAGACAGACGTACGTACCTTCACCTATAAAAACCAAAAAAAAAAAAAAAAATTGTGTTGATTACTTTTTGTATAAAAGTCCTTGACTTTGATTAATTTAACAGTAATTAATTGTCTTAGAATCTTAACTGGTCATAGCAGAAAGAGTGCACGAGGAAACTTGAACTGTACTCGTTAAGAGTTTATAAATAAAATTATTTTTTTTAAATAAACATTTAATACAGTGTTTTAATTAGTTCTTAGATGCGCTATATTTTTAAGTCTCTTAGAAAAAATTGTAATTTAAAATGTCTTTTAATAATAAAGTAATGCAATACCTTAACAAATAGTGCCTTTAAAAAATTCCTTTAATAAATCACTCAAGAATGTTTTTTTTGTAACCCCACACTTAGGGTTCTTGCACATGTATGGGTCACCTTTTAATTTTAAAATATATATTTTTAATATTTCTAATGAAAAATTAAAAATGTCTGTTTATTACATTTCAAAATATTAGATAATTTATGTGCTTTGCCTAAATATCAAGGGCTGGACTAAAGTGGTTCCGAGTACGGGCTCCACGACGGCACTCTTTAATAATTGACAATTTAACTTTAACTTAGCTAAATACTTAATTTGTTACTGTTCCACAAATAGACGCTCGTAGCAGTCGGACAGATGTTGTAGTGGTGACAAAATGGTTTCGTTGGTACTTTTGGACACGAAATTATAAAAAGGTCTCTTGAAAAAGCATTTGTTTTTAATTAGCTTTTTTAAAGGGCCTTCATAAAAAATCGGTTGTTGAGAGTTTTTTATATTCATAAGAGAATTAAAACAAAGCAGTTTGTTTGACTCACATACGAATAGTTCTATACAATGTATGGGCCATCTTTTAAATTACATTTTTAAGCACTTTTTTTTCTTACTTCTTGTTGAAAATTTTAGGTGTCAGCCTATAACGTTTAAGTAAAGCACATAATCATCGAAATCACTGCATATATGGAAACAGCTTTTAATTTTTAAATAGATTTTTCACAGTAAATTTTTATACCGGACTTATTTTTACTTCTACATCTATGTAAGTTCTTAATGCCTGAAAACCTTAATCCGTATGTTTTAAAACTACGTCGATATAGGGACACCCTTTAAAATTTAGTTATACTTTTTGTACTTTCATACGGTCAACGTGCTCTGCATCAAGAGCGCATTCCTTTGTGGTCGATTTGCCAGTGAATCGCACAACGCATTACAGAGAAAACTCGTTTTTTAGCCGAACAGTTCGTATTTGGAATAAACTCCCTGCAGAGTTCTTTCCTGCCACTTTCAATGTGCAAAGATTCAAATCAAATGTCCACAAGCATTACTCCCTCTATCCCCCTTCCCACAACCTAATTTCCTAGTTCTGGCGCTGGTCCTAATTAAAAAAAATACTTTTTGAAGTTATCGTAAACATAAAAATACTTTAATTTATATCAGACTACGTACGTGAATATAACGTCTTTATTGGGATATTTTTTAAAATAAAGTTTTTTTTTTCATACCGGATACTGGTTTACATCTACTGGGCAAATTTACAGTGTCTGCCTATTGCAGTTCAAAAAATTATAATTTTCTGTAAATCGCTTCATTTTCGAAACAACCTTTTATTTTTAGTGTTTGGTGTTATAACAGCTGCACCAATACATTTTCTTCGAAAAACGATGCTATAAATGCCCCCATTAAATTTTTACTTTATAAAAATTTTTTCTTAATACTTCTCTAAGGGGGCCCCGTGCAAAGAGTGAAATTAAAAAAAAAACGGTGTAACTGTCCTAAATGTGAATAGTGAAATCTATAACGACCAATTATATTTTTTCAAGCTTAACATTTTTCATTCATATTAAGATTTGAATTAGATGAGCAGACATTTACCCATACCCTCCCTACCTATCATATCGTCGCAAGAATTAAAGAACGCTTTAACTTAAAAAAACATGAAATGTTCACGAGAGCAAAACAAAAACTGTATGAAAGTAAAAAAAAAATTAATATCACCAAAACTATAAAATTTAAGAACATGATTTTAAAAACGTATTTTTATTTTTTCTTGCTTTATGTATTGGCTGTCAAGTCTATTATTCCCGGTGATTCTGCGGCTTACAGCAAACGATTTTTCTTCCACAGAACTATAAAATACTGTAACTACAATTATTTTTTTATGGAAACAAAATTTTAGTATTCTAAAACGCTTTAAGTGACACATTTGGTTTTTTTCAATTAAAACTAAATAGCTGTAAGTTAAAGTGAATAAATAAAGTGGGAAAAATATTTTTTTAACAAAATACAAAGAATACGAAAGTGTTTGTTTGAAAAATTTAGCTGACGCAAAAGTGTCATAGGCAACAAATGTAAAAAATACCAGTTTTTGTTAGGCTTACGACAACGAAGACACTGGTATTTTTCAAAAAGCAGACGGCGTAAATGATTTTTTCTTTCATCATACAAATATGGGGCAGACACCAATCGACTCAATATTTTCTTCTGATTAATGATGCAAAAAACGTGTTTTTGATTTTTTTCAGTTACAGCGTTCTCTAATTCTTGCGACGATATTTCCTGCACCAAGCGGTTTTTTTTTTTAAAGAGAAGTAGCACTTCAGGCATTAAAACCTATTTAGTTATTTGCCGTAACCGTGCTACATTCTTTAGGAAAGGGATACGTGAGAGATAAGACAGATGGTGAAAGGAGAAAGATAGATAATTATTTTACTTCGCCGGCGAATCTGCTATGAGAAAGTACCGACGAAGGAGACTGCACGTTTTTTTTGTTCATTCTGAATATGTATTTATACCATTAAACAAAAAAAACATTTCTTGTATTTTCATTGCCGCAGGATTTGAACCCTGAAACAACCAGGTTTGTAGCCAACGTGTTTACCACTTTGACTACATCAGCCTTTAATTTTAACCTCACAAATTTAGATGTTGTACTCTGAATGTTACATTATGAGAAAAGAATAACTTAAAAAAAAAATTATTAAAAAATAATATTTTTTAAAGGAAGTTAAAAAAGAAAATATTGCCGATTACTAGAACTGTACCTTCTACATAAAAATAAAATTTTTACTAGATTATTTCTCACCTGTATGACTGTCCTAAGAGTGCCTCTAGAGTAGTAAAATGTATGGCCAACGCTTAATATTTTTTCCAGCGGGGACAGTTTTTCAAAACGGATCTACCTTTGGCTCAGATAAGGAGTTATTTACCAATACATAAATGCCCATTTTTTTATATCTAAAATTAAAATAAAATATGTTAACCCTATAATTTTATCTTAAAAAAGTACTTTTTAAAGAAGGGAATAGTAAACTAGTACCATCTTTTTTAAATACCCACTTTAACAGATTAAATTAAAAAAGTGTACTTTTCTAAAGGAAATTATTAAAAGTACTTTTAGAAATAATTCGCTGTAAAACCGATTATTTTTATCTTATTTTATTATTCAAACTGCTGTTTCCACTATCTTGAATTAAATTCTTAACTTGCCATAACATCTTGAATAATCAAGTTGTAATAAATGCTTTTGCTTACTTTTACTTTTAAAGTAAATAAATTTATATCAAAGATTCACTTAAACTTTTTTTTAATACAAATAAAATAATTTTTCATCTTGTAACTACTGCTGTTGTCATCACAAATTTCACGGTTTCTTTTATATCCAATGATTAATTGTAATCTGAGCTAACAACCAGTTGAAAAAGTTTCTAGAGCAAACAAATAACTTTTTATAAATTACACTTTCTCTAATGATTTTATTACTGCAAAAGTTTATTTTTTCTATTTATTTAATTTTAAAACATATTTTATTTTGCTTCTAGAAACACTTTAGAACTTTGCAGATTATTTTTATGGAATAAATTTTCTTTACTCATTTTTCTTTAATGGAAGTAAAAAATTTTATAATATTTAGAAATGTTATAAATACAAATACAAAACAAAATCATAAATTTAATAATATTGTTATTATTTAGAAGTCTCATAAATCTTTTATGTTAAACTTTCTCTTAACGTGCTTTGCAAAGTCATTCATGGCTAAACTTGGTTGAGAATGTTAACAGCTTTCTTAGTTGATTCAATCGTCGCCCCAGTATTAGCATATTCTACTGTATGAATATAAAAAATTTTTTATTACAATTGCAAAATGAGCTCGTTTAAATAAAGGAGAGAATTTGATGGATTATATGGAAAATATAACAAAAAAATAAGAAAAAAAAATTATGTAAAGGCCGAATGTTTTATTAAGAGAACTCACGCTTCATGGGAAACTGCTGTTGCAAACCTTGCAGATTATGCAACATCACATTAACAACAAAATAAAATTGGCACGTGTGAGATATATTTACTTATGACGGTTCCCTAGCAGGTATGGACCACACTTTAATTTTTATTTTTAAACTTGTTACAGTGGACATAGTATCGCATACTTTGTGTAAATTTAAGTCTTTACGTTACTATTGGGACAACTTTAGATTTGAATTTTAGTACCTGTTTTATAAGCGATGTAGTAGTCTTTCCTTTCACTTTCAATGTAAAAAACTTCGAATCAAATTTCTACAAGCACTACTCTCTCAGTCCCCTTTCCACAAACTAATTTCCTTGTTCTGGCACAATGCATTGCATAAGTAGGGGTGATACCTTGAGTGTTGGTACTAATAAAAAAGTACAAAAAAATTATGGTCTCAGGTTAATAAAAAATAGGTTTATGTATCTGAAAATCACGTTACTATTGGGATACCTTATATTTAATTTAGTTTTATTTTATATTTTTATTTATAGCAGACGTACTCTGTGCAGATTTCAAGCATCTGCCTAAAACGGCCAAATTCGCCAAAATCATGGCCTCTATGAAAACAACTATTTGTTTTTAATTTTTTTGAAACTTATTTTTATAGCGGATTCATTTGATAATATTTTCTGTAAATTTTAAATGTTTGTGTACGGTTAAAACTATGTCACTATAGAAATACCCTTTATAATTTATTTAATTTTTTTGTTTTTGTCAAAATAGTGGACATAAAAGTCTGCCTATTGCAGTTTAAAGTGTCGCGTACGTAAAAATCACGTTACTATTGGGTCATCCTATAAATAAAAGTTCTATATGTTTCTTTTTTTTTTTTGGCATAGGACACTTGTTTTACTGATACTGTGAAAATTTGACGTGCCTGCATAGCAGACTTCAAAAATAAAAATTAATTATAAATATAACTCGAATAAATAATTGATTTTTTTTTTAATAAAAAAGTCAAAAGAATTAGTTTGTTGGGAAGATTATGGCGTCAGCGTTATGTTAAAACTTGAAGGGCGGTTTCGTGAAACAAAAAATTTTTTCGGGATTTCAAAACATTAAGGTTTATTTATGTTTTATTATAATTTTTAAAAAAGCCCTAGCCGATATCAAATTTAGAAATTGTCACTAATGTAGTTCTTCAGATATAGAAAAATTAAGATTTTTTATATAGGAAGGAGTGCCCAAAGGTTCACTTCTATGATACCATGCTTTTATGCAGTTTTAGCAAAGACTTTGATTGCTAAATTTAAATAGTGCAACTTCCGTTAATCTGTAGATGTAGGAATTGTATGAGGGGTACACTTCCCTCGGCTGGGTTCGTTGATAAAATGAGTAAAAAATTTCAAAATTTGTGACCTCATAGATTGGCATTCAATGTGGCACAAACATATTAACAAATGTAAAAAAAGATTTATGTTTAGACTATATCTCCATTTAGCTCAATACACTTTCATTTAGCGCTTCTTATTCTTCTTCTCAGCCCATCACAATGTAACAAGTTTAAATATCCGTAAAGACACCTTTTGTAATGGAAATAAATTCCTCAATTGCCTGGTATATTTTTCCATTGAATCATTACTTTATATTTATAAACAAAAAAGGTTCGCTGTGTTTCTAATTTGAAGTATAAGAAACGGCGTGACGTATGGAAATCAAATTTTGAATTTTTGGCATCATAATTATCTCCGTGAATAATGAACGCTGATATTATTTCTTTCTTCCTTCAGGTACTTAATTGTACAGATTTTAAGCAAAAAATCCATTTTTGTTGGCGATGTCTGTAGTTTAAACGCCCTTTATAAAAGCCCAATCAGTTTGTCTCAATATTTCTGTTTAATTTTTTTTATCTTATTATACCCGGCATTGCCTGGGTCTAATCCTAGGGCTTTTCTAGGCATTGTAAAATATATAACAGCGTTGTTTGCTTTAGGCTTCTAATAGCACTCTGAGCATGTGATAAACAATATTTTGTACTCGTAAGAGTAATTGTGGAGATAAAATATTTAAAATATCAGAAGGACAAATATCTACTCATAATTTAAATTTTATTAAAATTTAAATTAAAAATTAGATTTAAATTTAACAACAAACTCCGTAAATACTATAACAGTTTTCTGTAATATTTTTGCAATAGATGATGATTTATTTATGTAAAAAGTCTACAAGTAAATTCATAAATATTTATTTATGACTCCCAAGTGAAAAATTTATAGTTGAATTTTATATTTTATTTTGAAAGCATTAATAAATATGTAAAAGTTTTATGAATCCAATAGAATAGTGATAAGATTTGATGCGCATCTATACCACTATTTATTTATACTTATTTATGTAAATATATTATTACACTTATTTTTATTCTTGTACTTCTTTTTATATTTATTATTATTATACTTATACTTATGAATATACTTATACTTATACTTATACTTACACTTATACTTATACTTATACTTATACTTATACTTATACTTATACTTATACTTATACTTATACTTATACTTATACTTATACTTATACTTATACTTATACTTATACTTATACTTATACTTATACTTATACTTATACTTATACTTATACTTATACTTATACTTATACTTATACTTATACTTATACTTATACTTATACTTATACTTATACTTATACTTATACTTATACTTATACTTATACTTATACTTATACTTATACTTATACTTATACTTATACTTATACTTATACTTATACTTATACTTATACTTATACTTATACTTATACTTATACTTATACTTATACTTATACTTATACTTATACTTATACTTATACTTATACTTATACTTATACTTATACTTATACTTATACTTATACTTATACTTATACTTATACTTATACTTATACTTATACTTATACTTATACTTATACTTATACTTATACTTATACTTATACTTATACTTATACTTATACTTATACTTATACTTATACTTATACTTATACTTATACTTATACTTATACTTATACTTATACTTATACTTATACTTATACTTATACTTATACTTATACTTATACTTATACTTATACTTATACTTATACTTATACTTATACTTATACTTATACTTATACTTATACTTATACTTATACTTATACTTATACTTATACTTATACTTATACTTATACTTATACTTATACTTATACTTATACTTATACTTATACTTATACTTATACTTATACTTATACTTATACTTATACTTATACTTATACTTATACTTATACTTATACTTATACTTATACTTATACTTATACTTATACTTATACTTATACTTATACTTATACTTATACTTATACTTATACTTATACTTATACTTATACTTATACTTATACTTATACTTATACTTATACTTATACTTATACTTATACTTATACTTATACTTATACTTATACTTATACTTATACTTATACTTATACTTATACTTATACTTATACTTATACTTATACTTATACTTATACTTATACTTATACTTATACTTATACTTATACTTATACTTATACTTATACTTATACTTATACTTATACTTATACTTATACTTATACTTATACTTATACTTATACTTATACTTATACTTATACTTATACTTATACTTATACTTATACTTATACTTATACTTATACTTATACTTATACTTATACTTATACTTATACTTATACTTATACTTATACTTATACTTATACTTATACTTATACTTATACTTATACTTATACTTATACTTATACTTATACTTATACTTATACTTATACTTATACTTATACTTATACTTATACTTATACTTATACTTATACTTATACTTATACTTATACTTATACTTATACTTATACTTATACTTATACTTATACTTATACTTATACTTATACTTATACTTATACTTATACTTATACTTATACTTATACTTATACTTATACTTATACTTATACTTATACTTATACTTATACTTATACTTATACTTATACTTATACTTATACTTATACTTATACTTATACTTATACTTATACTTATACTTATACTTATACTTATACTTATACTTATACTTATACTTATACTTATACTTATACTTATACTTATACTTATACTTATACTTATACTTATACTTATACTTATACTTATACTTATACTTATACTTATACTTATACTTATACTTATACTTATACTTATACTTATACTTATACTTATACTTATACTTATACTTATACTTATACTTATACTTATACTTATACTTATACTTATACTTATACTTATACTTATACTTATACTTATACTTATACTTATACTTATACTTATACTTATACTTATACTTATACTTATACTTATACTTGTACTTGTACTTGTACTTAAACTTATATTTATACTTCTCCTTATACTTCTACTTTTACTTATATTTGTACTTGTACCTCTTATTCTTATACTTATGATCATATTTGTACTGTCATAACTTTGTAAGAAAGTTTTCCTTAATATCCTAAATTCGTTGCTGGGTGATGTTACTTACACAAATTTGCTTACTGCTTTTGTTGTTGTTGTTGTGTTGTTGTTGTTGTAGATGTTTGTGTTGTTTTAGTAGCAATTTAAAACATAGATCTTTATTAAAATATACAGTCGTATTTGCTTTTGTTTCTGCTTGCTATTTATACATTTCTGAGTGAATAGGTTTATGTTTCCTTTTGTTTGCGAGAAAGAAAAATCAATAAAATAGTCTGAAGAGTCGTTTAAGGGAAAATATACAATTTTTTAATAACTTGTTTTAATATTCATAAATACATACATTTTTTTTCTTTTTTAAAGATAAATAAAAATTATTAGATTCAATTGATTGTTACCTAATGAAATTTAAAGCTACACACGTTATGAAAAAAACATGAAAACTGACATGAAAGGGCTAATTTAAAAATTGTACATTAAATCTACTTGAATAGTTAATATAACTAAATTAGTCAATAGTTGTTTATGTAAATATAATAATTTTTTAATAATTTTTTTATATATATATTTTTTTTTAATAAATTGGGAAAAATTAATTTAGTCATCAAAGAATCACCAAATAATTTACCAAAAAAATTTTGCAACAAAGCCAACACCCTTAACATTAGTTACAGTTGGTTACGTTAATTAAATTGAAATAAAACTTTGGTTATGGTTAGATCTTTTGTTTAGTTTAAACTAAACATGCTGCATTTATTGTGCATAGTGACCAGAAAATACTTTGCTTAAAAAACAACTTTAATTTGATCACTGCAAGCATATAATATTACAGAGAAGATAATATAATTCTTGCGATCGTATTATAATTATGCTTTTTTTCTGCATCTTAGTGTCCATTTTTTACGAAGAGTGGGTATGACTAGTTGTCTACTGTGTTTTGTCACTACAGTAAATAAACGGTACTGAATGATATCCAGGCAGATAAAAAATGGAATACAACTCTCATGTATGGGTCGGTGCTTCAAAGTCTATTTTGGAGTTAGTCTCCGCGTACAGGAGAGAGGGAAGAAACTCATCGGTGACAGTAGAGTATCCAGCTCTATTGACTCATTGGAGCATCGACGCAATGTGGGGTGTGTTTCACTGTTTTATCTTTACTACAATGGAATGTGCTCTTATGAAATCAGGGAACTTGTTCCTGTAAACCGTAATTTCATACGCGCAATGCGCTCTGCATCAAGGGCCAGTGAATCGCACTCGCATCACAAAGAAAATTTTTTTTTAGCCGAACAGTTCTTATGTGGAATAAACTCCCTGCAGAGGTCTTTCCTGCCACTTTCAATGTGCAAAGATTCAAATCAAATGTCCACAAGCACTACTCCCTCTATCCACCTTCCCACAACCTAACATTGTGACCGTGGTTATGCACCTTTATTGTTTTCTAATGAGTTCAAGTACCCAATTAGTTATTTCCAGACACGGTCATCACGATCAAATTGGCCACATAATCTTTTGTATGTACTTGGCTCATAAAAGACAGAGTTATTTTTATCTTATGAGGTCCATATTGTTCAATAACACAAATCAGACATTCGTATGTGTAGCGTAACATTTTAAATAATCCAAGCCGTCAGCTAACAGGCCCTTCAGCGCAACAAGAGCACGTGATTCGTAACGTGCATAAATATTTTTTTTAAAGCTCATGTGTGCTTTTATGCTGTAGTTCACTGCAGAGAAATGCATTAACACATACACACCTGCATACATTGCCACTTTATTTCCATTCATATATTTAACTGAAAATAACAACTTTATACGATCTCATGCATCTTCCTTCTACACAGTCATAATACAAATGTTGTCATTTGTTATACATTTAATGAAAAAAAAGAATATTTTTTAGCAAATGTTATTTAAACTTTTAACTATAAAAAAGCAAAACACAAAATATAACGAAAAAGTTTTAGATTTTGAAAAAGTTTTATTGAAATGTTTAAGTTAAAATAAATAATTTTAAGTGTTTTAAAATTTAGACAAATAATTATGCTTCTGTTAAACGAAGTTCTAAACAAATGAAAGTTAATTTATTTTAAAGATTTAAAAAATTTGAAGTTTTTAAAACTCCTGCAAATAAATCTGTCACTTAATTTAATTACTTTATTTTTGTTCCGAAAATGACATTACTCGTAAATAAATATCAACTTAAAATTGTGAATGATTCAGGCTTCTTATAGCGATTTTGATAAATGTCATCGCATGTAAACTATACTATTAAAGAAATTGACAGAGGATATAGATTTAAGGAGGTAATTGAATGAATTAGAATACCTTCCTAAGATGTCATTTCCAACACCAGCCGGTAGTTTCTTGTTGTTTGAAAATCATGTAAGTGCAGGGCACAGCGAAAAATATTAAGAATTGAAATGATAAACAGATTAATGAATTGAGCTAAAAGGAAAACATTTGTTTTGTGGTCCATTTCTTGAGAAGAAATCTTAAAGAAATCACGAACTTGAGCCTGACTCGAATTTCGTGTAATTTATATTAATAATTGAAATTTTTTCTTGACAGATGAATTAAAATTTACTACCGTTTGCAGTAGTTGATTTTCATAAATAAATCACAAATATTTAATATGTTCTCACCGGCAAAGTTTTTTTGTTTCAGACTTAAAAAAATTAAATTAGATTTTAAATTTCTAGTTAAGAAACTATTTTTAAAGTTATTATTTTATAAATAGCGCATGTTATAGGTGCAGGATAATAACTCTCATCGCTCATCGAAAACTATTATATTTTTAATTAAAATAATGCTCGGACTTAAAAAAAAGTACAATTTGCGTTTTAAATATTTTGCTGTATTTATTATACCCTTCGCTACAGGTGGAAAAAGGTTCTATCTAAGTTTGTCATTCCGCTTGTAGTTATATATTCTTAGCTTTTATGCATAGCGAAGTCGATTGAGCGATGTCCGTCTATCCGTCCGTGTTTGTGTTAAAATCAACTTTACCAAGGCTCTACATGAGCTTAGAGAAAATTTAAATACGCCAATTGATTAGGAAGATCGCTCCATGACCTTTGAAGTAACTCCAATCAAATAAAATTTTTTCCGATTTATGGGTCCCTAAACTTTTTATAGAAAAGTACAATTGTGCATCATATTTTTTAAGATATCGATCTGAGTATTGTTTAAAAGCTTTAAAGGGATCTTTCAGAAAACACAAATTTTTTTTAAATGCTTAACTTGTTAAAAGTCGATGAAATTTTGATGCAAACTTAAGCCGAAAATCAATTTTAAATATTTTTAGCGGACTTCCAAAAAAAGAAGGAGGATATCAATTCCACTTAATGTTGGTTTTTTTATATTTATGCCTGTATAACTCAGTCACTTCTGGATTGATTTTGAAATTTTTTTTACTTAAAAGGTGACGCTTGATAATCTTAAAAAGTAAAGGGTGTCACCATACAACATACATGTTTTTACATATATTGTGAACCGTAAAGGGTACCTCTTTAAAATTAAAACAAAACTGCGTATCACTATAGCTTTAAATGGCAGAAAGTAATAAAAAAATAAATCTAAAAATTAATGGGTGTCTTCACAGGTGACGTAAATTGTCCTATATGGACCATCTTTTGAACTGTTGTAGACAAACGCTTGCAAACTGGACAGAATATCGATTGATATTACGGTTATAGTAACAATTATTAATTAATATTCAAAATTATAGATTATAAATAAAGTGTGCCTCAATAGTTTATTTAATGTGATTTATATGGCCATACATTTGAACATTTGCATACAGACAGTTGAAATCAACAACGAACTTGTATTGCTTACTCCGCTATAAAAACAAGTATAAAATTTGGATTTGTAAATTAGAGGGTGTTCCAATAGTTTGATTTATGTAATTTAATTTATGTGGCCGAATTTTTTACCCGTTCACTGTAATAACAAACTTATAATTTGAATTTATAAATTAAAGGGTTGTTCCAAAATTAATGTAGTTTGACCAATATTGTCGTATCTTTGGAACCATTATACACAAATACTTAAAAATAAAACAGAATATCCACTACTTTGTTTGATATAATAGAAAGTATAAATATCTTAAATTATAAATTAAAAGGGTTTTACAATGGTTTATGTAATTTGGTGCATATGGCCAAACTGCTGAACCGTTATAGACAGACACGTGTAATTTACAAAGAACCTGATTGCTAAGTCCACTACAACAAGTATATAATTTAAATTAGGGATTTAACGATGCGCCATTTCGCCGATACGGATTCCGATTCCGATACGCATATTGAAATTGAGCTCAAGTAAAAATTAACAAAACTCAAGTAGAGTAATTCTTCTGTTATACAAAATAACAATGTTTATTAATGAGCCATTCAAAACGTCTGCAATATTTATGATTTTACAAAATAAACGGTGGCATTCAGTTTAGATTGGCTCAAGATTTAAAACTGATATCAATAAGATTTAAAAGACAACGAATTGAATTTGAGATTATGTTAAAATTAAATTAAAATTATAAAAACAACATTGCAAAAGATTAATATTTAAAATTAAAATTAATAAGATTTTTGTTTAAAAAACAATGTGTTCTCAAATTTTGCGGAAATAGATGAATTCTCAAATCCGTTTGAATCAGACCTGCAGTGGAAACCATTTTCTCAGATGCGAAAGAACTCATTTGAATTTTATGTTCTGCTTTTAAAATGTTATTTATCGTAGTTGCCATGCAAAAACAAGAGTTAAAAATTGAATATTTTGTTTAAAAAACTATAAATAAGAATTATCGAAATATCGCCGATATCGATATATCGGAAAACCAGAAGTATCGCCAATTATCGGTATCGGTATCCGTTGCATCCCTAATATATATTTTTAAATCCAAATGTTTCCTTAAAGGTGCTGTAGTTTGATGTATATTGCAAAACTGTTGAACAGTTGAATAATTGGATATAAGTTGCCATATTCTTGAAACGTTATAGACAGAGAGATGAAATCTGTTTTAGAGTCGGTTTTTTGCAAGAATTATTTAAAATTTTTTTTCTTATTTTGTAATTCACTGTCACCTCAGTATTTGTTTTTTTTTATTGGAGCTACTTCACTCAAATTCTAACATTTACATACATGGTGAAGGGTACATAAGATTCGACATATCCGACTGTAGCCCTTCTACTTATTTTATAAAAGTTTGGCTCCCAGTGATTTGGGCATTTTATTAAATTTTTATACAGATCCCCTTTTGTATAAATATTCAATTGTTCAGTTTTATATTTCTGCGCTTTACATTTTTTTAAACCAATTAAAAAAAGAAATCAATAAAACTCAGTTTTTTAAGAAAAAAAAAAAAAAAAATGAACATAAAAAAACTCTAAAGCAGATTTTTACAAAAATGTTTACTTTTCTTAATGTTGCATGTTATTATAGTCGTATTATGTTTTTCAATTTTTTTTTTAATTTTTTAACTTTTTTTTGCACAACAATACAAACAAGTAAACATTACTAACGAAGAGAGAATGACTGGCTTTTTAAATATTTTCCGTTTTGAAATTATTCTTTTTATTATTTTTTTATTTGCAGTTACTACCTGTTTATAGAAATATCTATATGCATCCAACACAGGTACAATTTTTCTATATTCAGCTGTTGGTATTTTGTTTGCACAATGTAAATGTTGATTTTTCCAGTTTGTTTTCGTTCTGTTGTAGTTTTTAAATTTACCGTTAACTTTTACTACTGCATAGTCGTATGTTAGTGTAGGTTATTTAACGAAGTGCAGTTAGAGGCAGAGTATGACTATTCAGATATATTTTTTTTAAGTTCAGTAGAAAGAACATTGTTATTGGTGCTGGCAATGTTGCAGTATGAGCTGGTATGAAGTTTAACTAACTGTCCTGCTACAGGAAGTCGTAAGTAAACGATCGAGGGTGGTCCCAAAATAAAAAGACACCATTTCATATTTGAGATCATTTTTTTATTAAAAAAAATGATATTAAATATGAACCGCTTTAAATGGCCTCTTTTTTTATTTTGGCATCAAAAAGGTTCTTTTTTTAAACGCTTAGGTTTCAATGAAAAAAATTTAAATTTTCTTCATTTTCTTTTTAAATTTTAACATCATGTCCAGAACTTAAAGCTAAAATAAGGTAACACGAAATAAGTAGGAGTGCTGTATTCGTCTTTGACGAATCGTATATACTCTTCACCATATATGAGGTGCAAATTTTACATAAAAATGTCATCGACTCTTACTGTTATCGACTCAAGTATTTTCTTAAAGATCTCTCTTCAAGAGCTTTAAAATGAGACCCATATTGATATTTTAAAAATTTTGAAAATTTCAAAGACCCGTAACTCGGAAAATATGGACGAGCACCAATTTTTTCACTTAATGTTTTTTTTTATTTTTCAGTCGATTTTTTTCGATCCAGATATTTATTTTTTGTTGGAATTACTTCTTATACTTGTTCTAAGTGATATGGAAAAATCAGAAGCATGCGTAGTATTTGGCCCGCTGCCTCGAGGGACATCGACCGCTCTTGCTAATTTTCAATAGCAAAATTTTTGATACTGTGTCGTATTTAAATTTTCTCTAGCCTATCTAGTGCCTTGGAAAAGTTGATTTCAACGGTAACATAAACGGACAGACGGACATCGCTCATTCAAGCTCGTTATGTATGAGGACTTAGAATATATATACTTTATGGGGTCGAAAATGGATATTGTAGAAATTACAAAAGGGTAAAAAATAAATAAATAAGGTGTTCCAGAATGCAGCATCTTATTGATGGATTAATGCACTTTTTCACTTATACGATTGATTGAGAACTTGTTTCGACTAATTTCCTCCACTATAGTTCTCGTTTAAAATTTGGGCCCGTTGGCTTTCGACGCAGCTTGTATTCGCAGAATTTCGAACTTTTTGTGCGTTGTAATAATTTAATGATTTAATTAAAATTCTTGTTTAACTTGAGAAAAGTATTTAAAAAAAAGCTATGAAATGTTCTTCGCAAACATTAATAATTAAGGCGAACTTAATATAACTCTTGTGATCAAACTTACAGTTTTTGTTCTTTTAGTTAGAGCACATAAAAGTATGATGCTTCTGATGCGCTTAAAACTAAATAAATCCTTATAAATATCTAATTAACAGCATGTTGTTGTTAACAGCATCTTGTTAACAGCATGTTGTTAACAGTATGTTGCGCTTGAAACAACACGATAACACATTTTAAAAGTCTAATTTTTTAAATGAAATTTTGCCGTCATTCAAAGCCGCTCCAAGCTTTGCAATTTTATTTAAGAGAATAACTGAGCAAAACGACGACCCTTGTCGTATGAAGTTGTGGCCAAAACTATTTTAAATATTGCTCAATTCACAACCTGCTGTAAGTGTAGTAAATATTTGTATTCTACAATAGTTGTTCAAATATTGTTGGTTATTTCTCTGCAAAACTGGCCACAATACTCACAATAATTTTAAATGTGTAAACTGAATGTCGTACAAGGTAAATGAAGTTATTTGGATTTAAATTTTTTTTAATTTTTATAATAACTTTTGTTTAAATTTAATTTTTTATTTTAATTTATTTGATTCACTTTTGAAATTTGAAATTTTTTAGAAATTTAACAAGAGAAACTACAAAAAAGTTTAAAATACGTTTTATACAACTTACAATTTCTATTAAGTTTTAGGGTCAACAAAAAATTTATTTTTATATGACGCTCTTTGTTACGCCCCTCGTAAAATTTCAGTTTTTTTTTTTTTTTGTTACATCTTGTATATTTTTCCGCAGTGAATAAAAACTTCATGATGCAAACATTGAAAAAATATTTATGTGCATATTAAAGCTTTAAAATGTTGTATCTTTTATGGCCAATAACTAGTATTTTATTTCAAATTATCCTGCAGTACACTATGGGGTATTAAGTAAACAATTAATTTGAGTTAAGTAAAACGTTAGATTTTTTTACAGAATTTCCTTTAAAATTCGTTTTACAACACAGCGAAGCCAGCAAGAATATGAGAATAATAAAAAATACGTTTTTTGTGTTTTATTATAATTTTATTTCTCAGAACTTAATGAGCCACAGTGTTTTCATGCTCAAGTCCATTTGCACAAGTACAAAAATGTTTACACACTTTAATATCCTGTCTAAGTGTTATTCTCTCTCTCCCTCTCCCTCTTCCTCTCTTTTTTCATTGTATATGAAGTAAAATACTCATAAAATTGTAAATGTTTATGGTAGATTTTGTATAACGATTTTGTTCCGAGTATCTTTATGATGTTAATGGAACAGCTCTAACATTAACCTAGCCACCAACAACAACAACAACTTTAACTTGCAATTGCTTTAGGTAATGAAATTACTTTTTTTTCGCTATTATTGCTGTTGTTTTCTGTTTAGTTTGAATGTGTCACCACATTGTAAGAATTAAAAAATTATTTTTAACAACAAGAAAACAAAATAGTTATTGTGTTTAATTGAGTGAGTTTGTGTGTGTGTGTTGTAAAGTAATTGTATAAATATTTAGATTATTAAATGAGCCAAACCAAATTGTTAAACGATGAAAACATGGCTACAAAAAAGAAAAATATACAAAACGAAGCAACTTCTAGTAGATGTAGGTTTAAAAAATTAATCTAAATATCTCTCATAAGGAATATATATATTTTGGGGAAATACGCCCTTGTTGTGTCAATATACAACTTTTTTATTGGTTTTTACAATACAAGTGCTGTTTTTAATATGTAAAAATTTGCTTAAGTGTAGAAATATAAAGTTTGGTATTTTAAGAATTTTAACAATAAAAAATTTAAAACTGCGTGCTCATAGTTTCCCTGGACTAAATCTATACAACTTTACAACACGCGACAGGTTGTAAATTGAGTAAATATAGAAATTGCTCTTTAAGAAGAACTTTTTTCTGTTAAAATTTATGTATTTTCTTAATGCGTTTCTTGTTTTTCCTAAATACAGCAGGCCACACAGTACGTAAAATTATTTACCTTTAAAAAAAATTTTATTAAAAATTAATTATTTAGAATTTGTTTTATCTTAAGAAATTTTTATAAATCTATTTCCCACCCCATAAATTCTAATTTCTTATGCATACCAAAGTCGATTGAGCAATGTCCTTCTGTCCGTCCATGTTAGCTTTAAAATTAACTTTGCCAAGGCTTTAGATGACCTATGTAAATACGCTAATCGATCAGACATAGTTTCGAAAATTTTGCTATTAAAAATCAGCCAGATCGGTCCATGTCATTCTAGGCAGCGGGCAGAACACCACTCCATATCACTTGGAACAAATATAGAGTTGTAAAGCAAATATATGGAGCGTTAGAAAATTAAAAATAAGAAAAAGTATTAAGTGATAAAATTGGCGCTCGCCCATATTCTCCTCTGATCTTTTCATAGAAAAGTATGATTTTGCACCATATTTTTAAGGATATCAAAATGGGTATCCTTTTAAGGCCTTTGAAGGGATCGTTTAGAAAATACTTAATTTTTTTAACAATGCTTAACCCATTACGAGCCGATGACAGTTTGATGTGAAATTATATTAAGCACTCAATTTTTTTATTTTTTAATTCTCTGTCACCGCAGTATTTGTTTTTTTGATTCATGTAGAGAGTAATATATCGAAAAATTCTGTTAAAAAAGTAAAAAAAACTAAAAGTTGCAAAAGAAAAAATATTTGATTCAGCTGAACAGGACATCATAAATTAAAAAAAAATATCAAGTTTTTCCTGAGGAAATACTGTTTTATTTTTAGCTATTTAAGGTTTTTCGAATTAAATGTTAAAATTAAAAAGTAGCTCCAATCATAGTTTTCGCCAAATATACAATCTCAGTTAAAAACAAAAATTATCTGTGGTCCTTTCGCCCCTTGCAATATAGAGTCATTCTTGTCGGCTTTTTTGGTTTTGTGTTACAGCATTCGGTGTTATTCAAAAATACACAGAATGTGAGGTGAAAGGTTTTGACAGCGATCTATCGATCGAGTATAAATTTCGTAACTGATACTCGATACCGAAACAATTGTCGTGTACATAGTGTAGTCTACAGACACGCTTATTCTGGGAAGCTGTCATGCCATAATATTATTCTGATGCCGAATTAACAATTGTTAATTCGTATTCTTCTAAGAAATATTAATATTAGCACTAGAACGACATAAGACTTGAGTTCTATTTATATTGTATTATTTGGTCTTCTTTATACTTTTTATAAACATAAAAAAAAAAAAAAATTAAAATTAAGGTGATTTTACTGACTTGTTTGTATTTTTTTAATTTCTTTATCGTAATTCCACATAAAGTGGCAACCACGTTATTTAATTATTTTCTTTTTTTTAACACCAACTGCAAACCGCTTTGACTTTTTTCCAGCATCATAACGGCAACATTAAAAAACCAAGTAAACACCAATTTAAATTGATTCTTCTGATAAAATATTAAATTAAAACACGAGTGGTTGGAAAAAACACATTAAAGTTAAACCAAAATAATTCAATTAATTGCATTGACATACATAACATACTTGGGTTTTTTTCAACTGTAGATTATTTAAAAAATGCAAATAGAGCCTATCACAGCTGCAAGTAACCATATTTGTGAAATATATTGTACAATGTGGCGTAAACGTCATCATCCTATCCGAAGATGTTGTATAATTTTTTCAAATGCTTTACTCATCGAGAACGTGGAATGACGTTGGCGTAGGGTGAAATAACCCATAGATTTCGCAGTAGCGAAATAGTCATAATAGTCAAAATAGTAGCTTTTGCGTCACCGATAATCCGAGTATAACACATTAACATTCAGAGAAGTGTTTACTTTTTCGAAAACATACAGTTCCCCATAAGAAAAATTGTACAAAATAAATAAAAATAATGGTGGTGAGGGTTTAATCTGTATATTCTGTGTTAAAGTGCGAAATGTTTCTAGCTTCATGTTTATCAACAGTAAAATGTTTCTGAATTATTTTCTATTTTGTTAAGCTTTGGGTCCTTATATTTTTTATTAATATTATATTTCGATATTTCGGTACTTTGTGCGTACCTTCTTCAGGAAGCAAAAATAATATTGAAGAAGGTACGCAAAAAGTACCGAAATATCGAAATATAATATTAATAAAAAATATAAGGACCCAAAGCTTAACAAAATAGAAAATAATTTAATAAAAAAAGGGTCAAATAATCATTATTAAACTAAAATGTTTCTGGCAACAATTTTTTTTAATTGCATAATTAAAGGCATTAAAAACCATATTTTTTTTAATTCAAATCATAGTGTTGACCCCTCTAGCTAATTGTAAAATTTTTCAAGCGGAATTTTTCTAAGCGACCTTTGTGAATTTGACTAGATGACTAAATCTTCTTTTCTTTATTACGGACAAAGCAAAAAATAACTACACATAAAAAACTAATTAAAATCAAGTGAAATTTTAATTTAATTTAACTTGACAAAACTTAATTAGGATTTATAAAACAAAAAAGCCCAGTTGCCCTTGATTTAATTAGAAAAAAATTTTTAATTTAAGCAATTTAAGAAAAACACAATTAAAAGTTAAAAATAGAAAAGAATTACAGGAAGACTGAAAAGGAATAAAAAATAAAATAAATTTTTTAAATTGAAAATTTGAGGAGAACTTCAACGTAAATGTATAATCTGTTAGTTTTTTTTTTGTGACATAAAAATTATTTTAAGTTTATTTTGGAAAAAAAATTATAACCCAGCTAACACAAAGATGACAAAATCGAATTTTTTAAATCTTCCGTAGCTTAAAAAATGGAATCTGAAATTAATTAAATAACAATTTTAATAAATGGTTTTAAGTTTATGACAAGAAATTAACATAAATCAATTAAAATTTACTTTTCGGCTTTGGTTTTTATTGGAAAAGGTGCATACATTTGAAAAATAAATTTTTTTTTTGTAAAAATTAAATTATAAAATGAACCAAAGCCAAAAAAGTAAATTTTAATTAATTAATAATAATCCATGGTTCAATCCCTGGTTGGGAAAAAAAATTAAAAATAATACAAGAAATTAACATTAAAAACAAAAGTTTTAAAAAAGCAATATGGATTTGGAAATTAGTGGAGAGGACCTGGAGTATAGGCCAGCAGATCGACGGGGAGTCTTAAAGAAATTTCAAGGGAGCATAGATTCCTTACTGCAAAAAATAAACAGGCAATAATTTAAGATTAATTTTGCAAAGGGTTTTTGTTGAAAAGAGCAAAAGAAGCTTTGTCATACATAAAAATTATTTTTACTTTTTGCCAAAATCGTTGTTGAAATGAATTTGGGATTTACACTCAGGAACAGGATTGCTTTAAATTTTAATTTTTTAAAGCATTCTTAAATGCAAAATGAAAAAATTAGCAAAATTTTTCTGTACATATCATGGCTGTAGCACGCAGCGTTGCCATCTAATTTTTTTCACAAAATATTTTATGCAAACTTAGCCTGATATTTGGAGCAGATGTAATAAAAAAGTTTTTAAAGCTGCATTTAAATTTTGCTAAACAAACATTTATGAAAATAATATAAATGAAAAATTAGATTTAAACAAAATTTCATTCCAAGTTAATAGCAAAGCTGTTAAAAAGGCAGCGCCGTTTAACATCAAATTTTTGTAGATATTGCAGTAAAAAGGTGTGTGTGTGTGTGTGTGTGTGTGTGTATAAGTTTGGGTTATTAGTTTCCTGATGGAAGTGAATAACTCAAAGTTCCTTGGAGCGTAAAAATATTCAAAAAACCTAGACGTGAAAAATCCAGCAATTCCTAAATTACAATTTAAAAATTCCAAGATTTAAATATTCTAGTCATTCGCCGTTTAACAATTTTAGCACACAATAGAGAAATATTTAACATCGTAAAACAAAAGTCTAATTTAGAGAATCCTGAAGAGAAGTTACATTCTAATGACATATAGTAATCATCGTGGACCGAAGAATGATTAATAAAACAATCCATGTTTATTTATTTTTCTATAACTCAAATGCATTTGTTTGCTGGGTTAACAAACAATGTGAATGTAAGCGAATGTATACTCATATCTGGGAATAAGGCTTTCCAAAAGAGACAGGTAGATTTAAATATTTAATTGAGGTTATGTTTCGATATCTCTTGTATATTTTCCTGACTTTTTCTTATTACAACAAAACTGACAAATGATCACAATCACATCACACATCGGCCAATAGCAATGATAAACACGTTGCCCATTTTGGGTTAAACTTTACTCGGATGGTTGAGATATTAATAACACGTAAGTTTTATTGTTGTACTGAATCTGTTTGTGCATTATTAATTAATAATTCAACGTTTCGCAAACATATCCAACAGACTGAATCAATATACTTTAATATTAAATCATTAAATCGCCTTGTCCCTGTTGAAGAACTTTTCAGTTACACAGTTTTCGGCAACAAGATGTTATAAAAGAACAAATGCAACAAAGTAATTTAATTGGCTGTTGGCTATCGTTCGATCAAACTGACCGGAAATGGCAAGAAAAGTACTCTACAGTCAAGTGTTAAATGACCCTACGATTAAAAAGTAAATAAATGAAAATGCTTTTCTGTAAAAAAAACATATAAAAAAGGATTTAAAATAAGGATAATAAAATAAATATAAAAGGAAAAATTTAAGCTGGGAACAATCTCACATAGATAAATGACTTGCTAACTTTTTATATGTTGAAATTTATTATTAGTCGCAGTATTTAAGTAGAATAATTAATTAGATATTTTTAAATGTGGCTTTAGCTTGCGTAAATTATAATTCCTAAATTTATTAAAAAAGAAAAATTATACACAAATTTTGTATTAATTTTTAATGAAAACAGGAAAAATGATCCACTGGCAGTGTGTAACGCAGCACTTTCTGAAACGTTACAGCCATCATCAGAATTCTTCGCATCTTTTCAATTTCGGTTGTGTACGTAATATGTAAATAATCTTTTTGACTAAATAATTAAATAAATAAGAATACGAGCAATATTCTTAATCAATAAATTTTTTTTGACTTGGCGTTGTTCTTCTCACTAATCGTCACAAATATTTGTTATTGCTTTTTGCTGCAAATGCAATTTGTTTTTATGTTTTCATACTTTTTTTCTTTACGTCGCAGTAGATGCTGTTTCGGCATCGTACTGATTGTTGAAGAGGATGAAGGCTCACTGCCTTGCGAGTAATAAAAATTTTAATTTCTTTTTTTTTCTGAAATTTTATTCCATGTTTGTTTTTTTTTTTTTTTTGTTTTCTATTACCTGACTTAAATTTTGTATATTTAAGAAATGTCTTCGAATAGTTAAAGGCTTTTAAGAAATCACATTCTAAAGCACATTTCTACAGTCACTTGTCTACTTTAAATTTTTTTCCTGTCGATTAAACTATTTTTTTCAGTATCACATTATTTATCCCACAAATTTGATTAATTTTTTCATTTCCTGAAATGAGTTTTTTTTTTGCAAAATATATTTAATACATTTATTCATTTGTACTCATATTACTCACATATAAACATACATTTATTATTGATAACAAAATTTCGTATAGTGTAAAAACATCAATACATCCGCATTCTCATTTTCATCTTCTGCCCGAACTTAAATAAGAACCTCAATGTGCTGAAGTTGTCAGGTTGTTATGACACTGTTTAATTACATTTTAAACAGTTAATTTTTTTCTTTCTTTGTGAAATTTAACCTGTAATGCTGGTCATGGTGAATGTATTATATTCCAAATTACTGGTTATACTGCTGTGTAGCATGTTGAGCTATCCAGTTTAATTAAGGAATGTAAACATGTAGATACGTCTGATTATATGTTTGTGCATATGTAATAGCATTGGCCTGTTCAGAAGATTCAAGGAATAGTTTTACAAATTTCTATTTAATTTTTTAAAAATTAATTTTACAATTACCTGTAAAATATTAGAATAATACTTTCTTAGTCTGTTTGCAGTTCATTTTTTATGACGCTGAAAACTTCTCATGCAACAGTGGCATAATAGTCACATCTATTTTGGATAAAAAATAATAATCTTTCAAATGAACAAACAAATTTTATCAACGCCAAGATTGCAAGGTAATTAAGTAAAAATATTATAAAATAATATTAAAAATTTTATTAAATAAGAATTAAATAAAAATCAAATGTAAAAAATTACAAAATATATTTTTTAATAGTTAAAATGCCTTAAAATTTAATGCAGAACTTCCGTGACATTTATTTAATCAAAAATGTTATTGCCTTTTTGAAAAACATTATTTAAGTTCAAAATTTCATTTAAATACCAGATGCGCAGAATTTAGCTAAATAAAAAATACAAAATTTTATTAACAAATTTTTAGTCAGGCTTAAGATCTCATAATATATACACTTTATGTTATCGGGAATGGATATGGTGAAGAGTATAAAAATATATTAAATATTCATATTCAATAAGTAATAGTTGACGAAATCTACAAATAACGCTGCTCTTCTCTTTGATCATCGTTGGTTAAAGTTAAGAATAAAAAAATATGAGCGAACCTAGAAATTAAAACCCGCTTAGATATTTATTATTAAGGATTTTATTTTGACAACAAATTGAGACTCATAAAAAACAACTTACTTTAAACACAGGTGAAGATTTTTGTTTTCTTTAAAAAACATCCGCATACATTTGTAAATCAATTTTTCTTTCCAAAAAAAGGTTTCAGAAATTAAAAAATATACTTAAGCCAAAAATAAATACAAATTCCTTTTTAAGTTAAAAAATACCTTTCTAAAAGTATAGCGTAACTACCAGAGAGCGCAGCCGATCGTTAATGACGGCCGGTAAAGGCTTAACAAAATATATTTGGCGGCGTTTAAGAGACGACTATAGCTGAAATATTCTCAGTGGCGGCGGCTAGGCGAATACATGCAGCTGACTTATAATGAAACATAAATGCTGATATATTTGTAATTGTGTAAAATTTTAAACTTTGCTTTCAAATTGCACGTATCAACGAAAACAGCTAATTTTTTATGCACTTTAGAGCAAACAGATAAAACCGGTTTAATTAATAGAGCCAGCTAAATTGATAGCCAGCATCATCCGCACACTTCGACGGCGGCTTTATGCTTTCATTTAAAGTCGCCGGTGGCTTTTAGACGACTATTAGTATCAAAAAAAAATTTGTATAGAAAGTAGATGGAATTAATCGAAAAAAGGCTACAATAGAATAGATAATTGGTACAGGCAGCTGTTTATTTTTTGATATCTTCAAAAAGTAGCTTTTTTATTAATTATTTTACAATAAAAAAAATAATAATTTTAGTCCGGCTTAAGTTCACGAATAAATAAATTTTTAAAAAATATTAACAAAAAAAAAAAAAAAAATACACACAAATTTTTGTGTTAATTTTTAAGGAAAACAGGAAAAGTTAGACACCAGCAGAAAGTAGTTTTGTATTCTTTGCTAACTTTTTTTGTAGTGACGGAGTATCCAGGAAAAAGTGTAAATACTCTATACCCACTGCTCAATACTTTGCCAGTACTACTGCAGTTTGACGAATAATAATTAAAAATTAAGCTTAATTTAAACAATGTTTCATAGTTTTGGAAGCACAAATATGTATTTGAGTTAGCCAGTTTTTATCCGAACGAAATATAGAGGAATGTCATACATTCCGAACGAAATAGCTTAAAATTCGTGTCAAAAATTCCGATCAAATTTGTATTATCTTCTTTTGATCGATTTTGTTTTTTTTTTATAAAAAATGCTAAATCACTACTTCTTATTTTTAAAATGGCAACATTAATCACATTAAAGTAAAAACGAATACAAAATTAAAGTAAATTTAAAAACAATTAAAATTTTACTTTTTCGGCTTTGGTTCATTTTTAATTTAACTCTTATTAAGAAAAATTATTTTTCAAATGTACGCGGACGTTTTCCACAGAAAATAAGAAAAATTAGACGCTGGCAGAATGTAATGCCGCATTTTGAAGACCGCCAAATCCATCATCAGCATTCTGTGCATCCAACACCTTGATTTGCGTATACTGTAAATATCATCCATTTAACCAACTAATCAATATTAATTTGGTTGGACCAAATCCGAAAAAGTAAAATTTTAATTGATTTATGATGATCACCGGTTCAACCCCTGGCTGGGACTAAAATTAAAAAATAAATTAAAATTGCAAAACAGAAAATTTTAAAGACAATCAATCCCACTTTGGTTTGGTTCTGAAGGAATTTTTCGTTTTTTGTGTTTTTAAGAACCAATTTACGGTATTGAAACCACTTCTGATCGGAATTAAGTTCTGTGATATGCCTTTCTTCTACCCTGAAAATATGTAAAATATTTGATAGCAGATATCGTTGTATGAAAAAATGTTCTGGCTACGCTGTTTAAACAAGAACATGACATCGACAACGATGGTCTACACAAACCATTTTAATATTCGCACATGAAGTTGTTGTTGGCTTGTCAAAACCGCGCATAATTGATAGAAATAAGATATTTAAATCATACTTGGATTTTTTTCATTATTATTGAAATTTCATTGGCATTCGTTTAATTACTAATTAAAATTGACTACAAAATAAATGTTTTTACGAAACATCAATTTTTTATCGCAGAAACCAGAAAAAAAAGTACGCGTTTATTAAAAAAATCTAAACACTCTTGTACGAGGGCTGCTCTATATATTTCTGGCCTAATAGTGAAAATGCGAATATTTATAATCAAAAATGGTTTTATTGTTTTTCAAAGTATTCTCCAGCATGATTTATACACTTTTGCATGCGCTCAAACCAGTTGTCGAAGCACTTTTTCCACTCCGATTGAGACACCTCTAAAACATGGTTTTTGAACACTTCAACAGCTTCTTCTGGCGACGAATATCGTTGACCACTCATTTTTTTCTTTATGTGCGGCAACAAGAAGAAGTCATTAGGTGCCAAGTCAGGGGTGTACGGCGGATGACCCCTTAATTCGACGTTTTGGCCGGTCAAAAACGCTCTGGTTTGAGCCGATGTGTGAGAGCTCGCATTGTCATGGTGAACATGTTGGTTTTTCGAATTTCTCCGATGACTCCAGGCAAACAAGTTGTACTGTACCACTCAGAAGTGACCGTCCTACGTTGCTCAAGCGGAACAGTCGCCACATGACCAGTTTTGCCGAAGAAACAGGCGATCATTTGCTTCGAAGTGCTTCTTCCACGAACAACTTTCCTTGGATTTTGCTCGTCTTTGAAGACCCACACAGTCGATTGTTGTTTCGTTTCGGGCTCACACGCATAGATCCATGATTCGTCACCTATGGCGATCTTATAAACGTCTTTTGAAGCACCGCAATCGTATTTTTGCAACATTTCTTTGCACCAATCGACACGAACCTTTTTTTTGAGCGACTTTCAAATTGTGCGGGATCAACGAGAACAAACCTTTTTTACGGCCAGGTGTTCATGCAGTATCGAATGTATGCTGGTGGAAGAAATGTCCAAGGATGTCTCTATCTCTCGGTATGTCAAATGTCGATCTTGCATTATGAGTTCACGCACGTTATCAATGTTCTATGGCACAACAGCCGTTTTTGGACGACCTTCACAAAATTCGTCTTTGAGCGAGCTTCGGCCACGATTAAATTCATTATACCAATTTTTCACAGTGCTATAGGATGGTGCTTCATCGCCATACAAAGACTTAAGTTCATCAATGCACTCTTGTCGTGATAATCCACGTCGAAAATTGTGAAAAATGATGGCACGAAAATGTTCACGAGTTAATTCCATTTTCTTCTATATTAATTTTTTCAAGTCACTGTAAACAACACAAATAATGGTCGTTCGTCAAAACGTTTTGAGTACGATTATGCTTAAACATTACAAACTTTCCTATGGAAATGTCAGATTACACTTGGCAGCACTCAGTGTTGCCAGGCCAGAAATATATTAAGCAGCCCTCGTAGACAGTTCTATATTTAAATATTTCAATATTTAAATAATTTATTAAGTCAAAGTGAAATAAGTGTTAAGTTTGATGTCTGAAACCTTAAGCCACCGAAAAGTCATCTAAAACACAAATAAGTACCGCGATAGTGTTTAATTTTTCCTGAGAAAGTTAAAACATACATATTTTACAAAAAAATTTTGTGATTAAAATGCCATTTTAAAATAATTGTTTACTATACTTTATGATGCATATTTAGTATAGAAAGACAAGGGATAAATTCATTAATAATAATGATTGAAACCCATTAAATCATTAGTCAATGGTAATGATTTTATTTTTAAACTAATTATCAATGAAACTTTTTCATTAAAAAGCACTACCATAAGTGAAAATAATGATAATGCTAAAAAATCATTAGCATTATTTTTTATTTAATGCTAATGAAATTGATTGATAACTCCCACTTATGATTCAAATACTATTTATCACATTTAAAAAAGGAACAAAAGAAAAACAGGAGACAAATTTAAAAATGCCAACAGCCAATTATTTTCTTTTTGTATCTTAGAATGTCCTCAATAACACAAAGAGTTTAATGTCAATTAAAATTTAAAACTTATCATTCATTAAACTGGGCCGTTTAGTTGCAGACAAGTGAGTGTTTAAAAGCATGTGAGTGTTAAAGAGAACAAATTTTTCAATTTTTTTTTTTACTCGTTATAAAGCAATTATCCCATGCATAGATACAGCCGACTTAGCAAAACATTCACTTGCATTTTTTTTAGTTGCTAAGTGTTTTGTTTTTTTTATAAGAGAAACAGAGGAGAGAGACAGACCTGTATGTAAATATTATGGTTAAAACAGCAAAGGCAGCAGTAGCAGTTGCAGAACCCCTTTAAAAAAAAGAAAAAATGTTGATGAAATGTGATGCAGAAGTATTTGTTTTTATTTTTGCTCCTTTGTTTGTCTTTTTATACAAGCACATTTGGATGAAGCTCATCAACTTAAACCATGTTGGTTTTCAGTCAGCTCTTTGAGTGGAAGAAAAAACCAATCATAAATTCATTGAATCGAATGGTGTCAATTTAAGTTTCCTGTTGTGTTGCCATCAAAAAAAAAAAAAAAAAAAAAAAAAAAAACAGCATTGAAACCGGAAAATGCTTGAAATTCTAGATGACAGTTAATGCAACATCAACATGTGTTGCAAATGATAAGTGAACTACAGTTAAATGTGATTACTGTCACTACATATCCTCACTCTAACAATGATATAAATATCTCGACTCATGCACATGCAAATTATGTAAATGTGATGGTGTTATTAACAACCAGCAGTTCCCACTTTGTCACACAACGACCACAAATGCAACACTGGTTACTGTGTGTTTGTTTGAGTGACTGACTGACTGGCTGACTATGTTCGTGTGTGGTTTTTGGATAGCGAACGTATTTGCGAATTATATCTGACAAAATGTTAATTCCTGAAAATATGTAAAATTCGATTTTCTTTTCTTTTGGATCAATGAAAGGCAGCATATTTGAGCATTGAAAAAAAATAACACGATACTAAAATTTAAAATAAACATTGTATAGAAAGTAGATAGAATTAATGGAGAATATGTTACAACAGAATGATGAACTTGTATAGACAGTTGTTTATAAAACAAGTAAGAGTGCTATATTCGGCTATGCTGAATTTTATATACCCTTCACCATGTTTGTAAATCAGTTTAGTGAAGTAACACCAATAAAAAAAGAAAGAAAAAATTATGGTGTGAGAGAGAATTAACATAGAAAAAATTATTAAAAATAGACGACGTAGTTTTTATAGTTTTGTTTTTTTTTTCGATTTAGAAGTTTGCCCCACAATTAACGGCTGTGAACAACCTAAACACAGGAGAGGCAAGACCGCCAAAAACTGCAAAAAAACAAAACTATAAAAACTACGTCGTCTAGACATATGCAATGCAAAAAATTACTTGCTTAAATAAAAAGTACCGCAAGGTCTTTAGAATTAAAAATGTCATCGGCTCTTAGCATTTTAAAGTTTTTTTTAGTATTTCCTAAAAGTTCAGATGCCCATAACTCGGAAAATATGGACGAGTGCCAATTTGATCACTTGATATTTTTTTCTTATTTTTTAATTTTTTATCGCCCCATATATTTGTTTTCTTGATCTGAGTAACTTCATTGTTTTAAATTATATGGATAAATTGGAGGCAGGCGTGGTGTTTTGCCCGATGACTCGAAGAACATGGACCGATCTTTTTCGATTTTCTTTTAAATTTTCTCTAGCTCATCTGATGCTTTGGCAAAGTTTATTACAACAATAACACAGGGGAACAGACGGACATCGCTCAATCGACTTTGCTACCTAGCAAAAATTTTAAAAAAGGTAATCGAGTGTTGAGTTAAGCAATTTTGATGGACGGACTTTCCAACTGGATTACCAACCATATGATTTTTACAAAGTATGAGACTTTTTTATCAATTACTAAAAATTAACTACATTGATTATTGCAGGAAATAATAAAAATTATTAGCAGGCATTTTAAGGTATTCCTTTTTTACAGAACTAGTTTAATTACTACTTCCTTTACTTGTTTACTGTGTTTTATTATCGAGTAACAAAATTTGGCAATCACAAAATTAAGTCATTCTATGGCAAGTACTTAATTTAATATTTTACTTGGCTACTCCATTGTATACTCAGAGCTTTTGAATTAACCCGACAACCGAACATGCTTCTCTCTTTATATTTGTTTTACGCAAAAAAAGTAAAAAAAGTGTTTTGTTTAGTGAAAAATACATGAACAAGAAATGTAATAAACAAATTTATAATTAAATAATTTTTGTTTATTTTAGTCATAGATAAAATGAAAAGTATTCGAATAACAAGTTTCATAACGAGCGGTTTACGTTTTATGTACTTCATTGTTCAAATAAATTTGATTTACTTTATTTTTATTTGTAAGAATGAATCCTGTTTCGCCTGGTAGCTTCATATGAAATAAAAAGTTGTCCGGAGTTCAAAAAAAAAAAAAAAAAAAAAAAAAAAAATAATAAATAAATAAATAAACAAATAAATAAATAATTTTAAAAAGAATTAGTAATGTGATAAATACCGCGAAACCTCATATTTTTGGAGTTATGGATCCCTAAAGTTTTCTTGCAAAATATGCAACATTTTAAATGTTATTTGGTGAAATGTGCCAACAAAGGTATCGTAGGAGTTCTTCAATAAGGAGCCTCATAAAAAAATGTTGAAAAAATCTAAGCCCATTAAAAACCGGTGAATTGTTATTGAACTTTTATAATTCATTATGCGAATATTTTTAACATATGAAACAAGAATTTATCCTCTTTGTAATAAAAATATTTTGTTATATGTATGTGCAATGGCATTTGCGTGTTCCAGGGTATTTGTTAAGTTCGCATTTGGTGGCTATTTTTTTATATATTTCTTGTTCAGCTTACTAGTTCATAACGTGTCAAAAATTTGTTTGTGATATGCAACACGCTTGAGAGGAATTTTGACAAGTTCTCCTATGAGGCCCCAATTAACCCATTCTGCCCCATAAATGAAATGTAAATGAAATGTAAAAATATATTTACAAAAACTGTAAAGACCAGTTAGTTGCAAAATAAAACAGAAAATTTTTTTAATTTAATATTTTCTCACTAATCTCTTATTTTATAAATAAAATATGTAAATAATAAAATTTATTATAGTTTTGGTTTCAAAAAGAGTTAATCCATCCAGCTAAATCTTTAAAAAGAGCAATATAAAAGAAAAAAAATTATTAAAAATATAAAATCCCATTTAGTATCACAAGAACGATGATGAAATTATTTAATCTAAAAAAAATTTAGAATGATATTAGTCAGACACGTATTTTGTAGTCTCTTACATTCGGACAACTTAGACAGTCTAGACAGAAAATTTGTTAAAACTGAAATGAAAATTAAGTTGTAAATGTCCGAGACATGGATAAAAATCGCTGATTCAATAATGTAATTTACAAAGAGAAATAACATTTTAATAAACATAGAAGAATATTGTACAAATTTGGAGTTTTATCGTTAAACACTTCTGCTGAGAGATCCATTCTCGGGTGACGAAATAGAGGAGTTACTTAAAAAAAGTTAAGAATTTACAAAAAAAATTAATTTATCTAAATATAAAAGAAATATTTCCTTTTCGGCTTTGGTTCATTTTTTTTTTAACTTTTGTTAAGAAAAATTATTTTTCAAATGTATGCGGACGTTTTCCAAAGAAAACAAGAAAAATTAGATGCTGGCAGAATGTAATGCCGCATTTTCAGGACCGCCAAATCCATCATCAGCATTCTTCGCATCTATCTACCTTAAGTTGTGTATATTGTAAATATCATCCATTTAACCAACTTATCAATATTAATTTGGTTGGACGAAACTCACACACAACTCAAAGCACTTCTTTGTTGTCTTCTCTACAACACGTCTTGTACATTTGTTGCAATTTTGTACTTCACCTTCGGTATATTCACGAAATGCAAATTTTATTTTTAATTATTCATACATTCTGCCACCGTCTTATTTTTCTTGTTTTCTTTGGAAAACGTTCACGTACATTTGAAAAAGAATTTTTCTTAATAAAACTTAAATTTAAAAAAAAAATGAACCAAAGCCGAAAGAGTAAATTTTAATTGATTTATGAAGATCACTGGTTCAATCCCTGGCTGGGATTAAAATTACAAAAATAATATAAAAGAAATAAATCAGTAAAATTATTTTAATACAACAAAAATTTTTAAAACACAATTTAAGCACAAAATATTGTTAAAAATAAAACGAAAATTTAACATAAAATCACAATTTCACTAAATAAAAATTAAAAAGATTTAAAAAATTTAAAAAAAGATGTACTTAAAATCAACAACATTTTAGGATGAAACCAGCTTTCCACAGCTCAAAGTGTTCTTTTAAATATTTAAAGAAGTCACTGTACACTTGATGATGAATAAATTAAGAGGTGGTGGCATTAAAGGAAAACTACATTTAAAATAAAATGAATAAGTTTGACACTGCTTTCCCTTGCTTTGAAATACAAAACAAAAAATCTTAAGCTTAAAATTTTTTTTTTTTTTGGGTGAAGAATATATAATCTACGCCTTAGCCCAGAATATTATATTCTGAGTTGAATGTTTTTTTTTTATTTTAAATCTAAACAATAATCCAATTAACATTTTCATTATCTTTTTTATTAAGAATATTTTATTTATTATTTTCTTACGAATAAATTATGTCAGTAAATATTGTTTTATGTAAAAAATGTTTAAAACTTAAATCTTTAAGATATTAAAAATAAATTTAATACAAGATCATGTAAATTTATTTTTTTATTTTTTTTACTTTATTTCTCTTTGTTTTATTTATCTATTTTTTGTATGCTGTTTCGACACATACAAAATTCTCTATTCACACTTGTTCATCGATTGTACTAGAAGCATGTGAACCAGAATAAATATTTACAAAAAAGACAAGTGATTAAATGATTGAGTTGAGGCATAGAAGGACTTAAATGCCAATTTATTTATTAAAGGTTGATTTTCTTGAAATTTTTCAGATATTTTATTAACTTTGGTTTTGTAATAGTAGAGTAAAGTATTAATTTTATTTCGATTTTTTTTCCTCAAAATGCAGAATATAATGAGTTCCACTTAGTGATAAAACAATTTTAATTTTTGAAACAAAAAAAAAAAAACGTCTGAAAGGCGATTTTTGTGCCTTAAAACAAAACTTTATTTTATTGATGATGTAATAGATAGAAAACAGTAAAAGGTGGTTTATAAGACTTTAGCAGACTGTTAGAGTTTTCTGACGCGCTACAGCATTTAACAGTAATTTTGTTTTTAATAAACTTTTGTTAAAATAAGATTTTTGCTCGTAGAGAAATGAAATAACGTTACTTTTTATAATTCTCCTCAGAGAGCGAAGCCGATCTTTTAATAGCTGGCTAACAGCCGCCGCTGACCTCAATTGACAGCAATTGTATGTTTAGTTTATGATTTATTTAATATGAAGTCGATTGAGCGATGTCCGTCTGCCCTCTGTCCGTCTGTGCTAGTGTTGAAATCCACTTTGCCAAGACACTAGATGAGCTAGAGAAAACTTCAATACGCCAATCGATCAGACATAGTCGCTATTGAAAATCAGCAAGATCGGTCCATATCCTTCGAGGGAGTGGGCAAAATACCACAGCTGTCTAATTTTTACTTCGTCTGAATGTTGCAGAATTCAGTATTTTTTTAACCGATTTCGAAATTTTTTTGTTTGACAGGTTATGCCTACAGATTGCTCCCGTTTTAAAAACAGTTCATAATTTTAAAAATTAAACGGTGTCCCCATACAACATACATATTTTTTATATATATTATGAACCATACAGGGCACCACTTTAAAAATTAAAACAAAAAAACTTTCGCAGAAAGTAATACAAAAATAAATCTAATAAAAATTAAAGGGTGGTATAAACTGACCTACATGGGCCTATCCTTTGAACCTTTATAGACAAACACCTAAAAATTGGGAAGAATGTCATAACAATTATAATAAAAGTTATAAATATTTAAAATTATAAAAAGTGGCCATAATGCTAATTGATAATAAATTATGGTTCAAAATGAAATTATTTTAAAATATCTAACTTAAATGGTTACACTTTTTGTGTATAGTAACAATATAATGATTTAACATTAACAAGAAAATGTTTAGCCTGGTTGAAGTATTTTTTAAGACAACTATAATTTGTTTACCATAGCCATATATTATGACAAAAATCAAAATATGATTCTTGTTACCTTATAACAACTTTGTCTTTTCTCTGCTTGCTAATACTATTTTTATTGATATTTATAATAACTTGTCTAATTTTTCTTTTGGTAGAATAATGACAGTACAATCATATATTATTACAGAGAACATAATATGGTTTTGGTGACCATATTATAAGCATATACTTTTACAGCATGCTGCTCTATTCTTCGAGATGTATAATAACTTGGCTAATTTTTAAATAGTGACACCGCAAACATATATTGTTACAGAGAACATAATATGATTCTTGTTACCATATCATAAATTTATTTCTTCTCTGTGTGCTTTTTTTTATTGTGTTTTATAATAACTTGCTTAATTTTTCTTTAGGTTGAATAATGACAATACAATCATATATTATTACGGAGACCATAATATAGTTTTTGGGACCATTCGACAACCATATTTTTTCTCTGAATGCTTCTCTTTTCTGGCTAATTCTTGTAGCTAAATAGATTTACTGTACACATGTATTTTTACAGAGAACATAATATTGTTTTTGTAGTCATATCTTAACCATGTTTTTTCCTCTGCGTGCTCTTATTAGTTTCATGATTTATAAATTGTTTTATTTTTTAAAATTTTATTAACGACATCGCACACATATATTGCTACAAGGATATTGTTCTTGTTCTTGTTATTTTTTTGTGTGATCCTCTTTTCATTGTGATGTATTGTAACTTTTATTTTTTTTAAGGTTGAATAATGAACAGAGTAAAGGCGATTTTATTACTTTTTTGTTATTACAATCCGATCGTTTTTTCAATGGGGATGATAGTAAACTTCAAAAAAGATATTGGACACGTTGCAGTGCCCTCGATTCCTATTAGGTAGGAAGTCATTGCTGTATACTTAACTTAATATCTCTATAAAGCTAATAAATCAATAGATTTTTATTTTTCTTTAAACAGACAATAAATTTTAAAATGTCATAATATTTATCGCTATTTTCTTTGCTCAGGAAAACTGATTCCACCGATAATTTAAATTTTTAAGCTGGAGCTTCCAGATTTTTTAGGAGTGTTGGTATGTGATATAAGAATGGGGCCCATTTTGTACAAAAAAGGCTTGGTTGTGACTTCTTAAAGATGACAAGTACAGAATGTTTGTATTAATCATCTCTTTTAAAAAGAAAAAATTATATTTTCTTCTTAGAGTCTGTTATCTTGGCAAAATATTGTTGTTGAACTGAAAAACTTGACAACGAACAAAAGACGCTTCTAGACAAAAATCTTTTCCGCTTCCGTTTTCTTTTTTCAAAACTAAAAATTGGCACTAACAACTTATTTCACTTACTTACTTCTGGCATATTTATCTGTATGGAGAAACGACTCAAATACAAACATTGAGATGTTGTACTACGAAGTAAAACTAAACCAAACATCTTCAAGAGGTTTTTTTAAAGCTTTCAAATACATGCAAACAACTTAATAAACACTTACTTACACAATACATGCACTTATGCACACAATTACATACATACAAATATTTAGTTACGTTTTTGGTAGACAACAATATTGGCGCATATTTCATATATTTTATTAAGCGAATGCTAACAATGGCACAAAATAGAGAAACTCACATTAAAGTTGAGTAAGAAACAGGAAAATGAAAGGAACTCAGCTCTTAGCGAAAAAAGAAAAAAAAATCAAAGAGCAAGAGTGCTATATTCAGCTATTTCGAATTTTATTTACCGTTCATCATGTGTGTAATTCTAGTTTAGTGAAGTAACGCTAATTAAAAAGACAAATATTGAGGTGACAGAGAATTAAAAGATAAAAAATTAGATAAAAATTTCATCGGCTCTTAATGGGTTAAGCATTTTTTAAAATTTTTAGTATTTTCTGAAATATCTTTTCAAAAGTTTTTAAACGATACCCATATCGACCATATTGACAATCGAAGTTTTTTATGAAAATTTCTTAGCCCCATCCATAACTCGAAAAATATAGGTGAGCGCCAATTTTTTTACTTGATATTTCATTCTTATTTTTAAAATCTCTTTCACCCTCATATAAACTAGATTTGTTTCAAATGATATGAAAAATTATAGGCAGGAGTGGTATTTTGTCCGCTACCTCGAAGGAGGGCGTATTTAAATTTTTTCTATCTCATCTAGCGCCTTAGTAAAGTTGATTTCAACACTAACACGGAGGGACAAATGGACAGTCGGACATCGCTCAATCGACCTTGCTTCGAACAAGAGCACTTGTTCCGTCCTCACTTGATGAGGACGGAAATGAATATTGTAAAAATCACACACGGAATGAGAAACTGAGATACAACCTTTCTTCATCTGTGTTGAAGGGTATAACAAGAACTATAAAACTTTAAGCAAATTGCATTGATAAATATGTGTGCATGCACGTGTTTGTTTAAGTACGTGTGTGGTAAGAAAAAAAATCAAAGTTTGAAAATTTTTCATTTAATGCAACAGGATTTCCATTTGTACATGATGGAGCAAATATTAACAAAGTTGTTGTTGTTGTTGTTGTTAATAAAAGCATTTGCGCTCTTAAGAATTTCGTAGAAACAATAAAGTAAAAAAAGCAGAAGTAACTTACTTATGTTTTTAGTACGTGTCTGAAATTATATTTTTAAGAATAGAAAATAAATTTACACGAAATTGCAGTTTTTGTATGTTTAAGGGAAACCACGGAATATTTGCTAAATACTAAATTTAAAATAAATTTAAAAATAGTTTTTTTTTTTTTTGTCATATTTAAAGTAAATTAATAAAGGCAACAACTGAAATTTATTATTTTGAAGTTTTAAACATTAAATCATGAGCCGTGGGCTGGTGGGCGGACTAGTGTAATGGCAAAATTAAACTGTAGTTTTTTTTTAAATTTTTTAATTAAATAAGGGGTTTTTATCGAAAAAGAGGAAAACATTATTTTAATAATTTCTTGTGTTCTACAATATGAGCTGCGTGACACAAGTGACAAAAAAGTACACGTTTTAAAAATTATATTGAAAGAAAAACAGGAATTTTTTTTAACAGGGTTAGTAACCATATAAAACGTTTCGTAAACGTTTCATGCAAAACCATTAACTTAAAAAAATTACAAATTTTAAGTACATGAGTATAAAACCAAAACGAAAGCAAATGAAACATATCTTCATATTATTAAAACCATCTTACTGCAAACATCCTCAAGCCATCGTATTTACTCAGTTTTGTCGCTTCAGCAACCTGTAGTGCAATTCACTAACTTTAAACAATACGACAATTGTTATATTAGTCGTCATTTTCTGTTGTTTGCAGTAACGATTATGTGATTCACTAACTTCGTTTTAACGATATGAGACATTATTAATTTTCTTATAAGACAAATTGATATTGAGTGGCATCTCCGTCAGCAAATATACGAAAAACACGAAAGAGAAGAATAAAAACATTAGAATTCAAGCAAGGCACATGCATGTGTTTATTTCTTCAATGTCAATTAACACACATTTATACGTGTTATCTTATATGCATGTACGGAGTTTGACATTAAGAAAAGCATAATAATTGTTTTGGTTGAAGAGCGGCGGTTACCTCTTTTTAAATACAGTCAAAACATATGCTTATCTGTAAATTTTTTTAACAAGAAATTTATTTTTAAAATAAATTTTTAATGCTCTTAGTTAAACTTAATAAAACAATAATGTTTAATTTGACTAAATTGAAAGCAAACTGTATTTATTTTATTTACATATTTATTTTGCATTCGAATACGTATATATTTTCTACGTTTATGCTTATATGTATGTATGTACAAATGTACATACAAATGTTGTGGGTTATTTGTTTCGTCGACAAATTTGACAACGTAAAAATTATAGTCGTTTTTTTAAACTATGAGCAATTCGCTAACTATAACAAATGGTTTTAAGCAACAACGAGAATCGTTAAAAGTATTATTGAATAGCAAAATCACCAATTTTGTTGTTAAGTCAGTTAAACCAAGCAATAGTCGTTAAAAAAGAGTATTGAATCGCACTACTGGTTACCGTAAGAGCTGTTCAACTGTTACTTATTGCATTTCACTAATAAAATCAATCAGGACTCTGTCATAGGTGACCATACTGATCCTGTTTACACAGACCTTAATAAAGTATTCGACAAAGATAATCATTAAGGTCTTCTGCATAAATTAAACTTTCTGGTTTTCATCAATGAATACCCCTAAATGGATTTCATCATACATTTATGATTGGAGCAACGTGTTCTATTTAAAAACAACATCTTTAAAAATATTTCAGTTATATCTGGTGTAACCCAGGGCAGTCATCTTGGTTCAATTTTATTTTTATTTTTAATTAATGATCTTCCAAGTGTCATACAATTTTCTTCAGTTACTCTGATTTAACGAAATAATCATTGTTTCAGTCTGACTTGAATAGCTTGCACAAATAATGCAATACAAAGTTAATGGAATTCAACCTACTAAAATGCAAGTATTTCTATTTTTTAAAAAAAGAAAAAAAATGTATATGATGCCAAATTTTTTTTTTTAAGCCTTCAGTTAGAAGTGTTGAATAGCTATTTTAATTTGAGAATTCTGATCATCACTAAATTAATCTTCATATGTCATACTCATATGAATGTTCGTTACGTTTCAGATCAATTTTAAAATATGATTTAATAATATGGGACGCAAAATATAATGTAACAGTAATCATGTTAAATCAGTTAAAAACAATTTCAAATTTTCTACTTACGAAATTTATCATGACAGTCTGGATTCATCTTTCACCCTACCACTGCAGACTAAAATTAATCAGATTGCTAACGTTTAAAAGCCGCTGAACTCTTTATTTTGTAATCAATCTAATTAATAGCTGTAGAATAAATAGCTGCAGAAAAATAATAAAATGTTGTAGAGTTTCTTATATCTAATACCTATTTCAATATACCACATCGTTTAACTGGATGCCATCAGCGATTGTCCTAAATAATATAAAAGTCTTTAATGTTGTTTTCTGGTCAAATATACTTTTTGTGCCCACGGGCAAAACTAATACAAAAGTTTTCACTTTAAAGAACATAAAAGAAATCATAGCAAACGTTTCGTTTTGTTTATTTCCGTACTCTGGCTTTTACACAATAACGTTAAAAATTTAGTCTTAATTGTTCTAGAGAAAAAATTAGTTATTCATGTTTGCTAAATTAAGAGTTTATGCTGATGATTCATCAAGAGAAAAATCTTAACACGGGTTTGGGTAAGCGTAACATATTTTATATTGAAATTAGAAGAGATATTGATTTTAAATTAGTTTTATTTGGACACTTTTATGCATATAGAACGGATTTAATTTATTGCTATTTATTGGTAAATGTTAAGGTACCTGGCACTGTTTGCATTGCCAAATGGTTTCTTTTCTTATTATATGATTATGATGATTAACTAGCGAAGGTGTCGCAAAAATCAACGCCTACTTGTAGTAAAATTTTTAAGTTTTTTATGGCCTTTTTGCCTTATTGATTCAATGGAGTTCTCATTTAATTAATTTCGCTTTTGTTATGGGACTATAAGGTTTTCGTTACAAAATTTGGGTAGAATCCACTGATGAGCTATATGAAATTTGGATGACCATTTCGTTATTGCTTTCCCCGCAGTAACACATTTTCCCGTAGTAATACATTTCATTTTTTAGTTCAAAATAATAAATATTTCATGAGAGAGAATATCATGAAATATTTATATTTGAAGGAATCAAGCACAATTAAAGTAAATTAATAATTTTTTTTAAGATATTCATATGAAATTGAGTGCATGCGTCTATTTAATGTGTTAAAATAGCGACAGAATTAAAATTCCGTAATTCCTAAATCATGTCTCAAAAATCCCAAAGTGTGTGTTTTTTTAATTTTCGCACATAAAATGCACAAATGGCCAGAGGGCAAGAAAATACTTTTGAAAATAACTTAAAGCTTTTTAAAACTAATTTCAAAAATTGGATCTAAGAAATTAAATTTTTGTAGTTTGAGGACGACCTCAGTTAATGCATAAGGAAAATTGTTAAAGTTTTTTATCCAGCAATCATAATGATGTTTTTTTTAAGTTGAAAAAATAATTGAATTGCTAAGAAATTTTATTTTATAAAAAATTTTAAAAATATAAACTTAGTTTTATTATTAATGTTATTTTATAATATTTATTTAGTATTTTTTGCATTCCATTTAACAAAATTTTTTCAAGAGATTTTATTACATTAAAAAAAAATCCATATATTTTCGATAGATAAATTTCGTTGTCGTAGGTTTGGAGACTATCGGCCAGGAAAAATTAATCCAAAGAAGGAAAGTTACATAACCGAATGACAAGAAACCAGAACTGCTATATTCGGCTATGATAAATTTTACATACCGTTCACAGATTTAAATTTAGTTTAGTGAAGTAACTCTAATCAAAAAAAAAAAATAAAAAAAAAAAAAAATAAAAAATATTGAAGTGATAGAGATAAAAACTAAGAAAATAAATTTTTACATAAAAATGTCACTGGCTCTTAATGGTGTTAAGCAATTAAAAAATTTTTTTTTGCACCTCCTAAAAGATCTCCTAAAATGATTGTAAAAAATACCCATATTGATATCTTAAAAATGTGGTAAACAAAAGTACTTTTGCATGAAAACTTTAGAGACCCCACAACTGGAAAAAAATGTTGCTTTTAAATGCTGCAAAGGTTTTTAATAAAAACAACGATTGTATCATTTATAAATTCAAACAGAACTTTGATTGCTTTTTTTACAGTATTGGGGATTTCCTTTTTTTCTCTATCATCGTTTGAAGATTTTTAATAAAAAAAATGCACAGATATTGAAATCAGTGTGTAAAATAAGAAAAAAATTAAAGTTACAATTGTTGAACAGCAATTTTAATGAAGGATTAAAGTATTTCAACAAAAATGTGTGTGAGTTTTGTGTTTTTTTGTTCTTCTTAAAATATGATTTAATGAAATGGTTTTTTATATCAGATGTTTGTAGTGGAAAAACATCGATTGATTGTTAAATAAAAATCTTTAATAAAAAAATATTTGCTTTCATACACATTAATGAATAAACATGTCGCTCAAAGTATTTTCAATAATGAAAAGTGTTTCGTGGAAATTGTAATTAATATTTTGTTTGTAGTAAAGCAAAAATACATTTATTTGTGACTTATGATTGGCTTTATAACTATAATCCATCATATGCAAAAAATAATTATTTATTTATATAAAAATTGCTAATAAGTTGAATCTTTTATCATCTCTGGCATCAAGTTAATAAAAATCTAAAATCACTTTAGCAATATTAAAATGTAATTTATTTTTAAATGTCATAAATTTCATTAATGTTGGCCGCAGCTACCAAATGACAGGGACATAGAAGCATTTTATATCCTCAAAAATGTAACTTTCAAATCTTTATAGAGCCAGCTGTAAATTTTCTCATTTGAACAGTGCTTAACTAATTATTGAGTTGATAAATTAAACATCAAATGCACGAAATATATTCCATTTCCTCTTTGTTTGTAACACCTTTCCAAGACTAAAAGTAATTTTTTCAAACTTCTTCAAAATGACTGTATTATTTACTGAAACAAATTTTTTGAAAACAAGTTTTTAAATAGATTTTTCTTATAATCTTTAAAGAATTTTCAATGGAATTAATCAATTTGGCTACTAACCACAGAACAAAATGTCAAACTGTCAAATGAAGCATCACACTGTGCTCACTTTTTTAAATTTGTGATCAGTATACTGTAGCAAATCAGCATGAAGATTACCGCCTGAAAAAATCCTTTCAAATCATAAACTTTGAAAATCAGTGTTTATTAATTTGCGCAAATTAGTGACGACTTTTTTGGCGCAAAATGGTGTTGAGAGCGATAAGACTCATTTTTATTTTAACGAGGAAAATTGCTGCGTATGGAGAAGAGATCCAACAGACTGCAGTAAAAGCGGAATAATTTACCTTTTAGTCCGGTTAAAAGGCTGGCGGGGTCAAAGCTGACGCTGATACACTACCTGCAATGACAATCTTTGTCGTACCATGATCAATAATATTGTGATTCAAAATATTGATCACATTAATCCGGTCGATATGTAGGTGATGGCGCCACGTTTCGTTCGGCGACACAAACATTAAAATTTATTTATAAATTAATTTCAAGAAATGAACTTTTTAATGTGCTTTCAAAGTCGCACGAAAAGTCACGTTATTACAATTTAGGATTCTATGGAGCTTAAGACAGCATTCTCTAATGAAAATTCAACGTATTTTCTAATGTTCTATAGGGTTGTGATAGAGGTCACCGCTGTACCAAATGTTTATGCTCATTTTCTTGCTATTTATTTTCTTAAAACTTTAAATATTGACGGTTTATTAAGAGAATTTTAATTAAAATTGATGCATTCTAAGTTACTCATTCATTATTTCCATTTGCCTCTACAAAATAATGCTAAATTTTCTATTTTATCATGCAACGTGTTCGCAACACAGTCTATAGAATTTTAAGTGGTTTTTGAAAGTTTGTAAAATTTATTTAACTGAGGTAGATTTCACTTGGGAGTGTGAAATCCTTCGCCTACACACTAAGAAAAATACAATATCAATGTTGCTTTCACAAATATTTTATGTTCATATCAAAAGGTTTGGAATGTATCTTTCAAGTTATTTGCATTTCAATTGGAAGTTTATTAGCAAAACAGCGACAATATACTTCACATTTGCATTTTCAACACACAAGTTCTATACGGTACATAATTTATCATTCTGCCAACAAGAAATGTTATTTGTATGTAAAAATTTTATCAAGAAATTTTAACTGTTTTTTAAATTACTCTCGCTAGTTGTTAAAAAAAAGTACTTTTTTCAAGGGAGGTATTATAAAAGCAATTTTTTGAATAGCATTATTTATTATAAAAGTTATTTGTTAAAGGTTGGTCTTATGCTTTTTTGAAATAATTTTATCTACAATTTTTTACTTTTTTTTAAAGATATGTTGTTTGTTACCGTTTAGGTTATTGTGTAAGAGGGTCCTTTTTAGCGGTTCTTTCATAAAAAAATAAAATGCATATACTCTTAATTCTGTTAATTAAAAGTTATCCTTTTAAAATATATTTTTTTAGTTTTTTTTTATTAAAGGCTCCTTTTTAAAGGTACTTTTTTTAAATGTACTTGAAAAAGTACTTTTAATAAAGTTTCTCTCTTAATATCTAAGCAACTTAATTAAATCAGTAAGTCAATTTCTAACTGTTTTGTCTACTACAGGCTTTTAAAGTGTTTTTTAAAAGGTACTTTTTAAAAGGTACCAAAAAGAGATACTTTTAACAAAGATTAAATTTTAGTTTTTTTAAAGCTCTTTTTAAAAAGGCTTTTTGAAAGTTCTGTGTTACAAACGTACTGATTTAAATGTATATTTTTTAAACGTACTTAAAAAAGTACTTATGATAAGGACTCTGGGATAATATTTAAGCATCTTTATTGAATCAACAAGCCCAACGCTAATTATTATTTATAACTTCCTTTTAAAAGGCTTTTTAAAGGTACTTTTTTAAAAGGTACTTTTTTAAAAGGTACTATTTGAAAAGGTACTATTTTAAAAGGTACTTTTTTAAAAGTTACTTTATAAAAAGGTAGTTCTTAGTTTTTTTAAAAGCCTTCTCTTATGAAAGGCACTTTTTTTAAAGGTACTTTTTAAAAAGGTACTTAAAAAGGTACTTTAAATAAAGGTTCTATTTAAGTTTTGTAAGAGCCTTCTCTTAAAAGGCTTTTCAAAAGTTTGTTTTATAAAAGGTACTTTTTAAAGGTATTTTTAAAAAAGTACTTTTGATAAATACTCTGTTTAAATGTAAAGGTAGGTAGGTGTCTATTTGAAAATTTTTTTTATTTTTTTATATATATTTTTATATTGGAGTTATTTGCTTCTGTTTTTCCTTAAAGCAATCTTTTCTTTTGAAAAGTGCTTTTCAAAAGTACTTTTGTTAAACTTAATTTCTTAATAATGCAATTGTAAAGTACCCTTTACAATTCTGTAAGTGTTACATTTTTGTAAAGCATTTTGTTTTCTTTTATTTTTTAAGGCAGTATAGAGGAACTTGTCTTTCTGTACATTTGTTTTGCAGTTTTTCCTGGTTAAAATGTTTAGCTTTTGGTAAATAGTGCCGAATAATTTTATGTCTTGTTAACTAACATTGTATTTGTTTCATCATGTGTACTTAAAACATTATTATAATTGTATAAAAGGGAATCATAAATGCATCCGTGCATATTAAAAACTCTCACAATTACACCTTTTAATATTTACGTACTATTTCATACTTCAAACTTTACAAAATTAAATAAAGTTCCACACACTGCCATCCAATTACACACTTTCTTGTGTGCATTTGTTTTTATTTTTTAATATAAAACTAACAGCAGCATAAAACAATAACACATTGTATTAAAGTTTCATTTTAACATAAAGTTAAATGTGCGGAAATTAAATGTATTAAATTTAATGTCGTTTTTTTTCTTTTCTTAAGTTTTATTTTTAAAGGAACATTTTTAAAATGTCGTTGTAAATGCATTACTTTCAAACTAATCTGACATGTTGTAGAGCAATTAAACACACTGTGCATTTCGCTCCTTCGAAGTATGAATAAATAAATGAAAAAAAAAAATAAATAAATAAAAGCATAAGTGTGTTACTTTTCCAACAGGAGAAATAAAAAAACATAAATAAAACTCGTGCAAATGTTTGAAATTGTCTGCGTGTTGGTAAAATTCCATAGAAATGCGTGTCGCTGGAAACAAGTGTTCAAATCAACATTTATGAACAAATTTGTTACGAATTCACATGTGATGTGAGCAAAAGTTTAAAAGTTAGTTGAGTGTAAAAGGTAAGTAAAAAATGGTAAAATAGTCAACATCATGTGTTTAAAATTGTGTTAACTCTAAAATTTAACTGACTTCTTCACGGTGTCATTTACACGAAACATGCTGCAGGAGTATGTAAATCGGATTTATACAAATACAGAAACCTTCCTCAACAGAACGTTTGAAAGATTCGCGCGATGGGGGAAAAGTTATGTTTAAAAAGTTTTTCCTGCTAAGTGGAGTTATACAAAACATTTGTGTGCTTGTGTTAGTATGTGTTTTGCAAGTTTATGTTGTAGCTACGTTTTTAAAACGAAAAATATTTAAATGCAGTTGCTTGATTTACAATAAGAAATAAAGGTAAGAAGAAAAAGTTTTAAATTATATGTCAACTTACTTTCAAAAATATTAAGTTGCGATTTAATAAAATATTTTATTTTGAAATATTTAATTGCAAGAAATCTTGTGTTGTAATGGCACTAGTACGCAGCTTTTGCTTTTTTATTTAAATATATAAAAATGTAAAATTCTTAAGTGGAGAGGATTCCAGCTATAGAAATATATATTAAAATGGTGGAAGCCAATCAGATTATGTAGAAACTAATCGAGATTTTTATCGGAATGTTACAAGAACTCATTGTTGAATGTCATTTAAACCCGAAAAAACAAGTCTTTGTTTATAAATTTTAAATTTTTTCCCAGTCAGGGATTGAACTATGGAATATTTTAAATGAATTAAAATTTACTCTTCTGGCTATAAGTTCATTTTTAATTTTGAAAAACTTTTTTTCAGAAAGAAAAATTATTTTGAAAATGTATGAGGACTTTTTTCAAAGAAAACAAGAAAAATAAGGCACCAGCAGAATATAGTGCCGCATTTTCCAGACCGCTGCATCCTTCATCAGCATTTTTCGCATCTAATTTAATCTTCGCATTGTGTAAATTATAAACATCATCTATTAACCAACTAATCAATATTAATTTGGTTAGAGGAAGTCAACACACAACTCAAAGCATTTCTTTGTTACTTTCTCTACAACACGTCTTGTACATTTGTTTTTACTTTTGTACCAAACCATCGGTATGGCCACGAGATGCAATTTTGTCTTTAGTCATTCATACTTGTTTCCTCACAATGTTACAGATGCTGTTTAAAACTGAACCTAAGCCAAAAAAAAAAATTAATTTTAATTCATAAACTATTTTATAAGTTCGAGGGAGATTGAAGAAAAAAACTATTCCAAAAATACTTATTCGAGAGCAATAGCAAAATTTTTATTGATTGCATATCTCTGTAACAATAATATGATAAAATTCTTTCTTGCCAAAAATAAAACCGAAATGAAAACAGACAAACAGATAGAGAGTCCATCAAATATAAATTAAAAATTGTTTAAATCCTAATTGTGTATAATCGTTTAAAAGGAAAGTCTATGTACATTAAATTTTAACTCCTAGGGATACAAATTTTAATTTCTATATTTCATTGCAAATAAAAATTTTTTGTGCAGACAATTCATGGATATGCTGCATCACATTAACCCATCGCTCTGCAGATAAAATATTCAGCCGATTGAACACCATCTGAATATCATCTATTTAATAAAAATAATTTCGATTCACGAAAATTGTTTCGAGAGCATAGAAAGAATAAAAGCGAAATGAAATGCTTTAAAAATTATTCCGTTTTCTAATGGGTTGAAGGCGATTCTACGAAAAAAGAAAAAACATGATGGGGAAATCCATAATAACTGTATACTAAACCGGTTCCTTTTTTCATGCTTTTTAGCTTATAATGCGGCAAAGTCACATAGTACAATTGAACCATATTTAACCGTGTATTAAGCCACTCTTTGTTTTTAATCAACTTGAAAAAATATCCATTTCCGACTCAATAAAGTATATTTATTCTGAGTCCTTATGCGAAATCGATTGAGCTTTGTCCGTGTGTCCGTCTGTGTTAGTAATGAATTTAATTTTGCCAAGACACTAGATGAGCTAGAGAAAATTTAAGTTCACCAATCGATCAGACAAAGTTTTTGCTATTGAAAATCAGCAAGATCGGTCCATGGCCTTTGAGGCAGCGGACGAAATACAACGCCTCTCTCTAATCTTACCATATCATTAAGAATAATGAAGTAACTAAAAAGAAATATATGGGGCGATAGAAAATAAAAAAATAAGAAAAAAAAAACACCAAGTGAAAAAATTTGCACTCACCCATTTTTCCGAGTTATTTGCCTCTAAACTTTTCATAGAAAAGTACGATTGTGCACCATATCTTGAACGATATCAATATTTTTTAAAAGCTTTTAAAAAGACCTTTCAGAAAACACTAAATTTGTTTAACTGCTTAACCCGTTAAGAGCCGGTGATATTTTTATGTAGTTTCTTTTTTAATTCTCTGTCACCTTAATATTTTTTTTTTGATTAGAATTACTTGAAAGGTCTATATGATTCGGCATAGCCGAATCGGATTCTTGTTGACATTTACTATTGAATGACATCGTTCCAAGAATTTATTGCAGGATCTAAGATAGTCCTCCGTTATTCCATTTTTGTATCCGCGTTATCTCTAATTTAATTTTTTTTTTTAGCGGCGATAGCAATATGCATTCTGTGTAGTTGTCAAGTGTCTGTCAAATTACTTGAACTATCGAGACGTCTTCTAATTTTTTAAATTATAATTTATGCTCTAGAAGAAATGATAAGCTTTCTTCTTTATCGATAAAAACAAAGGTATTTATTAGCTTCGCCTTAAATGGTCCAAACATATTTTTTTGTGTTTTTTAACGCTTGTCGTGATATAAATTTAAAAAAAATATATTTTCTTCATAAATAAAAGAATATGCCAGTGTTCGATAGAAAATTTTTTATTGCAGATTTTTCTTTTTAAATTCGAATGAGATAAAAGAAGAATCGAAAATAATGATAATGGTTATTTTTAATAGCACAATGGTTTCAGAATTTATTTATTTTTGTAGGCCTTTATGCGAAATTTCACAAATAAATATTTCAGAGATAAATTTACATTAAGTATTCTTTTACGTAAATAATGTGATAACTTTTTGTCACCTTAAATAAATGTGTTTCATGCAGCATGCTCAATTGAACGAGGATGAAAGGCTGCTCTCAGCCCTTTGACTGCTTTTGCTAATGATTTGATTTAATAAATTTAGCTTATTTTGGTTACAGAAGCTATAAAATAATTGAATAGCAAACAAAAGCTTAGATTGTTGTTGCGATATAGGCCAATATTTTATTGTTAAACTTAATAGTATTGAATTTATATATTTGAGAACACAGTCATTTTTTAGTATGTATTGATTAAAACTTTAAAAAGGGTTAAAATATATTTGAAATATTTTTTTTTTATTTGTAACACAATGCTTCATAATCGCAACCAAAGTAGTGAGTCAAGTGACTAAATAAGTTCTACTTGAGTTCTTATTTTGACGCCTTAAAAGTACTGCACTGAATGCTGTTCGTGACAACAAAAGCTAACGATGTTTGTGTAACTAACAGTTCAATAAATGGAAATCTTTTATACAAAAAAAAATAAAAAACAAAACAAAAAAAAAAGCAGAGATATCACTACAACCTGTTTTGGTTTTTATTCTATGAACCTGTGTGATTTGTGTCATAGGCACAGTAACACTTTTTATAAAAATTTGCAAATGGCATATCAGCTTAAAATAATAAAATAATTTATATATTTTTTTTACAAAATTAAAAGGTGGTTTATTTAAAATGTTCTTCTAGTAAGTAGATGAATTCCAAAAATTATACAAAAAAAAAAAAATAATTCCTCGAATGATTTAATTTTTTTTTTAAAATGTGAGCTTAACTCCAACAGTTTTTTTAAGAGAAGTAGCACTTTAGGCAATAATGCCTTTTTGGTTTTTTTTGTAACCGTGCTACATTCTTTAGGAAAGGAATAGATGAGAGATAAGACAGGTGGTGAAAAGAGAAAAATAGATGTAGCCATTTTATTAGTTATTTTACCGACGAAGGAGGCTGCATGTTTTAATGTTAATTCTAAAAGTTTATTTTTATTAAAGCTTAATATGATCCTGAGTCTTCGTAATTTGCAAAAGTGCAACAAAACACAAAACTCAAGTTAAAATTTTTAGACCTTTAATTTCATAGAACATTATATCGTTTTATTCAATCATTTTCTATTTTTAATTATAAAACACATGCAACATTTCTGTTTTTCTTTTTGCTAAATGCGGCCATACTATTCGCAACTGCTATTTCCATTTATAGACGAGTTATAAAGCCTAAAATTCATTAATGTAAAAATATCTGGCAGCATCTTTCAGTATGTTCAAGATGAAGAATTTGTATAAAAAAATTTCTATAACTCAAAAAACTGAGTGCTCTTTATAAGATTTTTTTTTATAAATTTGTATTCAATTATGTAAATATTGATATTTTAGGAATGCTAAAATGTTAATGCCTTCAGCGAAATATTATTTAAACGGATCTTAAATTTTTTTAAGTCATTGGCGATAGAAACGTTACGTGTTTCTTCACCCCTGTAAGTAATTTTTCCAATAGCAAATTCCATTTCTTTTTATACCATTCACTCCAAAAGGTGGAAAAATGTTACATCTAAGTTCGTCATTCTGTTTACAATTTCTACCGACCCCCATAAAAATATATACTGTAAATTCTTATGCATAGCGAAGTCGACTATGCGATGTCCATCTATTCGTCCGTGTTAGTGTTAAAATCAACTTCGCCAAGGCACAAGATGAGCTTGAGAAAAAACACCAATCGATCAGACATAGTTTCGAAAATTTTACTATTAAAAATCAGTAAGATCAGTCCATAATTCCAATAGAAAATTAAAAAATAAGAAAAAATCCTCAAGTAAAAAAATATGCGCTCCTCCATAATTATCGAGTTATGGGCCTCTGAACTTTGCATAGAAAATACGATTTGAAGATATCAATATGGATATCATTTGTATGCTTTTGAAGAGATCTTTCAGAAAATACTAAAATTTTTAAAAAATTCTTAACCCATTAAAAGCCGATGATATTTTTGAGTAAAATTTTTTTTTGACTTTTTAAATTTTTAATTCTCTGTCACCTTAAAATTTCTTTTTTTGATTGGAGTTTCTTAACAAGATTTACATATATATATAGTTTAGGGTATATAAAATTTGGCATAGCCCAATGTAGCACTCTTACTTGTTTTAATTTTTTCTATTGCATGACATCTTTCCAGGGATTTATTGCAGGATCTAGGAATTACCTCCATAATTTAATAAACATTTTTTTTCACTGTTGCCTTGTTCTGAAATATTTTTGTTTAAATAATACATTTCAATCAAAGTAAAGAGTACACGACACCTGGGACGGCTCTGACCTCAAATTCAACTATAACTTAGATTTTACAAAATAACAAAAGTGAAACTTTATTTCGAGAGTTATTTATTGAACTAAATCACTGTAAAACTCTGCAAAAGCATTTTAATTGTTTGTAATTGTCATAATTTAAAATCTGCTTTAAGAGTCTTAAGTCATTTTATTTTCTTTGTTAAAAATTTTGTCACTGTGGCGTGATTTTTCAGCCATAAATGTGCATTATCGTGGCAGTTGTCGTCATCAGCAAAAACGTTTTGTTTAGCAGCGGAAAGTTCACATCCATAAAAAGAACATTTTGCATTCACACATACAAAATTGGTGGATTTTGTTCATTCACATTACGAAAAAGTTGATGTTGTTATGTCAAACCAGCAACTATTTTTCTCTTTGTTTGCTTGTAATTGAACATGTGTATGTGAGAGTGTGTATTTGTGTAATTCATGTCAACAAACAACGTGAGTCGTATAAAGAAAATTGTATTTATTTATTACACATGCATCAGCAAGGAAATGTAAAAAAAGAGATCCGGCTCTAAAAAAATTTTCTGTGTGTAAATCATATGAAATTCCTTAAGTGTGTGTAAATGTGTGTGTGTGTGTGTGTGAGGTAACATAAATGGAATAATATTATAAATATGGCACATGCCATTTTATATTAAAATTATGAACAGTTGGTAATAAATTTTAATGGAATATAAATATATTTTGACTTTATAATTTTAGTTTTATTTTAAGAATGAAAATCTCTAGAGAATGAAATATTAATAAAAATGATACAGTAAATATCAACATTTTAAAGAAAACGAAAGAGAAGAAAAAAAAGTTTTAAGCCTCAGACCTTGAAATTAAAGTTTTAAAAATATTTTCATAAGAGGGTTTTCATAAAAATAAAAAAAAATAAAAATATAAAATTATTTAGGTTTAACCACCAATTTTACCTTCACATGCAACTAAACACCAACACACACATTCACTCACACAAGTCATATTCCAAATAAATATTTTAAAACAATATTGTAAATTTGTATTTAATTGTAAAACTTCTGTTTGGAAATTTTGTCGTACGTGTCTAAATAAAAGCCATATGGGGTTTATACGCATTAAATGTTATAGACTTTCAGAGAAAATAAAATTTAAAATAAATATGAATAAACTATAACATTAAAAAGCTTTCATAAAGATAGACAGACAAACAAACATACATTAATGGGCATACAGTGATGTTCAAAATATTTACAATAAAATAGTAATTTCATTCCATTTAATATTTTTAAAAACCAAAAACTATTTACTTTTAATTTAAAATTAAAATTACTGTCAAGGACACGTTAAAACTAATCAGTGTTTACTTCTTTAAAAATCATAATTATGAAAGAAATTCTAACGGTACTCTACTGCTAATGTAAAAACCTTCAGATTAAGGAGGAATAAATTAGAATGATCATAAATTTTTCTGAAAAAATGTCTTTCTACAATCCGGACAGGTCCAAGAAGCCAATATAGCTGGAAAGAAGTCAATTTTTTAATGTTTCAAAGTTCACATAATTTGTTTGGTAATTGTTAGACAACTAACTACTGTGAACAACTGTATATCAGGTTTTTTATTTTTAGCGTATTTACTTTGGTATGATGTTATGAAAATGAACAATTGCATTGTCACTGTTGTTATAGCAACTCAGTCGATTGACAGCATCCCATTTGAACTGATCGTAACATCAAAGAAGAGCAAATTTTTATTTTTTTTATTTTTTTACACTGCATTATGACAGGTATGTTTAAGCTGTATTATAAATAAATATAGGAAAATAATAGATAAGAGGAAATATGTGCTTGTGTGGTAAAAATTTAGCATTTTATGGTTTTTTGAGTAACTTCCAAATAGGATTCCCGTGGATTTTTATAAAACGAATTGGGCCCGGTTGATCTGTGTAATATCCACTTTAGATGGAAAACAAATTGTCTGCAAATATTTACCGGTAAACTTTTTATATACATATATAGATAACATACCCATAACACGGAGATAACTGTATCATATGTGGATTGCCGAAATAATAAGCAAAGAAAGGGTACAAGCTGTCATTAGCTATTTTCTTGCTAAGAGTGGGCTACAGGAAACTTAAACAGATGATTATTACAATAAAGTTAAGTTAGACGTACGGAGATTAACGTATTTAAATTACGAAATATGGATAAAAGCAAAAAGATCTGAGAAATATTTTGAAGACTACAACAAAATTTGTTGAAATGATCTTCCTTCTGAAAACGTGATGAAAATTCCAAAGGATTAAGAGATCCAATCGTCAACGTCAAATTTTGGTAGGAAGCACAAATGATGGTTAAACTGCTAGAAATTTGTTTAACAAGCTTCCTTCCAGAGGGGGGCGAATGAAAGTTTAATAAAAAGACTGGGAATAATTTTAAGAACAATGTCATCTGATTATGCAATTAATTAGGCAACATTCCGAAAATATGCAACGGATACTGCGGACTATACGTAGAACTGTATGAATGGTACTATATTCCATCAAGCGTCCACCTAATTTTGATTCACCGTGCAGACATAATTAAAAATGCGGCACTACCGACAGGAATGATGTCGGAAGGAGCACTAGAGTCTCGAAATAAAGATTTTAGATTTATTCGCGAACATCAAACTGGAAAAATTTCACGAGAGAAAGCAATGGAAGAACCTTTCAATTATTTGTTTCTGTCATCAGATCCAGTAATTGCATTGTTTTTTACAAAGCCATTTCTTAGGTCTCAAAATATAGCACTATTAGGTGATGCAGACATTTCGTTTCTTTTAGATCCTTTCATACAGGAAAATGAAGAATAATTTAATTAAATGATTATTATTTTCATTATATACATTTATATTTTTATGTTGTTTATTTATCTCTATGGCTGGCACAACATGCCTGTGACTGTAAATAAGATTCTGGTGTATAACAGAAGCTATTTTGCCAATAGGTATGTCTCTATCTAAAAGCCCTTAGTAAATCATTACATTTTACTTTTTTAAAATTTTAATTGATTGATTTGTACCAGATATGCTGTTCGAGGAAGCTCAGGAGGCAAGGAATAAAGACTAAAGAGCCTATAGATTACATCATTCGCGAGAATTGGACGTGTAGCCACTAATTAGGATGTAATGCATAATCCTTTATTGTCTTCAGACTCTTTAATAAAAAGTTTCGCTCAAAGCTGCAAATCAAAAGATTGAAGTACGATAATGATAACAAAAAATTATTAAAAGACTGTGTGCTTAAATTAATTATTCATTTTTTTTTTTGAGGGAGATGGGCGTAAAAGTTGGGGGATCAGGTATATTTTTTTAGGAGTCCATTCTACAATTATAATACCCTTTTTTTTGTGCAAATTAAGTTGATGTACTAAAAATCAAGGAAATTATGCCTTTTAAATACAAATTGTATGGGAAGTGGGTGTAAAAGTAGGCGAATACTTTTCAAACTTCAAACAAATGATTCTGATTGTTAAAAATGCTATACGAGTATGCCAAAAAACAATGCCGTAGGTCAAAATTTAATTTTCAGTTTGAATAGGGGGTGGGAGTAAAAGTGGGCGTTTCATTGTCCTTCGACAACTTCTTCTTTTTTTAGCCGCTCGTCGTAAGAATCTAAGCCAATGTGTGTCGCAGGAAACACCCTACGAAAATTTCTCAAAAAAATTTATAAAACAAATTTTACATGAGGTCTTTTTCTAAACGAATTTTCAGAATAAATATTTTCAAACTGAGAAAAGAAAATTTTGGAGAAATTTATTTCAAAAAGTACGTTTTTGTTATTTTTACTAAAAATTAAAATTGTTATTGTTTTATGAAAAATTTTAAAAGTATCAGAAATATTTCTTTTGTTAAATTTAATCACAAAAGTCACAAATTTAGTTTAATTTCTTTATTTTTTCGGTGAGACTTGAATTTACAATGTCTAGCACTTGCAGTAAGACAGAACTGAGATAAATGATCTTTAATTTAAATTTTTTTCCAATTCTTTAAAAGCCATCATGACATTTTTGTTTGTAAAAATTATACGCTTGAAAATAAAATTGTGTTTATCACTAAAGAATAGTTTTGACTATCTTGCACCAAAGGCTCGATGTTCTGCTTTACTAACCAGGTTCTGCAACTAATTATTTCATGACGGGTAAGCCCAGTATCGCTACTTTTCTATATAACTATGCAGCCTCCTTAAACTTATCATCTTATATTGTGAAGTTTCAAAATAACTGTTTTCTTTTCTAATTGAGACTTAAGGCGATTTACACTGCTGTCTTTCATTTGTACGCCTTTTTAACAACTCATCAATCACTGCTAGTTAACAAAAACAATATCCTTTCCTATTATAGCCTTGATGGGATATGAACTTTGGTCTTCTGTTTAACAAACAACCGTACACTTTCACCAAAAATCCACTGCAGTGCTAAACATTTGTTGGCAAATTTTGCTTTTTCTTATGATGACATTCACCACATTTTTTAGTGGTAAAAGTAAAGACTTATATTAATTGTGGAAACAGTTTTATATATTTTCTATTATTTAAGGAACACCACGAATAATGAAAACTAAATTCATTAAAAAAAAAAAATATATAGAAAAATTATAATCTTTTGAACGCTACTGTACACCTACGGATACACTAACACTAATACAATAAAATCTCACAGACAGAAAGTCTAAATGCATGTCCTTAATAATAAAAATTAAGTTTATTAAGGAAAAATGAAAGATAAATAAAAGCATCTTAGAATGTCATGTTTGACATGTGTTTGCACGCATGCATGTGTGTTTGTACACATATTTATGGCTGCGTGAGTATATTGCTGATGATACTGTTAAAGAATATTAAATACTAAAATTAAGATGAATAACAAACATATGTTTGTTTTTAACTCATACAGACAGACTAATGAATGTGATTCAAACTCATTTAATATTAAATATAAAATCAAAGAAAATACTGATGTTTAAATGTTTATTTTAAATTTAATCAAGTTCAACAAGTAGAATGTGAATTTTTAAATCAGCAAATGATTTCTAATAAAATTTTTATTAAGAGTTAATGACGTCTAATAAACTGAGAATTAATGCTGACATCTTGTAAAAATTTAGAGAATATTGGAAAAATTAAATTATTATTCAGCAAAAATTGAAAAAAAGGAAAAGAAGGCAAACTAAAAATTTCGTTTCCCATATTATTTGAAGCAAGAATCTGCTTGCTTTTATTCTATTTTTTAAGCCTTTGAGCTGCAACTGCATTTGTTTATCGTAATCTTATTGGAGTTTCATTTATCACACGTACATACATACTGACATAGTGACATACTTATAAACATGAATGTAAAAACTTCAATTGAGCACGAGTCAATTTTTAACTCCTTTTCTTGTCTTCAGTCAGCTTAACACAGATTTTTGTTTTAAAAGGTGCTTTGCCTTGCAGCCCTTTGTCCGTGAGCACTAATTTTTTTCCATATAATTTTCTGCAGTTTTTAGAAAAAATGAATTATTTTTTTTTATTTTTATCCTGGGAATAAGGGAAAGCAAACGATTTTGCTTGTTTTTTTGAAGGGGACTAAAACTTTACATTGGCAACTACATACGTCATCAGGTAGTTATTCATACCTCTCTCAGTTTTTATACCCTTTACCACAGATGAAAAAAGGGTGTACCTAATTTTGTCAGTCCGTTTGATATTTCTACAATATCCATTTCCGACCCTATAAGTCGATTGAGTGATATCAGTTTGTCTGCCTGTAAGTCCGTTCATGTTCAGGTTAAAATCAACTTTGCCAAGGCAAAACACAGCGCCTGCCTCTAATTTTTCCATATCATTTTGTACAGTTAAGTAACTCCAATCAAGAGAATAAAATAATAGGGCGATAGAGAATTAAGAAAAAAAAAATAAAGAAACAAAAAAGGATGTTGCAAGTTCGTAGATCATTAGTCATCAATTCTCTGTAGCAGCCACTGTATATTGTGCGGACGACTGCCTGAATTAAGGACGCACAGTGAAATGTTATGGATAGAATTTTGTGAGTAAATTATCATGTGATTGTGGCTTAGAGCCACAGATAAAATAAATCAATAAGTGTCACAGAAAAGCAAAACAAAAATTGCCTCGCTAATATTTTCACTCAAAAGAATCCTTTCGTTTAAGTTAAAAAAAAAAAAACAATAAAAGATTTATGTTAAAATTTATTTTTTATTTCTTTGTTTTTAAAAAAATCAAAAAACAACTGAACTTTTTCTGTTGAATTGCACCTGACAAGACATTTAAAGAAGCCACATACTGTTCATCTTCTTGTAGCACACACTGTGTGTCATAAAACATAAAGAAATTAAATCATACAAATATTTTTGATGACATTTTTCTACAATTGTGTCATCAAATTCTAAAAACTGAACTATAAAGAGAACTTTGTAGTTGTTAGATGACGTAAAGTTAATGTCAGGATGTAAAAAAAAAATTTATTTCCCAACATAAATCACAACATATGAATGTACGTTTATATATTTCAAAAGATTTTTCTTATATAAATGTATGTATGTGTGTAAGTGAGTATGCATATAAGTATGTATGTATGAATGCATAAATGTATGTATGTACGTTCACTGTTCTCGCTGTGCTCCCATATTCATTGCTTTCCGGAAGAAGAGGATGATGAGCTCCATCACCATCACCATCACCATCATCATCATCATCATTGTATGACACATGTTGACAACAAATTTAAGTTATTTTAATGGTGTCATATATTCTCCAGTTGTAGTTGTTTAGTCTAACAAACATGTCTGTTGGTGTCTAAGTTTTATTTTTTTTTATATTCTTTTTTGTATATTTTATTGTGTCTTAATGTAGAAAATATCCTGTTGCTTTTTCATATTTTTTAAACTTTTATACTGATTTTATCCAAATTTGAAATACACAATTAAATGTAACTTGTGCAAATTGTGTTACACTCGCTCGTAAAATATTTCAATTTTTGACTCTCACACAATTAAATTTGTTCGAAAATTTATTTCTATATGAATCTCATCCAAAGTATTAAAAAAATAAAGTTTTATTTTATATTTTTTTTTATGTGCAGAGTTGCTTTTTTGATTTGTACGTACAATTGGAACTTATATTTAATTTTTTTAAATTTATCATCTGCCAAGCACCCTCTCCCTTGGATTTTAATTTTTGGAAAAACTATTTTTTTTAATAGAAAGAAATAGTTGCGTTACTTACAACAACCAAATAAGATTGCTTAAGGGAAATGTTCAAAGTATTTGAAACTCTGTTCTTTCCAACTTTTACTAATAACTTTGTCACTTTATAAGAAATTTATGTAAAATACAATGCTCTGGGAATTTTTAATTAGATGTTAAACAGATTATGTCGTAGTTGTGAATAGTTGCTAAAAAACAAACAAAAATTAGATTAAGATAAGACTAAAGATTTTAAAAATAAACTTTTAAACTTTTAAAAAAATATTTTCCCAAAGCAACAACCAAATTGTTAAACAACTTTTATGAACCTAAATATATTGCAAATAAAAAAATTTTTACATCCAAACTGTTTATAAACATGTTGCACAGTTAAGCCTGGTACTCTGTTCAAATGTATGGAAATTGTTCAGCAACATTATTTATTTTATGTGGAAACTTGACATTTACAATGTGATTTCTATCTTGTGATTTGGAAGAACTTAACGTTTTATTATTTTCATGTAAACTAAATTGTTTTAGAAATCTAAGCAAAATGTTTACATATGATCAGCTAATGTTTAAAAATTTCGCATCAAATAATGCCTCCCTTTTTAATGATGACCCCTACTTATGCAATGAACAAGTTCGCTGATTTCATAAGAGCACATTCCGTTGTAGTAACGACAAAACAGGGAAACACACCCCATATTGCGTCGATAACCCAGTGAGTCAATAGAGCTGGATACCCTACTGTCACCGATGAGCTTCTTCGCTCTCTCCTGCACGCGGTCGAGTAACTTTAAAATAGACTTTGAAGCACCGGACCATAGAGGAGAGTTATATTCCATTTTCGGTCTGATGGAAGTGACATAAATAGAAAGGAGATCAGATGGAGTGAAGTATATCCTACACCGTTTCAGAAAATATAGGCACTTGAATGTTTTATTTCACAGCTTTGATAAAATGTTGCCCGAAACATTTCATATGTTTTTCTACAGTAAAAACAGACTACTTCTTCTGCAACATTTTTCCATGACTTTTTCATACAAATTTTTTATGTATGCGGTGTGGCAGCATTCCGCGTGAAATACTTAACAGAGTACCAGGCTTAAAGAGGACAATGTTTAGGACAAAAGCTTTTGGAGGAGCTTCAACTAGAATTTCTTTTAGATCCAGAATCTTTTACTACTTTAGGTGGAACAGGATACTATTTTCTAAGAAACTAAACAACTAAACTGGACTGCAATGACAAAAAAATTTAAGTTTGATAATATTAAATTAAACTGCCTGGATAAAGTGGCATAGTTTAAACTATGACAATCTCCAACAATCAAATGTTAAACTAAGTGTGAGTTTGATAAGCTTGAGTTTTTAATTACTAAGTAAATGCATATCGAAATGCAGTACTACTATTTCTAAGCGACAGCATTCTTCAATTACTTTTGAAAGTCAGTTGTAAGTTTTTATCTTCCTTATCCTTTCTTAAGCTTCTACTGATTCCTAAATAGTCACTCACTTTAATTTCATTCTAAATGTCGATTAGTTGTTTTAGAGTTCGATTCTCATCACAGAGACCCCGTTTTCAAAAGCTGTTACACTTAGTTTCTTTATTAAAGTGGTACTCAATTTAAAGCAAACTAAATAACATACTCTCGCGCCAAGCTTCTTCCTGTAGCAGTCAGCAGATATCATATTTGAACTCTGACCATATGAGTACTATACGAGTTGCCTCTAAGATGATGTCTCTGCAACTTTCAAGTTTTATAAAGGTCGATTTGATATTTGCAAAGCCTTAGCTTTATTTCTTCTGTTGCCCAATGCCCCAGCAGCACGTTACTTTACTTCGGTTAAATGTGTATTTTCTCTTTTAATAGTTTTGGCTTTCCCAAGAATCCCTCAGCTTTTGCACCTCCACCTTAAGAAATTTTTAATATTAAAAATGAAAAAGTCAAAATTTTAACAGTATTCTTTTGTTAGTGAAGCTTCAAACTAGACGTGAAACGATTTTGCTGTCATTGTAAAAAAAGCTTTTACATATTATAGTATGAAAGAAATAAGGCTTTCGGTCTTTAAAATAATTTTATAATTGATTATTTTACAAACTGAAACCAGTGCTTGTTTCTGGAAACTTTTCACAAAAATATCGTAGTCATGGTGGCCTAGAGTTAATAATGTTTTTTTTATTACTTTAAATTATTTAGTTAATGATGGCATCTATTCCAGCCTGTACATTTCAGGATTATTATATTATTATAATGCGATAAGTTTGTCACTTAAGTTACAGCAATAAGGCACGGATTGCAAATAATTTGATTTTTTATAACTAATCTTAAAGATTTTAAATATAAAATGAATAGAATGGCTGCAGAATTTAAATGTCGCCCTTAAAAAACGCCAATACAAACATTAAACAAAATATATTTACTCGTTATTTCTTTTATTTAACATTTTTTAATTTTCAAAAAAGAAAAGAAGAAAGAAATACTTTTATACCTTCATTTAAAATAATAAAGACTATTTAAGCTAATTTGTACCTGTTGTATTAGTCGTTAGCCTCCATATTTTATTTTTATATACGTTTCTATCATAAGCACTGGCATTCTACAGACAGCCAGAATTGTTAATACGAAAAGTGATTAGCAACGCCACGTGCTTCGTTTTTTCATTTTTTATTTGCTTATTTTCGCACTTTCTATTGAGATAACTATCTGTTAGGTCCTTTTCTTTGACCAAATTGCTGAATTTTAACTTATTATTATTTCAAGGGTAGACAAGCTAAAGAGCATTGGAGAGTTTCGTTTCAAGTTTAAGGTTCTTTTAGAGCAGAAAAAATTAAGACAATTTCTTAAGAGCTGAGATTAAAGAACTAAAGAGTTTTAAAATTTTTTTATGCTGAAAAATCTTTTAATTATATTAAATTTAATTAATTGTAAAATATATCATTTATGCGGCGGAGAAAAATTGAAATTAAAGCAGATTTTAAAGCAGATTTAAATTATACGAGTCAATAAATATTTGTGATGTTTTTAAGTATGTTTTCTTATTAAAGAAGTTGATAACGCGTCTGCTGTACGAGGTCATGGTGTTAAACATAATTTAAATAACTCGCCAGATATTTCCCTTGTTTCGAAATGAATGCAACGAAATAGTTTTAACACTGCTAAAAATGTAGCAGAATCTCGCTAGTATGTATCCGCAATAATCGTTTTTCGGGGATTTTGATAAAAAAAGAAAAATAACAAAAAAAATAAAATTGGCGGGCATTTCCAAGAAAATTGTTTTTTTTTTTTACATTTTATGTCGTATTAGTTTTGAATTACGATCTCATTATAAGAAAATGTCACAAAATGTAAATTATCGAAGAAAACAGCACGAGTGAAATTTTTATAATTGAAAACGTTTTTTTCTATTTAATGTCATTCTCGATTTATTCGATTACAAATTATCGCAGATTTTTTTATATAAAATCTGTTTATTCTTTTCCATTGTATTAAGATTTTATCTTTGAGCGCCGGAAAATATGCTTTAAATTTTAATTAAATTTTTTGTTTGTTTAATATTTAATAAAAGTTTACATTTCTTTTCACTGACTGCAAATGCCGGCTTTACAATGCTTAAGTGTTCTTTAAATAAACTAGTGATTTATTTCTGTTTTAACATTTTGTGTAACAAACACACAAAACAGAAAACAAGTCGTGAATAAAGTAAAAAAAGCTTGACACATAAACAGGAAACTTAATTTCCTTTGAGTGTATCATCCATTCTTTTTATGTTTTAATTTTTTACTTTTCTCTGGCCTTTTAATGTAAATGTTAAAAAACAAAAAAGATTTAATCGGCGCTTTTGTGTTAAAAAGTGTTAATAAAAAAAAAAAAAAAAAAAATAAATAAATAAAAAAATAAATAAAAGGGAAATTAAAAGATGTATTTTTTTAAAGCAACTTAATTTTTTTTTAAGAGCATTTAAATTAAGAGCAGAATATTAATTTTAAATTTCTGTTAAACGATTTTATACTCTTTTACGTTTAACAAAAACTAAGAGTTTTAAAATTAAGAGCAAAATATTATTGTACTTGTTACACTTTCTACTATAAATATAAATGAAAACTAAAAATCTCTAGTTAGTTGTCACTTGTTTAACGTACGCTATAGATGTGTTAAAGATAAAAGACCGGGATTTTTACGTAAACTAACGGTAATAGAATATACAAACATATAGAATTGCACATGTAGTTATTTACTAAAATGAGTGATAAAACTAATACCAGCACTAATACTAATTTAAAACAAAATACTGCTGCTGCAACTACTAACACGCTAACACGTACAGCAAATAAAATAAACAAATAATTGAGAGCAAACAAAAAAATAAAATAAAAATATAACAACAAACAAACGATTTATGAATGAAAAATTATTTGCCGTAACGTAAATCAAAAAAAAAAAAAAAAGTTATTAAAAATGATATAAAAAAACAGATAAAATGTGAAAAATAAAATAAATGTTTGTTTTCTAATTACACGTTTCAACTAAATCGTGAAGGGAATAAAATAATATTCAATTGTTGGTGTATTTAAATAAAATTAAACACAAAAATCTTAAATGTGTGAATTGTTTTGTATAATCAAGTGCAAAGCTAAAAGATTAAATCCAAAAATTGTAGATAACGTTATTGTTTATTAAAAATTATAATTTTATTTAAAACTAGAGGTATCAAGTGAACAACATCTTAAGAAATAATAAATGTCGGCACAATTTTACCCTCCACTTATATGTCTTGTCTTGCAATGAATTAAAAACTAAAATAAATAAATTTTGTTTAAGCAAAATATATGAAATATTAGATAACAACTTTTTAAACATTGAAATATTTCGTGAACAATTATTGAAGGGTGTTTTTTAAGTTTGATAGAACTTTAAACTATAAAATGTGCACAAAAAAAAATTTAAAAATGAATACATGGCCTTAACATTTAAAATTGATTTTGGAAATTCTAGGCGTTTCGGCCGTCCATTTTTAGGCTACGTTTAAGAGGATAGCTGGCGGTTTTTCAAGAATTTTACACACAATATTGGCCTCCAATGACTTCGTATGACCCCATAGAAAATTATCAAAAGGTTGAGGCTAATATTAAGTCTATTGCTCGAGACTAAATAAGTCGATGTTTACGGTTGCCATATAACTTGTACCGAAATCCTGTTTAAATCCCATCTCGCTTAAAACAACGCTATCCATGTTCTCAAAAAAAAATCATTTGTTATGATGCGTAATGATCTTTATGGACCCTTACTCGAGCTATAGCTTCATTTAAAAAAAGAGAATTTTTAATAATGCCACAAAGTAAAAAGCGCTTTAAAAGTTAAATTTTTCTGGATGTAGTGAATTCTGTTAGATGTGTTGTCGATAAGCTTCAACCTATTTGCGTTAAATTTGGTTGTTAAAAAAAGTTGATCTCATGGCTAAACACAATTTTGTGATAAAACATCGCATCAGCTTATAATTGCTCTAGAACCCAATCGGCGAAGTAATAGCAAAAATATTGGTCTACGTGACTGTAATTTTTACGCCAGGTGGTTTTTGGTGTAGGCGAAAAATTTTTCACATAGATGACGGATAGAGCCCTAACACCTATGACCGACGATTAATCGATAGAGTTGAATCTTCTTCCACTCTATCGATTACATTAATATTACGGTGACATTCTCTTCAGTGTGCACATTCCTTCGAGTTGTGTTCGTATTATTGCACCATTTAAAAATTATGTGATATGAAATGTATCCAAAGTTAAACGGATGGCTTACTCAGGTGGAGGAATATGTTCGTCATAAAATTACAAAATTGTTTATAAGTTGCGCAAGTTAACGAATTTTTTAAAAGTGAAACAGGCTAATTTGGCACTGTTACCAGAGAGTGTTAAATGGGGGGGCGGTTTTTAAAAAAAATTTCCGATAAAATTTTTTTAACTGCACAACTTATTAAAAGGCTATAGAAAATAATTTAAAAATTGTCATGATCTGGTTTGTTGCTTCTACAACCGAAAATCTTTTAAGGAGTAGAAAACAAACATTGATATTTGGTTGTGTCATGACCCTGTTGCCACAAAAGCTGTCAATTTTTAAGAGTTTGTTTATTTAATTTAAACTTCTTTATTAAACAAAAGAATCGAACAAGTTAATCTTATGTTGTAGTGATTATCTTTGTTATTAAAAAAATATTTTATTTTATTGCACAGTTTCATTATTAAGTTTAACAAGTTTTGTATCTCTCTTTCCTTCTTCCATTTCTGCAGACAGTTTATTCGACTTACAGATCGTTCGGATCAAAAATAATCCTCAGCTAGTAGTGTTAACAAAATGTTTTTTTTTTTAATAAAAAAACTTGCGTAAACATGCGAGCTGCCTCGAGCTGACTCGAACCCAAGGGGTTCCTTATCATATCCTTTAATTTCATGTTGTTGTAATTGGTGTTCAAAATTAAAAGCGAATGTCTTTTATGATTCCAAAAAATAAGGCGATACACGAGAAAAACTTATTGTTTCAGGACACCCTTCAATTTGTTGATTTTTTCCTTATCGCAACATAAGCAGTACGTTCTCTGTGCAAACTTTAAGCATCTTTAATAGAAAAATCCTTTTATTTTCAGATGTCTTGCTCACAGTTTTTTTCTAAGTGCACATATTTGTACATACTCTGTGTAAATGATAAATGTCAGTCTACTACAGTTGAAAAACTAAAGTCATATACTTTGAAATTGCATCACTATTGAAAGGCCCTTTAATTTTTTTTTTAGTTGCAGATTAACAAGAGCCCTAAAACTTATAGTGTCCGCGTAATGTATTCCATAAACAAGACCAGTTATGTTACTGCTTGGAAACGCTTTAACACAAAATTTAATATTTTTTGTATTTGTTTCTATAATTGTAATTTCATATACACAGAGAAAATTTGATGGGTGTTGGTAGCACAGTTCAAAAAATAATAACATCGTTAGGAATATTATATCAATTTCGGGTCACCCTTTAATTTTAATTATTTAGTATTATATCGCCTACAGCATTACACTTTTTTCAGGAGTCAATCTTTAAGGGCGCCAGAGATAGTAGGCTGTGACAGATAGAAAAACATTGCAGCGAAAAAAAAAGGATTTTTTTTAACCTTTGGATATGGAACTCTAAAGAGGTGTCTCATTTCATTTGAATACGTTCCATTTTAAAATAAAAAGATGATGCTTTTCAAGCTCACCACAGTATATTGCAATCTGCATGGGTTCTTTATTTGTCCATTCGAAAACTCTTAAACTATTTAAGCTGTTTAAAAAAATTTTCCTTTATTAAAAACTATTTTTTTTTGTGAGAAAATTAATCAGCTTAGTTTTCTTTTCATTAAAAATAATTCATATTTCAAGTCATTTTCTGCTGAAAGAAAATAAACAAATGTGTAAATTTATAGTTGTAACTTAATGAATTTACGTCAGTTAATTATTAAAGAGATGTGCAAGACAGACAGACATTTACTTTGTGCTTGTAAAGGAAGTTAAGAAGAGGTTTTAGGTACAGTTGCCAGATTAAACTGTTATAGAAGTTGTTTAATATTTTTAATTAAATGAATTTCTTTAAACATTTTTGTTTAATTAAGAATTTACTGTCTGTAGCTTGTGAGAACTTCAAAACCGCTTAAACGCAAGTATTAATTCTGGAAATATATTATTGTCAATCTCAACGATTGAAAACTTAACGAAGAGGTAAATTAAGATTTCCTTAACAAGATTGAATTACTGTTTGTTATCGCTTGTGGATCCTCTTCTAAGAAACTATAAATATTTTGTTTCCGCGTTATTTGAAGAAAATATGAACCTCAAGATATTTTAAAATTAAAAAGATTTTTTTAATTATTATAGACTTACAGCGAAAAAGTTTAAACTTTTTATTGCATTTTTCAAAAATTATTAAGCTGGTGCTGATTATGAAAAAAATATTTTATTTGTTTTCAGTTTGACCATTGTCCAGATGTTGTTAATTCTAATTTTTCATGTTTATTTTTCTTTTAATTTAAAGGCATATGGATTGAAATAATTTAAATCTCGTTGATCGGATAAATAATTACTGCGTTATAGTGGATTGAAATAGAATTTTCATTAAATTCGTACCGATTGTTGTTAGCAAATGATGACAAAATCTACAGTTTCTTAAATAGACCGTTTGGTTTTAAAAATTTAAAAACGTTTTGTTCAAAAAAACAAAAAATAAAAAATCACGAACTGTAATTATTTTTAAAACAAACATTTTTAAACCAAGCAAACAAGGACCATTGTGCGTTTTAAATCACAAAATTAATGAAAAAAAATCTCTTTAAAAACAAAAGTGGAGGGTAAAAAAAAATGAAAAACAGAATTCTTAAATTTCATATTGTTGTGTTTTAAAATTTTTTTTCAAGCACTTTCCTTTTTTATTGTTGTTTTTGTGTTAATTTTCTTTGTAAACAAAAATAAATTTACATAAATAAAAAGTACAACATTAAAAAAAATATAATAAAAAATTTAAAACATAAAAAATCTTAACAAAAATAAAACTCAGCATGTGTTTGTATATGAGCGTACCCCTTTGGATAAATGTAGAACGTTTAACGACGGCTGTCTCAGCAACTGCATCACAATTGTTCGATGTTTCTCTAGTCATTTTTTTATTAAATTGTAAATCATCGACAGTGGTAGCCACAACGACAGCAGTTGCAGCAGCAACAGCAAAAGCATCCACAACAGTAACGTCATCATCATCATCAGCATCATCGTCATTATCATCAGCGACTACATTAAAACCAGCGCTTCATAATTGTAAACAATTAAAGCAAAGACTACAACAACAAACACAAATACAAAAAACTACAACAACAAAATTAACAAAAGTACCAGCAACAACAGCAATAACAACAAAATCTCTTTATGAGGTAGTTGATAAAATTCATCACAATTCTCTATCAGCGCACAACGTTAACAACAACTTGCTGGATGATGCCGGTGCTTAACAACAGCAACAACAAATAATTTTGTTAAATAATTAAAAAAAAATTTAATTAAAAAACAGAAGAATATACATATTTTTTCAACGTTGTTTTTTATATAAAAACAAACAAAAAATAATTTGTGTTTTAAACAAAGTGTTTGTGTAAAGTGAACGAATACAAAACATTTAAAGTGTTTAATTAAATAGATGTGCGCTTTTTTATATAAATAAGTGAATATAATAAGAAGTCTTTATAAAGAAAGTGATTTTTTAATTAAAACAACAATATTTTTTTTGTGGGTGCAACATAACCTGCAGTTAAATAAAAACATTCAGTGCTTGGAGGTGAAGGTAGGCTGAGTTAAATATTAAATTGAGAAGGAAATGATTGTATTTTTTTAATTTCCCGTACTGTATAATTATCACTGCTAATAATTGCACACACATAACGAGTTTAAACATAAAATTGTTATTTTAAATATTAAACTATTTTCAAAAAGCAAACGTTCCGTTTTTTTATATTCGTACCCTGACTTAATAAAAATAAATATTTTCTGTTGAGTACTTTAATAATTTATGTGGGAAAATTTTGATAGGTAATTTAAAAGTTTTAAAACGAAACTGTAAAATATACCGTCGCCGTTTAAATATCGTTTTAGGGGTAAAACCGGTACTCGAATGAGGAAATAATTGTTTTTCAAAGTAAACACATTAAAAAAGTATTTTCTGCAATAAAATTGCGATAAAACCGGTATTAAAAAAATAGAAACCGTTCTGTGTTTTGATTGGGAACCTGGTTAAAATTGCCGTATAGTTTGCATTTTAATAAGTACCGTGTGATAAAGTGGAATTAACAATAAGTTACACAGATGTATGTCACTAAGTGGGGTGCTCGATTTTGTTCTAGAGAGCAATGAGAAGTAATAAAATGCAATCAGGAAAATACCTGTTTTTAGAAACCTGAATTTTCATGTTTTTTATATAAGACAGTGAGTGGTTGACCTCTTTATTATTGAGCGGTTTTTTTTTATTAAAAATTAACTAAAAATCATTTTCGATCACAACATTAAAGACATACAATATTTGGTTTGTAACTGTTTAAAATTTCTAGCAAATCTTAATCGCATTTTTTTTGCCGATTTTTATTCACTGTTAAATATAGTATTAATTTTTTTTTTAATTATTTTTTTTTTTCCCCAGCCAGGGGTTGAACTGTGGATTTTCATAAATCAATCGGTCCTGAAAATTTGGCATTACATTCTGCCAGCGTCTAATTTTTTTTGGAAAACGCCCACATACATTTGAAAAATAATTTTTCTTTGTAAAAATTAAATTAAAAAATGAACCACAGCCGAAAAAGTAAATTTTAATTGATTTATTTATTTGCTCATTGTTAAAATTAAGGATGTAAGGATACGCTATTTCGCCGATCCGATACCGATACTCCAAAATAAATATTGCCGATCCCGATACACATATTGAAATTGAGTTCATGTAAAAATTAACAAAACTCAAGTAGAGTACTTCTTCTGTTATACAAAATAACAGTGTTTATTAATCAGCCATTCTAATTATAAAAATTTTCAATACATTGCAGCTTCTAAAATTCAAATTTTCAAACTACAAGACGTCTGCAATATATACGATTTTACAAAATAAGCGATGCAATCAGTTTAGATTGGCTCAAAATTTAAAATTGATATAAATAAGATATAAAAGCCAACTAATTGAATTTGAGATCATGTTAAAACAAAATTAAAATTATAAAAACAACATTGAAAAAGATTAATATTTAAAATTAATATTAATAAGATTTTTGTTAAAAAAACAATGTGTTTCCAAATTTTGCGGAAATAGATGATATCTCAAATCCGTTGAAGCAGATCTGCAATGGAAACCAGTCTCTCAGGTGCAACAGAACTCATTTGAATTTTATGTTCTGCTTTTAATATGTTATTTCTCATAGTTGTCATGCAAAAGCAAGAGTTGTAATTGAATAGTTTGTTCAAAAAACTCTGAAGAAACATTGAAAGAAGTATTGGCGTATCAACAGTAAAAATTCGCCGATATCGATAAACCGGAAAACCAGAAGTATCGCCGATATATCGGTATCGGTTGCGTCCCTAGTTAAAATGTCCCAAAAAAAATTGATATTAGAAATACTTCACTAGCGGTAAAGAAGAGAATAAAAGAGAATACAAAATTATATAAACTCGTTTGTAATAATTTTGAAAAAATTTTAAATGAAAGCAAACAATTCGACAAAAAAATAAAGAAGTTCAATTAAAAAAATCGGGGGATAAGAAATTAAAAAAAAAAATATATTAAGTGAAAAAAGTTAGCGCTCGCCTATTTCGCCTATCTCGCTTATTTTCCGAGCTATGGGCCTCTGAAGTTTTCATACAGAATTATGCCACATATTTTTTAAGACATCAATATGGGTTTCATTTCAAAGCTTTTGAAGAGATCTGTCAGAAAAGTCCTATTATCAGACCATTTAGAGCTGACGACACTTTTATGTGAAATTAAAAGAAGCACTTATTTATTTATTTTTTAATTTTTTTTCTCCCCAATATTTGTCTTTTGGATTTATGAAGGGTGTATAAAATTCGGCATAGCCGAATATAGCACTCCTATTTGCTTCCAATTACATTAAGTTAAACTTGGTCATTTTATTGTTGGACTAAAAAAGATAGAAAATCTAGAAATCAGTTGCAGCAAAAAATGAACTCCCCTACTGCCTTTTAAAAGCAATAATTTATAAATGTATTAAGAAATTTTAATATCCTTTATTATTATTTTTTTTAATTTAATATATTATTTATTTATGTAAAAACCGAAAGCTTAACTCATTATCTTGTAAATTGCATTGTATCCATCATATGACGTACTGAGTCAGTTCGAAAGTAATAAAAGAACACCTGCTGGCATTTTCGTACAACATGAGTTTAACGTATTAAGATAATTAAAAAATTTGCATACGCATACAGTAAATATTTATACTTTAACAGATGAAATGTGATAAAAGGCGTCTTTTGTTCAAGAAAAATTTTATTATGCAAAGATTTTACATCAATAAAGGAGCAAATAAAGAAATTTAATACCTGAAAAAATATACTCAAGCACAAATGTTTTACATCTTGATTTTATAATCGATAATCTTTTTATATTTGTTTATAAATTATTAAGCATTTCACAATGAAATGGGAAAGCAATTAAAAAACAAAAATTTTATGCAAATAATTTTAACAATGGAGTTCATGACACATGAAACAACACACAAAAAAGAAATGATTAAAAGTTCAATTTAATTAAAAGTTTAAAACACTTTGATCACAATACAAATGTTGTACCCCAATGTGTTTAATTAAATTAAAAAATATTATTTAAAGCTACTGGTTTTAGAAAAGTATATTAGAATATAAAATATATTTTACTTAAATTTAAAAATCATGCAAACTATCAACACATTCACTTTTTGATATTCAGTTTGTTTTTAACCGCACCACTTAAGAGTAATAAATTTCGTTTGGCATTTTACTTGCTTTATTTTTTTTTTTATTTTTCTGATTTCAACCATAATCTCCATGAAATGGAAACAAAAATGAACAAAAAAAATTTATTTTTATTTAAAAATGAAAAATTCGTCTTTATTTTCTATTCACAATTGGCAGCATTGATACGCGGTGAGTGTGTGTGTGTGTGTGCTAAAATTGTTTATTGTATCATGAAAATCTAAAAAATTTTATTTATTATTTTTGGAATCACAAAAAGTGTTAGAGGCCCCCCTCTAAGAATAAAATGAATATTTTATTTAAAAGGCATTGTGCTAAAATAAATTTATTTCATGTTAAAAAGGATTATGCTAATTTTGTTGTTTTCTTTTTAATTTAGAAACGAAAGCTTTTAATAAAAATTCTTCATCGCTCTTTAAAATACGATGACTTTAAAGTGAAAGCTAAGATTTTTTTCAATATAATGGGAATAAAAATACTTGATTTCTAAAAAATAGAAATTTATTTATGATGAAAAATGAAACTTTGTGTAAAAGTTCAAGTGAACTTCTTGAGCAAAAGTATAAATATTTGAAAATATAATTGCTAGAAAACTATTTTTATTTGTGAATGCGATTCACTTTTTGGGAATCTTCTGATATTTTCTTTGTATAAGAACTGCAAACTTTTTTTTTACAAATGTTAAAAATAATACAGAAAAACCGGAATACAATTGCAAAATAACAAAATCACACGGTTTAAATTTGTAGAATAGAATTTAAAATAGTTGAAACAAAATGCCGATAAAGGCTTAACTAGAAAGCTAAAAGGTTTTATACAAAAGAGTGCAACATTTTATGTTAAGAACTGTATTTTTTTAAGGAAAAATAGTTTTTAGAGAAAAGTACAACTTCTTGAGGAAAGATTGCAATTTCACTCTGACAAACAAAGCCAACATTTGCAGTTAAACCAGAAGCTATTAAAAAAGGGCAAGTTTTTGCTTAAAAAATGCGGTTTTCTGTGAAAAAAAATGTACAATTTTTGTAAACACCTGTGAATTTTTGAAAAAGAAAAAATAAATACTTCTAAAAAGACTAAAATGTTTGGATTTTGCTTTATAGAAAAATGCAAACTTTTGTTTCTTATGTTGAAACCTAAAAACAATAAGTCAAAATATTTGTCTTGCATAGATATTTGTAACAAAATAATTCATGCAAACAAAAAAACCGACTTCAAAACAGACAAACTTAAAATCATATTTCTTTACCATATTCGAGAATTATTGCATCAGGATTTTTTTAATATGTCGTAGTACAAAATGTGAAGGCAGGATAAACAAGAAAATTCAACAGCTATGTGGACACCCTTTGTTTTGAACACTTTTTAATAATGACATAGTAAAAAAAAATTTCTTTCAATTCTAAGCGTTAATCTATAACTGTTCAAAGGATGGCCCAAACTAATTTTAAATATTTATACTTTTTACTATACTTGATATAGTAATGGACATTCTGTCTAACTTTCAAGAGTTTATCTCTAACGGTTTCAGAAATAATGCCATATGTGTAGGTCAATTTACATCAGTTAAATTTTTTTAATTTCTAATTTTAAGTTTGCTACTTGCTATAGCGCACTAAGCAATAAAGTCTGTGCAAATTTCAATCAACCGTTCAACAGTTTGGTCATCTACATCAAATAACAGCAACTATTGTAACACTCTTTAATTTATAGTTTTAAATATTAATACTTCTTAATATACCAGACAAAGAATTGGACATTCTGTTTAATTTTCAATTATTTGTACATAACAGTTCAAGCGATAGGGCCATATAGATTAATTTACTTCAAATATGGAAACACCCTTTAATATTTGAATTCAAATTTTTTTCTTGTTATTATAGGGGACTTAGCAATTTAAGTTCTTTGTAAATTTCAGCTGTCTGTCTATAACGTTTGAAAAAGTTTGGCCACATGCTTTAAATGACATTAACTATTGGAAGACCCTTTAATTTATAATTTTAAATGCTTACACTTGTAATTACAATGGCCATAGTAAATGAGAGCCTGTCCAGTTTTCAAACGGTTGTCTATAATGGTTCAAAAGTTAGGCGCATATAAGACAATTTACGTCACCTATGGTGACACCCTTTAATCTTTAGATTTATTTTCGTATTACTTTTTGCTATTGGGAGCTAGAGTAACACGCATTTTTTTTTAACTTTAAAGAAGTGCGTTTAGCAGTTCATAATACACTTTAAAAAGATGTATGTTGTATAGGGACACCCTTTAGTTTTTAAGATTATGAACTGTTTTTAAAGCGAAACCGATCTGTTAGCAAAGTCTCTCAAATTACAAAAATAAATTTTCAAAATCGGTTAAGAAATTACTGAGTTCAGCAGGCATAAATATAAAACAAAACAACATTCATTCGAATTGATAACCTCCTGCTTTTTTTGAAGGCAGTTAATAAATAAATGTTTCCATATTTCAGCTAAAAAAAAAACTTTTCTATAATGACACCCTTTAAGTAATTATATTATTTTACACCTACTATAGTAGGCTCACTTTCTGTACAAATTTAAAAGGTCTGCTCTTAGAATTCAAAGACCTGCCTCTGTGCTAAGAAGTCACATCTTGTTTAGGCCACCCTTTAATTTTTATTATTATATTTTTTAAAGATAAAATTATATGAGTAAAATCAGGGCATACCCTTTGTTATTATTTTTTTGTTTTTTTTTATTTGTGTCAAGTCTATGACAGTTACTGTTTCAAAAATGGAGGCCTGTAACAAATGGAAATTTCCTTGATTTATGAACACATTTTTAACTTTTGAGTATAAGCAGAATCCGATGAGATGCGTTTTTTTACTTTATAAGGATGGTCACATATAATAAAATTTTTTGAAGAAATTTTGAAATTTTAATATTCTAATATTCCAACACTTCAATACAATTTTTAATAAGAAAGTGTTTCGATAAAATTAGCTGTCGCCAACCCCCAACGAAAACTTATTCTTCTCCCACTTTCAAATCCACTCGAGCACATGGTAAATAATAAAAAATATAATAAAATATGGTTTAATTTCTTTTATTATATTAAACTTTTAATTTTTTCCCAAAGCTTTAGCCAATTATGAATTTGAGTATTTTTTGGTTTCAGGAAAGAAAAGATTATGTTTGGTAAAAAAAATATTATAAAGCAAATACAAATAAACCCTTCAACAAAACGATAAATTTTCTACGAACGCATAAATTTACAAACAAAAATTATTGTATTAAAATTCACTGAGAATTTTACAAAAAAAAAAAAAAAAAAAAAAAATAATAATAAAACATTAAATGAAAAATGTATTAAAAACGAGATTTATGATATGACATGTTACTATTATGTTCACATTTATCAAAAACAAAAGTGAACAAAATCAAAACTTAACAAAAAATTAAAAAAAGACAGCAGTAAAAAAGTAAAAACAAGGGAAAAATGTATAAAAAAAAAGTAGAACGAAACATAAAAATAAAAAACATGTGCAACACACATATGTGCATGTGGAAAAAAGAAACTAAAAGTATTTTTAGGTGACACAATTGTGTAGAATGTGGATTTCTAAATTTTAGAAAACTATAAAAAAAAATATTGGTAAATAAAAACTTGACATGTGATCTATAAAATATAGTTTTGAAATTGAGTTTGATAGAAAAAACTTTTTATCTTCTGCTATCTTGCAATATACAAACAAAAAGTCAATACCCTTAAATGAATTAAGTTTCTCCCCTTTCGAAGATGGCAGCAGATAATAGTTGACTTCACTTGTGATACATTGTTCGCGATAAAAGACAAAAATCTTAAAAAAAAAGAAAAAAATATTAGAAGAAAAATACTTTGAGTTTTAAATATTTAGAGAAAACATCTGATGTTTAGAGATGAAGAAATACAGACACGAAATTTGTATACACAGAAAAATTTCTTACACCTTTCAAAGTTTTTATCTGCTCAACACTTAAAATTAATAAAGGTTTTTTAATTGTTTCAATTATTTATTTTTTCGAAAGTTATTTTATTTTTTTTAATCAAATACGTAATTGATTTAATGCAAAACAAAAAATTTTTGTATTTATATTTTTAAATAAATTTATAATTGAGGCAATTAAAAATTTAATAAAATAGCAATCTGAAAACAAATGAAAACTTTTAAAGGTATAAAAACTTTTTTCTGTGTGTAACACGATTATTTTGTTTCGTTAGACTAAAAACTTGGAAATTCGGTGCTACTAAACTAAATACTGAGTAGTCACTTAATTATGATCTACAGCAACGATTCTCAAATGGGGGTCCGTGGACCCCTGGGGATCAGTGGCAACCACCCAAGGGGTCCGCATGAAGAACCGAAGAAACAGTGTTACAGTGTTTTCAAAAATAATAAAAGTTTTATTTTGAACTTGGGCTTCAGAGGGGTCCGCGAAAAAAAATTAGTTTACTAGGGGTCTGTGAGCAGGAAATTGATGAGAACCCCTGATCTACAGTGCTATTTTCCATTTTCAAAGCTTCTTGTGATTTAAAAAATTTCACCTGATGTGTTATGTGCAGCTTTGCCTTAGCAAACCTTTTTATTATTTTTAGTGATGCTGCTATTGTTGAATTGGAAAAAATGGTGTACAAATTCAATATTTTTACTACAAAACTGTTTACAACTCAAATCTTTAAGTACAGTACTGGGTAAAGCTTTTTTGTTTATCAAAAGAAAATAATGAGTTCTGTGCGAACAAACAATCAGCAACTTATCAAACAACATTTAACTTTTGTGATCTTAAAACATATTAAAGATTTTAAGAAACTCTGATTTAAATCACAATATTTGTAGAATTATAAAACATGCCTCGTATACACAACTAATATTGTTTTATTAACAGCATGTTCACAAATAAGGAAGAAGGATAAAGCATAAGTACTTATAATACTTGTTATTATTTTCAAAGGATTATTTGTTCTAGAACAAAATGCAATGTAATTGAACTTGTTTGTACGTATTTTGAAAATAATCCAAAAACTTAAAAGGGATTTTAAATATTTTTTTTTCAATTAGGCAAAGTGATTGTAGTAACACACGGATGATAAAGTCAAAGTCTTAGTTTAAGAAAAATAAGTTGCTTCCAAAAAACTCTTAAAATTTTTTGCTTTCATTGAATACTTAAAGGAAGAAATAGAAACAAAAAATAATAGTAAAAACAGAAACATCTTGAAAGTATAATACAGTGCATTAAGACGTCATTATTATTTTTTATACAGAAATAGTCAAAATTCTTTATTGCAAACCTTATTCTGGGATTTATAGAAAAGAGGGATATCTTGGATTTGGCAACGATATTTTAAATAGTGACCTTGCTAACCGCTTGTTGTTAAAACAACAAGGCCACAACAACAACAGCAAGAAGAACAACAAAATCAAATGCTTCATTTTTCGAATTTAAAATTGAAAATCTGTTTTTGTTTTTACAGGAATCCGAGCATTATACCCTTCAACACAAAATGTGCAAAAAGCGTATAACTAAGTTTGTCATTCCGTTTTTTATTTCTACAAGATCCATTTCCGACCCCATAAAGTATATACAGCTGCGGTCAGTACAATAGCACCACGCACAAATTTATAATGACTTTGTTTACATCTGTTTACCTGCCGGGCAAATTTAGCTTGAAATGAAATAATAAATTCTTTGATGTTAATGGTTGATTATCACAAGAAAATTATTTGGATTTTTCAACAGTTTATACGAGGGCTGCTCTATATATTTCTGGCCTAATAGTGAAAATGTGAATATTTATAATCAAAAATGTTTTATTGTTTTTCAAAGTATTCTCCAGCATGATTTATACACTTTTGCATGCGCTCAAACCAGTTGTCGAAGCACTTTTTCCACTCCGATTGAGACACCTCTAAAACATGGTTTTTGAACACTTCAACAGCTTCTTCTGGCGACAAAAATCGTTGACCACGCGTTTTTTTCTTGATGTGCGAAAACAAGAAGAAGTCATTAGGTGCCAAGTCAGGGCTGTACGGCGGATGACCCATTAATTCGACGTTTTGGCCGGTCAAAAACGCTCTGGTTTGAGCCGATGTGTGAGAGCTCGCATTGTCATGGTGAACAATGATTTGTCTTTTTTTGTTGGTTTTTCGAATTTCTCCCATGACATCAGGCAAACAAATTGTAGTATACCACTCAAAAGTGACCGTCCTACATTGCTCAAGCGGAGCAGTCGCCACAAGACCAGTTTTGCCGAAGAAACAGGCGACCATTTGCTTCGAAGTGCTTCTTCCACGAACAACTTTCGTTGGATTTTGCTCGTCTTTGAAGACCCACACGGTCGGTTGTTGTGTTGTTTCGGGCTCATATCTTTGCACTAATCGACACGAGCCTTTTTTTTGAGCGACTTTCAAATTGTGCGGGATCCAACGAGAACAAACCTTTTTTACGGCCAGGTGTTCATGCAGTATCGAATGTATGCTAGTGGAAGGAATGTCCAAGGATGTCTCTATCTCTCGGTATGTCTCATGTCGATCTTGCATTATGAGTTCACGCACGCCATCAATGTTCTCTGGCACAACAGGCTTTTTTGGACGACCTTCACGGAATTCGTCTTTGAGCGAGCTTCGGCCACGATTAAATTCATTATACCAATTTTTTACAGTGCTATAGGGTGGTGCTTCATCGCTATATAAAGATTTAAGTTCATCTATGCACTCTTGTGTGAAAAATTATGGCACGAAAATGTCCATTTTTTTCTATATTAATTTATTCAAGTCACTGTAAACAACACAAATAATGGTCTTACGTCAAAACGTTTTGAGTACGATTATGCTTAAAAATGACAAACTTTCCAATGGAAATGTCAGATTGCACTTGACAGCACTCAGTGTTGCCAGGCACTGCCCCCCAGAGCCCTCCAACGCTTGTTGATTTTATTGTAGATACACCCTGCTTTATGTCCGTTTACAAATTTTTTAAAAGGGGACTGTGCAGGTCACTCCAGTATATTGATAGAGTTATCGTTGAACCATTTTTTTTTTGCCATTTCGCTAGTTTATTTGGGGTCATTGTCTTGCTGGAAAAACCAAACCAGCGGTACACTAGCATTATTTCATCAAGGATTTTTACGTAAATCGATGAATCCATTTCGGTTTTGATCCAATATATAGGACCCACACCTTGATACGAAAAGCAACCCCATGCATAATACTATGACCTTAATGTTTGATCGTTTTTAATGTGAATTGTGGATTTATTTCTCTGTTAGGTGGCCTACGGACAAAACATCAGGAACCGTTTCCACTAAAAAGAAAAATTTTGGATTCGTCAGTTTATACTACATTTCTTCACTTTTTCCTTGGCCAATTTAGATGCGCTTTAGCGAAAGATATCCTTTAAGCAACACGCCTAGAGGAAATGAGCGGTACTTTTCTAGGACTACAAGCATTAAGACTATTATCTCGAAGTCTGCGGCGAATAGTTTCCACACTTGCTGGCACATCTAAAGCACTATGTGAACTAGAGAAAATATAAATATGCCAATTGATCAGATATTGTTTAGAAAATTTTGCATGATCGGTCCATGTCCTGTAAGGCGGCGGATAAAACACCACGTCTTCCGCTAATTATTTCCATATCATATGGAGCAATGAAGTAACTCCAATCAATCAATCAACAAAAAAAAAAAAAAAAAAAAAAAAATATACATACGGAGCACTAGAAAATAAAAATAATAATAAAACATCAAGTGAAAAAATTTGTGCTCGCGTATATTTGGAACTTTTCATAGAAATGTACGAAATTGCACCATATTTTTTAAGATATCAATACGGGTATCATTTAAAAGCTGTTGAATAGATCTTTCAGGAAATAATAAATTTAAGAAGAAAATGCTTAACCCATTAAGAGCCGGTGATATTTTTATGAAGTTCTTTTTATTTCTTAATTTATTAATTTTCTGTCACCTCAATATTTATTTTCTTAATTGGTGTTACTTCACCAAATTAGATTTGCATAATTTAGTTGTTTTTCTTTTTTATGAAATTTAATATAAATCTAAGTTTTCGACAATTTTATTAATTTTATTTAATTGCAAACTGTTGTTAATTACAAAAAATTTTAAAATTTAGTTTTTGTTTTGTTTCGAATTCTCGATTTTATAGTTAAATTTCGATATATTTTTGAAAATTTTTAGATTTTTGTTAAACTTTATTTTTCATCCTTTTTTTAGAAATTTAGTTTTTTTTTTGATAAATTTGGAAAAATGCAATCATGGTGAAATCATGTGGCGAATTCATTTATTTTCGCTGTTGCAGAAATTGCCAAACTTCAGATAAAAAAAAATTAAAGCTGATTTTTTGCGTATGGAGTTTGATATTGCCTGTCACAACAAAAATAAATGAACTCGCCACTGCCCACCACCTGGTACATGATTTCGCCGGAATGAAATGAATTATTTAAATTTTTGAAAGTATCACTTTTATAGTTTCCTTTAATTTATTCTTTTTTTTATTACTTTCAAAATAAATTCAACAGAGTTATTTTTATTTGTGGTCAAAAGCCTTAAATTTTCATTTATTGATTAACTAGATTTTTATTTTGCAACAACTGTTTTCCATTATTTCGCTGCTCTTAATTAAATATATTTTTTTGTTTAACATTTAATTGTGTGTTTATTTGAAATAGAATATTTAAAACAATTTTGTGGTAATTGTATAGAATTGTTTAAATTCCACTGATTTTTGTTTATCAAAAACAAGTTAAAATAAACAAATAAATAAGAGAAAATGCAATCCAAATTGTGACCAAATAATTTATATTTGATATTTTAAATAATTTTAAGTTGTTATTTAAAAATAATACACTAAAATGTATTTCAACATTTTCATTTGGACTTAAGCTTTATTTTTTTTTTTAGTTTTTAATTGGGAGTTTTAAAAAGGCTTTAAAATAAAATTTTATTAAAAAAAATTTGATAAAAAAATTTTTAAAGAGGCATGAATAAAAGCCTATTTTAGCTTAAAAAAAAATTTAAAAGCTTTTTGTAATTATTGTCCCTTTTTAAGTCATTTATTAAAAAAAATATTTTTTGAGATTTTTAAAAAACTTTCATTTTATAAACAAATACTTTTTAAAATATTTAAATTTCAACTGAATAATTAACGTCATCAGTGAGTTATCTTTTCTCTTTTTATAGATAAATAATTATTTAAAATTTATTACTTTTGGCCACAAAATAATAAACAAAATTATCTGATTGTTAATAAACATTTAAACATTTACATTGGATTATTTTTTATCTGTATTTTTTGTTACATTTAAAAATTAATTTATATAAATTTGTACATAATTGACCAATTTCTGGCTGCTTATTTTAATGTGCACAGCAATTATTATGAAAGAACTAATTAACTTAATTAACAGTTAATTAAGTTTTATGAAACAATTTTTAAATACTGTTGATTAAAAAAGCGTTTGTAAAATAAAAGTTATTATAAATATGAGTTAAATTCCACCAAAAGTTAATAAATTATAATGATTTTTTTGGCATTATGACAGGACATAAAAATAAATAATGAGTTAGAAAATTTAAGTCAGAATTAAAATTAATTTGTGAGCTGTTTGGCAAAGTATTGTTTTAAAATATAAAATATAAAGCATGATTTTCTAATTGCTGCCAAGAACTACGTAAATATATTTAACTGTAACCATAAGATTTTAAATAAATTTCTAGCTACTTGACAAATTTTATTAAAGATGACAGCAACTTGAGCTTCCCAAAATCCCAGTTTTTTTCGGTAAGACAATTTTATTTAAGTATACAAAACGTTTCCGGTTTCAATTTTTTTGACTTCTAATTTTATTATTTAATATTTAGTTGCAAAACTTAACAAAAATATTGATTAATGCAATTAAAGCTGTTATTAAACTTAAATTTTGATTTCAACAAATATTTGTTAAAATAATTAATCACAATTTTTTTACAAATGAAAAGCTTCCCGGACGATAAGTTTCAATTAGAGCCTTAACCTCTTCCTTGACAGTTTACTGCTCAAAATCATCTGATTAACTTATCACATGTAGCTCCATTGAACTTAACACTTTAGGCATTTGCAACGATAAATTCTTGCTTTAAATCCCATGCGACCATTATAGATACATACAAAACGATTATTGAACTTCCCATTCTTCCATTCATTCTATTTCATAGAAAAACTTCTATCTTCTATCAATGAAATAATTTTTTCCACGAATTTTCGGACACATACAAACTTCTATAACAAGTTTTTGTTGTTGAGTTAATTTTATTAATATTTTCTTTGAAAGAAGAACTGTTTCCAGAAATTAATACAATTGAGAAATAAAAGTTTTAATTAGTGTATAATTTTGTTTATTGTGTCTTGTTGCTGTTTATATTGAGCGCAAAGGTAAAGTCAATTAATTTTCAATTAAATGAATTAATTGTGAGCAGATGCTTTGGTCTTCAAACGAAAAAAGTAAAAGTAAATAAATATTAACAGCTTTTTAATCTTGGAATTCTTATTAATTGTTTAATTATATTTGATTTCTTTGAGTATTTATATATTTATTTTTTTTATTGTTGTTGGTGACAGTTGCCAAAAAGAAATAGCAACCATGTAATTATTGCTCATTTGCCTAAATTTAAGTTTAAAAATTGGACACAATTTCAGTTTTACTTTATAAATAAAAATATTATAAAACACTTTGGTACTACGTTTACACTGACCTGAAAACAACTGGTTTTAAGGAAACACTTTAAAGTTTTTCCACAGAGAGTATTACTTGCACTAGTAACACTTTTCATTCGCCCTTGCCCGAGATTTTTAATTTCATAGAAAGAAAAAATTTTTTTATGGACTTTGACATTTTTATGGACTTTGACACTTGCAGCTACGGCAAAAATTTGCCACTGCTATCACCTTGTACATGATTTCCTTAGGCATAATACATTGTCTCAGACTTAATGTTTCTTTAAAAGGATAAAACCAGTTATATTTGATGTGTTTTTAAATATTAATTGTTGGCTATTAAAGCGAAATTATACCGAATGTATCTTTTGTCCCAGCAACTTACATTTTTTTTTTTGGTTTTATATTAAACTGTATTTAAGTTTTATGAAAATAATTTTTTTATTAGAACTTTTTTGCTTTATTTCGTTTCTTCTTTGTATTTGACTCTGTTTTTTGATACACTCAGTCCAGCAAGAAACGGTGGGAATTCGCCTTGTATTTGACTTAATAAAGATGCCTTAGTTTGGTTGCATGAAAAATGTATTTAAAATCAAATAATCACAAATGAAAACGCACTTTAACTCTGTAAAAATATTTCAAAATGTTTTTCTGAAAACTAGTTTGCAACATTTTTTTGTGGCTGAGATATTCAGGCATGTCACAGAACTCAATTCTGATGGAAGGTGGTTTCAATTCCGCAAATTGCTTCTTCAGAAAACTATTAACTAAAAATTTCTTCGGAATGAAACCAGTTTCAAATTTGAAAGTGGAATTTAGTTTTCTTAAAATTTTGTTATTTGCGGTTCTTAAATTTTCTTTTATGATGCGTCCTACTTAGATAAGGCTTGTTCTTTACTTTGGCGTGCAAAATATTGCCACCTTTAAGTAAATAGTGGAGATTCAATACTTTTCATAAATAAACAAAATCGTTCGGAATCCGAAAAAGGTAAAAGGAAAACGATCGGAATTGTTAATACGATTTAACACCATTCTGATCGAAATAAGTGACATGCCTGATTGACAAGGCGAATTAGTTTTTCCAGGTGGCATCATTGCAACAGCTGACAATTTTTTGCTTAATTTTGTAATGCGTAAAATAGCTGGTAAAAGTAAATCATTTTATATTATAAATTTCTTTTCTTATGATTCTTTAAAAAAGAATTATAAAGAGAGTTTAAAATCAAGTTGAATAACGAATTTAAGTAGAAACATTATTAAAATGGCTAAGAAAAAAGTGCAGTAATTAATAGTGTTCTAAAGTTTACCATACACTTAAGTGCCTGTTTTTCTTTTTATTGTTGTATTGGTGCAGCGGCGCTGCCACCTTATATGAATTCGCCTTGGAATATTAAGCTTCAGCTTCTTGCTATTAGAATTTTCTAGAAAAAGAAAATTTGATTTAAAATTTTGAAAAAAAAAACTTTTTTAAACTGTTTTGTTACAGAAAATGAGTTTTAAAATAATTTAAATAAAAATTTTACAAACAACAAATTATAATTCTGGCAAAAAACCTTGACTTCAAAATAGGCAGACAGTCATGGAGTCTAAAATAAAGATTTAAATGTATCCAGTCTTTCTCTTTTTAACCATAATTTAAAAAACTATTTCAAAACTTAAGATTAACATAAAACACAAAAAGCCATCCTTTTAATTAAAATTTTATTTTTTATACATTTTATACTCTGTGTAATTTTCACGTATCTTCAGCTCGAGCAATTTACGCATATACTATAAAATCACGTCTCTAGGGGAACACCCTTTAATTGTAAATTGTATTTTTGTACAATATATTGTACCTATAACAGTTCGATAGCCATGCCGACATACGTCCCAATTAAGGTTTGTATGGGGCACCCTTGAAATTAAACTTTTATGTTAATTTTTTTGCCAATTAAACTTACGTCCTATAGGTACATATTTCTTAGTTAAGTTTAATAAAAATTTGGACTGTCTGCCCTCTAGGTTTTTACTTGTTTAATATTTTTAATATGTACAATATGAATTGCTTTAACGATATCGATGTGGCTTATAGAATAATATTTTAAACCGACTTCAGAAAAGAGAAGGACGTTAAAAATTCAACGGAATGTTTCTTTTTATATTTGTGCATCCATAACTCAGTTATTTGTGGTTCGAATTTGTAAAATGTTTCTTAATTGAAAGATAATGCTTCCAGATTAGTCACGTTTTAAAAACAGTTCCTTATCTTAAAAATTAAAGGGTATCCCCACACAACATACACGTAAATACATGTGTATTGTAAACCGCAAAGGGCACTATTTTAAAATTAAAAAACTGGTCCTAATGGCAGAAGGTAATACAAAAATAAATTTTAAAATAAAGGGTGCCTCCATATCTGTTGTAAGTTGACCTATAGGGGCATATCTTTTGAATTGTTACAGATAAACACATGCAAATTTAACAGAATAATGGTTGCTTTGACCTTTATAGTAACAAGTATTAATGATTAAAATTATAAATTAAAGGGTGCCCCAACTGTTTATTTAATTTGATGTATATGGCTATAATTTTAAACAATTTTAGACAGATATTTGAAATTTACAACGAACTTGTACTGCTAACTTTGCTATAACAACAAGAATAAAATTTGGATTTGGAAATTAAAGAGTGTCTTAATCGATAATGTAATTTGATAAATGTGGCGGAACTTTTAAACCATTATAGATAGAAGGCTGAAACTTAAAAGTTTATAGTTTGAATTTTAAAATAAAAGGGTGTGCACAAAATTAATGTAATTTGACCTATATGGCCGTATATTGTGAACCGCTATTTACAATCACCTAAAATAAACAGAAATTTGTTAATAAGAAGTATAAATATCTTAAATTATAAACTAAAAGGTATAACAATAGTTAATGTTATCTGATGTATATGGCTTAACTGTTGCACCGTTATAGACAGACGATTAAAATTTATAAAGAACCTGATTGTCAAGTCCGCCACAATAGAAAGTATATAATTTGAATTTATAAAATAAAGGGTGTCGCTATTAATTGCTGTAATTTTATGTTTATTACAAATTGCTGAACAGTTGTACAAGTATAAAGTTTGAAAATGGAATGAAAGGGTGTCAAAATAGTTAATGTAATTTTATGTATATGGCCACTGTTACAGACAGCCAAATAAAATCTGTTTTGAAGTCGGTTTTTTGCAAGAGTTCTTTTTGTAGTTGTGTTCTATTGATTATGATAAAATTATTTTTATAGACAAAAGTTCGAATATGATACGTATTGCAATGTAATAAAATTCAATTCTTATTTTTATAAATCAAAAAGTCGTTCTTATAAATAAGAAAAATATATATATATATATATTCAAATCTATAACATTCAAATTGATGATTAAAATACTTAAAAGTGGATGCGAAATTAATATTTTAAGTTACGGAATTTTGTAGTTACTAAATAATAAGTTTAGCAAATGAATTAAATTATTATTGGCTTGATTTAAATTCCGTTTTACTTTCTAAGTTTTTTTTTTTCAACTAATAATTGTAAAAAAAAGAAAAAATAACATAACCAAATTTAACTTCATTAAGAAGCTGGTGTAGAAATTTAAAAAATATTACCTGATTCTTATTTTCTTAATTTTAAAACATTTTTATTTGTTTTCTTACTTTAAGCTCACAGCTTTTAATATAGAGCTGCAGTAGACACAGACTGTTTTTAAATGTGCTTTTATAACTCATAACTAATTGATTCAAGTCATTTGCTTTTAACTTGATTACTTGAACTTCATTGAAAAAAAAGCAAGAAGAAAGGGAAACAAAAAGAAGAAATTAGATTAGAGGACCTTTATTTCAACTTAATGTTTAGATGACTGAAAGAAGAAAAACGTAAAAATAAACAGTCAAACTGCAGCAGGAAAAAGAACAAGAAATGTTTGTGGCCATAAATCAAATGAAACATAATGCCAAAAAACGTAAAAAGGAAAAGGAGATGGAGCTGAGACTTGAAAGTTTAAGCCAAGGCAAGGAAATGAAGGAAGGTAAAGAAAATAATATTGTAATGCCAACAGACAGAACAAATATATTAGAAAATAAACAACATCATCAACAACAACAAGAACAGCAGTTGGCAAAACAAATAAATGAAACAACAGCACCTTTGCAATTGCCAGAACAAGGCAACGAAGAAAAAACAACCATGACAATGGCCCCAGCTAAAGACTCATCAAAAACAGTAACAACTAAAATATCAGAAGCCAAAAATCAACAAACAACTCAAAGTGCTGAAGGTTCAATAACAACAACATCAACAACAGAACAAGCACTAAAACTGACAAGTGAACCTGCAGATAATATGCCAACATGTAAATGGAAATATTGCCAATGTAATTTACCAAGCGATCAACATTTTAATGAAAATCAACAACATCGTCAAAAACAACAAGAACAACAACAGCATCATCATCATCATCATCATCAGCGGCAGCAGCAGCAGCAATCCCATCAGTACGATTTTAATAAAGTTTGTCATCACCAGCCAACGTCAATATGTGAACAGTCAAGCAACCATGAATGTTTTACACCACCCACCGTTATAAAATCCCTTGCCACTGTCTATATATGTTTGGGTATATTGACATTAGCTTTAGCCACCCTATCTGTGTTATTTTATTCACATGTTGTCTCCTGTACGATAGCAACAGCATCAACCTGCCAAAATTCAACATCAACATCATCTTCACAGTTTGACAAAAACAACCAAATGGGTACCACGATTTTTTCTTCATTGAACGCAGAAGAAAAAATTCCCAAAGAAATTTCATCATCATCATCATCACCATCATCGGCATCAGTATCCTCAACAGTGCCTCTGCCAGATTTTCATGTACAATTTCAGCAAGAATTACTTGCCTCGGAACATTTGTTACGTTCTATGGTGGAAAAAATATTATCACAATCCGTAGTAACTGGCACTGGAGAGCATATGCGACAACAACAACAACAGCAGAAACCAAATAAACAAAATCTTTCTTTTGGGAATTCAAACGATCAAAGGTAAGTTTGGTGTTTATTTCTATTTTTTTTTTTTTTTTGGTTTTATTTTTAATATTCTTCTGTTCATTTTTATTAAATTTTTTTTTCATTGTGTATAAAAACAACGGAAATAGAAGCTCTTCTAATGCTGAAATACCTGCTATAGCCAGATACACAAATAAAACCGATTGCTATTTATTACTTTTCCAAAAACAAAAAACAAACAAAAAATGTGAAAGTTATATAAATATAAATTTTTTTCATTTCGTTGTGAGATAAAAATTTAAGAAAAAAATTGCAAACTTTTTTTTGTGTCTGACAATCTGGTACAAATGTGACAACAATTTAATTATTGTTGATGAGATTTTGTACAATATCATTTCAAGCAATTGGAAATTTTAATTGTAGTGGCATATTTACTAAAAAATCAATTGGAGGGAAGAAAAGTAAATTAAATTTTGCATTTTCAATTTTGCTTTAAAATTAAAAAAAAACTCCAAGGCGAATCAATTACCAGCTGGGATCGCAGGCGAATTCAGTATATTTTTCTGCTAATCCAAGGCGAATCAATACCAGGTGGTCGCAATGGCGAATTCATTAATTTTGCTCAAAACCTGAAATGTCAAACTCCATATATAAAAAATTAAGTATAATTTTTTTAATATGGTGTCTAAAACTTAACGTTTCGGCGAAAATCAATTAATTCGCTATCGAGACCACCTAATATTATTTCGCCATTAGCTTATCATTACTGTTAAACTCCATATGATGAAATTATTTATATTCGCCGTTGTGGAAAAAGTGAAGCTTCATATTAAAGAAATTTCGAAATGAGTGAATTCTCCACTACTATCATATGGTTAAAAAAAAAACATTAAACAGCGGAATTTTAAACAGCGGTATTTAAGTTGTATCTATATAACTGTGTGTACAAGTTCCCTACGAATATAACAGTTATAAAATGCCTTTACTTATAACAAAACACATTATAAATCACAAACTTCTGTCGGCGACTTTATTTTATTTGTCTTCCTCCAATAAGCTCCGATTTCTGAAAATTCCTAAAACATTATCTTGCAGCCATGGCGAAAAAATACAGGTGAATGCATGGGCAAAAAAGTTCATCAGCAATATACGTTGAAGTTTTCAAGGCGAAAAGAGCTTTTTTACGGAAATTGTCAAAAACAAATTATTTGTTGCAAAAAATTCAAAAAATTTAATGCATTTTAATTGCTTATAAAAAATAAAATATTTTAATTCTTAAAAAAATTTGTACAAGACGGAATCGAAGTCACATATTCCTTATGTGATATAATAGTGAAAATATTATTAACACGATTAGAATTTCGTGAGTGCTGTGCAGGATTATGCGGCCTCCACTTATGATGTGGATATCCGTGTTCGTTACGGATATGAGTTTTGATGTTGGTGTAGATAGTGGAGTAGAAAACACAAATTTTTTTGAAATTTTTGTCTATCTGTCTGTCCGTCTATCTTTATGTGTTCGCATTACTTAAAAACTGCTGGATGGATTTGAATAAAACGTTGTAAGGAGGTCCCATAGAAACTTGGTTCAAATATGGAATACTTTTTTTTATAAAAACATATCATTTCGCAGAAAAATAGAGATACAAATGAGAAAGGATCCAATTTTACCGGTATAATAGTACTAGAACAGTTCTCAGTACATTTTGTTTTTGTAGATTGTGGATGGAAAATTTTTAACACTGCTTACAGAACTCTTCAACAAACGTTTAAAATCCAATTTTTTTAAATTATAATTTAAATAAAATTAGAAAAGATACGCGAACGAATTTGTAAACATTGCTTGTCATAAATAATTTTGTAGTTGCACAGTTTGAGATTTTTTTACTGTCTCTCTACAAAAGGGGAATTCATCGCATTCGTCTAACTAATTCAAAATACAGTTCCAACAAAACAAGTGGCCACATGGCGCTAGACTGTTTATGAAAAAATATTTTACAAGACTTTTCAAATTTATAACGTTTTCTCTTGTGTTCCCTCCAAGTTTCGTCTGCTGCTATAGAAAGAAAAAAACTCTCTTGAAGAAATGTAACAATACCCAAAATCTTATAGTCATACAAAGAGAATTCTGACTGTAACCAATGTCGAATAAGAACATAATTAATGCCAGTAGCTCGTTCAGAAATTTTCAGAAATATTTATCCGCATGTAAATAGAATAAAGATCTGTGTAAGGCTTTTAAGTAGGTAGGTGAGCATCGCATAAAGTTTATAATCGTTTTAAGTTTCTTTTTTACTTCCGGTACTATTTCATCTTGCTCTTTAATATATTTCGTCAGTTTTTTAAGATCTTTAGATATAATGCATTAATGCCAAATTCTAGTAAAAAATAAAAATATTTTGTTTAATTTTTTTCCAATTTCTTATGTTTTGTTTTTTTAACAATTAATTTTGACAAAATACCTAGATTTTGTAGCAACAAAAGCCCTCTTGCTTTTGTGTTGTTGCATTGTTGTAGCCTTGTATTCACTTGTATTAATTCGCCTTGCTTGCAGCGTAGTGTGTTGTTGAATTCTTTATAAAAAATAATATTTTTTAAGCGCCTGAATGTATGCAAGTAACTCGTCATTATTTTATTTCCATTTAATCGTAATTATTACTTTTTCCTTTTTATTTCCGTTTTTTGCTCCAAACTAACGAGTTGTTCACACTTAAATAAAAGTGTGTGTCGATGATGACCCATCAATGAACTCTGCGAACTTTTCTCGAAAATTTTTTCAACAACCAATTTTTGTTTTTTGTTTGTTTTTGTTTACCGAGTTAATGGGCCAATTGTTTTATGTTGGCACTTGTACATGTATGAATTTTTGTGCGTGTGTGTGTATATGTGTCTGCATCAGTAGTAGTAGTAGTAGAAACCTGTAGAGTAAAGAAGAAAAATATAAAAGGTTGCATAATAAATTATTAACACTTTTTCAACTTATAAGAAGTTATATATTTCTGTCTTTGTATTAAATATAAATTGCATTTCTTTCTGATTTATATTAAAACAAAATATTATGAAAAATAACATTCTTGAAATGAATAGTTTTATTTTATACAGAAAGATAAAGAGAATAAACTACAATAAATAAGAAATAAGAAAAATTTTATATAAAAATATGATAAGTTGCATGTGCAATAAAATAAATCTTTGCACTACATTTCTTATAAGTCAACAAAAGCAGATTCTTTAAGTATTCGTTCCATACATACAGTCGCACAGATTACTAAAGAGCTGCGAGGGTGAAACAAAATATATTCAAACTTTGGAATAACAGCTTAGCAGCTGGGGGAAAAATTTAATTTTAATTTCTAACAGCTTAAAAAAAAATGATTAAGCAAAAAAATTGCAATTGCGAGTTTAAACGTATGGCAACACAAGCTATAATTTTAACTCAGTAGAGCACGTGAACGCGTTACATCTCATTAAAGCTGGCGTATATGGATGACCAATTTTTCGTCATTTTTATAGCCTGAGAATTATTGGCTACTAATATAATTCTCATTCAGTTTTATGAAATTAAAGTCTCGTAGGTTTTCTAAGCCAACCAACTTATCACTCAATGAAATACTGTCATCCTTATCTTAAGATGCTTAAAGTTATTATTAGAATGTTAAAGACCAAATAAATTCAGCGAATCAAACGCAACATTGTCTAGCGCCTATTTTATACCTTTCAATGTTTGTAATTAGTACAATATCCATATAAGAAAAAAATATTATGTGACCAATTTGGCGCTCGACCATATTTTTCGAGTTATGGGCCTCTGAACTTTTCATAAAACAGTACGTTTGTGCTCCATATTTTTTAAGACATCAGTATGGGTATCATTTAAAAGCTTTTTTCAGGAAATGCAAAAATTATTCAAAAATACTTAACCCATTAAAAGCCAATGGCATTATTATGTAAAAGTATATATCGTTATTAAAATTTCTTTTTCTTATTTTTTAATTCTCTGCACCGCAATATTCATTTTTTTTTGGTAGAAGCTGCTTCACTAACTAGATTTACATACATGATAAAGGATGTATAAGATTTGTAATGGCCGAATATAGCACTCTCACATGTCTAAAGTTACTTTAATGCTTCAACGTTGTGTCATAAATAGGAAATCAAAATTTTCTTTTTTCGTCAAACCCACAAAATAGGAGTAAGAAAAGAGAAGAAATAAAAAATCTGGGAAAAACTAAAGTGTCATATTTTTTCAACAATAACATAAAAAAAAAGAAGCAGCCAACTTCACTGGCTAATGCGTTGCAGAGGTTGAAAAACGATTTATTTTGAACATATATCGGTAGCTTATGAACCACAGAATATATCTTGCTTGATATTTCCCAGAGATGAGTTAGATGTGATTCTGAGCAGGAAACTATTTAGGCTGCCAAAGGTTGGTTTCCTCGGGCATATAATTTTTTAAAAATAACATAAAAAATGTGCTAATATGTGTAGGTTATCTCCTTTAGTTAGAGAGAAAATTGGCTTAAAATTTTTTTATATCAATTTTGGCTATTCTTAACTTAGTATTTTTAAACATTTGCTTCATTCTTAATAAAATCTTAAATAAATTATTTTCAAGTTTTGTTATGACAGCACTTTTCGTTAAAAAGCTACAAAAATATGAAAAATTAAAAAATACCATTCCTTTTTTGCTTTTGTAATTTTAATTTACATCGTACAAGCAAACTTTTTTAAACCATTTTAAAGAAAACATTTAGCAAATGCGAACAAAAGAAAAATTAGGTCAAATTTGTAACCGCTCTCCCTTCTCAGAGTGCAAAACTTAGATAGAAAAACGTAAACGTATATACAAACCCCAACTTTAGGCTACATACTCCAAAGAGAATTTGAGAGTCCTGTTAACAAAAGCAGGGCACATTTTCCCCCCGTTCCGAGAATTTATATGTTAAAAAATTTTTATGTTAAAAAATGTACATGTTAACAAACTTTATTCCATCATTCGATTGAAAGCTCCTTTATCTATACAGTTTCAAAATTGTGACAACTTAATTTTTATATTTTATATCTCAAAAAATAACCTTAATGTGATTTTCTCACATTTTTAGGTAAATGAAACGCGAAAGAAATTATTATAAACCTAGAAGTCTTAAATTTTCCTCTTTTATGACTTGCATGTATATCAGTCATATAATTGGGCTATAGAAGCTTCCTCTTCCTAAACCTCGCCTCCTCAAGACGCTTTTACTCACTTTAAATGTTAAAAGTAAAAATGTGTCAAGATTAAATTTTAATTAAATTTGTCTTTGGTTCATATATATTTTTAATAAAAAATGATTTACCAATTTTTTGATTAAATCAATAAGTGAATCAATTTTAGAGTAATCCTTAAAACTTATATTGGCAGGTAGGAAACCTTTTTTTCTACATATATTTTTAAAGCTACCAATTCAATCACTAATTTTCTTCTATTATTTATAAAAAATTGTTCACCTGTTACGTCTCCGTGTGCCCCTTTTGAATTCGCACAAAAGAATAAAATGAAATAAATTATTTATACAGAGTTGCGTTTGGTCACAATTGATTATCAGGAAGTAGTAGTTTTATTTGTGACACATTTCTTTCAGCTGAACACATTTAATTTATTTATCTTGGAAAATGTGATCATCTTATTATTAATTGCTTCATTTTAACGCGACAATGAATTTACATGAAATTAATAGTTCTTCTGTTTGAGTCCATCTGCCATGAACTCTGCTTTTAATTTCTTATTTCGACGACGGTTTTAAATGGAGGCAAAAATTAACGCTGTGGCTCAAGAACATTAACATAAGCGAATGGTTGATACACCCAACAATGTTGGTGGTGGCACTGGAACAATAAATAAGTATTAAAAAAGCACTACGTAATATTTTTTTTTTAAATTTATTAATTGTATAAAAAGATCTCAACTTAAAAAAAAAAAGAAAACATCTCAGTTGATTAAAAGAGGTCTACAGCACACAATACACTCACTAAAAAAAGTTCGTAAAAAATAGTCAAAGCTTTATTAAAAGATCGGTAAGTGCGAATTCGCCTAAGTGAAGAAATCAAATCTTAATGCAACGACAAACTCAATTAATGATTTCCTTAAAACGTGAAACTTTCAATATTCAGAATCAATGGTCATGCGAAGCAACAATTCAAGAATTTTTTAAAAATTTTCGCTACTTTGTTAACGTGCCAAGCACTCCGATTATAATTTTCGCTAATCGTAGAGCATGTGTTTAATTCAGTCATTCAAAATTAACAAGGTGCTTTATTTCAAAAAAAAAAAAAAAGAACGATTCGGTTTAAAAGTTGTCTGGATAGATACGATTAACTTTGAAGGACTGAATGAGAATGAAGGTGACTGCTATTATTCACATATTGTTAATACTACGAGTATTTAGAGCTGGTTCACACATCGTTTGCCTTAATTTGAGGTTTAATTTATTTACAAATCAAAATTTAATTAAATTTTTTATTAAATCTATTTTTAAATGAAAAATAAATATAATATTTTTTAATTAAATAATTAATTAAATTAATTAAAAATTTTTAACAAAATTTAAAAAGCGAATAAATAAAGCGTAAATTAGATGAAAAAATTTTTTCCATGTACCTAGAAATTAAGGCTTCCAATAGTATCTGTTTTTTTTAATTCAGCTTTTCCCCGTATTACCCTCGTGTGAACACATATTTATTTTAACTGACAGCAATAACAATATTAACATAAAGTTCGTCATATAAAAATATACAAATCCATATTTTATGGACTTTATAAATAATTTATAATGTTGATAACAATTCTGTTGATTAAACTTGATAAACATTTATCTATTCAATTTCTTTTATTATTATTTGCTTTTCGTTTTTTATGTTTTTTTTTGTATTTTAATCCATTTGTTTTTCTTTCAAACTCTTTTTAGATCCTCTGAAATACCCCAGACAACTTTATTAGATTATGACAAAGTAACGGAAACTAAAAACATTGCAAATGTTGATGAACGAGAAAATAGCAGTGAAGGAGCTGAAAGTAAAAGAAATGAAAGAAGTGTGAAATCTAAAGCCATTGAACAAAATGATAGTGTAATAATCGAAACTAAAAGCGTAGAAAGAAAATTGAATGACAAGAACAAAACCATCAACAACTCGGACAAAGAACTTAAAACAATAGTCGAATTGTTAAAATACCAGAAAAGAATGCGTCGAGATATTTCTTCATCTTCGTCAACATCAATGCATGGTAAGTGATTGTAATTTTTTTACACACCCAGTAATAAGTACAAGAGCACACACACACATACAAGTGCAAAGTAAATCTTAACACTACAACACAAGATTAAAATCCCGCCTTCTTTGCCTCCCCAGTCAAGTAACGACAACAAAAGCATAAAATCTGAATTTTGAAAACAATTTGAAATTCTAATGAAGAAGAACTAGCAGAAGGAAGTAGAAGAAAAACAGCAAAAGTTTATATCAACTGTCTTTGCTTTTGTAGTTTAATAGTTTAGCAAACTAAAAGCCAGTACGAAAATATTAGTCAAACGACCGAAGGAACTAAAAGTTTTAAAAACAATATAATATTTTCTTTTAATATTTGCAAAAAAAAAACAAAAAAAAAAAAAATAAAAACTTCGGAAGCAAAACTTTAAGCAGCTAATAAATGCAAGACAATCAACGTACAAGTCGGATAAGGCAATGAATTTAAAAAAGTTGGCAATAAATTGAGAAGTGACAATGATTGTTTATATTGAAAGAAAAGAATCAAGTCCAGGAATAATTTAGAATAAAAAAGCTGCATAAAAGAAAAGTTTTCAAATCAAGAAAAGTCATAAAGAAAAATATTTGAAGTGCATGAAGCAAAAATAATCTAAAGAGAAAACAAAAAAAAAAAAAAAATAAAATAAAAATAAATAGCTGAATAATTATTCTCAGAAATTTAGTCATAAAAAATAAACTAGAAAGTTTTTGGAATTAATAAAATATGCCATTCTATGACATAGATATAAAAAAGACAAGGGCCAGGAATAAGGAGAGCAATAGGACATACAGAATTTATAATTATTTTTAGGATCAGATCTATGCAGGGAAATATGTTATTAGATCTATTAAAATTTTTGTTTGTTTTCAAATTAAAATTTAATTAAATTTCAAATTTTCCTTTAAATATAAATATTTCACTTCATTTTGTAGTTTCTTAATAATAAATAATTCATGAGAATATCATAAAATTATTTTTTAATTTTTTTCCCCAGCCAGGGGTTGAACCAGTGATCCTTAAAAATCAATTAAATTTTACTTTTTCGGCTTTGGTTCATTTTTTAATTTAACTTTTATTAAGAAAAATTATTTTTCAAATGTACGCGGACGTTTTCCAAAGAAAACAAGAAACAAGAATGAATGATTAAAAATAAAAATTTGCATTTTGTGACTATACCGAAGGTGTAGTATAAAATTGCAACAAATGTACAAGACGCGTTGTAGAGAAGACAACAAAGAAATGCTTTGAGTTGTGTGTGAATTTCGTCCAACCAAATTAATATTGATTAGTTGATTGGATGATATTAAAAATATAAGCAAATCAAGGTGTTGAATGCACAGAATGCTGATAATGGATTTGGCGGTCCTGAAAATGCGGCATTATATTCTGCCAGCGTAAAATTTTTCTTGTTTTCTTTGGAAAACTTCCGCGTACATTTGAAAAATAATTTTTCTTAATAAAAATTAAATTAAAAAATTAACCTAAGCTGAAAAAGTAAATTTTAATTGAATATATTGAAATATTATGAAATATTAAATAAACTTTTGATTGTTTAAATTAAATATTTTATTAAACAACAAATACAAAGTATTCTTGTAAAATAATAAATCGAATCAGTTATATATTTCTTTAAAAACACATGCATATATTTTTCCTATTAAATAAATTATTAAATCAATTAAAAATTTAATAAATTTTTGTTTTGAAAACAAATAAAAAATTTAATAGGTCGTTATAACTTTTTTCTGTGTTAAAATTCTCCATTCGCGGACCATAACTTATTACACAGAATTTGATTTTATTCTTAAATTAAATAAAAAATTTAATAGGTTTTATAAATTTATTTTGCGTTAAGAAATTAAATGAAGGACCATAACTTATTGCACAAGAAACAAATTTTAAGTTTTTAGCCTTTTAAATTTGTTGTTTGTTTTAGGTTTAAGTTGAATTAAATTTTTGTTTTATTCAATTAATTATTTAGTTAAATAAATATATATTAACATATTTCCTATAAAATATTTAATCGAAAATTAACTATGTTTTTAATTACAAAAGAAGAAAAAATTGTAACAAATAAACTGTTCAATCATATAAAGAATTTTAAATTAATTTTAAAAATATTAATGCTCAATAGGTGCAGCAACCATTTGCTGTGAATGTCTTCACGGTACCTTTGACTTTAATGAAATAAAAGGTCGATGAAAGCTAAGAATTAAAGTCTTGACTATAGTATTAGCTAATGGTATGAAAAGAAACTGCTTAGGGTTTTGATTACTACCAAGGCAAAGACCGTGATAAGCGTATAAAACTTCTGCTAAAACTACAACCCAGACTATGACTATAATTAAACTTATGATTAGGACTTTGATTAGAAAAATATGTGAAACCGCTAGATAAGTCTAATTATAACCGAACTGTCATAATTTCAAACAGATATTAAATTATTTTTTCAGATCCCTTTATTGAATTCTTCACCCCAAATCATCGCAAAGTTCTCGAAGAACAAGACAAGGAAATTCGCAAAAGAACTGGCCTTAAAGGAGCAGCACCTGGTGGTGACGAATGGGTTTACCTGAACACCTATTGCCGCGTACCAGAAAAAATGATTACCGGATTTTGTCAAAGTACGCAAGAGTACTGTCCGCCTAGTCCGCAAGGGCCACCAGGTCCTCAAGGTCCCAAGGGGCCAACAGGGCCTCCCGGTTTACCTGGTATACCAGGACCCAAAGGAAATAGAGGTGACGTTGGCTTACCCGGACCTCCAGGTGTGGATGGAGCTTTGGGTCCGATTGGCCCTAAAGGTCCCAAGGGTGACGTAGGCATACCAGGAAGACAGGGATTAGATGGTCGGGATGGTGTGCCAGGTGAGCCGGGTTTGGATGGTGTACCTGGTCGTGCTGGTGCCGATGGTATACCCGGTAAGGATGGCATGCCAGGCAGAGATGGAAAAGATGGTCTGAATGGCAAAGATGGTAGAGATGGTGCTACTGGCCCAAAGGGTTCTCAGGGCCCGCCTGGTGAGAGGGGACTTAAGGGTAAGTATAGTACAGATATAAATAAATTTATTTTAATTAGTCGCTACCTATTGCTAATGGGCTTTGCTAGCTCAATGCGAATAATCGAATAAATCGTACCAAGACAACTTTTCCAATCCAGTTTCCAAGACCTCGATCATTAATATTTACTTTGTATAGGAAGTGCCACGCCCACTTGCAATACCAAAAAAATTAATACCATTTTTACACACATTCATAATCGATTAATTGGTGTAGGCAGCAAAAACAAGTAGCAGCTTTAATGGGTACAAACATTTTCATTTCTTAACCAATTTTTTTTTCTATACCGTTTTTTATAGCGAATTTATCAATACAATTTCTGTGTGAGATTCTTCTCTTTCTTACCATGAGAAGATAACATCTTGAACCTATTTGGGTTTGTTCGTTTAAGAATTTAGCTGAGTTTAGAACATTTGAAAATTAGTTGCTATAGTTACATCTATAGCTTGTGTCGACTGTACACCTAAGGACTTAAACTTTCACTTTTAAATTAATAAACATTAGCTCTTGCAGCCTTTTGATTCTTGGAGTTCAGTTGGTTTTAGTCCAAGCGAAGTTTTGCATGTTTTAGAGCTTAACACTTTGTAGGGCAGTATCCCAGTTTGTCTTTTGGAATTTTTTTCTACAAGTTTTACAATAAAACTTTCTCTAGTTTTAACACGAATTTTATTTTCAAATTATTATGGGTTTCATGTTATTTTACGAATACTTTTTCGAATCTCTAATATAAAGTCTTAGTGATGTGAATTCGTCAGTAATTTATTTATGGTGAGTTACCTTAATGGTAAAGTTGATGCGAGCTCTGCAATAAAACACATTTAAAAATTTTCTGCTCTATAAATAAAGGGAAATTAACAAAAATACTTTAACATTGTAGAGTATAATACAAATCTGTGGTTAATGTGGTTAATCATCCTTAAAAAAATTTCCCCCAGCATATAAAATTTTTCCAAGAATCATTGATTTTTTAAAGATTTAAAGGATAAGTTTCAGTAAAAAATTTGTTTTTTACTGAAACTTGTTTTTTTTGATTCATACAGACACTAAAATTTTAGAAAAAAAAACTTTGTTCATAATCCAGTCGTCTTAGACATCAATTGTTCTAGAGTGCCCTTAAGAAAAAAAAAATACGCACGCTTTTTGCTTATACAAATACTCCTCACTGCCAAAACAGAAAATTGCAAAAATATTTATATACTTTTTTTCATTAAACTTCAACAAGAAAAAGCAAACAGAAGTTTTTTATATTTTCTATTCTTAACACTTGAATTACAATAAATATTAAAGCTTTGTTTAATGTAGTTGTGCAAGAAAATAAAAAAATTTTATTGTTGCCACTCGTATTGTTACTTTTTATTTGTTCAAGTTGATGGATCGTGATTAATAGTGACATGATTAATGGTTAAAGTCATTGTGGTTGAGATTATAAATGAATTTCTTTATATCTATGGCCTCTTTATAGATAGAAGAGCAACAAAAAAAGTTTTATTTTTAGAAAAAAAAATTAAAAATAGGATACGTTAAAAGGGAAAATAATGAATAATAGAAAATGAAAAACGGAAAATGCTAACAAACTGTTTATGTCCGTTGTTTTTTACAGAAAGTTTTGAAGTTGTTTTTCTTCAGTAATATTTTTTGTTTCTATTTTGTTTTGTGTTTTTTAAAGGAATCGCTGGACCACGAGGAAGACCAGGAAAACCTGGTACAAATGGTACACCCGGTATACCTGGTGTTAACGCCTATAAAGTGCAAGCGAAAAATGGCACGTTCTTAAGTGATCTTTTGATACCGCCATCAATAGCAGGTAAGTGGAAGAGAAAATTTGGTATAAAGAACAGCAACACTTTTCTCTATAAATTTTTCAACCGCCCACTCGTGTTCGAAACGACCGTTCAAATTACTTTGAATAGCAATATATTATATTTCTAAAGTTCGAATTAAATTTTATCTTAAAGAAATTAATACTGTAACATTTAGGATAAATAAAATTAAAAGTTATAACAAGATAAAATCTTAAAATTCTCATTTTAAATATTGATATAAGCTTTGAATTTGAAGGCTTAGAAAAACTTAAATGCTTTTAAATTTAGCATATAAAACCGATTTTTGAAAATTATTACTTAAATATTGAAATTTAATCTAAATTCGAAAATTCGAATATAAATTCGAAAATTCGAACATAGCTAAAATTGATGTTTTTACATTTTTTAACAAATCAATTATTATTATGAAGTGAGAATACTTGAATTAAACAAAAAATAATTTAATAAAGAATTTTTTTTTCCAAATTATAATCAATAAAGTAATAAGTACGGCTTTAGTTTATTTTTATTATTACTTTTGTTTAAAAATGTTTATTAAAAAAGAATTAATTAATTAATTGGTTAATCAAACCTAACTTTAATTAGTAGTTTCAAATAAATAAAAATTATTTCGAAAATTCGATATTAATTTCGAAATATTTAAAGAAATTATATTTTCAAATTTTCATATGAAGAAACCATAATAACTCAATTATTATTGCTAACTAAACTTTTAAGGAGATAATATTCACAATTTTGAAATTTTTAAGAAAGGTTCGAAATTGAAAAAAATAAAAAAAATTAAAATTCGCCTAAAATTTTTTTCAGTTTTAAAGTCAAATTTATAAAAAATTAAATTCAAAATTGCAGTAGCTTTAAAATTAAATTTAAAAGCAAAATTTCTATAAGTTACAAGAGGAAAATCAAGCACTTACAAATTTTGTACCATCGAAGTACCCTTTTTTGTGGACTCTTTATGTTTTAGGAGCTGCAAATCAATTTTAATTCAATTTTCTCCCTTTCAGCAGTCTTTCAAAGACTCGATTCCTCCCTTAATAACGTTATAGTGCAGTCACAGAGCATTTTATTGTTCCTATTTAACTCACTTGCAAATTGTAATGTGAAATTTTTGAGCCAGTTCACTGCATAATTAAATACTGAAAGCATTAACTGACGCATTAAAAACCATTTACCTTCATACCATCCACAGTAGCAAATTTAAAAGATAATTGAATGAAAGTCATGGTCATTGTTCGAGCATTTAAACTTGTTATTCACTTGTATACAAGAACAAAATTGCTTACACATGTGCATGGATTATAAAATGATAAAGGCCATGACCGATACATGAATTTGTAAAATCACTCAGGTTTATAAATTAAAATTAATAAATATCTTAAAATGGAAAATTCACACAAACACACATACACGCATGCATGTGGCAAAAAATACAAATACTTGTTAACTCTATAAAATATATAATTTTTTTCAACTCCCATTTTCCGTTTCCTTCTACGGATGACTATTAGTTAAACACATTTTAACATGAACGTGTGTGCGTTTCCTTTTTTTTATAATTCAGATGTAAATGCGCCATACATACAGCGTTCTTTAATTGTGGAAGAAGGAAAAACATTAAATTTAAGCTGTGCCGCAAACGGTAATCCAATGCCTCATGTTGAATGGCGACGGGATGACGGTCATACAATCAATGTCCATGGAGTTGAAAGTAAGTAAAAATAAAACGAAATTGCATTAACCAAAATCCATAAAGATTTACATGAAAATCGTTAATTTGTGTGAAATGTTTAATAAATTTTTGTGTGAAAAAAAAATATATTTCTTTTTGTGAAATACTATTTTACATTTTATTTTATTTTTTTTTTTTTACTTTTGTTTCATAAAATTCAGTGTCATCTGTGAGTGGTCAGTATCTGAAATTTGTTAATATAACAAGAAATCAAATGGCCGCCTATACATGTTATGCGGATAATGGTTTAGCACCAGTGGCAAATGCAACCTTTTTACTGGAAGTGCATTGTAAGTATAAAACCAGAACACACCAATACATGGCAAAAACTCTACAAGAAATGTTTAAAAAGAATACATAAAAATTAATCGCTTAGCTGTAGTCAAAAATTAAGTCATAATTAAAATTTAAAAACAGCACGAATTTTTTTTAATAGGTGCAATGGTCAAAAGTGGTCCTCCTCGTAGTCTGATAACAGTACAGTCATGGTCTACTCATAGTATAATCAAGTCTAGTCATATTTTAGATATTAGTAAAAAGTATTGTCATGGTTTAGTTACAAAGTCTAAACATAGTAAAGTCATATTGTAGTCATAGTCTAGTGATGGTATAAAAAAGTGCCGTTATTGTTTTATCATTGTGTTGTTATGCACTAATCATAGTTCAACCCATCGAGTCATTATTTCTCTATATTCTGCTCTCACGATAGTTATAGGCCGATCATACTCTGTTATGGTCTAGTAATAGGCTTGTGTACGTATAGTAGAAGTGTAGTAGAAGTCTTTTCAAGATTAAGCCATTATGTCACACTTAATTATGGTCAAGTTATAGCAATATTATAGTCGAGTCATAGTCAGTTTTAGTTTAGTCACAGACTGTCATAGTTTAGTTACTGCCCTGTTATAGTCTTTTCATGTTCTAGTCTATACATAATCTACTCTTAGTCCACTGACAGTCTTGTTTTATTTTAATTACAGTTTTGTCATTATCCTTTCACAGTCTAGTGACAGTCTTTTCAAACTGTAGTGATATTCTTATCATAGTCTAACAACTGTCTTGTTATATTTTAGTTTTTTTTTAATAATAATGCACTATCGTTAATGGTCCTGCACCAGAACAACTACCCCGGCAGCACTTTCGCATTATTTTGCGATGGAGTTCATGAATCATTCTAATACCCCATTCATCACAACATATGTACCGTGATTGAAGGTTCAGCTCAGGTGATTTTATATATTTTGCTTTCTTCTTTAGTATCGAGTAGACAAGTGCTGAGTGTTAAGACCATTTCTCGTTAGCATCCATCGTTTATTTAACTAACTCCTGAATGGACATTTTATCTGATATGACATGCTATATGGACTCACCTGGAGATTCTTTCCAAACAATCATGTGTAATGATCTCAATTAATAGCAGTGAGGCTTAGTCGACAATAAGAGCTATGTTTTTCGCGTATCCGGCAATTTTTGTGCCCTGCGTTAAGCTTTTAATTAGTAAGCCAACGTACATCAGTACCAAAGAAAAGGGCCCAATATGGCGCTGTAAAGAATTCTGCTTTCGAGATAACTATCAATCATTTTGATCACATAACCAGATAAATTCCGATCACGTTTTGTTTGTCTTCTAACGTTTTAATTAGCAGATTTAAATGTGTCATTATCTAGTGAGAGGCTTGTCATGGACTATACACAGTCTAGTCGAGTTTAGTCATAGACTAGCGACATTCTTATCAATTTATAGTCGTAGAATTTTCATTGCCTTTTTTGTAGTCTAGTCACAGTCTAGTTATAGTTATTCAGATCGTAGTCTAATTAAAGTGTAAGTCATTTTCTTATCTTAGAATAGCTATTAAGTAGTCAAAGCTTTGTCAAAGATTATTCAGAGTATGGTCATATGTTAGTTAAATCTTGTGACTAAACCATTAACTAGTCATGGGTTGCTCACAGTAGTGCCACTTCTGTAAAAGTCATAGCTCATTATATATATGTTATTCATACTATTATCCAGTTAATAAACTTTTTTTTCTTGTGTTTAATTTTCTTTCTTCTCTTTAAAATAAAATAGTTGCGCCAATGATATCTGTCTATCGACAAATGATTTATGCAGAGTACGGGCGAAGTGCGACATTAGAATGCATGGTGGAAGCCTTTCCAGAGGCTATACGTTATTGGGAGAGAGCATACGATGGTAAAATTTTAGATCCTGGAGAAAAATATCGTATTGAAACATATCCTGATGGGTAAGTGTGATAATTAAAGAGCTCACACCTTCAAATGTATTCAAATTAAATTCCTTTAAATTTTATTTTTCAGCTTTAAAACCACAATGAGGTTAACTATCACTAATTTGCGCAAAGATGACTTTGGTTACTATCATTGTGTCGCTCGCAATGAATTAAATGCTACGATGGTCAATTTTGAAATAGCACGTAAGTTTGACAGAAATGCGTTTGTTAACAAGTGATTAATTAAGCTGGCACTTATCACACATCTAAAACCATTTCAAACTATTTCACACACATTTCGTTACATGTTTATTTTAAACGTAATGTTGTGCTTTTGTGTTTTTGTTACATGGATAGAGCTCGTAATTAACTACAATTTCATTTCAAACTGCCATTAATCTCATTAGCATTTATAATTGGGAATATTTCCTTTTATTTTTGTTCTTCTACTTTTTAGCACAAGATCCCAATAGTGAGACACCATATGTGGGAAAAGAAATAAAAATTTATGGCCAAAAACCACCGGAAGCTGAATGTCCAGTTTGTGAAACATGTCCAGACCCAAGGTATAATGTTGTTTAAAAAAACTCTTAGTGGAGTACTTTTTTTTTGAAAATTATTTAACAAATTTTTAGTCTGAAGTGGAAGTTAATTTAATTTCATAATCCTTAAAGTACAATTTCAATGATTTTGCTTTAAACTATAAAAGTTAATCAGTCTTAAATCATACACAAAGTAACAATGGAATTTAAATATTTCTGGTTAATTTACTACAACATTTCTTCTTTTGATCCTTTAATAAATAATCATCATTTTGTTTGGATTGTAGTTTTAGTATAATTTTATGTTTTTGTTCTTTTGTGTTTATTTACAGTTTATATCAATGTAAGGATTCGATTAATTCCAATTTCGAAATTCAACCAACTGGAAATTATAGTTATCCTGGCTTGCCAAAACGCAAAAAGAGTAAGTAGTGTTCCTAAAAAAAAAGCAAACTAATTTTTAAATGCACCATTATATGCAGAGCCTTAAATGTATGCGAACATAAAAAAACAAATTTTTATTATAATATTTTTTGGTGATTTAAAAATATTAATATTTTTTTCTAGGGAACCAGTGATCATTTTCTTGTTACGTAAACAATACTATTCTTAGACATTATTAAATTTTCGTCTGTTAATAATTTATTAATATTCATGTTCTCATAGTCTCATCATATTCTAGCCGCAATATTTTTATATAAATGTTTATTCGTAAATTAGCCATAATCCATTGTATTCTAGACAAATTAAAATTTTTGGCTAATGCTATTCTGGTCATGTTTTATTTATGGCATAATCACAGTCTACTGGTTACCTAATCGCAGTCTAGTCAAAGTCCAACACGTCATAAACTTGCCGTAGTATAATTTTAGGCTGGTCATAGTATAACCATGTTGTGCTTGAAATATATCAAATTCTACTCACATTATTGTCTTGTCTAATCGTAGACTCGTCTATAATATTTTTAAACGGATTATAGATTCTCAGTCTAATCGAAAACTAATTAAACTACTGAATTTCCTAGTCATAGTGATGTTATGTTGGTTCCTTTTAAAAGAACAGTTAATAAGATTGCACATTCGTGCTCATCAATTTTTATTATTCTATTCTGTGGTACTTAATTTTTCTCTATATCTTGTATTTCTTACAATTTGACTCTGGCTAGAATTTTCTGCTCCCATGCTTCGGTTCGTCTATTAAATTTTTTTTATAAAATTCTGCAAGATGCGAACTACCTGTTTATTTCCTTCCACACAATACAATAGGTAGCTTCGATCTGAGCCGAACTCATGACATCTGGTATAAGTCATTTATGACTGCCAAAAACTGTAGCAATGTTGTTATTTCTGTAACTTACTATTGCCGTTAGACATTTCATCTGCTGTTCACCAATTCATAAGCTCCGGCTATACAGCAATTGTTTTACTTTCTTTTTCTTCTCTGATTTATCACAGTACGGGTCCCTTTTATCATTTTATCTGTTGTTATAACATTTTTAATTCCTTAACGACTTTGCCTTCTTATATATAGGCGACTTATTTTTCGAAGCTATACAACAATTGCTTGCCCCTTTTTCTTATCGAAACTCTAGAAGGATTTGACCTCTGTATTTCATGTGTTCGCTATTTATTTTTAGGAAATACGGAGTTATATTTATTTTCTTTTTCTTTATGCAGAAGGTTCTGTTGGGATTTGAACTCATTATCTTTTGTTTAATAAACATTTTAACCCTCTATCAACATGATGAGCTACAACGGTGTTAGGCTTAATTTCTCTTTCTTCTTTGTGCAACATCTTTGGTAGAGGTGGAAGTAGCAACTTGTTTGTGGTTTTCTCCGTCTGTCCTTCCGTGTTAGTATTGAAATCAAGTTTGTTGAAGCGCTAGATCAGCTAGAAAATATTTAAATACGCCAATTGGTCCAATTGGTCAGAGCGCTTTTGGAAATTAGCAAGATCGGCCAATGTCCTTCGACGCAGCGGGCAAAACACCATGCCTGCCTCTAAATTTTCTATATCACTTGGATTAATGATGTAACTCCAATCAAAAAAAAAAAAAAAAAAAAAAAATATGAGGCGGTAGAGAAATAAAAATTAAGAAAAAAATTAAGTGAAAAATTGGCGCTCGCTCATATTTTGCGAATTACGGGCCTCTAAAATTTTCAAAACTTTAAAATATCAATATGGGTATTATTTTAAAGGTTTTAAAGAGGTCTTTAAGAAAATACTAAAAATTTTTAAAATGCTTAACCCATTAAGAGCCAGCCGATGGCATTTTTATGTAAATTTTTTATTTAGTTGTTTACTTCTCTGTCATCTCTATATTTGTTTTTTGATTGAAATTACTTCACTAAACTAGATTTACATAATTGGTGAAGGGTATATAAGATTTGGCATAGCCGAATATAGCACTCTTACTAGTTTTACTATAGTATTTATTTTGTATTAAATAATTGTAAAGCTAAAATCAAGTTCTTTTACAAATAAAAACTAAGTCAGTCGAATTCTAATAAATCGTAGCTTAATGGCAATGAATTTATTTTCAACTCATATATTCGCCAAAGTCTGCTCGTCTCCTAGTCATAAGTTAAACTCTAATTATAGAAAAATAATAGCTTAGTCAAAGCCTGGTTATGCTTCAAATTAAATAGTACGACAGTTTTATTCTATTCATAGTTATAGCACGCTGTTTAATTACTTCATAAGCTCAATTAACTTTTTTTTCAATTTACACAAATCCCTAAATATTCAACTGGAAAAAATCATTTTCACAATGAATACAAAATTAAATAAAAAACGAATTTAAATTAACTTTTTAGCTAAGAATCATTTTTAAATTTAATTTCTAAAAAATTTTTAAAAAATAAAATTATTTAAAAATGTAAATGGAAAACGTCTCCATACATTTGTAAATAATTTTGCTTTCTAAAAAATTGTTTAAGATTAAATTAAAAAATTAACATACACCAAAGAAGTAAACTTTAGTTTATTTATAATATCCAGGGATCAAACTCTGATTTGGGAAAAAAAAATAAAAAACTGAAATAAAAAACTTAACAAGAACATTTATAAAAGCAATTAAAACATTGATAGAACTTAAAGTTAAGTTCAAACAAATATTTGTTAGAATAAGAACTATTTATAAATTTTTCTGTGTAGTCAATTAAATCATATGGCTAATAAGAGCTAAATTATTGTTTATAAAATATGCTGTGATGATTTTCTGTATAAATAAATACTTTCGCTACACTGCACTGTTGTCATAAGGCATAGAAAAATTTAAATTAAGTCATAAGACTGCTGTACGTATAACAGAAATAATAATAAGCATATCATATATAACCAACCAATTAGCTTAAGTAATTACATCGAAATTCTCCTTGACATTTTTCCATTGACATAAATATTCTCAAGATTATTTCTCAAATATTAAACATTAGTCGTCGTTCTCTTGCTTTAAACTGCTTTTAAACTGTATCGTTGATTGTTTTGCGTTTCCTCTCTGTAGGTTGCATTTTATATGCTGTAGGCAAACCGGTCTTTCATAAATATGTTGATGAATTGTACGGTTCATGGCTAAAGGATTCAGCTGCCAAGGAAACAGACCGTGAGAAAACTTTCATAACTAAAGAAAAGGACAATAATCTTTTATACGAATACACATCAAAAGTGGCGTATCGTATGAATGATGTGCCACGTAAACAATATGATTTGGGTGTGGGTTTTCAAGTGAGTAGAAAATTTTTAAGCTCGTTGATTTTTGCTTATAAAAGATTAGAAGATTTAAAATTTTTTTTTACAATTTATTTTTATTTTTTTCTTTATTTATTTACAGGGTAATGCGCATGTTGTGTATAATGGCTCATTCTACTACAATCAATACAATTCAGATTATGTGGTTAAATTGGATTTGTCAACTGGTAAAAAAATATGTAAGTTAACACACACACACATACACACACTCACGTAAGTGTCCAGTACCATGTGTGGAACACCCTTTAATTTAACATTTTTTATTTTTAATACATTTTGTTGAAAATTAAGAGTGACGGGCTATTTCGCTTTCAAGATAAAAATAATAAAGCTTAAAATCAAGTTGTCTATGGGATACCCTCTAGATATAAGTTTTTTTTTGTTTGTTCTTCCAACAGACATTTAACGTCGTCAGTGCAATGAAGTAAAAAGGGTTGTATACGTAAACTGAATACCTCTATTGGGACACCCTTTGATTTTAAATTTCAGATGTCTCTGTTTTTTTTTTAGTTTCGAAGATAAGAAAAAATTCAAAATTAAGTTTGCTATGGGTACACCCTTTGAATTAAAGTTTAATTTTTTATATTAATTTTTATAGCAGGCAAACAATTCAGTTCAATTGTGTGAAAAAAAAGAAACTTACGTGAACTGAACACTTTTTTTGGGACACCCTTTAAATTAAAATTTAATGTTTTATTGTTTAATATTTCCAATGGCTACTTGTTTTCAAAGATAAGATAGTATAAGTGAAATTAAGGTTTTCTATGAGGACACCCTTTAAATGTATTGTCTATTTTTTATGTTATTAAAGGGTATCAACATTGAAGATATAGGTTTAATAGATATGGCCATATACGTGCAATAAAAATGTCTACAGGTTCACGCTTTAAATTCTGAATTTATTTTATTAATTTTTGTTGTACCGACCATAATTATGCAGCTTATAAAAAACTTGAATTGTGCAACTTTTACGGTTACGTTAAGGCTTCGAAGATAGAAAGCTGCCACAGTCGGCCACACATTGACATTGTAGCGATATTAAAAGGGTAGCGTTTTTACTGCGGAACCTTTAAAAGGTTTGCAAATCCAACGTTTTCATTTTTCTAGATTTTTTTTCTTTCTTCGAAATTTTTTTATGAATGTTTGCATATTCCACTATGTAAGACAGCTTCCTAAGAAAACAGATTCTGTTTTCAAGCATCAAAAGTTTTAAAGAAAACTTATTTTTAAAATGCAACATAAATCTGTTATTTATTGAAGAGCATTTGATTACATACCATTTGATTACTAACCAGCTTCATCTTAATCTAAAAGTTAATTCCATTTAAAGCACGTTTGAACCACTTCTAGACATAAGCATACAAACATTTTCATTGTTTGTACAATAGAACTAAATCAAAGACTTCTGTTCTTCATTTATTGCAGCAACACAATTACCGAGTGCTGGTATTGCAACTGGCAACAAATTGTATTCGACAAAATACAACTACATGGATTTTAATGTGGATGAGGTTGGTTTGTGGGTAATTTACAGCACTTACGATTCAAACAATACTCTAGTGGCCAAGGTAAATTTATAAAAAAAATAATACAAAAATAAAATATACATACATACACATCCATACATACCTTCATCCTTCTTATAAACATGCACAAGTATCGCTTTAAAATTGTAACATTAAACATCTGTTTAAGTTTTGCAGCAGAAATTATATAAAAAAATTTGTTAAACATGCACACACACACACCCACCCACACACATATACACAACATATCAAATTCAGTCTGACGTTTTTTTTTTTAATAATATGTACGTCGGTCTGAAAACAAATTTGAAACAGAATTGAAATGAATGTACTTTGTGTTTCTCTGTCTCCTGTGTATTAAAAACTAAAATTCATTTATTATTGCTGACTTTAAGCAAAATGTTCTCTCAATTCATGCATTTACAAAATTTTCATTTGTTTAAAATTTCAAATTTATCCATTCGCACGAAATCAGCATTATTAAGAAATGTCATTTTGGCTTCTATCACAAACAGTGAAACGCTGATGAGGTTAAATTAGAAAAAGAGTAGTAAGTTCATACAAAATTTATAATTATTTTAATGAAAAAAAAAAAACAAGGAAAAACTTGTATACTGAATTTGAAAAAGATCAAGTTGTTTTTTATAGTTCTCAAAATTTAAGATCAAATATTAAAAATATTTCGGAAAATTTATGTTAAAGGTAGGATAATATTATAACAAAATTTTATTTACTTTAATCGAGCTTAATTAAAATAAATCAGTGTATCAATATCTGCATAAAATTTTTGTGTCGTGATTTTTGTGATTAAATTCCTCCGAAATGATTCGACCGATTTTCATGAAATTTTGCGTGCATATCGGGTAGGTCTAAGAATTGGTCAACATCTCCTTTTCTAAGACTCTGGTATTATATAGGGTACTTTGTTACCACGCATACCTAAACGCTTACTTTTTTAATTGGGCACTTGCAACGATATAGTCCAGCCAATGCAGAAATACACGTTTAAGAATCGGTCATACTTTATTTTTCGTACTCCTTAATATTAAGGGTGACTCAGCCCAAATGACAGTTAATGACTTACGTGAATAACATAACGTCTTTAATGAACTTTTAAACTATGATAGATCTGTGTACCATAGAACAAAGGAGGCGGGACAACATTTGCCGGGTCAGCTGGAACTTTATAATTGCTAGCAGTTTTGTGATATTCCATCAGCAAAAAAAAAGCGGAGCTTAATAGATTACAATGGAAAAAAATATTTTTATGGTCACTTTTTAACAGGTTACTACCAGCTAATTACTCAAGAGGATATTCAAGCTTAAAACAAAATTTATTGAGTGTGACTTATAATTAATCCGTAAAGTATAAAAACTAAAAAATCTTAAATTATTGAACACAATAATCACAAGTTAAAATTTATCACAAGATAAAGTGAGTAAGAGTGACATGTTCAGCCAGGTCGAATTTTATAAACCCTACATCATCGTAATGTTAAACTTTGTCTTATGTTTTTATGTTCCTCAATATAGCGCACTATTTCTCTTGTTTTTATTCTTATAGCTTTCAGTTTTATTTTTACAATTATAAAAATATGTAGGCTAGAATAATGACTAAACAGCAGATTTGTGTACCCTTTGCCACAAAAAGTGGAAAAAGGGTAAATATAGCTTGTAATTCCGTTTGTCGTTTCTACAATATCCATTTCTGAGCAATGTCCATCTGTCCGTCCATGTTAGTGTTAAAATCAACTTTTCCAAGGCACTAGATGAGCTAGAGAAAGCTTAAATATGTGAATCCATCAGACATAATTTCAAATATTTTACTATTGGAAATCAGAAAATCAAGAACGCTCCATGTCATTCAAATTTGTTCATATCATTTGGAACAATAAAGTGACTTCAAGCAATTAAAAAATAAGAAAAAAGTGAAAAAATTGCCACTTGCCCATATTTTCCGAGTAATGGGCATCTGAAATTTTCATAAAAAATTTTGATTGTCAATATGGTCATTATGAGTATCATTTAAAATCTTTTGAAGAGATCTTTCAGAAAATACTATCATTTAAAAAATTGCTTAATCCATTAAGAGCCGATGACATTTTTACGTAAATTTATTTATCGTACTTAGTTTTTTTTTTCTTATTTTTAAATCCTCTGTCATTCTAACATTTGGTTTTTTGTTAGGAAGTACTTCACTAAACATATGATGAAGGGTATTCATATATGATTTAGAATAACCTAGAAGAGCACTCTTACTTAATTTTAGATAAAAAAAGTTATATTTTATAAACTTGTGTAGTTCATAAACGAACTAGTTCATTTAAACGATTCCAGCGATTCAACTAAGTGAACTAGTTTATACCTTTACTGCCATCCCTAAATTAGCGCGTAAAGCGCAAGATATCTGTCAAAATTTCTCATGTATAAAGCATCCCTAAATAGCACGGCGTCAACGCTTAGCAATTGGAAAATCCAATTTTGACAGCGCGTAAGGTAATGCAGTTGCCTGCAAGCTACTGTTGTTTACACATTTTTTTGTAGTATTTAGAAAACGTTGCAAAACAGTAATGACATTTTAGCCTTTTTCGGCTTTATCTAGCGATTTTATCACTGTTTTGCATTTCATTTTATAGGGTTTTATTAAAAATGATAAATTAACATTACTGTTCACAACAAAACGTTGCGCTTTTATTTAGGTATGTCATTTCAGCGTAAAAGCCATGCCGTTTTTTGCGTCGCGTTTAACGCGCTAATTTAGGTATGACTGTTAAGTATATCTAGTTTATTTTTTAACTATACTTTGTATTTGAACTACCAGACAAGATGAACTAGAATTCATGTCTGTGTTTCCTTGTTGACAATTTCCGACATGAAATAAGTGCTGCCACGCATTTTATTAAACATTCGTTTTGGCAATGCTACGGTGTTGTTGCCATCATATTTTGAAAAGAACACTTGAACTAAAAGAGCTTTTGAACTAAAGAAAGCGTTTGAACTAAACGTTGAAAGTACGAACAATACGTCAATAGCACATTTAAACTAAGAGAAAGCCTTTGAACTAAAGAGAGCCTTTGAACTAAATTATGAACTAGTTCATTTACAAACTTTGAACTAAAAAGAGCGATCACTAAATTGAACTATATGGCACAAGTCTAATATTTTATCTGCGTAGCATAGGATTAAACTATAGCAAAAAAAAATATTCCTTTTTTGAACAGAGATGTTTTGTCAATAGTTTTTCTTTTTTATTTTTGGAGTAAAATGTTTTTTTATTTTTTCAATATTTTTGATAGTTTTTTTTTCAATAATTTTTTTATATTGAAATTTTTAATTATGAATTTTTTTTTTTCGTTAGTTTAGATTTTTTTCTGAATTTTTGGTTTGCATAAAAAAGTCACAAGAACATAAAAAATGTAAGGAAAATAAAAAAGCTGCTTTGGCCTTTTCAATAAATACCATTAAAATTGGGCTACAATTATAAAAATATAAATAAAAATAAATAAAATGTTTCCTAGAAATATTACGCCCACTTTAAGTATTAAGAAATCGTTAAAGAAGGTAATGAAATACAAGAAAAATTTCATAGTATTTGTAGATTGTTATCACGGTAACTATCTTAGTTATATCTATATACCCTTCTGTGTCGGTAATACTCCTTTACATTAAATCGTCTATGAGGTAAAAAATAATTTAAATGTCTGTAGCTGCTTTAAGAAATATAATGCGGTGTCTTAAAGCCAAACAAGTTGAAATACTGTTATAAAAATAAACATAATCTTGGCTTTCTATTTCCAAAGAAAGTTACACAATTATTAATACCTGAGTGTTTATATCTTTTGAAAAAACCATTGAGCTGGTGTAGACTGCATGTATTGACCTCTAAAAAAAGGTCATTTAGCCCGTATCTTCACTAAGTTATGGAATCGTCGAATGCTATATTCTCTAACATTATATTTTTTCAACTTTCTTTGTTACCAGAAAGGCGTAAAAATATCTGGAATGAAAAACACTTACGCAAGGTATTTGTAATTTTTTAATTCATTCAATCTGTTTTACTTTCTTTTAGAATAAAAATGACTGTGACTTATTTACTACCACAGCATTTAACTTGAAATTCGCTTGGGATTAATACACGCACACACACACACACACGTTTCGTTCATTGCTACATTTCTATCAATATTTCTTTTGTGATAAATCAGCAGTTTAAATAAATTTGAAACATAAATGCATTATCTTTATCACACAAATACACTTACACACACAAGCACACTAAAAAAAATCTAGAAATTGTCTCCGTATGTTTTCTTTTTTAGTTGCGTTCTTCAGTGAAGGAGAATTTAAAAAAAATATTTTAAGAAAAAAATAAAAAAAAGCATTTCTTAATGCAGCCTAAAATGCAGTGGAATCATTAATTTTACTGACTTTTCCATACTTTTTTTTATTTTCAACAAAAAATTGCAAACTTTATTCCAAAATTATTTTTAAAATTCTTTTGTTTTTTTTTTGTTTTTATTTTTAATTTGCAGTTGGATGCTGATACTCTTAAAATACAATATAATTTCAACATCACATTGGATCATCATAAATTTGGTGAAATGTTTATTGTTTGCGGTCACCTTTATGCCATCGATTCTTGTACGGACAAAAACTCTCAGATACGTTATGCCGTTGACTTGTATCAGGGTAAATTGCTAAATGTAAATTTACCTTTTACGAATCCATTTAGTAAGACGACCACAGTTGGCTATAATCCTTATACAGTGGTAAGTTTACCAAGCAACCAAAAAAAAAAAAAAAAAAAAACAACAAGAGACTTAAGCAAACAATCACTCAGAAACACCTTAAAAAACACACACACAAAGAACAATATAAATCCAACTTAAAAAAGGTTGTATGTAATAAACACTTGCGTACTGTGCATGTACACACGTAAATATGTATGTGTGTGTGTATGGGTATAAAAGCTAACAAGAAAAAGAAAGGGACATCGAAAGGCATCAATAACAATGATGTATGTGATGTGAAGCTAAAGTTGGGAATATAAATTTTAAATTTACAACAAAACATTTACAGTTGCTTAACAACACTAACAACAACAATATGATATTATTCTGTTTGTGTTGTAAAGAAAATTTAAGGGCCAGCATTTATTTAATGTCACTGTAAACTATTGCTACACTTCGATTTTAAAAATCTCTTACAAGAAATTGCCTTAATATTTCAGAAGAATGTGTAATGGATCATTTCTTTCAAACTACTTTCTACTTTTTGTAGGTTTAGCACATTTGTTTAACTAAATATTTTTTTTTCTTCTTAAACATACAAAGATTAATGGTGATAAACGTCTCGTCCCTTAAATATGAATTTGATTTGAACAAATATTCTGTGCTTAAGTGAATGTATAAAAACAAATTTGTTTTTATTGACTGTTGTAAATTAAAGTGTAGTTGTATCCTCAATAAAAAAGGATAAATGAAAGGACTTTAATAAAAATGTTTTATAAATCGAAACGAATCAAAGGCAATAAATTGCAGGAAATAGAGATAAGATTGATTTTAGATTATTTTATAGTTTTAAAATTTCTGTATTTAAATTGTTCAATAAAAGTTAAGCAGGAAAAAGAGTTTGTTTAAACGTTTAAAAAAAATTGAAGTATTTAGGGACGACATTGTTCATGTTATTCGTGTCATATGGCCTGCAATGCTCGAAAAAGTGGCCTTAATTTCATGTCTAACACGAGTTTCGTCAAGAATATACGCTGTGTTTATATGTCCAAGTAAAATGTTTTTTACAACTCTAAATTTTATCAGGCTTAAAAAAGCACCATATTTTTTATATAACACGATTAATAAGGAAACCAGAAAAAAAATTTTAGATGGCGTGTAAATTTCGTCAAACCAATTTAATAGTTGTGGATAATAACATCTTTCTGGTGTTTCATTTGTTTAAACAGATTGATTTAATAGAGGTGCTTGCAATGCATATTTGCACTCTTCTTGTTTTCAAATTTTCTTGTTTTATTTTTTAAAAACTAAAGCATCATTTGAAAATAATTTTTTTTTTATTTAATTAATTAAGAACTACAAAAATTGTGTACTTAAGCCTGACTAAAAGTTTATTATGTGTTCGTATAATTAATTTGTTGAACTAAAAACAAATATCTTTTTCTTTTTTGATAAATTTTAAGCAAAGAAAGCCCTTCTCTGCACTCCTTTTCTCACTGTGTTTGTGCTCAGCGATGGCAGAATGAAGATTTTACCTTAATTTCCAAGATTTTTTAATCCAAATAAGATTTGAAAAAAAATCTCACAAAATTAAGATTTTTTAATTTAGTTGTTTGACACCTAACATTGCAACTTCTTGTTAAAATTTATTAAAAATATTTAACAACAAACAATTTTATTGTAAATTAATAAAAAATTGTATCACTGCTACCATTAGATAAATATGTTAACGATTTGACTTTAACGACACAACTTTAAAAAAGCTTTCTTTTATTGACCCTCAAAACGTATTAATAAAGAAGTTTCTTCACTAGAAGAGCTAACAAAACATTTTCCAAATTTAATAGAAGACAGTGAGATACTAAATTTTTATGACGAATTTAGAAGACTCCGCCACATGAATTTAAAAAAAACATCTTAATAATTTAGAAAATGTTACAATAAAAGAGTTTTGGCACACAATGTGAAATATTTCTAGAGCGAATAGTGAGTTAATGTTTTCAAATTTATCAAAGTTTGCAATAAATTTTACATGCCTCCGTTGTTCATCTGTAAACGTGGAACAAATGTTTCAAAAGTAAACAAATTTTTTAAGGTTTATTTTTTAATAAATGCAAATTTTTTATGAAAATTTCTGGCACCACTATTTGTACTTGATTACGCTCTTTATTATAACAATAACCTTCACAATTTTCATGAAATCAATTTATTAGTTTTCTAGACGTAGAAAATGCAATAGCACTTTGTGTGTGGGGTAGCTCCCCTCCCCTGATCATCTCAATGCATTTTACTCTAATTTAAGGAGCTTCTCTATTGCATTTGTACTCCCAGTTTCAATTGCAGAATTTTGTGCACTCTAATCTCAAAGTATTGTGCAACAATTTAAAAGAAATTCATTTTTTTTTATAATAAAAAATTATTTTGCTTTTTGGTGAGAAAAGGTATCCACTAAAGCCTTCTTTAAGTACAGAGTTTTGTGCACTTTAAACTTAAAATATTTTAAATTAAATTAAGAGAGTATCACTGTTGTGGTATTGGAGATATGGGATTATTAATAATAATTTTTTATGTGGTTTACCCTTTGCCAAGCCAATAATAAATAATTGGTCTTTTTTCTAGGATAATTTTGAATTGTTAGTGACAATTAAATTTTTTTGTAGTGAAAGTTTCATTTTATTTTATTTTTTTGGTGAAATTAATATTTTTTTTTTTTCAATTTAAATACAAATGTTTTTTTACCTTTACAATTTGTATTTGTAAAAACTTAATTTTAAATAATTTTGTTCCCTGTTTCCTAAAGATGCTACTCAATGTTGTGGTGACATATTGAAAAAATAATAAACAATATTTTCATTTTATTTATTTGAATTTTGAAGGCCGCAACACAGAGAGATTATAAAATGTATCTTTAAAATTACAATTAATTTAATCTAATTACAATATTCTTTTGTAAAATTTTCAAAAGGAGAAGAGAAAAAAGATTGTTTAACTTTTCCGAATTCATTTTTTCTTGTCATTTATTTTATATTAAATTCGTTTTTCTTGCAATAACCTACAGTCATTAATTATATGTAAAACACTTAGAACTTCACCGCAGTTGCAAATAGGGGGTTGTTTCTTCTCAATAATATATTTATGGGAAAATAAGCAATGGCCTATTCTTAGTCTAGTATATTTAATGAAATCAGTTTTAGGCAAAGAAAGAGCTTCAAATGTATGGACGATATTTTTTTTTGAATTTTATAGAGCTTAACATCGTTGTTGTTCATCCATGTATCTTCCCAGGTATCTCATATATGTTTAACTATTAAGATTCTATAATGTGAATATTAAAATCTAAATTCTGAGCAAATATTAGTTGAAAAAGACTCTTTTGCAAGTCTATCTACTTTTTCGTTTCCTAAAATATTCAAACGACTAGGAATCTACATAAAATTTATTTGATGATTTGAAATGGATGAAATCATATTTCGTATTTGTTGCACAATCATATTATTACTGACAATATCTTGCAAACCCTTTAATACGCTTTTACTATCGGATATGATAAGTGATCTTTGTCCAGTATTCACCAAAATGCCTACATATTCCCTAATAGCAGCTAATTCGCTTGTATAAACTGATGAGTGATTATGAATACGTTTTGTTATGAATGAGTCCTCACCGAGCACTGCAAATCCTGATTTTTCATTCATTACAGAACCATGTGTGTAAAATTTAGAATAGTTTGTATATTTCGTGTTTAACTATTTCAAGAAATATTTGCTGAAATACTTCAGGAGTCATTTGACTTTTGATAGTATATGTCAAACTGAAATCGACGTTAATATTAGAAAAGCACCAAGGGGCTAAACGAGAGTATGTACGATTTTCAATGGATTCAATATTAATGCTGTATTTAGTTTTGACTTTCTTAAGTTCATCAATGGTTCTTCCATATAAAGGAAGAAATTTCCGATTTTTTTATTTTAAATTCTAATCTAAATTTTGTCAGTTTAATTTTTTATTAAATTCTTAGTTGAACTGTTAAATATTATATAAAATTAATTTTTTTTTCGTTAAATTAAATTTATTCCGGCCACCTTAAATTTTTGTCTTAATTTTTTACATTTTTTTAATTAATTTTTTTATTTTTTTTTTAGAAAAATTTACGATTGTAGTAAAATAAGATTTATAAGGAAAAAAAAAATTGTATAATTAAGTACATAAGAGATTTTTTTAAGAGGTACTTTGAAAAAAAGTACTTTTACTGACAGGTACTTTTTCAAATGTACATTGAATAACTAAATTTTAATAAAAGTACCTTATGACGATAATAATGTACATTAACATTATTATCCTCATAAGGTCATAATGAAAAATAATAAAATACATAAAATTAGGTTTTTATAAAAGTTTTTTTCTTTTATTTTGGCCAACTTTGTTCTTTGTTGTTGCCCCTAGGGCCAATTCAAAGTACACTATACCTAAGCATCACAGGTCATCCAATATTTTATTTCTCAAAAATCACTTAATCAGCGGAACTTTCTTTTAAAGTCTTATAAAAGGTACGTTCTAAAGAGGTACTATTTAAAATTTTCCTAAATAAATTTTTTTAATTATTTTCCATGCCTTAAAACGATTGTTAAGATAAATTTTAATTTAAATTATTTTCACATGACAAAAGCAACTGAAAATTAAAATTGTAAAACTAAACCAATTTTGCTGCATTTTTTTTTTATTCTTTCTTTTTTAATTAATATTTAATTTTTTTGCAGGAATTATATTCATGGGATCGAGGCAACTCTCTTACATATCCGATACGCTATAATGAACAAAGTTTAGGGGGTGACCATGCATAAAGTTTTCATTACATTTTGTAAATAGAATGAATACAATGTACAAAAATGAAAAACAAAAGCACAACAACAACAACAACAACAAAGAGAAACCAATAAAAAAAAAAAGGAACTGCAGTTTTCTATTGAAAACAAAATAACAAAATTATTGTGGAAGAAACAAAAGGAACCAACAGAAATATTAATAAACTTTACCATCATCCTGCAAACATAAAATGGCTGGAGTGTGTGTTTTATTGAAGAAAATCCTTTAAACATGACAGCCATCTAAAAAAATAATTTTTGTTTTTTTTTTCTAAATCAAGTTGAATGACACATCATCAAAAAAAAGAAGAAAAAAAAAAGAAAAAGAAACTACTCTACCAAAGGACTTAAAAAAAGTAAAAAATTAATAATAAAAAACTTGAAAAATCAAACTTTTAGATAAATTTTATGCAACAAATTTTGTACCAAAACAAGAAAAAACTAAAAAATATAAAACTTTAAAATTGTTTCCAAAACTGCTACTGTAGTAAAATATATAAAAAATTAAAAAAAATTTTTTAAAATGTGTTTGCAATAGTGGGGACGTTAGCGGTGGAGAAAATTTAAATGAACTTGATATCGTAAACTTGTCTCTGTTTTCATTTGTTAGTTTAACTGCCATTTTGATTTCAGGTAAGTAGGGAAGACTTAATGTGTCCATGTCGATATATTTTTTTATATTTCACTTGTCTTTCTAACGTCAATGTGTGTATAGTTTTGTCAACACCACGGGTGCGGGGCTGATTTTTTATCAACATTTTTCGACTCTGGAGGTGACGCAAGTTATTTGAATTCTTCCAGATTAAATTCGATAAACTCTTTTTTGGGAATTTCAATGGAAAACAACGAGTAAAATTTAAACTACACAGGTACTGCGCCATCTGCAGGAGGATGTCAGTGAAAATAAAACTGTGCTATTCGGCTAAGGAAGAAAAAGTTTAACGCGCTTGTTTTTTTAAGCTGCTTTCTCTGTCGAAAAAAAAATTCTTAAACAATAAACACAAAAGGCAGCAATTAAAAATATGAATTTATACAAATGACCAGTCTATTCATTTATAATAAAGTTATTGTTTTTATGGTCTTGTAAATTTTATTGTACATAATTTGTAATTACAATTCACACACACACACACACCCACACAAACAGACACACACACACACACACAAATTTATAGAAAAATGCAAATTTATTTAATAAGTAAATATAATGACTTTATAATTATGGAAATTATAGATGAGATTTTTATACAATAATAATTGGTTAGAAATTTATAAAAAAAAATAAATAAAAAAATTAGTTAATGCAGCAACAAAAAAATATAATAAATAAATTTATTTTCCACTACAGATTATTTTTAAAATTATTTCTATCTACAAAAATTAAATACTAAATTTTAATGGAAATATATTTTATGAAATTAATTGGTTTTAAATAAGTTCTGAGAGAACATATGATACTAAAGTTAAATAAAATAATTTAATTTAAAATGTCAATTTAAACAATTTAAATTACATAAACATTTTTTTTTTAATTGAAAAATCTCACAAAAATTTAAATTATGAATAAATAGAAAAAATATTGGATTAAAAAGTTTAAGAAACTTTTGCAAAAATTAATTTTTGTAATTGATGTTTTTGCAGAAAAACAGAAAAAATTTAATTTCAGAAAAAAATACGTCTGAAAAAAATTCAATGTTTTGAAAACACAGTTTTCTTAAGGCAAAGAAAACCCTTTGTTTAAAAGTAAAAAAATATGTTAATTTTTATAAAATTAAGAGGTGAACTGTAGACATAAATGAATTTATTTTTGGCTTAAGTTAATTTTTTTTTTAATTTCTTAAAACCTTTATTTAGGAAAAAAAATCGAAGAAAAAAATGCTGCATTTCATTCGTTTGATGTCTAATTTTTCTTGTTTTCTTTGAAAAATGGCCGCATACATTTGTAATTATTTTTCTTCTAAAAGAAGGTTTTAAGAATTAAAAAAATTACCTTAAGGAAAAATATTATTTTATAAAATTATTTTGTTCAGAAAGTATTTTTGTGATAAGTGTTATGGATTGAAGTACAAAAAATTAACCGTTTTAAAAAAGTACTTTTGTTCAAAAGGTACTTTAATGAAAATGGATTTATTTTTCAAAATTTACATTTTTTAAAATAATGGAGGCAGTTGTTTACATTTATTTTCTTAAAAACTTTTTTTCCTTAAAAACTATTTTTTGTGCATTTGTCTGAAAGGTACTCTTATAAAAATATTTCATTTGGTTTTGAAAAGAAAATTTTCTTTAATGCACGAGGCTTTTGTTTAAATAAACTCTTCAGTGTATAAAAAGTACATTTTTTTAAAGAACGTAGTAATTAAATAGTAACTTTTGTTAAAAAAAAGTAGTTTTGTTTAGAAGGTGCTTTAACGAAAAATTAATTTTATACAAAATTTACCTTTTTAGGAATTAAGGTGCATTTGATTAAAAATGTAACAGTGTTTTGTAGTTATGCTCTAGAAAATACAAACTTTTGGTCCATTTTGCTAAAAGGAGATTTTTAGAAAATATATTTGATAGAAAAACCTGTCTGTAAAAATATTTGGGTTTTGAAAAAAAAAACTTTCTTGAACGAAAAAGGCTTAATCTTAAATGGTCTAAAAATTAATTTTTCTTTGAAAAAAAGAATTTTTCTCTGAAAAAAAGAATTTTTCTTTGAAAAAAAAAATGTTCTTAGTGAAAATGGGATTTTTGTATAAAAGTTATAAAAAGTTTCCTTTTTGGAAAAAAGTACTTTTGTTCAGAAAGCACTTTAGAGATTTTTGTACAAGAGTTATTTTTTAGGAATAAGGGAATCGCGATAACCTTTTGTGAAAAAGTACTTTTTTCAAAAAGTACCTTTGTAAAAAAAAAGGCATTTTGTAGTTTACTTTTTGAAAAATACTTTTAATAAAAAGGTGCATCGGTAAAAAAAATAATTAAATAAGTAATTTTATATAGATATATTAAAAAGGTACTTTTATCAAAGAGAAAACTTTGCTACAAAAGTAGTTTGTTTTTAACAGTAACTTTTATAAAATTTCTTTACAAATGTGAAAAACTCGATGTTTCTAGCTATCGCTAACAAAACAGAATTTTTACTTTTATAAAAAATTAAACAATTTTAAAAATGAAATAATAGAGAGTCCAATTGACTCTTACTGCTATTAGAACAGCCATACTAAAAACCCCTAAGAAGAGAACTTTTGTCCAGTATCGATTTTCTAAAACATTTTTTTTTTTTGCTTCTTACAAAACTAGTATCCATAAATTTGAATGCAAATTCACACCTGCTAAAGCAAGCAAACATCAATCATCAAGAATATTTTGAAAATTCTAATAAAATTCTTAATTAGGATAAGAATTAATTAAAGATAAAGTTCAGTGTGTAGGTCTTAATATACTCATTTATAAAATAAAAGTTTTATTTTTCCCGCAAAAATATTCACACTGACCATACTTTTGAGGTTGCTGTAGTCGAAGTGGTAAACACGTTGGCTACAAACCTGGTTGACCAGGGTTCAACCCCTGCGGCAATCAAAAATAAAAAATTTTTTTTTCTGTTTAATGGTATAAATACATATTCAGAATTAACATTAAACATGCAGCCTCCTTCGTCGGTACTTCTTAATAGCATATTCGCCGGCGAAGTAAAATAACTAATAAAATGGCTAATATCTATCTTTCTCTTTTCACCACCTGTCTTATCTCTCATCTATCCCTTTCCTAAAGAATGTAGCACGGTTACGAAAATAACTAAATAGGCATTATTGCCTTAAGAGCTACTTCTCTTTAAAAAAAAAAAAAAAAAAAAAAAAATTGCAGACTAATACAACAATGACTCCAATGACATCTATTTTTGTAATTTTTTTTCTGTGTTCGCATCACGTAAAAACTGCTACAAGGATTTTAATAAAATTTTATGTGGAGATCCCTTAAAACCTTGATTCAAATATAGAACACTTTTTGTTTCCTTAAAATAAGTTATTTCGTAGAGGAAATATAGATACAAATGAGAAGTCACCCAATTTTGTTGGTATAATGGTACTAATGGTACAGTTGTCAGCACATTTTATTTTTATAGATTAAAAATTTTAAACACTGTTTACAGATTCCTACAATAAATATTTAAAAACACATTTTTTTAATTTAAATTTTAAGAAAATTATACATAACACTCGTACGAATTCACGAGCACTTCTAGAGTTTTACACAAATGCACTTAAAAAATAAATTATACAAATTTTGTGTATCTTTTGATTAAAACTTTACAGCCATTAAACCATAAATAAATTCATGGTACAAATCCAAATAAACAAAACTAATCGACATCAAACGATTGCATTTATATAACACTTTTCTTTTTATTTATTTTGCCGCCGATTACTGTTATACTGCTATTCACAATTTATTTCCAACAATCTTTTTTTGTTTTGCACTCATCATTAAAGAAAGAAATATTTAAATAAAAAAAAAATAGAAACATATTGAAATTCAATATTAATTCAGTTTTCTTACAACCACGAAAATACTAAATGTATGTATTGGTAACAAAAACAACAACTATCGTGTATAATGATGATGGACTCTTTTTTCTAGTTATTTAGGTGAATTTTTACATCTTGTTAATGTCGGGAAACAGAAATATATCAAACATCCATCATTACAACACGTCAACTGTAGAAATCATGGTTGGTTTATTTATTTATTCAAACATCCATTTCTTTTCTTTTTGTTTTTATTTTGATTATAAAAGAATGAGTGAACATAGAATTGAAGGGTTATGGTTGTAGATGTGAGTTTTATATATTGGGTAAGAGTTAAAGATGTGTGGGAAAAATTAATTAATGTTTGAAAAATTTTAATGATATTTTTGCAAATGTAAGTAGTTATTATTTATTTATTATTATTATTATTTTTAAATTAAATTTTTTTGATTTTTCTTTACTCTTCATACAAAACCTTACTGATTAACAACTGAAAGTTTTCTTGAAAATTTTTGTTTTAAAAGGCTTTTTACACTGACTAACATCTCGGCGAAACGCATGGAAGATGTAGAAAATGTGAAACGTTCGTTTAAATTGACAACAATTAACATCTAACATCTACCATCAACTCAGCTGTTTAAACATACAAATAAACGACGCATAATTTTTAGTAGTAAAAATAAGATTAAAAAAAATTGTTTTCGAGGTCCCATTATTAATTGGACTAATTGTGACTTTAAAAAAAAACAAACTCAGTTACTTATGCAATGGATTGAAATAATGGAAAATCATCCTGGAACAAGAAGATGAAGAAAAGTTTTTTGTGGACATAAGTCTGTTTGTGGGTTACAATACACTGGATTGTGAACATTTTGGGAGAAAGATGCCCAAAATAAATTTAAATTAAATTAAAAATTCCAATTTTTTAAGCTCCAGTTTACCAAATAATAAAAATTACTTTTATTGTTTTTGTTTTTTTCAATACTTCAAAATGTACCAAAATTTATTTATATTTAAATTTTAAAACAAAAAGTTATATATGACGCTCATTTTCCTTTAAAAATATTTTTTTTTCAATTCCATTTTATCAGTGATGCCACCAGAATGTTGAAATTTTTGTCATTTTTCTAGTGATGACACTAAAATTATCAAAAGATGTAACATGAAACAAAGTTAGATAGAAACATCTTTTAAAGATGTTGAATAATGTTGATGGTAGTTGTTAGACGTTGTTCAGTGTAAAAGGGCTATAACAGTTCGTTACAAGTTTGATTTGAGCTCTGGGGCGTATGAGCATTATTATATTGAATTAACGACATAACGTATACGTACTACCATCCTAATGTTAGGTGGCGAATTTCATTAACAAAATCGCTTATGATGATAAAAGAAAAACATTTTGTTTCCAAAATTTAAAATTTCTTGCATATCCGCATTATAGGTTTTGTCCATAAAAAAATTTTGTAGTAAATGTTCTACTCCCAAACAATATGGTGTTAGTGTGGAAAAAAAATATAAAGAAAACTTTACCTAACACATGTTGAGAAAAAAAAAACACTGGCTGCATTTGTAAGGAGATCTGCCTGTTTCTTAAGTTTATGATTTTAAGACCCAACGAGCACAAAAAAAAAAATAATTGGTCTTGGCATGCTGAGGTGGATGAGTTCTTATAAAAAGGTGAAGATATAGAAACAAGACTTTTGCAATCAGAAAAAAAATAATAGTTTTTTACCGCAGTAGAGATAGTGAATGTTCCTGTATATTGAAACAACATATACGATGGTATACCCGCCTGTATAGTAAAACAAAAAATAGTAGTCCCCAATATAAAGCATCAATAGTTATAGAGGAAAGGAACAACAATATATAATGGAAATTGTAACTGACGTGATTAAAGAGCCTGATTGAAATACAAAGTAGATAGTGAGTTCAGATCCCAGATACTTTTAATGTCAGGTTCGCTCTACTGGTTAAAAATAAATGTTTTCTAGCAAAGAACCATAAGTTCGATGAACTTCACAGCTCCGAAGTATTGTAGAAAGCTTTGGACACTCAGTTTGTTAAATCACATTTTTATTAATCAAGACCCTTGACCTGTTCATTTTTAAAGTCGAAAAAGTCTTGAATTGAAAATTTTATATCTTTAAAGGAAACTTTTCTTTTGAACGACTATCAAAGCCTACAATGTGCATAGAAATTTCATAGGTAGAAACTGGATACCACAACCAGAAGTAATAAACTAGACTTATACGGGTAAAATCAGAAGTAAGTCATAAGGGCCTACAAGGTTTTCGAGTGGAGAAGATCATTAGCATACCTAGAAATGTGCCCTCATCTTAAATAATACTTGACTTTCTTTCTTATTTTTGATTTTTTTTTTTGATTTTTTTAAATTGCTTAATTTTTAATAAAAACCTTATATTTTTAAAATATAATTTTAGCAAAGAACAAACGATTTAAAAGATTTTTTGTTCAAACGTACTTTTATGATAAGACTATTTTTTAGCAGTCAATTTCTTTCAGATTTTTTTTTCGTTTTGTGTAAAAAATGCTTATTTTGTAAAAGTACTTTTGATTAAAAAGTACTTTTTGTGAAAGTACTTTTTATTAAAAAGTACTTTTTGTGAAAGTACTTTTGATTAAAAAGAAATTATTTTCTGTTTTCTCTCTCAGCTGCAAACTTTTTGATTAAAATTGGGTATAAACTTTTTTACATTTTAAAAGCAAAATAAATTCGATCATGTTTGTTTGTTTAAAAAGTAAGTGACTGATTTCGGCATTAGTTAATCCAAGTACGTTTTGAACTCAATTTTTTTTTCTTAAATCAAAAATATTTTTCATTCAATAAGAAATCATTCGGCAAAACAAAAAAAAAAAATCAAGCAAATGCAGATTTCTTGAAGTTTTAATTTAAAAGTCCTTTGTAGTGAAAAAGGTAGTCTTCAAAATTGTTCTTTCGTTGGACCTTTTATTCGTAGGTTTGCTCCTAGTAAAACGCAACACAAAGTTGTGCGTTTCATTTTTGATATCTTTTACCCCAAACGAATAGTTTTGCCATATCACATTTTATATAGAGCAAACATATTTACGATGCGTGATAAAGGAATGTAAAATACGATAGATTACATACATTTGTTTGTTATTTTTGCATGCACATAAATAAAGTACGTTTGTTTATGCTGGAGTATCTACCTTTGATTAATTTTTTATGTTTTTTGTTTTTTGTAGATGAATGAGCAAAGTAATGAGTTTAGTCGAACAATAAACTATTCACGTTTACTTAGCAGTAAAATATATGGAACGTTAAAGTTTTTCATAAATTAGAAAAAGATAATAAAAACTTTTATTAACATCTTAAAACAGAAACAAACAGAAAAGCAAACAAAAGAGCAAACAAAAATAAAAAGAAATAAAGTATTAATAGAAATAGAAAAAGTTGGACGATATGATGGCAAGAAGATGGGAATTATTGTCACATAGGCGATGTCATAAAAAAAGCTCTCCTGGAATGTATTGACAATATAAAAACACATAAAATATTAATTACACTTTTGAAACTTAAAGTGCAAATGTTTTTTCAGACTTTTTTGAGGATATTAAAATTGATTACAAATTCCTAGAGATGTGTTTAGAGCATATGTATGAAGCTTTTAATTTTGCAAGGAAAAACATTAACTTTTTATACCTATCACCACAAAAAGTGAAAAAAGTGTATCTTTGTTTGTCATTTCGTTTTTAATTTCCACAGTACAAATTTCCGACTCCATAAAGTATATAAATTCCGAGTCCTTAAGCATAGCGAAGTCGAGTAGGCAATGTCCGTCCGTGTTAAAGTTGAAATCAACTTTGAAAAGGCCAGAAATAAGACAAGCCAGAGAAAATTTTAATACTCCAGTCGCTCAGAAATAGTTTCGAAAATTTTTTACAGAAATTCAGCAAGATCGGTCAATGTCTCTTGAAGCAGTAGGCTAAACACCACGCCTGCCTCTAATTTTCATTTGAATTAATAAAGTAACTCCAATCAAAAAAAAAAAAAAATAAATAAAAAAACACAAAGAAAAAGAATTTAAAAATAAAAAAAAAACATCAAGTGAAAAAGTTGGGCTTCTGAACTTTTCTTATGCACCATATTTTTAAGGACATTAATATGGTTAACATTTGAAAGCTTTAAAATAGATCTATCAGGAAATACTAAAAATAAAAAATGCCTAACCCATTAAGAGCCGATGACATTTTTATGTAAATTTTTTTTTTCAATTTTTAAAATCTCTGTCACGCCAATATTTGTATTCGAATTTTTTTTTTTTGGTTTATCTTGATAGAAGTTACTTCTCTAAATTAGATTTGTATACATGGTGAAGGATATCTCAAATTTGGCGTAAGCGAATACAGCACTTTTACTTGTTATTTTCATATCTCATTTAACAGAATAACCTCTTTGTTGCGACATGATTTCTTAGTTCACTGCTTTTACTTTCTATTTCCAATACAATTTTTATTTTATGTTGAGGATTTTTTATTTAATTTTCCTAGAAATTTAATTGTTTTTGAACTAAAAACGAATTCTTTCCTTAAAATGATTTTTATGCTGAAAATATTAAACAATAAAATAATTGAAATCATTTTTTTTATAAGAATTTTACAAAAGGAGATCGGTTTCAGAATTAAGATATTTTGGAAAGAAATCAATAATTTCTAAACCATACAAAAACTTTTAATTATTTCTTCCTTATCCTGCTTGGCGATTTTTGTTTCGAATTTTATTGCTTTTTTTAGGTTTTTTCGCTCACCTTTTCTCGGTCTTATATAAATTAGTGCTTTATAATTTTGGCCCTTTGAACTCTAATTATTAATGATGTAATATTTTCATGCTTATATGAAGCAGACCATTTATACTATCCGGCCTCTATCATTTCTTTCTATTTTCTGATAATTGAATTACAACTTACTTTTAGTAAGTCTCATGCTGTCCACTTGAGTTTACTCGCGACTGCAATTATTTTAGTCTCTTTAGAAGTATCTACCGATCTTCTTTATTGTTATAGATACTCTCTCTTTTTTTGCAAACATTTTGTTAAGCAATGGTATCCCATCTGCCCAAGGCTTCTACTATCCAGTGCTGGCCTTTTACATATAAAGTGCACTAAGCAGTGGTGAGCTAGTACTTTTTTCAACCTCAACCACCCTCACCTAGCCTTAGTTATTCTCATCTAGTCTCACCTAGCCTCATTGAATATTTTCTTCTAATATTATTTTTTTCGATCTTCATGTTGTGCGGATAATTTTTAAAATTTCCAACATTTATAAAGACCTTAAATAACTTCAATAAACTTTGTAGATTAATGACAAGGGACTATTAACTGAGAAGTATCTTGTGCGCTTTACCCGTCTTAGTCTTTTTGAATATTCCTTTTTACCTTGTTAGATTTCTTCAATTTACAATACAAAATAAAGTTCAGAGGATTCTCTATCGATGCACGATTACGGGTGAATGCGTAATCTCTTGAACCTATTTGATCTTATCAAAATTAAAATCCTTTATATTTTCAAGAATTGAAAAAAAAACGGTCTACAAAATAGAGCTTAATTACAGCAAGTATCTAGAAATCGTTTCTCCCAATTAAACCAACCTTCAAACAGAGAAATTTTAGAAACTCGTTACCGGCCGTCACCACCAGGATTTATAAAAAAAATCTGATATTAAACTCAGTTATGGCAAGCAGTTGTGTTCATCAGCCAATGTCAGGTCAGCATTTACTCGCATTGCTTGCCTATAATTTCGCATTATTTATAGTGTCCTTCCTAAGATGCTTCATCAAGCGCTTCCCATTACAGCCTTTGTTTAATGTAGTGCAAATACATGATTGAATTTTTTATATTGCCTGGTTATGATTCTGTGGTTACAATTAATACTTTTGTTTTCTAACGTGCCTGGAGGCATTCCTGTTTACTACCTTTTTTAGATTGTTTGAATTTAAAAATAAAGAAAAGTCCCACTTCAACAGTTTTCTTATACCAGCAAATTTAAAGTAAAAAGGTTATATATATTTTTGTGATACAGTGCCTTCAACATATCAAATAAATCTTCACGTTATTCCTAAATTTTATTTATTTATTATAGAACCGACCTCGTGATTTATAAAGTGACTTTTCCATATGTTGCAAATATCATCAATTTATTTTCGGATTTAATTTAATAAAAATTTCAATGCATTTAATTTTACAACAAAATCTTTGGAGAGAAATTCAATTCATTTTTATAAGTTGCCAGCATTTTTTGTAATCAAATCTATAGAGCTTAGCAAATTGTAACATTTGTTGGCAAAAAATTGTAAGCTCTTGTAAAAAAAATTAAAAACGAGGGTGATGCTTTAAAATCCCCAAACAATAGAAAATATTTTTATATTTTAATAATAGAAAAACAACAAATATTTCAGAATATATTTTTTTTTAATTTTAATGCTTAAATAAATACCAAGTTCAATTAACTCTTTTCCTTATTTAACCCACTTTTCTCTCTTCAACCCTCTTACATTTTCAGAATGTTAAATGAAATTTTACACTTGAGTGGTTTAGTTGTAAAAGCAACCAGGTTTGTGGTTGCATTCATTCATTCTTCTTTTTTTCATACCTCATTTTGACAATAGAAATTATGAACAAATATGACAATGCAACAAAAAAAGAAAAAAAAAACAGAATTCAATAAAATACTTTTACAATGCAATAAATTGAAATTCTATTTATAAAAAAAAATAAATATAAATAAATAACAATAAAATTGTAGAGAAGAAAGAAAATGCTTCCCAGTAGTTGTTTTTTATTGTCATAACGACAGGGAGCGTGTTCAAATGTCATGTGATAATGACCACCTATTTTTTGGTTGACATGAAGTAGCAAAACGTATAAGAAATTTCATAACAAAAGAGAGAAAAAAAAAACAAATGAAAATCAATAAAATCGACAAGAGTTTATGAGTCGAATGGAGAGTAATTTCCTTTGTTTGTTTGGGGGGAAAATAACCAAGCAGAGTAAGTAGAAATTAAAAAGGTCCTAGAATGTAAAACTTGAAAAAAAAAATAAAGCTGTTTTTCCATTAAAGAAGAGTTACTCTGGTAACTTGAGGATATAAAAGCCACACACTCATACATATCAAAACATTAAACATATTAATGCAATTTCGCAATTGCAATTTCGTTTGGAAATGAATTGCAATTCATTTTTACGAAATTCATTTGAATTGACTAAAATTTCATTGAATTTATTTTTTGTTTATGTGAAAAGAATTAATCCAAAAATTACTTGAATGACTCGCGAGTTAATTCAAAAATAAATAATTCATTTACAATTTTGATGGGAATCGATTTTTTTAACAGAAAGAAAAAATTTTTTTTTGACGATTTCTCTGTGGCTTTTCGATTCTTACACCCTAAAATTGTTATAAAAACATCTGTTCTACGCTTGTTTACTTTTAAGTCACTAAAAATCTATTATTTTATTTTTGCGGCTAAGTCTGTCTGTCTATTGCAGGTCTCTATCTCAAAAAACGTAAAAGCCTGATCACTATCAATTTTGACAGAAAATGTGTTATAATAGTGGCTACAACCATAAGTTATTATAGAGTTATAATTTAAAAGTATAAATGAAAGGGTGGCCCCAACGACCCGCTATTTTCACGTTTATCGGATTATCTTTTAAGCCTCTAAAGTAAAAAATTTCAGTTTTATTCACACTATGGCCTCTTTAAGCAAAAGTTTTAAAAGTAAAATTGAAAAATAAAGGGTGTCCCCATAGGGCTGTGATTTTTTTTCTAATATTTAAATTCATTATAGGAAAAGCGCATAAAGCTACTTTTTTTTATAAGAATAAGTTATAAAAATTAAAATTTATTTTTAAACGGTGTGCCAATGGAGAAAGAATTCTACATTATGGCCTTGTAAAAAGGTCCTACCAACGGTCAGTTGAAATGTATACAAAAAATGTAGCATAAAGTCCGCTATGTCAGCGAGTTAAGAAAACGAAAACTAAAGGGTGTTTCAATAGAGATGTGATTTTAATATTTATTGCTCAATTTTTTTTTAACATGACAGACATCTTATATTTTTACAGAGTGTCTTCATATAAGAAGTACAAGAAATAAAAATTAAATTTAAAAAATTTTTTTTATAGAAGACTTCAGTATAACGTTTACTCTCTATCTTTGAAACAACTATTATGGACAGACACATTCAATTTCTAGCAAATGATAATACACACCTTGCAAATTTTAAACGTGCTTCTTAACTTTGTAAAAATAATTAATAGGATTATAACATCTATTTTTGGCGAGGATGAGAATTTAAAGGACTTTTACCTTGTTTAGTTGTCCAATTTTAGTTTTTGATAAGCAAAGATCAACCACATACAGGAAATCGCATTAAAATATTTTTTTTTTTCATTTAGCAGCACACTACTTCATTCAATCAATATTTTCTCCATAGTTAACTTTCCTCTCAAATTATTTGATAAAAGTTCTGTTTATTTTTTCTTCCATAGAAATTTTTCTTTATTTGTAATCAACCATAAAAATATTGTCCTTAAAATGTTTACAACAATGAAAGAGCCCTGGAAATCATTGTTATATTGATTGGCAGATTGTTAAAATACAAATATTGTCACAGAGCTACAAATATAAGAGTGAGTTTATAAATATAGATACTTTAACAAATATTAAACGCAGTTGCTAAAAATACAGAAGTAAAAATATAAAATTGAAATTTATCTGTCATTTAATATATTTTTCTTTTTGGGGTTCTCTAACACTTCAGTAATATTTGTGTGTCAAGAAATAAAGTAAATTGATTACAATTCTCATTGTAAGTAATGAATCATAAGACCTTTAAGTCAAAAGTTATCTAAAGTGTTGAAGTCATTGTTTAATATTTTTTTAATTTAAAATCGGAGATAAAGAAAAATGGAAAGAATTATTTGTTCTGACTGAACAAATGCGTAGTTTGAAATAGAATATGTGATACTTAGTTTTTGTTTCTATAACTTACATGAGAATTTTCTCATATGACAAAATTAAGACATTTTATCTTACAAAAGTTGAGCCAAAACTTTAGCATGAAGTTAATTAATTAATTTATGCTATAAAATATTTCATTTATTTAAACTCACCCTATGCATCACACGATGAATATATTATTTCTGTGTGAGAGCTTTCTCACTTAAGTTACGGATACGAGGTTAAGGTCACTGAAAACAACAAAGTATCAGAAGTAGAGAATTTATTTAAAAAGACGACAATTTTTTAATTTTATAAAATTTTTTAAAATAAAATTTTCGTTTATGAGGATCACACTGGGTCAGACAAAATTGCATGAAATTTATTTTTCTGTTAAAAAAAAAGTAAAAACCAAGCAATGGAAAATTTGTTTTATTTTACTGGAGAATAAAGGTTTTCTTTGGAGGCATTAAAGATTATAATATTTTTTTTAACAAATTTTTGTAAAAAAAACTTAATATTTTTTCTTATTTCAAATCCAAGAGTGTTTGTTTTAAGGCAGAGCGGAGAGTGGTAATAAAACTTAACAAATAAAAAAATTATTTGAAATGGTTAGGTATCAAATATATTGTAAGCGACTTATGTAGACGGGTATTCGACACCGCACACCAAGTTGCAAACGACCGGATTTTAATAAACAACATGCTGCTAGAATTTCATTCTCAGCTGCTAGTGGTTGAGTCGGTTACCGCTTAACCTGTTTATGCGAATTCTTGTCTTCACAGTGGTCAGGAAGATTCGGTTTTAACACTGCTGGCATTATTTAGAACTAGTTTACATCTTTTGGAATTCTTAAATTTAAAAAGCTTTTACCATATCAAAGTATTTTCTAAGTTTGTATGAGTAGATTTTTTCCATTTGCCTGTGTAAATCGAGTAATACATGAATTTTAAATTTTTAATAAACTAACCAAATTATCAAGACCATACTTTAAGGCAAACATATTATGATTGAATTATGAAATTGTTCTCAAATCATATTATTTTTATAATAAAAATATTTTTGTCCTTGAAATTCAAATATTATCTAATATAATAATATTATTATTAGCTACAACCATAATAATGTAATTGTATTATTAAAAATATGATTAAAATGAAATAAAAAATAATTTTCAAATTTATATTGAGATGTTTTTGTTTACTATTGCTTAATATTTTTATATATAACGTTTGCTTAGTTTCTAGGGATTTGCTATTTATTAATTTTTTTTTAATTAGAAGGTACTTTTAATATTTTACCAATTATCGTTTACAAATCAGCTGAAAGAATTTATAAAAAAAATTTTGAATTGATGAAAAACAATTCAATCAACGACGAAACAAGAATTTTGTTGAACACAAATTTTATTTCTTAGTTTTGTGTGGCACAAAAAAAAATACATGAAAATAAATAAATGAATAGAAACATATTATAGTTAAAATTACTACAATAATTTGGTTGTTGATAAAAACTTCAATAAATTTACTCTCTTTACTCTCACAAATCAATAAAAATTTTACATTTTCTTTGAAAAACGTTCGCATACATTTGAAAAATAATTTTTCTTTGTAAAAATTAAATTAAAAAATGAACCAAGGCTGAAAAAGTAAAATTTTAATTGATTTATGAAAATCCACGGTTCAACACCTGGCTGGGAAAAAATTAAAAAATAATTTAAAATTATTCTCTTCAAAATCATCATTAATCAAATGTTAAGAAAATTTTTAAGCCTAAATGAATTATTATCAAAAACAACTATAATTTGTTTGCCACTAACATACATTCTTATAGTAAACAATGCATGGTTTTTGAGACCATACCACAGCTTTATTTTTTATTACCGTGCAGTTAAATTTCGTTATGATAGTTCGTTTGATTTCTAACATTTTTCTTTAACTTTCATTTATTATTTTTCAAATTTTTTTTCAGGACATCAATTATGTTCTATAAAAAATGAAACAGTAAACAAAGAAATTTTAATTGTGAATTTGTAAAAACTTCCATAAAAAATAAAAAAGTTGCTAGAAATATATAAAAGACAATTATTATAAATATAAAGTTTCGTTTCTAAATATAAATAATTGTTTTTGTTTTTATTGTTGTGTAATATTCTGAGAAACTTTCACCAGAAGCAAATAAAAAATAAATTTTCTTACATTCTTATCATTTCTAATGGTTAGAAATGCAATTTGTATGGAAATCAATAGGACATCTGTGGTCCCTGTAGTAAACTTTTTACAGCTTTTAGGCTGTTGATTGTTGTGTTGATTATGAAAGCAAAAAGTAGCAATAATTGTGATAAAACACGAGTATATTGTATTTGAAAAGAAGAATTTTAAAATTCTAAACATTTTTCTTAAATTTATTTGTTTCAAAGGAGTAAAAAAAGTTAAGAAATTTAAGAAATTTATTTAAAAGAAAGTCACATAAATTGCGTACGTGTTAGTTTTTTTAAGTAAAAGAAAAATACAAACGAATCTAATTAAAACAAGCAAAAAAAAAAATGCTAAAATTAATATAATTTAACATAAAAATTTTATCGGCTTTTAATGGGTTAAGCATTTAAAAAATAGTGTTTTTTGAAAGATTTCTTTAAAAGCTTTGAAATGATACTCACGGTGCACAATCGTACTTTTCTATTAAAAGTTTCAAGGCCCATAACTCGGAAAATATGGGCGAACGTCAATTTTTTCACTTGATGTTTTTTCTTATTTCTTATTTCTCTATCGGTCCATTTAATGTTTTTATTTTTTGTAATTAAAGTTACTTCACTGGTGTTTTGCTCGCTGCCCCGAAGGACATGGACGGAATATGATAATTTTTAATAGCAAAATTTTCGAAATGTTGACTGATCGATTGAAGTATTTAAATTTTCTGTAGCTCATGAAGTCCCTTGACAAAAATTATGTAAACACTAACAGGGACGGACAGACGGACATCGCTTGCAGAGTATATAAACTTTATTGAGATCGGAAATGGATATTACAAACGGATTTACAAACTTAAATTTACCTTTTATACACTTTTTTTTAGTGAAGTTTATAAAACAGTAAAATTAAATTCATTGCAGTTTATTAAAATTTTTCCTTGAAAATGCAAATGAATAAATTATTTCCGCTTTAAAAATTAATGCTCATCTAAAAATAATCTCCTATTAGGAAGACATTTTGTTGGCACCTTTCACAAAAGATTTAAAACTAAAGAAATTATTTTTTCTTATATTCAGTTAGAAAAGAGTCTCTTAATAAATAGATTTTATGTAAAAGTGTAGCCAAGCTTTAAATATGTTTCTGAAGGCAAAAGAAAATATTTCAAAATACGTGAAATGGATGGCTGGCAAAAAATGCAATAAAACAATAACAAAAAAAATCTTTGGCAAACTTTATTGTATTAAGTGTCAACTACCAATAAAAAGAAGAAAAGGGAAATCTTTTGAAGTGCTGCATAAGGTTGAGCCGAAATATTTATACCCTTCAGTTTTTAGGGTAGAGCAAAATATATTAGCAAATGCATTAACCCCTTCTTCTGCCATAATGAAAAACAAAGAAAATAATTTCGTAAATCTTAATGACATAAAAAATTAATTAAGTTTTTAAAGTAAATTCTAACTGATTAATAATAAACCACCATTCGATTCCTAGTTGGAAAAAAATTAAAAATAATTTTTTACATTGTTTTTTTTTTTTTTTGTTTGTTGACAATCGATAATTATCCCCTCGAATAAAGATTAGGAGTAAATGCTTAGATCTCAAAGTTTCCCCAAATTAAAATGAATCTAATGCAGTGCTGTTTTAAAAATGAAAAAAATTATTTTACAGATTTTTCGTATCCATTTCTATCAGCATCAGGAATTGAAAACAAAGTATTTAGTCAAAAAATATCCAAACTCAGTTCATAAGTTTGATGCTCTGCGAAGAAGTTACAAATACTGTTATAGAAGTTAAAATAACTGTTAAAAATTGATGATGTATATATTTTTTACAAGGCGAAATATTTGAAAAATTATTTTTTTTTTTACTTGTTACTGGACTCTCCTTCCCTTTCTTTACTAGAACAGCTTTCATCTATACATTTTTTTAAGTTTAAAATGTTACATATAAAATGATAACTTAAACACTCTTGATTTATTCTTAAAGATCTAAATGCATGAAAAATAATATATTTGAAATAAAAAAAAATTACTGGAGCATAAGTTTGTAGCTGCATAAGAAAAAAAATCGGAAACTTAGGAGGAAACAAGAATAAGTGGAGATGCATGTTTGGACAAAATATATTGAAAATACTAAAAAAGAAAAAAAATAGCAAATGAATATAAAAGCTGTCATTAAAATTTAAAGAAAAATTAAGAAAATATATACAAATAACTTAAATGTGATTATTTTAAAGAAAAACGGAAACTATCAGAAATTTGTTACAGTGAGCCCTAATCTTAAACTTAAAAATTTTTTTTATTGAACATTTCTGAAGTGTAAAAGTTCACAAAAAAAATTCTAAACCAGTTTTTTACTACGACTTAAGAAAAATATTTCTTAAATAAAATTTAGTTCTTAAATTTTCTTCTTTATTTTGTAAACCATTTCATTTTATTTTTGGGTTTTTTAATATTTTACCATACAGAACATTGAATTTTAAAATATTTTTTTAAACACACAAAATGTTTGATCCTTTAAACCCCAGCAAAAGAACAAAATGCAACTAACGATGCATATTTCATGAAATGAACCAGAGGCGAATATGTATTTTTTTTTTTCATTGCAAATATAAACGAAAACAAAATACTACATTTTTTTTTTTTTTTTTTTTTTTTTTGTTGTAGAATAAATTTAAAATTTTTTGTGAAACAAAAATCTTAATTGAAGAAATTTGTTGAATTGAAACCAAACCACGCAAATTCAGTGTAATTTAAAGGCATTAAAATCCATGTTTCTTAAAGTTTTTTTTCATAAAAATAATTCAATAGATTAATTTGGTTCGTTAATAGCTGAAGTATTTTAGTTACAACATCACCTATTGTAAGTCTTGCTTAAGTTCGTACTTCATATATATATATAATTTAAGGGCTTTTATCTATCGCTTTAACCTTTTTCATCATTTTTCGCATATATTTACCAGCGTGGATGGGAGTTAAACTCCTGACTACGTGGTCTTCAATTTAGCAAAAATGTTTAGACAACTTTACCAACACAACCGCCGCTGTCAATTATCATGCGTTTGCTAAATTTTTCATTATTTATGTTCACATACACAACGCTTTCTATTTACATACACCACACTTAATTGGTGGTGGAATTTTATTAGTGATGAATGTAACCACTTTGTGTAATATAAATACATTTTTAACTTAAATGATTTTAATTTCTTCTTTTTGTGTGAACTTTTCTTTATTTGTAAAAGTTTGCAATTACAAATTCTTATTCAAATACTGATATGTAAAGATATTTTTATTAGAAAATATTTATTTACAAAAAAAAAAAAAAATGATTTAATATTGCGAAAAATCCACACTAAAAATCACATAACAAAATTTTGTACGAATAATATGACACAAATTCAAATATAACATGAACATTTTCATGCAACAATGATTTAGAGCAATACATGTATTTTGCGATTTCATAAAAAATCTGTTTATTAACAAAGCAAAAAATAAAAGAAGACTTAAATTAAAAATTTGCATAAATCAAAATTAAATTTCCCAAAAAAAAAGAAAAAAATAAAATAAAGCGTGAATCAGTCATCAGTCAAGCGTAATTATTTAAAGTGTTGCATGCTTTTATTCAATATTTATTGCCACAAATTAAGCAACTGTTGCAAACTCTTTTAGCACTTGCCATGATTGCTGTAAAATAATATATTTGAAATCAAATTTATTTTCAATTTAAAATTATATGTTTTACAGAATCTTAGCACATGATGAGTTTATAAAAACCCAGCAAACAAAAAATCAAATATAATTCTTACACATATTTGTATAATTATTTGAGAAGTAAGGAAAATGCTAAATACAAATAAATTTATTAAAAAAATGAAATAAATAATTTTTTAGATATTATATTTCTTTTAATTTTTAAGTAATAAATTTGTAGTATTAAAAAAACAAAAAACAATGCAGCTTAAGTTAATTTTTGTTTTCAAATTTTCCTGTTTTCTGCAAAAATTTGTTAATAAATTTTCTTTTTTAAAATTTAAAAATTAAAATAAACTTAAGCTGAATTAATTAACTTACTTTTTTATAAATAAATAAATTTTATTTATAAATGTTTTTCTCACTGCAATTTATATTTAAAAACCAAAAGTTAAAGAAAAATTTCTAATAATATTTTTCCTCAAGAAAATTTTCCTTTTATTTTGTTTTCTTTTTTAATTTATTGCTATCAAACGCTTCTTAATCTATTTCTAAACCCCTAACATTAATTAAGAAGAATGACTTCAAGTGCAGCTTAGTTTCAAACTAGTCTTGGATGTTTTCTGGGTATTTATTGGGCAATAAATATAAATTAAATTTTTCATAGACAATATAACGGTGATTTCTCTAACACAAATTGACATGTCAAATTAAAAACAACGAATGAGTTTAAAAAAGTTACAGTTTTAAATAGTGAAATCAAAACTATTCAAATTTTAATATTTAGTTATTCTACATTTGAATAAGTAGTTAAATTCAGTCAAATTGTGGTTTTAAGAAAACAGTTTATAAACTCATATTCTCACTAGATGTTATATCAGTTAAATGAATATGTCAAAAAAATTTGGGCTTTGGCTAAATGCCAATTTGTACGTCTTCCTCCTTACGATCGTTCTCATGTTTATAGTATTTGTAATTGTTAAAAGATTCGACTTAAAAATTTTAATCCACGTTGTACTAAGTCATTTGTACAAGGTTTATAGATTGTAAGTTAGCAGCTTTAAGAATGTAAACTTTTTTTCTTTAAAATCGACTGTAAGATTGTTAAATCAACTTTTTCTCTTGGTTGAGCATAAAAGGATTTGCAAGGAAATTTAACTTAAAGAGGACAATACTTCGTATTGGACAATAAAGTAAAGTAGTTTGAAAGACATAGCAGCATCTACCAAAGAAATAATTAAGCTTTTAGATCGTGCTTAGTTCTGTAAACTCGTCGTATGCCACTTTTCCCAAGCTTGCCTACATGCAAAATAAAATAAAAACATGAATGTTTTATAGTTAAAACAACCATTTCATTTTCTCCTTAAGAATGTATAGGTGAGATAAGAAAAATTAAAGATTATTTTAATTAACAGTTTATCCGTTTTAAACCAATTTTTGTTAACATTCGGTCATTTTTTAAATGGTTACCATGCAGAAAATTTTAAATATATTTTTTTAAATTTAATTTTTTTTTTCATTTTTTAACATACATAAGTTTTTATTATATACATAAAATAATATTTTTCTTTTATTCTTTGGTAATCAAGCTATTACAGAAAATGTAAAAACAATGCTTAGTTTATATGAATGCTTTGTTCTTAAATAACTATTCATTTGTAAATGAAAAACAAAAATATACTAAATTGTTATTATTTAAAAAATAATAATAAAAGTAATAACTATATTAAAAATCATAATAATTAACAATAACTAAATTAATGAAATATATAAACAAATGGCATTTAAAAATAAATTAAAATATTTACATCAAACAAAAATGTAAGAAAAAAACTTGTGTAAAAAAATTTTGATAATGTTTTTCAATATTTTATGATCATATTATAATTAGTTTTATACGTCTATACTTTAAAGATAATATTGATTATATTAAAAAATGTTATTGTGTTACACAAAAATATTTATAATGTCTGCTAATAATATGATATGACTACAGGCGAATCATTAAATCATAACACGTTGCCTTTGGTTTGTGGTCGCCTCAATTATTGTATTTTATCAGTTAACCACACACATCAAATTTCATTTACGATTAAGATATCGTCTAATTTCCAAATCCATTTTTTATACTTGAAGTTATAGCGGACTTAGTAGCAATACAGTTTATTACAAATTTCAACCTTTTAACAGTTTGGCCATATTCATCAACTTTAGAGGTGCCCTTTATTTTCTGAATCAAATTGTATACATGAAGTTGTAGCAGACTTGCCATTACCGGTTCTTTGTAAATTTTTACCGTCTGTTTTTAATGTATCAAAAGTTTGGCCATGTACATCAAATTACATCAACTATTGTAACAACATACTTTTAAATATATTTTTTCTTCTTCTTTTTTTTTTGTTGTAATAACAGAAAATATAGTTGAAATTTTGTCTAATTTTCAAGTCTTTGTAACAATTTAGGGCCATATAGATCAAATGACATCAATTATGGAAACACCCTTTTAATTTGTAAATTTAAATTGTTATACCGGTCTTAGAAATAAAGGTTTCTTATTAATTTCATCTGTATCTCTATAACAGTTCAAAACTTTGGGCACAGACTCCATATTATATATATACTCCAAATATTTATATTAATTTTTGTGACACCCTTTAATTTACAAATCCAAATTTTGTACATCTTGTTAAAGCCCACTTATCAATACAGTTTCTTTAAAACACCAACCGTCTATCTACAACTGTTCAGCAGTTTGGCAGTAAACTAGAAAATATATTAACTATAGGGGCACCCTTTAATTTTTAAATTTAAATTTTATACTTTCAATTGTAGCGGACTAAGCATTAAGAGTTCTTTATAAATTTTAACTATCTGGCTATAACAGTTCAAAATTTGGTCACATACATCAAATTACATTAACTATTGGGACACCCTTTAATTTATATTTTTGAATATTTGCACTTGTTGTTATAGCGATCACAGTTTTCGATAATCTGTCTTATTTTCCACCGCTTGTCTATAAACGTTCAAAAGACAGGGCAATATAGCTCTAATTACAACTACTATGGGAGCACCCTTTAATTTACAAATGCCAATTTTATACCTGTTGTTATAATAATTTAAGCAATACGGGTTATTGATAAATTGCAACTGTCTGTTTACAATTGTTAAAAAGTATGGCCATACACATCAAATTAAATAAACTATTGGGCCACCCTTTATTACACAATTTGTTCTATTTATACTTGTTGTTATAACAATCTTAGTATTCGACATTTTGTCAAATTTTTAACAGTACATATACCGGTTCAACAGATAGGCTTATATAGGTTAATTTACATTACCTATGGGGACACCATATAATTTTCAGTTTTTTTCTTGTATTCTTTTTGATATTGAGAGCTTTTGTGGTAAACACTTTTCTTAAATTTTAAATTAATAAAAATCCATACGAAAAAGTGTAAATTAAAAACTAAAAAAGACGACATCGTTAACCGTATGATTATTGCCCCAGTTTATAGCATTAATCAAGATTTTCAATTTTAACTTTAAATAATAAAAATTTTATACATAAAATTATTAAAGACTTTACGTATTAAAGTGAAAGTATTTTTTTTTTTTTGTCTTATTTTTTATCATACAACATAAAAAACGACATCAACAGCTTAGAAAGAATAATTTTTGTTTTAATAAAATTTGTTTTACTAAAAGTTTATTTGAAAAGGAAACATAAAATAAATATTTTTATGTGAAAATTAGAACAAAAAGTAATGAATATGTACGTGACGAAAAAAAATGCAGTAAAAATTATATTACTAATTCGTGTATGTTTGTGGGAAAAAGATGATAAAAGCATTTTCTTTTTGAAAAGAAAAATACACAAGACTACTCAAGAAATAAACACACAAGAGAGTTTGGTTTAACAGAAATAAAACACATTCTTCCAAACACATTTGAAAAAGTCTTTAGATGAAGAAGAATGAACATCTAAAGATTGTTCTTATTTTATTTGATTAAAGAGTTTTCAAAGACGTTACATAATTTTCAAGCAGACAGTAAGAATCCCTTGAAACAAATTAAAGGGTTTTATATGGGTGCTTATATGTGTGTGTGTGTTTGAGTGTGTGTTTATGTTTTTCTTTTCATTTGCTGTTTTAATATTTTTTGTATTTTCTTTTGAAACGAATAAAAAAGAAACTCTTAAGATTTTTGTGACAAGCAGGCTGCAATTTAATTTCATAAATTCATTTAAATTATAACTTCAATACAATTTTAATTAAATAAAAAATTATTTACTCGAAAATAATTTTCACATGTTAAACGGCATTTTAGACAATAAGATTTTTTGCACATGGAATGGGAAAAAAGACAACTAAATTTTTAATGCAAAAAGAAAGAGTAAATATTTAATTTGTCATTATTATGTTTGGAAATTATAAATCAGGTTGAGCAAAGCTTATTATTTTTTACTTCCAAGTTCTTTTTATTAACAGTATTTTTATGAGTGTATGAGCTGTAGCCTTAACCGCAAGTAGATAAAGGGTGTATCAAAGTTTGTCATTCCGTTTGTAATTTCTACAACATTCTTTTCGCAACCCGTTTAGTATACATATTCTAAGTCCATATGCATTGCAAAGTAGATTGGGTGATGTTCGTCTGTCCTTCCGTGTTAATGCTGAAGTCAACTTTGCCAAGGTACTAAATGACCTAGAGAAAATTTAAAAGCGCCAGTCGATCAGTCACATTTTTGTTAATAATGCTTTTGACAATCAACCAGATCGGTCCATGTCCTTTGAACCAGTGGGCAAAAAACTACGACTGCCTCATCTGAAACTATGAAGTAACTTCAATCAAAGAAACAAATATGTGGGGCGATAGAGAGTTAAAAAATAAAAAATTCACATCATGCGAAAAAATTTGCGATCGCTCATTTTTTCTGAGTAATGGGCCTCTGATATTTTTTTAAAAAAAGGTTAACGGTCAATGGGATGTAACATAGATCGCTTCCACGTAGTGCATCCTGGGTAACGCTAAATGATCTATACCCCCCCCTGGCACGACCTTTTTCTGTCCAAGGACCTTTCTTCCGATTTTTCGGCACGTTTTTGTTTGACTTGGGCTGGTGGTTATGGCTTCTGGACCTAGTAACACCGGGGTGAAACCCTGTGGGAACGGCTCCAGTTTAAGGTCATAACTATCTCCGTCCCGTTAAAACCCTGGCAGGCCTCATAGTACGTTCGATACCCGTCAACGTTAAGTTGGTGGTGTAGGTTTGGTTGAGTTTACTCCCAATTAGCAACGGTCTGGCTCTGAGCACCTGTCCCCATGAAGGCTGATGCCAACCCTCGCATGGCCTCCCTGCTTGCTTAGATAACCATGGGACCTTTGAGTTGACTACACATACGGGTGGAGATAGCGGCTATGAGTGGGGACCCATTTCATATGGACAAAACTTTAATTTCAAATACAAAAAAGACCACAAAGGCCAACCCTAAAAGGGAGCCGGTTGTATTGCAACGGCAAAAGCCGGCAATCCACAAACAACCTTCCTCTGTGACCTCTACCTCCAGACCACAGCTGGGCGCAGCGACTCTGCTGTCTGCCTCGACATCCCGCACCGCAATCCCCAAGGGTTGCGTAATGCCCCCTTTGAGCACCACAATCACTCCTGCTACATAACAGAGTGAAAGAGGGGCTCCCCCGCATATTGGTCCAACTACTGATGTAAGGGCATTGGTTAAGCCAGCCCAAACAATTGGTAGTCTGGGCCCTAGCACGTCCTCCTCTTCTCGTGCACACATCAACGCGTCGACGCGGGCGTATAGGACCAGGAGATCTGCCTACCGGATCCTGCAAAAGTTTGGTGGGCAAGATCCGAACACTTTGTCTGAAAAGGACCAGACTAAACTTAAATGGGCCAAACAAAACTTGGAGTCTCGCCCTCCACCTAACTTGGCACCTCAGAAACGACAAAGGTCGGCTGAGGAAATCGCTACGTCAGCCCCTCAACTGCCTAAACGGCCAAAAACTTTATCATCCAAACCGGTGTCCTCACGTCCTCTTAGCGAAATAGTTAAGGATAGCCTCGTTTTGGCCATAATAGACACTAGTAAAAGTGACGGGACTATATCTCCAGATAATTGGAGGTTAGTCCAAGCGGCTCTTCGCACTGTCTATAAGGACATAATTTCAGCCAATCCTGGCCCCTCCCCCTCATGCCGTGATGCGGGCTGGTATCAGGGGCATGTTAAATTGATCGCTTGTGCTGATCAACGCTCAGCGGACCTGTACAAGCAGGCAGTTGACAGCCTAGGTGAAATCTGGTCGGGTGCTAAGCTCTTAGCTATATCCAAAGACCAGATTCCGAACCGTCCAAGATCCTTCGCCCGAATCCCGGTAGATCCCTCCACTCCAGATGAAATTCTGGAGCTGATTAAACTCAGCAATAAAGAGCTGCCTACGGCCGACTGGAAGGTCGCTAAAGTAAGCGAGCCAAAGGGCCATGTCCGTGACGCTATCATTGTCATCAACGACGAGTCCCTCGCCCCACTTAACGCCTGTAAGGGGGAGATCAACTACGGTTTCGACTCGATCTCTCTCAGGATCTATAAGGGGGATAATATAGGGAAAAATTCTAAACTTCCCACGGAACCTCTGGTACCAGAGGTTACCGCCGGACGGACTGAACCTTCACAATTGGCTCCGGCCTCCATGTGCGGTTCAGATATGTCGGGTAACACAAGAAGTGTCATCTCTTCATCTGAGTTTGCTGGCGACTTTTTCCGGCAAATGAGTCTCGGATCCGAATACCTGGCAATAAGCGAGGAATCACTCCTGCCTGAGGGAGATTCCGACGCTACCCTTACGGCCAAAAATAATGATGATGATGGTTGTGCAAATTAACCTTCATCATTCCATCGTTGCTTCTGCGGCCTTACTCCTCCGCCTGTCACAGAAAAGAGAGGATATTGTTCTGGTCCAGGAACCATGGGTTATTAATGATCGGGTTTCTGGACTATCTATGGATGGCTACAAAACTGTCTACGTCACAGGTCAAGGTAAACCCAGGGCCTGTATTATGATTAAGTATAATATTAACGCTTTCTTTCTTCGCAGATTCAGTGACAGAGACAGCGTTGCCATAGCAGTGGAGACGGGCTCGAAGGACGTCTGGGTGGTCTCCAGTTATATGGCCCATGATCATGGTAATTCTCCACCACATGATCTGCTAAAGCTTCTGGTTGCAGAGGCTAACAACAGTCAAACGCCGGTCATCATTTGGGCCGATGCTAACGCTCATCACCATATGTGGGGCAGCACGGATGTCAATGAACGGGGTGAGTCTCGTTTTGATTTTATATTATTGCATGACTTAAGTATTGTCAATAGGGGAAGCGAGCCTACCTTCGTCACTTCGAGTAGAAGGGAGGTTCTCGATCTTACCTTGACAGGTGGTGGCTGGACTGATATTGTCAGAAATTGGAGTGTCTCTCAAGAGTGCTCCTTTTCTGACCATAGGTATTTATCCTATAAGTTAGATCTAGGATCAGTAGGTTCCGGAGTGTCTCACTCCTACATAAATAGGAAACAAACGGACTGGAATAAATTTCGGTCCATTTTAGAGCTTGGCCTAAGGCCTGCTCCCTTAAGATTAATGACCACTGCGATATTGATCGCGCGGTTGAATTCTTGACCTTGCAGATATGCTCTGCGGCGAAAGCGGCCTGCAATCCACCGAAGCCAAGGGGTAAACCGAAACTCCCTTGGTGGAATACGGAGATTGTAGAGTTACGCAAGGAATGTAGAAGACTCTTTAATAGGGCCAAAAATAGTGGAAACTGGCTGCCCTACAAGGATAAACAAAGGGAGTTTAAGTATGCCATACGTAGATCCAGAAGAGCCTCATGGAAAACTTTCTGTGGCAACATAGAAAGCTCGTCCGAAACCAGCAGGCTACGCAGGATTCTTAGCACGTCCCCGAGAATTATTGAGAGTATTCAGAAGCCGGACGGTAAATAGACGGACTCTGTAATCGATACCTTGTAGACGCTGCTTGATACTCACTTCCCTGGTAGTGAAAGGATTGACGAAGCGATGGGGATTGTGAATTCCGCGTCGGTTTTTCCAGCCACTTTCCGGGTGACCAATGCTCACTTAGAGTGGGCCATCATGTCGTTTGATGCCTTTAAGTCTCCTGGGATTGACAATATCATTCCAGCGGACTTGCAACATGGCATGGACCTTATTAAACCATGGCTATTGCAAATCTACAATGTTTGCCTGGAAAATACTTACATGCCCATGGCGTGTAGCCCGAGTTGTTTTCATCCCTAAAGCGGGGAAGACATCTCCTATTAAACCCAAGGACTTTAGGCCCATAAGCCTGTCGTCCTTCTTACTCAAAACGCTGGAAAGGGTTCTTGATCTTCAGATCAGGAACTCCATTAATCCCGCGCTAATTTCTAGCTCGCAGCATGCCTACACGAAAGGGAGATCTGTGGAAACAGCGCTGCATGTGTTATTATCCGATGTGGAAAAGTCCCTTTCAAATAAGGATTTTACGCTTGCAGTGTTTCTTGACATAGAAGGAGCTTTCAATAACGTCTGCCCCAATGCCGTTATAAAGGCCCTCTTGGATCTCGATCTTGATGCAAATCTGGTGGGATTCATTGCGCAACTACTGAAGACACGTATCATCACGTCCACCTTGGGAAATGATCACGTTGTAAGGGTAGTGAAAAGGGGCACTCCACAAGGTGGCGTATTGTCTCCCCTTATCTGGAATCTGGCAGTCAACACGCTGCTACGGCGACTGGACCAAACGGGTAATAGGGTGATAGCTTATGCTGATGACATTGCTATCGCAGTCTCTGGGAAGTACCTGTCAACACTCACAGAACGGATGAACTATTCGCTTAATGTTCTGTCTAAATGGTGCTGCGATTTTGATCTTACTGTTAACCCCGGCAAAACGGAGGTTATGCTCTTCACACGGAGATACAAGATCCCGAATTTTACTGCACCTAGGCTGAATGGCATTGTGCTTAGTGTAAGTAAAAGTGTGAAATACCTTGGGGTGATACTTGACCCCAAACTTCAATGGAAGGCAAACATTGCAGAAAGAGCTCGGAAGGCGACCTGTGCGCTCTATCTCTGTCAGAGAGCTCTAGGACCAAGATGGGGCCTTCAGCCTCGAATCATCTCCTGGCTCTACAAGGCAGTTATAGAGCCAAATATTCTCTATGGAGCTGTGTTTTGGTGGCCCGCTCTTGAGAGATTGGTCAACCAAAAGCCTCTTGACAAAGTCAGGAGAACAACCGCCATTTTGATTACTGGGGCTCTTCGAACCACCTCGGCAAAGGCTCTGTTTGCTCTTCTCCACTGGTTACCCACCAAACTTCTGGCATTGCAACAGGCTAAATGCTGTGCAGCCAGACTTAATGCCCTCTCACGCTGGCTCAGGCTGGACATAGGGCACTCTAAGATTATCGATCGGGATGTTCCACTGCCATCAATGGTGGACTACATCTCTTCTACTCCCGCTCTGGACCATGGGTTTCGAATCCATATTACAAATAGGGAGACTTGGGTCCGTAACGAAGTGGTCGTGGGTGGTACTGTTGACATCTACACCGATGGCTCGAAACTGGACGACAGAGTCGGTTGCGGAATCTTCTCCAATCATCTTGGACTAAGACTCTCCCTCAGACTCCCTGACTACTGTAGCGTCTTTCAAGCCGAGGTTATGGCCATTCTGAAAACATCCGAAATAGCGCTCGGGGACGATCTTTCTGGTCATGCTATTCGGATATTTTCGGACAGTCAGGCGGCAATCAGGGCGCTTGCTGGTGCATATAGTACATCTAAGCTAGTCCTGAGTTGTCGCTCATTACTGATCACTTTATCGGAGCGATTACAGATTGACCTGTTTTGGGTCCCTGGCCACAGGGATATCCAGGGCAACTGTGAGGCCGATGATCTCGCAAAACGGGGCACTTTGCTTCCTAATGTCTCCCCGCTACCAGACATTGGAATTCCTCTGGCAACGGTGAAAATGGCCATAAAGAACCATTATCTAAATTTGGCTCGCAAATTATGGGTAGATGAAAGTTCCTGCTGTGTCTCCAGACAACTGTGGACTACACTGGACCTCAAGCGGACCAGGCAGCTGCTCAAACTGGACAGAAAATCCATAAGTATCACGGTCTCTGTACTTACTGGACACTGTCCAATAGGTAGGCATGCGGAAAGACTTGGTCTGCCTTTTAATGATTTCTGCCGCAGTTGTGGCTCGGAGGATGAGGAAGAGATCGTACTGCACCTCCTCTGCCACTGTCCATCCCTGGCTCGAAGAAGACTAAGAATTCTGGGCTCTCCTTTCTTTGGAACTCTGACGGAGCTATCATCCCACTCTATAAGGGACATAGCGAAGTTCATCCGTGAATCCTCATGGTTCTCGGCTGGGTAATGGGAGTCATGCCGCCTTCTTTGTGGTATCACAACGGGCCATTCGTTTGTGCTCAAGTGAGCTTCGTCGCGAGAGGCTGCCACTCCTAACTAACTAACTAACGGTCAATATCGGTATCATTTTAAGAGCTTTTCAAGATATCTTTCAGGTAATACATTATTTTAAAAAATGTTTAACCCATTAAGAGCCAATGACATTCTTATTAAAATTATTTTTTATTTTTTAATTCTTTGTTACCCCAAAATTTATTTTTATTTTATTGGAGTTACTTCACTAACCAAGATTTACATATACGATGAAGGTTACATAAGATTCGGCTTAACTAAATATACCTCTCTTGAACTTGTTTTATTCCAAAATTACAAAAAGTTTCACAGGCATGTAAAAATTTTTATGTTTCTCAATATCATTTATATATTTTGTTACAAATAAACTACTGATATCGTTTCACATCTTCTAAGGAATGTGGTGCGGTGTAAAATGTTCTTAATACATCCTCAGATATGCATGACACATGTCAGTTAATGTTTTCAAACTAAGACATAATAACACAAACATATTTAACGAATCTTATCGTATTGAATACATTTTAATTTAAAAACAAAACATCCAAATTAAATTGTAAGAAAAAAACAACTTTATCACTAAAAAGAGTTTCTATTCTTTCAAAAGAAAGACTATATCAATCATGTAAAATTAAATTAAATTTTTCTTATGTTTGAATTGTTCATATATTTTTAATTTTTTAAAACATTTTTGATTCGTGAATTGTATTTTGTTTATTTTTAATATTTAGGAATATATTTCTAAAGTAACTTTACTTAATTTTTAAAAATTTTACAGAAAATATTTTTATGTGTTTATTAAATATCAAATTTTCTGTTAAATTTTACATGGAAAGCTCTACGCATTAATTGTGTTTACCTTCATATGGACCAGAGCAGTAAATGAATCATTCATTTTTAGATTAATTTTCACTTAATTAACAATTTTTAAATTAATTCTTTTCACACAAAAATCGTTTCTAATTCAAATAAATTTTAAAAATGAATTAAAATTCATTTCCAACTTATTTTAGTTGAACTAACTTTGAATTAATTCAAATAAATTACAAAGGGCAATAGCAATTTTTTTTATTTTGTAAGTAAATATGCAGAAAGCATCTCCATATTTTCTTTGACCTTTGACCTTTGATCATTGAATATTTTTAGTTTAAAAGGAGAATTTTTCATTTTTTATTACCCCTTAATCTGCTTTTGAGTTCGACTGATTCGAACTCATTTAAGGTTTCATTCATTTCAATTGCAACTCGTTGTTTTAACTCATTTGAATGAATTCTGCTTATTTTTTTTGAATTGATTTAAATTTCATTCAATTATTTTTTGTTGCGAAAAGAACTAATTTAAAATTAAGTTAATTCGTGACAAATTAAAATAAAAAAAAAAATGAATCATTTACAGCTCTAATATGGACAAATCTTTTTTAAGGCATAAAGAATTTACTTTTGTACATTTGACCTGAAATATTTCGATCATATTTTGCATGCTGTGGGTGATTATATCATTTAAACATAAGAAAGCATTATTGTTATCTTTATTTTAACAATTTTATGCCTCCCTCGTAGGTACTTTGAATAAAATTTAAAAAAAAATTGTAGAACCAAAAACGTAGAAAATAATTTAAATTAAAGTTTTCGATTTTTTTTTATAAAATTTTAATACTTCTATTTTTAGTTTATGTTTTAATTTAAAATATTTTGCTAACACAACCACAACTTGTTTGTTTTAAGATTGATTTTAACTATAGGATAATGTTTTTTAATGTTCCAAATTTTTTTCTTGTTAGAATTAATTTTTTAAAAAATCAGCAATCCATTTTTATCAGTAGTATACTCGTATGCTCAGTTAAATTTTATAAATCTGAGAAAACTTCTGTCAAAAATTATATTGTACAAGGGAGAGTTTTAAGTATAAAACAAACTCTGAAATATTTTTTTAATGTCTCTTAAGGAGAAGTTATTTTTTTTATTATAAATTAAATATGTTTTAAAGGCACTTTTATGAAATTATCATAAAATTAAATTTAATATTATTCAATGTTAACTAACAATTCATTCTTTAATGCCGAAACACCGCAGGGGAACAACAAAAAGCAAAAATAAAAAAATAAAAGAAAGAGAAAAAAATAAATAAAAAAGTAAGAGTGTAATACTCGGCTGCGCCATATCTTATATACCCTTCATTATGTATGTAAATCTAGTAAAGTGAAGTAGCTCCTATCAAAAAAAAATTATATTTACATAAAAATGTCATCGGCTCCTAATGGGTACAATATTAAAAAAAAATTGTAGTATTCCCGGAAAGATCCTTTCCATATCGACCTAATTGACAATCGGAAATTTTTATGAAAATTAAAAAAGGCCCATTAACTTGGAAAATATAGGCGAGCACCAAGTTTTACACTCTATGTTTTTTTCTTATATCTTTATTCTCTACTGCTCCATATATTTGTTTTGTATTTGTTTTTTCGATTGAAGTTTCAAATGTATTGGAATAATAAAAGGCAGGCGTTGTTCCCGCTACCTCGAGGGACATGAACCGATCCTGCTAATTATCAATAGCAACTCTTTCGAAACTATGTCTGATCAATTGGCGTATTTAAGTTTTTTCTAACTCATCTAGTGCTTGGTAAAGTTGATTTTAATACTAACACACGGACAGACGGACATCGCTCTATCGACTTCGCTTTGCATAAGAACTCAGAATATTTATACTTTATGGGGAAGGAAATGAATATTGCAGAAATTACAAACAGAAGGACAAACTTAAATATAACCTCTCTTCACTTTTTGTGTTGAAGGCTATAAAAATGAGTAAATAAATGTGAAAAAATATCAAGGTCATTTAGAGTAGAAATGGAATAAAATGGCGCCCAGGGTATTTAAGTGTGTTGTTTTTTTTTTTCTTTTCAAATAAATGTCATTATGCAAAATTATGAAAAGAAATAAACTAAAATAAAATTTACATCAAACAACAAACATTAAAAGCTTTTTAAATTTGTATTAAATTTCACATTCATATTTTATTTGTCTAAGAACGAATAGCAAAAAAAAGGAAAATACTGCACTAAAGTGATAACAAACGATGCAGGGAGGGAAACTTAAGCTAAAACTAACTGACTCCTTGCTCGTTAGAAATAGTTAACAGAAGCTATAATTTATTTTATTTACAACCAATCAGAAATGGACTTGGAAGCCAACGTTTTTATATTTTAACAGTAGAAAACACTTCAGACTTAAACACTCCAATACTGGCCACAATTGTTGAGAATTTTTAGGGATGCTTTTGTGTACGAACATAAAATACGATGCAGCAACTAATAGATTTGTAATTAGGTACTGGTAGATGTTAAGATATTTATTTATGACATTGAAATCCAAGTCTGGATCTCTTGAACATATTTTTAATTCGTAGGCATGCACGGGAGTGTAGACTTTGCTGCTATGATTTTTTAGAAAAAAATAGAAAAATTAATTCTAACAAAAATCAAAATCAACCCGCCTGTAAGGAACGGCACTGTAGCAAGAACCTGAAGGCAATGACAAATATTTAAATATCTACAATTATACTTCTACACGTAAATTTTTTTCTTCAAAATATACAAGGACTAAATGCATTTTTATGTTTCTAAACACCCTACAATAAATATGTTTAGCTTTTAAATCTGCCCAATATTTTTCTGGAGACATTGCAAAGCAATAGCCAAAATTTATTTACGGAAATAGTTAGAATAATTTTTTTTTTATAAAAAATCGTATTTTTTCAGTTTTTATTTTTTAAAAATGGAATTTTTAAAAAGGTACTTTCATTGAGTACTTTTTTAAAATATTTTTTTTTTCCATTAAATTTTTAAAAATTCTTTAAAGCTGTGTCGCTTTTACATTTATGATTCTTTTCTAAATGGTTTTCTTTTTATAACTACTTAAAAAAAAGTACTAATTAATCAATTGTTGAAAAGTGAACTTGATTATGAATATTTTTTAATGTAATTTTGAAAAAACTCAATTTTTAAAACAGATAGTGCTATTTTAAGAATTGTTTAAAAAGGAAAAAAAAAACTTTTTAGCTTTTGTTATAAATATATACATTTTAAAAAGTACTTTTTTTAAAGGGTTTTGTTAAAAGTACCTTCTACAAAGAATTTGTTAAAAAGATTCTTTTTTGGATAGGAAACATATTACTTTTGAAATATGTTTTTTAATCAATTTTTTGAATTAGTGTTTTATAAATTCCCCCTTTAAAGTCCCTTTTACATTAAAGGTACTTTCTGTAAATGTTTTAACTAAAGCTTTTTAGTTTTTAATGATACGTTTTGTTTTTATTGTAAAAACAGCTTCCTCATTTATTTATTTATTTTTATTATTTACTCATATTTTTTCTGGATGTTTTTAAAAAAAATGTTGTCTTTGCAGGTACTATTTAAAATTTTTGTAAATTATGTACTTTAAAATTAAAAGTAATTTTTGTTTGTTTGTGGTATCCTCACTCTAATTTTGCTTCAGCAAACTTTTTGAAAAAAAGTATTTTTGGAAGGTACTTTTTAAGTCCCCTTTTTAAAAAGTACTTTTCCTAAGGATTTTTAATTAGGTAGCATTATTATAACTTAAATGTTGTTTATTTAAATAAACTTTTTTTTAGCTACTTTTATAAAAAAATTTAAAAAGTACTTTTTCAAAACCTTTTTTAAAACGTATCTATTCTTTTATAATTTATTTTGTTAAAGAAAATATTAAACGGTTCTTTTTGAAAAAGTCGTCATTTAAAGGTACTTTTAAGAATATTTTTTTATATATTTGCAATTTTTTTTCAAGCAATACTCATTACCAGGTATTTTTAAAGCTGATATGTATTTAAGGTTTTTTTTTTTTTACACAAATATTTTTTTTTTTATTTTTTAAGTTCAGGGTGCTCCCTTTCATTCGGCATTTGTCATATATTGTTCTATTTGTAAATACTCTGTTAGAAGGAGCACACACGCAAATACAAATGAGTGTGTAAATCAAAACTTACAAAATTTAATAAATGATCCTTATTTTAACTGATGGTTATGTATGCGCATACGAAGGAGTGTATTTTCTGGAATGTTTCCAAAAAGAAGTAAAAGAATAGTAATTGTGCTTAAGCTGACCAAACTATAAAATAAATCTTCAATTTTAAATTATAAAATGAAAAATAGTTTTCAGTCTTTTGTAGAAAGAACCATTAAGTTTAAAACTTTAAATCAAATTGACTCCTGGCCTCTCTTTCACTGTATGCTTTCCTTAAACATATTATAACATACAAAAAAAAATACCTGTATTTTAGGCAACGTTTGTATTTGTGTGTACAAATTCCGAAGGACATTTTTGTTTGCTGTATAAAAATTTATAACTTTTTATATTTTTATATAATTTTTTGTTCAACAAAAATACTTTTATTTGTCCTTACAAACACATTCATTTAAAGGATTTTTTGGTCAGACGTGATTTTAATTGGTTTTCTTTAACAAAAAAAAGCAAAGACAAAAATATTAATGAAGCAGAAATACATACAAAAGGCGGAATTGTAGAATTAAGTGATAAAAAGAAAACTACAAAGCGAAAGAAAATGAAAACCAACCATTTATGAAATGAAATTCCATGAAAGAATTAATTATAAAACATGGATTGATTAAATTGACTGCCATTTAAATAAGAATTAATAAAAGTCGATAATGGTGGTTGAAAGAAATGCGAGATATTCATTTTAATAAGACAATGAAGGAAGATATTCTTAATTTAAAAATGATATTAATAAACAGTAGTTTTTTCTTGAAAAGTACTCTTTCTACTATAATTTTAAAATGTTTAAATGGCTGTATAAATAAAAAGGATGAATTGTTGACAACAGTTTTTTTTTGTTTTGCTACGAATAATTTTTTTTTTTAAAGTATTCTTAATTAAAAATATATTTTAAATGCCTTTATTTGTAAAGTTACTTAAAACGCTTTTTAAGCAGTTTTTAGTGTTCCTTTTTTAAGTCTTCGATTGAGATATGTCTATATGCAAGTCTTTAACTTTTTATAAATATTTTTATTTTGGAAAAACTTGTGCAATTTTTAATTAAAAAAAAGTTTTTACTAAATTTCTTTATAACATTGAAAGCGTACTTTGTTCAATGTTGTGCTTTAAATCTCAGCATCTGGTGCATTTTCTTATATTTGTATAAATTTCTGTTATTTTCGTAAAATATTTAAAAACACATCGCAACTGCGATTTCTATTTATCAGCGAGTTTAAACGTCTATATAATTTTAATATGGAAAGATCTAGCAGTTTTGTTTTTCAATAAAAATGTAATAAGTTTTCAAAATTAACAAATAAGAGTTTGTAATACTTTTGAGCATAAGCAATCAAAAATTTTCAACTATTTAGTTCTCTTAACTGAAGCATCAGCAATCAGCATCTTTATTTTTAATTGTGAGATATAATTATTTTGAGCGTTTTTTACCCAAATTTCTTAAAAAAGGATTAAACAATGATTTATTTTTGTCATAGTTTTTTTAATTCTTTGGTAGCTTACAGCAAGTAACTGCGTTTTCTATTTGTTAGCGAGTTAAAGCGTCAATATAAACTTTATATGGAAAGATCTGGGAACATCTTTTTGCAATAAAAAGGTAATGACTTATTTAAATTAACAAATTATCTGCGAGTCTGAAAAAACAAAAATTTCCATATTTTTCATTGTTTTTGTTATATTGTAATATTCTCTTCAAATTTTCTGGCCACACTACGGATATTTCTTCCACAATAAGGACTTTTATAAAACCCAGTATTAACTTATTACAAAGAAAACAAATATTTATGCATCCACTTTATCACTTTTTTTGCACTTATCGACAACAAGAAGAATATTAACAAATTAAACAAAGCAAAGTGTTGTGGCAGCAGCGCTGCATATTTTGGTTTTGATTTACTGCTTGATTTAATTAATTTTGATATTTTTAACTTTATATTTTTTTCTACTGGTAAACAATTGAAGTTTAACGTTGTGTAAATAATTAATTTCAATTACTGCAGACATTTAAGAAGTTCTTGCCTGTTTTACAAAAATTAATTAATATTCTAAAAAATATACATGTACATACATACATACGTGTAAACGATAGAAAGAGGAAATGCTTTTGAAAGCCTTTGCGCAATGAATTAAAATTCTTGTCCTGAATTCGTAATAATGACGAAGATTTGAATAACTTTTTAAAATTATGTAAAACCTTTTGCTAAATACTGGACGGCCGCTTTCTTTTATATTGAAAGTAAAAATCCTTCGCCTAAAATCAAGTAGCGTTCAAGAGATATTTAAGAGTTCTATAAATTAAATTTTTGCATGAAATTTTTGGTTTTGTTTTTTTTTCTTGTGTTGATGGGAGGATTAAGAGAATCTACCGAATTTTCTGGAACAATGGCATAGTGAATTGGTGAGTACAAAAAATAAATTTACAACGATATTTTTTATTAAATTTTTGATTGTCTAAAATAGCTATGTATCTCTACTTTTTGACGATCAAGAGTTAATGGGCAGTTTTGCTTTAAGAAATTCTATATACAAACACAATTTAAAAACTTTGATTTGTTGACTTTAATTTTAACGCCATAACGTATCCAAAAGAAAAAGACCCATTGCAATAAGATACTCTCAGTACAATAAAAATATAAATGAAACAACTAAAACAAGCTGCCAGATGGTTTTATAATTGAAAAAAATACCCGTATAAAATCGCTTAAACATAGAAATTGAAGCTGAGAGCAGTATACGAGTAACAGTATTAGGCACGAAGTTGAAAATAGCAGTTGTTTGTGTGAAGTAGTACAGCATGTGTTTTTTAAGTGTTTGTTAATAATAAATTTAAATGTTAGAATATTTACAGAGATATTTGTTTCCACACATGCGTTTGTTGTTTTAGAATGTCTGACAATCAAACAAAATGTTGTTAATAAAAAAATCGTCTAACTGAATTTTTAAAATTTCTTTTACTGTGTTAAAATTTTTCTTTTTTTCAAAATAGACAAAAAATATATTTTTTTCCATTAAGTAGGTAGAAAATAATTTTTTTATTAGCAATAAAAAATAACCATTTTGAATGTGTTTTTATTTTAAAGTTGCTACAATAAAAATTGTCAAGTGGTAGGTTGGAGCGAAATTAAATGTCTAGGAAAATTCGTAAAGAGAAGGGAAAAATTAAATATTCTTCGAGTTTAGTTATGTACAGTGTGGCGCAAAACTGAACAAAGTTCATAAGTATTTTGTACGTGATTGATGAACTTCTTCTGAATTTAAGTAGACTGCGAGCTCTTATACTAACCTATTAATATACTGCATATGAAATTAAGACAAACTCCCGAACACTTGATTCCAATCCCATCGTAAACGTTTGCATTCAATTTCTTATTGAATTTATTTAAAAAAAAAATTTACTAATAATTTTGCCTCACACTGTATGTATTAAAAACTATTTTCCATTAATTTGTACATTTTACTTTTTTTTATCAAAATAAAGTTGTTATTTTTAAAATTTATTTTATCTATTTTGTCTTTTTTATAAACTGGCATTTTAAAATATATTTTGCAAGAAAACTACATGCAGACAAAATTTGCATAATTTTTACATTAAATAACAAATAATATCTAATGCCTTTATTAGCTTTATATGAAATGACTTTACCAATAAATATAAAATAATATTTTAGTTTTATGCAGAAATATTAATAAAAATTTGAAATGATATGCAAAAATTAAATTTATTTTGTTATCTGAATTTTTAATTTTATTTTCAATAAATTTCTTTAATAAAATAATTTATGTTGGTAAAATATGATATCAGCCAGCCGTATTGACATTTGATTTATGTCGTCATTTGAATGGAAAAAAAAATAATTTAGAATACGGCTTTATTATAAAATGATTTGTAGAGGTCGTAGAAGTCGAAGCAAGTTTAATAAGAGCTTCTTTGCAATTAGCGAAAGTGTCAATTGGCTTAGTGATTTAATATGATAAGCGAGTGTTAGAAAAGAAAACAATCAAGCAATTAAATCTTACAAACTGTAAGCAAATTAACTAAAACTAAAGAAAAGCTGAACGTTTTAGTAATTAATTAGTAAAAAAAAGTATGACAAAAGCAAATCAAGCAATTGCAAGATCGATTTAAACACAAAGGCTTTTATTAATTTTGGCTTAAAAGTATTTTTTTTTTCCTTCAACATCTTTTTTTAATTTTATTATTTTGGGAACCCATACTCTGCTTAAATGGCAGATGTGCTTTGACTTTTTTAATATCCATTTACTCAAAGAAGTCTACTGCTTTGAATTCAACTCGATTTCTAGTCTGTCCAAAAAATGTTCAAGTCACTTTTGCGAATAAATATATAAATATTCGCAGATATTTTAAGTCTAGTTATTATTTGTATATCTTTGCTGATTGACCTTTGGCAGGGTAGTTAACACAAAGACATATTGGCAATAATTGACATAAGCTGAGGAAATAGCATTGGCTGAAAATTACCTAACACGGAAAAATTTAAGAAACTCTAAACAAGGATGTAGCACTTAAATGTGCTTTTTCTCTTTTCACCAAAACTTACGTGATTTAGAGGCAGACAATAGAATTTGAAAGATAAGTATGAACTTGAACCTAAATAAAACCTGTTCGTTCAATTGATTACCATGATTAAAAAATTAAAGGATTATTTATTTTGATTTGCCTTTGCCAAAATACAATTTTACAAAATTTCTTTTTCATTTATAATTACAAATCCTTTGAAAATAAAACACAAAAAATAACAAGTTTATTCACTTGGCATTTGGAAAATTGTTTTAAAGAAAATCACTAAACTGATTTATCAGTTGTAAGTTTAAGAAAAGAAAATTCCGATAAACGCAAAAAAGTGACAAATGCTTGAAATGGGACTGCTCGTAGCATTATTTTAGAGTCATATTTAGCACTGCCTAACGATAAGGAAGCTTTCAACTTTACCAGTAGAATGCTACTAAAACAGTTGTCAACACAATTTAATTTTGTAGATGGAAAATTTTCCACAGTGTTAACAGAATTCTACATTTTATATTTAAACCCATTTTTTAAAATTTGAATTTTAAGAAAAAAAAAATGAAATGACACCACTTCGCTCGTGAGCGCTGCTAGTTTAAAATTAAAAAGTTTACTAAATGCAATAAAAAATAAGCAAAATGTGATTTGCCGTGTTTGATTTTGAAGAAATACAATTATAAATGTGACTATAAGATGATTTAAAGAAGACTCACATGGGTTAGTGGTACATATGATGAAAGAAATGGCTCGAAAATTTTTATATTTGATAATAAAAACGATTAAAAACAGTATCGAAAAAGAGTCAAAGAGGCGTGTCATAAGAGACTCTTTCAGAAGAGTCGCGGCCAGGGTATCATTTTCTTCCGACAAAACAATCATTTTAAGCTCTAAAACGAGTGCATAAACGATAACTATAAACGTGATAAGAGTCAAAAAAAGACTCGAATATGATCTATAATTAAAAAAAAATGTTGAATGTAGTTGTGTATTAATTTGTTTGCTTACAGGGTTGCCAAAATATATTTCAAAAATCGGCAAAATAATTGTCAGGTTTTGTCAAAAATATTTTGATTAAAAAAATTTGCTAACATACAAACATACACACACACATTAATAAACATACATACATACATGCATCTCCGCATCGCTAAATCGACAAATCACTCTATTCATATAGAAAACAAAATTACATGGAAATATAGAAGTGTTAGTAAAGGCTAATAATGCCAATTCGTTTGAGATGTCTACAGCCGTTGTAGCTTTCTATTGTTAAATATCTTTTAATAAATTTTTATCCAACAAGCTTTCGACTGGTGACATTTTTTTTTCAATATTTTGATTTATTTGATTCCTATGGTATTGATTTACAGGTCTGTTCTGAAAATCACGTGATTTCAAAACACGAACGGTTTTAAAATCACGCCAACGATTTGGTGCTGTTCTGAAAACCACGCGATTTTCAATTTTTCGGCGTGGTTTTAAATGTTCAAAAACAACTGATTTTTTAGATTTGTGTTTTGATTTTTTATTTTTTTAATTCGTAACAAAAATATTATTGGAAATTCAATAAAGTCAAAATGCCTTAAGCTAAAATAAATAAGAGAATTTTTATTTGTTTATAGTAGTACATATATTTTTACTTTTATTTCCTTACTGAAGCTGATTGAATTGCTTAAAACTCGGCGTCAAATGAAAATTCGTAAAATAAAAAAACGAAAAAAAATTTTTACATTTCGCACTTATTTTTTTTTTTTTTTTGCAAATTTAACCCAAATATTGATTTTTATTAATTTTTTTAACAGCAATGATCAAATTTTGCGTTAAACTTATTTGAAAAAAAGGATGGTTTTAACACTGTGTTAATTGGGAAAAATTAGAATTAACTTCCAAAAACAAAAACTAACTGCTAAGAGAGAAGAAATCACGAGCATTGTTGAATAAGCAAAATTTTTTTTATAAAACATGCAGAGTTTTCAAGATTTTATAAATAAATTCGTTTTTGTTTGTATAAAATCTATTTTTTTCACAAAAATAAATAAAATACATAGTATTTAAAATAAATATAATCAATATTTTTATATTCTAAACGAAATAATTAGTGAAAATAGGCAAGTGATTTCAAACCGGCAGTCATTTAGTTAACCGTTTTTAAATCACGTGATTTCAGTATAATTTGTAGGCAGAACACCTTTTACGTGATTTGAAATCACTTTGACAAAAAGTGATTTACAGAACAGACCTGTTAATTGAGTTTTTCACAAACTTATATCAATTAACACCTTGAAGTCAGTTTTTTCTATTATTATTAGAGTTCACAACGATGCCGGCTTTAACGCAAAATAAGTAAATAATAATATGTAAAATAGTCCTTAGTCTATTGGACTGTACGAGGGAAATAAATGGTAACGTACTTTTCAAATGAAATAGTAGTGACTGTATTTCTTACAACAAATACAGTTCAATTCTTTAACGTCAGCTAAAAATAAGCAGTTAAAATCATTAAAGTTCCTTCATAACTCTTTGCCTTATTTTAGTACCATTTTTGCATCATCGTTAACCTGCAAATGAGCTTAAAATTGTCAATGTAAATGGGACACAAAACAAACAGTTGATATAAATCTGCTGCATGCAAATTTGAAACTTTCTTCTTTTAAAAATTTTCCGGTCTGCTTTGCAGTTAGACGGACATGCTTTATTTGTTAAAGTTTTGTTAATGTTTTCTTTTTTTCATTTCTTTGGTCATAATTTTCTTTTGGTCTTTATGAGTTTTAGTTTGCTTTAGTTACGACTTTTGTGTGAACTTTTTTCTTTGTTAAAACTTGTTAAAGTTTGTGTTTGTGTGTTGCATGTGCAACACTGCGTTCAAAAGATGCATAAAATATTTTATTAAAAAAAATGTTTTTTGGCGCAAAGACAATAAAAGAAACTTTTTGGAAGTTTTTACAAAAGAAATAAAAAGAACAAAAGCTTTGTAATGTAAGCAGATGTTAAAAGAAAATGTTATTGCGTTGATCCAAAAATTGGATAAAAAGATTAACGAAAATATAATAGAGTCGCCTTCGACTAGGAAAAGAATGATTTATTTTTATTTAAAAGAATGTAAAAAGGTATCAGCGCCATAATTGATATTACTTTTTTCAAGCAGCAAATGACAAAATGTGTTGAAAAAAGCTGTCGTTTTGAGACCAGGTTGTTTCTTTTTTACTTAATAAAACCTTGATTTCATATCAAAACTGTAAACGCTTAATTTCTTTGCGCAGTCCTAAATTTTTCTATCTAAACTAAGGCGTTTAAATGTGATCAATTGATTTTGTAGCCCTGCCAAGCAAATATTTTCGAAGTAAATTTAAAAAATTCTAAGTTAATATTGTGATTGATGTCTTTTTAAGATTTTTTGATACAGATAATCAATAATAAGTGAATTATTTTTTTATGACTTTATTAGAACCTTAAAATTAAACAAATCTTGCGACAGTACAGAAATAATTTTTATCAAAAACCGGGCATCTGATCGTGTTTTATCTCTAAACTTTCCTAACATTGTCGATCTAAACAAGGAATATAAAATGGTTTGTTTGGCTTTTCCAAATCATTATCTTTGACGAAGCTCATCTGCATTAATGACCTTTTTTTTTCTTAGAAACTTTCTCCTCTATGAATACTTAAAGTCGACTGAAGTGACTTAAGTTTATCTGAATTATCTGCCTTCAATGGAAAGATTAGTTGCGGCAAGAGAAGCGATTTTTGATATGTCTTGAAGGAGCGAATTCAAGCTGCCTGCCGAGTGCCGGCAAAGTTGGAGATCGTCATTTATAAGATCCTGTTTAAAATATAACCCAGAAAATAATCCAATAAGATAAAAATGTATTGCTTATATAAATGTATTTGAGTGTGTGTGTATGTATGTCGTTAGTTTCAAGTGTCCAGTATTCACAACTAAAATACTGCATGTAAAGCATAATTGGTTAACAGTTCAAGTCACTAGGGTCTTATTGCTTAGAACAATTTTAAAGTTCATTAAATCGCCAAACAATTTTTTAAGTGCATTGATTTAAACATTGCAGAAGTGTGAGTCAAGCAAATCAATTAAGAAGAGAAAATATATGGGCTATAAAAACATAGGCGAAGTAGGACACTTTGAAAAGCAAAAGAATAAAGAGAGTTTATAAAATAAGTGTTCAAATAATTAAATATTTTTTCAATTACAAAAATTTCAAACAAAAATTATAAATTAAATGATACAAAAAAATATATAAATTCCAAGAAAATTTTATTGCCTTATAAATTTTTAAGGAAGATTCCAACAAATAGCAATGAAATTATTTTTAAAGCATGTGGGATTTTTTTCATTGTAAATATAGTAACCTAAAAAAAATAATCTAAATAAATAACATAAATAATATTTTATTTTAATTTTTACTTCACAAAGCAGAATGACTATTTGTTTAAATTTTAGTTACGATTTTGATTTCAAAGTTATTTACATTTAACTGAAATTAATCTTTTACAATTCTTAGTTCAGATGAAATTCAAAATCAATTTTAAGATTTAAAAAAAATGTAATTACATACAGAACTGACAAAAAATGTATTAAAAACTAAATATTCCTTTTTAATTTTTTTCTAAAAAATAAATGTTTAAATACATTTAAGAGATAAATTTTAAATATTAATATTTTTTATAAAAAAAAAACATTTTTTTCATGAATTACAAATTGAACAATACTCTATTAAACCTGTACTCTTCCTTAACAATATTCATTAGTTAAATACCAGAATAGTAAATTTGGTAAAGTTTTCTTCTTATTGATTTTTTTTTTGTCGTTAAAAATTAGATTAAAAATTCTTAAAAAATAATTTATTTAACTTTAAAATTGTAAATTATTTTATATGTCAACTTTAGTAATAAAGATTTTTAAAACACATAAAGATAAAGTTCTGCAAATTTCTGTTGGGAAAATACAAAAACTTGAAGACATAAACTAATGTTGTTGAAGAACACAGGGGGCAAAATACGGAATTCGATATCGATCGAAATTTACATTTGAATTCTATAGAAATTGCGATCGATATCGAATGCCGTAATTTGCTCCCAGTTGTGTGAGTTTCAGCATAGAACCAGTAACAGAATCTCTTAGCGACATTGTTAGCAAATAACAAATATTTGCAATTAAAAGAACTCCTACGTCTAAGAAGGGAAAAATTTAACAAATTGTTATAAAAATTATATTTGGCAACCCTTTTCATTTTGTAAATACAAAAGTAAGGCATATTAAACCAGGTGGCAGCGCTACGGCAGGTGACTTTTTTTGCTACACTTTTTGTTTATGTATACAAACGTCAAAAATATTTGTTTTACAACAATAAAAAAACCTGTATAATTTATAGTGACGTTTTCGTGAAAAAGTTTTTCAAGTTTTTTATTACAAATAATTTGTGTTGAAAGTGTTAAAAGTGCGGAAAAGTGTAAATATTTTAAAATGCGTTGTGTTTTATGTCCAAAGAAGTGTGTTCCCGAAAGTGGTACTTTCTTTGGCATTCCTCAAGATCCAAAACAAAGAGAAAAGTGGAGTGAGATTTGCCAAAAAGAGTTGAAGAAAAGAAGCCGTATATGTTATGACCATTTTTCGGAAGCCGATATTATAACTGCGGGAAGTCGCTTATATTTAATGCCCAAGGCTCTTCCAATAGTAGCAGAACCAGAAAAAATTCAAAAAAGTGAAACACAAATAAATATAAGTTATAGTGAAGTGCCAATGCATTCTAAAGAAATTCAAATAGATATGAATTGTAACGAAGTGCCAATGCATTGCAGTGAAGTGCCTTTAAGCAACTTGTATCCAGTTAAAAATCCTGCGACATTAAAGTTTGTGACACCACCGCAGGGGTTACGTTTTTTCACAATGAAAGAACTAACAACTACAGCAGCTTCAAAGTCTGCAGAACAACAATATAAAGAAAAAGAGTGAAAAACTGAAAAAGAAAAGAAAAAGAAAGAAATTAAATCAATCGGTCCTTTTCAGGACCACCAATAATATTTTAAAAAGAGAAAAAATATTTCAAATAATTAAAGTATTTTTGATTTTTTAATATTGAATTTTTTCTTAGTAAAAATTAAAAATACTTATTATTATTACTTATACATTACAGGAGCCACAATAATAATAATAATAATAATAATAATAATAATAATAATAATAATAATAATAATAATAATAATAATAATAATAATAATAATTATAATAATGATGATGATGATGATGATGATGATGATGGTGATAATAATAAAAATTCTTATTAAAAATTTTCTGCGTAGCCGGCATTCGGCCTCGATCAACCACATCACATACAAGATCTTCAAGACGATCTAACAAGTCGTCGAAAGTTATAATGGGGCGTTCAGCTTCGATGTGCGTATACTCAGCCAAATGGCACCTAGTTCGACTCTGCAATACAAAATACAGCACCCAAAGCAGGTAAACATGTCTCCAAATATAATTAGGAACTTTGAGTAAGATAGGCCTCTTCGCTGAAATTAAAATAAAATAGAAATTAAACATAATCTTGCTTCTGGACGGAGTGTCCCATTAATTACCTGAAATATTGTAATTTAAACAAAGTAGATCCACCTTCTACTTGAGTTTGAACCAATGTTGGAGAAGTTACTTCACAATATCCCCGATCAAAATAATGGGATCGAAATGCCTGCATTACAACGGAACGCATTATTAAAATTTTAGAGGTATTTTCACCTCGTATCATAATATGACGATTATCTAATTGTACATCGGGATAAGCCTCTTCATTAAGAATGCTTTCAGCACCACCAGCGGGAACCAGGCCAATTAATTTCCATTAATCCACATGTAGTTCATGACCACCTGGAGCCTAAATACATTACTTTGTTAGGTTCTTGATAGCTTGTTATAAAAGAAAGCAACTTACAGATTTACCCTGTGGGTTTAAATGTTCCATATAATTGTACTTCGCTTACTAAAGATTTTCTGCGTAGCCGGCATTCGGCCGGGCGTAAACATTTTCTCCTTTATAGTATGACCAACATCGGCTTCGATTACTAAAGGTTTTCTGCGTACATATTCAAATTACCTTTTCAATTATATCCATATTGCTCCATTCCACCACAAAATACTCGATATACTCCATATTGTATTTACAATCTTTGGAGGCCCTTAACTCGGAAACTAACATTTTTTGCTTAAAATTAAATTTTACACCCCGTAGGTAACTTTTTTTAATTTTTAAGCTGCGTACGTAAACTAGATAAAAGCCAAATAAACTTCCCGTCGCCATCATTAAGACGAAAAGGTAAACAAACTTTTAAATATGTATGCCTTAAATTCTCAGATGGTTGTGACAGGCGTATACATTTTACACTAACAAAAATGCCTGGTGTTGTTGTATTGTTGTTTTAATTTATCTAACGCTGCCACCTGGTAATTTATATCCTTGTACAAAAGCTTAAGTTGTTGTTTGAAAATGTTAGATTGTGTCTTGTCTTGTCACTTATTTCTATCATTTTTAAGTCACCAAACTGTTTGTACAGAAGAAATTTTAGCCAGGTCAAAAAAATAAGCGAAACATTTTCTTTCGTTTTGTTTTATTCTTTGCACTGAGAAAACCAAAATTGAACTTACAAAAAAAGAAACAATTAGGAATGATGAATGATGAAGCCATTTAGTGAGCACAAACAGCAAATTTAAAAATTTAATTTCAAAATATCGATAATATAAAAAATCAGTTCACAAACGCTTGTTGATTTTAATTGCTCGTTTTAGCAAAAAATTCAGTGCGGTTTAAAAAGAAACAGTTATATCTTAGAAAACCGCACAATGCAATTGTTCGTTGGTATTAGTAATTCAAAGCAAGTATAATTCGTTTGCTCATTTTGTTGTTCAAAAAGTATTGGATCATTGCATGAAACGTTTGTGAAACGTTTTGTTTTTTTTTCATACTCTCGGTTTTGCTAACCCGGATTTTTAAAAATAGTACAACCTGGTTCAAAACCCACCAGCGATTTTGAATATTAAAAGAAGGAGATCGTTAGTTATAGTATCTACCTGAGCGACAGTCTAGTATGATCTAATGATTGCTCGAAATATAATTGTGCATGCTTTCTAAACAAGACTTCAAATAGTCAGAGTCTGGGATGGAGTTAAGTAAACAAAGGTTCAAATCGGTAACACGTAAGCTTACAGCTGTAGTCTCTCTAAAACTGGGGTTCATTGGGAAATATAGCAGAGAAGAACATAACCTTATTGTTGATCCTTGTAGAAAAGGAAAAACACCGTAAAATGTCAAAATACTGTTGCCTATTTTTATCAAAGTAAAGTTGGCTTTGAATTTACTTTTTTATCTTACTCTTATTATTTTTTTTATCAATAATCTTTTGTAAAAAAAAGAAACATTTACTAAGAACATATTGCTTCTATTAAAAAGAAAAGAAGATGCCCAAAATTTTGCTTGTTCATTCATGCGAAAGGATATTTAATTTAATACCACAAATTCTGTAGAATAAAAAAGGCAGTTTTAATTTTATACTTTGTAATGCCTTTTTAGGTGAAAGCAGTTAAAGTTATTAAATTTATTACAACAAAACTTAAAATTGTAAATTAAAACTTTAAAAAAATTAAAATTAACAATAAAAAATATAGCAATAAAAAAAGTAAACGCGTTAGTACAACTACAATCATAAGAACTTTGTTTGCGGATAAAAATGTGGTTGGTCATAAATAGTTAAGTTTAGTTGCTTCGAAAGCGAATCAAACACCAGGTGGGACTGATGGCGAATTAATTGATCTTCGCAGTTACGGTGAATTAAAAACTTTATATAGAAAAATTACATGCCCAAGACCAAGGCGTACCAAATGCCAAGCGAATTTGTTCATTTTCATCGGTAACCTAACTATCAACTCCATATGTAAAAAAAATAATAAAAAAAAAAATTTGTTTATATACGGAGCGTGGCATAACTACGTACCATGTGGTGTCATTGGCGAATTTTAGAAGTATCAAATTTCATATGAATAAAACTGACGCAGATTTTTTGCATATGGAGTTCGGCATATCCTGCAACGACAAAATTAATGAATTCGCCACTATCACCACCTGGTACATGCTTTCGCAAAAGCCATCAAATACTAGGTGGTGGCAATGGCGGATTCGTTAATTTTCGGCGTAGTAGAGCACCACGTTAATGTCAAAAATAGGTGACTAAACAAACAGAAGCCGAATTTAATTAATTTTTTTTTATTATCATTTGGTACTTTAAATAAAATTGTAATAGTTGATTTCTTGCTCCTGCATATGCACAAATGCCTCACATTTCACTTTCTTTTGGTTTGAAATTTAATTTTATAAAATTTGAATTGTATTGCTTTTTTAAATTGCTTAACAATTTTTTATTTTCGAAATATTTTAAAATTTTTACAAAAACGTCGAACATAAACCAAAATCAGCTGGGCTTTTGAGACCACCAGTAAATAAATTTGCCTTGGATCTCGCCATGATACGGAATTTGGCATGTAGGCGAAAATGATTGAGTATTTTATCTGTTTTAGATTCGCCTTGATAATTAAAATTTTTTGTCAAGGCGAATAAATATACGGTGGTAGCGATGGCAAATTCGTCGCCGGTAGCCTAAATGTCAAACTCCATTTATAAAAAATCTGTATACTATTTTTTATATGTAGTTTGACATTCGGACTAACGGCGAAAATTAACGAATTCGCCATCGCTCCCACCATATATTATTTCATCATGTTTTTTACATGAGGGGTCCAAGCTGAATTGATAACAGCTGGCCTAAACAGCCCAGGTGACTTTAGGAATTTTCCTTCTTCGAATGTCAAAAGTTATAATCTCCAAATGTAAATTATTTTCTTTACAGCCGAAAACGACTTTAACAAAAGAAAAAAACAAAATGATTGAATTCTCACCCCTGCCGCATTGTAAATAATTCAATTTATTAATTTTTTATTTGTGTATTTTTTACCTGACATTTTTATTTATTTGGAAAATTTTATTAAATAAAATTGTTTTATTTTCGTTTTCTAAAATGCCTGTTAGAACTACAAGGCTCACAACTTTAAAAGTCCTGCAATCCCATTTACAATTTGTAAAAGGATATGTAGAGAAAGATCGTGAAAATCCTTTTAGCAGCACTGTTCTTATTGGTAACTGGTTTGAAGAACGTTTCGAAAGTAAAAGAGATCGAAAAGCAATAGCACCCGGAATTTACGGAGAAAGTCAATGCATTCAAGATACTTCGGTGTATGCGAGCGATTTTAAGCAGCCAGTTAAAATGGAACACAGAGAGGAACTTGAAGAATATTCCAAATGGAAACAGCAGGGCTTTGCCAATAAGTATAACAGTCGTCAACCCAACATAAAACTATATGATGGCGATCAGTTTAGAAACAATTATACAACATTAGCGGACATAGTGTACCGCATTGTACCCCAGCAGGAGAAGAATATGGCAGAGAATTCTTTAAGAAAGCGAAAAATAAGTGACGATTATATGCGCAGTTTTGGTAACAGTACAAACACAGGTCTATTGCGCTGGAAGCAGTGCGAAAAGAGAAGAGAAAATAGCCAGACGGCTGATGTTTCACATTATAAAAATAATTTCAAACCGATAAAAATAATTGGAAAGAGGCATGTGCGAAAGGCACCAAAAAGCAATTTTAGTTTTTAAGTTGCTTTTTGTGTTGCTGCTAGACCACTTAATTCTATTAATTTATTTGTAAAAGAGGGAGTAAAATTTCATCAAATATGTAATTCCAGCTCTAGAAATCTCACCTAATAAATAATGAATCTAAGCAAAATATAAATGTTTCTGAGTTTTAAAATTTTTTATTCACCGATTTTATTATTTTGTTACTTTTGGAAAGCAACCTCTCGGCAATTATGGATAAAACTACTCGACTCAAGTGTGATTTTTCTATCTTATCAGTTCCTCATTGGCCTTTTGTTGAAAAAATGTGTACCCTGTTTACGGTTCACCATTTTCCAACTAGTCGATGCAAGTCAAGCATAAGGGAAAATTGCAGACTTTGCTCTTTAGATCACTCTTAGCTTCATCAGCCCTCTAGCATTTAATTTCTGGGTCACCCAACATTGACTCAAATGGCTTTTACTTCCAACTGCCTGTTTTCTCTAAATAATTGCCAAAATTTGTTTTAGACTGAGGTCCGTTTTTACATTCAAATTCATAAGGCTACTGCCACTCTAACGCCAACCAGAGCTAGATATTCATTAAATATGTGTGGTGGTAGTTCAGCCTCTTTCAGGCATAACCCAAGGGTTCCTTGAGTACCAATAAGTACACATAAGACTACACAAGCCCCTGTTGTACTTTGAATGTATGTGATCTAATAGCGCTGATACTGGAACTTCTTAATTGGATTCTTTACTCTCGGAGTAGTGGCATCGTTTATTCGTCTACAAAATTAAATTAAATTGAGTCCTTGACTGTTATGATTTTGGAAAAATGTTGTGTTTTTTTTATTGAGCAGATAACTTATTTCTCTTGCATTATTATTGACCGCTCAATAATTTCTGTCATTTGTTTAGTATTTAAAAAGAAGTAAGAGAACTTGTTTTACTAAAGGTCTAAATCTTGAATTGTAGACGCAGAGCTTTTTTCTGTCCACGCATCCATGTGGATCAATATTTTATTTTAAATTTTTCACTTCTCTTCATTAGTTTCCGGTCCTCATTAGACTCATAAGAAAAAAGAAGCTGTTTTGCATTTAGTTGAATATTATTGATTCGATTATATATTTTATTGTAATTGTTTTAACTGGAAATACAACAACTACAATATATTTGATTTTTTTAATAGTGCGAGTAATTAGTCAATGTTCTCCCTTAACACCACAAATAAAAAAATAAAAAATTTTCATTTTCGTCGCTATCATTAACGCCATTGTAACCATTCGTTGCCATCATCGTCAATGGCATCATTCTCATCATCATTAATTTAACAACGACAATGAGGTGTTTCTGTTTTAAAAGCCACCATTCAAAGCAAATTTGTTCACACACTTTTTATTAATTAATCATTCTGTAGTCATTGACGATATTTGCAGTCGTTTAGCGGTCATTCACTCAGCCACTCAAATGCATAAATTAGGCACAAAATGAATAAAACCAAAAACGCAAAAATATCAAAATTTCAGCCTGCGTTCTCTAACCACTTCTAAATGTTTTATTATTGAAATGAAGGTGTTGCCAAATAGCTAATGGAAAATCGTTAAAACAAATCGTTAAACCATTGAATATTTTAGTACATTTGAATAAAATGTGGGGGTTTTATTTAAAAATTAAATAATGTTAATTAAACGAAATATTTTTTACATCCTTATGATAGTAAAAAATTGCTTACAACTTCAAAATTTTAACAAAGTTAGATGGAAGGGGAATTAATATTTCATTTTCCTTTTCATTTTGGTTTTAATAAAATTTGTAACAGAAAAATCTACTTCGAACTCGTTTGATCAAAAATTCCTCGTAAAGTTTAAAACTAAAAATTATGCGAATAAATCAAAATATATATTTAGACCTTTGGCAGGTCATTTTCATAAATGAATACGAAAATGTATTACACAGTCAGCAAACATGTATTGCAACTAGAAATGGGTCTTCTTAAATTGTTTGGTAAACAGTTTAAAACACAAATCGTCCAAAAAGTTGACAAGTACCAACAACCAAAACACTAATAAAAATCTTTCTACGCACCACTTGGGATTTTGAAGTTTTCATCGCCAAAATTTTTTATATAGTTGGATCTGGCAACGCTCGCTGGCTTTGCAATTTGAGATAAAACGAATGGAGTGTACAATGAAATTAACAGATGAAAAATGTGTTATAAATTAAAACTAATTATTGTAAAAATACAACACAGCGAATGCTGAAGTTTATAAAGGAATAACTAAATTTATTTTTAAAAATTCTCATCTGAAGTAGCAGTAACAAAAGATTCTCTACGACTATTTTTTAATCGTTAGTCATTCAAATAGCTATTTGAACTTTTAATCTCAAAGTATTTAAACTAAAATGGTAACTTTAAATAATTTTTCCAAAAAGCTAATTTCTATCAATTTCCAGAAGTAAATAATTTTAACTAATTTTGGCTCGTCACTTCTACTACGTTGTCTATTTTGCTATAAGGAGAGGGAAACCATGGCATCCATATGCCTAAATTTTCAGGGTTCCAAGATATTAAATTATAGTGAACATATGGTAGCTTATAACGCCTGAAAGTATGCTACCGTTAAAACGAAGAGTCGCAATCAAGCCAGCATTCGCATAATATTTTGTCTAGCCAGTTCAACCAACAGATCAATATTTATTTCTTGACAAGTGTAACCACTTTTCTTTTTTTATGTTGCGGACTAGCGCATTTGTGTTATTTATTTATTCTGAAAAAGAAATTTTTTTTTTCGAAAAACAATTTTTTTTAATCAAAGAAGACTCTCCAAAAAAAAGTTATTAATATAAAATAATTTACGAATAAAAATTCTTGCAGAAAAAAAATATTTTCAACAAAATTCTAAATTTCTTGATATCGGAGAAACTTTTAATAATAAGAAAAATTTTTTCAAAGTTTTTTTTTAAGGAACAGAATTTATTTATTTATTTTTTTTTTTTTTCAAAAAAACACATTTTCACAGACAACGACACAGAAAAACACGATTTTTATAGAAAAAATATAGATTTTTATAAAAAAAATTAAAAAAATTATCCACAAAAATCACTTATAATAGGAACAGATAACACTATTTAGTACTTTACGAAAAAATGTACGAAACAGCTTTTTATTAATACGCATTGACTTGACTTGAATTTATTTTTTCAAATTGCCTTGTCTTGTTACTAAATTTATAGTTATTTTTGTTTGTTTGTATTTTTTACGTGACATTCATTGTACTATTTTTTTTCTAAAATTTAAATAAAACTTTTTTTGAAAATCAATAAAATAAACGAAGGTAACAATCTTAGAGGTCATGCGCCACCAAGTACAACTTTCGAAAACAAGTGCACTGAGACAGCGTGAAAGTATTTTTAGTAACACTGTTCTTGTTGGTAACTGGTTTGAAGAACGTTTTGAGAGCAAGAGAGACCGAAGAGCGATAGCACCCGGAATTTACGGAGACAGCCAATGCATCCAAGATTCTTCGGTTTATAGCAACGATTTTAGGCAGCCAATTAAAATGGGACACAGAGAAGAATATGAGGATTTTATTAAATGGAAACAGGAAGCATATGGCAATCGTTTTGTTAGCGATGAAACCAACATAAAACTATGGGATGGTGATCAGTTTCTTAACAATTACACAACATTTAAGGACGTAATGTATCGTATTGTACCCCAAGACCAGAAAAATACTATAGAGGCGCCTTTAACAAAAAGAAAATTAAATGACGATTACATGCGTAGTTTTGGTAACAGCACAAATACGGGTCTCTTACGTTGGATGGAATGTGAAAGAAGAAGAGAAGATGAACAGATGGTTGATGTTTCACATTATAAAAGTAACTTCAAACCGATAAAAATAACAGAAAAAAGAATTTTGCACAAGCCACCACAAAGGAAAACGAGCCTTTAAGTTTTCTTCTTTGTATTGTTGCTGTATTAGGAAATTTTATATTTATTTTTAATAGCAGGGGTAAAAATTTTACCCATATAAAATGTCGCTTTTTATCCCAAACTTCATAAATCATTTGATAAAAAAATGGGCATAAAAAGAACATGTATTTTTGTTTTATTTTCAGTTGAGCTTTTAAAGTTTACATATATTCAGGGAGTGGATGAAATATTAAAAAAATAGCTAGAAGTAATTACACGAATGCCAGTTGGCATGTGTGAGATGTATAACACAAATCTTAAGAGATTTAACTTGTCTCTGTCCAAAAATGTAATTTCGTTGCTGCATTTTTTTTAAATTCCTGTTGAAATTGCACTTGTGTCTACACATTTAAGTTTTGTTTCTGCAATTTCGGCCTTGATTGCTTAGGTTAAGTGTTTGCTTATTTCTGCGAATGATAAAACAAAAAGGAATTTTTTAGTACATTAATCCGTGTACCCGTACCTAATCGCTTTTCTCTCTCACCTACGAAATCAAGAATTTCGCAACAAAAGTTGCAAAGTATGGACGGGGACCTAAGAAATATGAGTTGTTTATGAGTTGCATTTGATTTTTAGTTTTTGCTGGCTAACGAAAATCGAATATCGTTAGTAAAATTCGTATCATGAGTTGAGAGCACTTCGAAAATTTCGTTGTGCAAAGAATTTTCAATCGAACACAATTTTGCTTTCGATGGTTTGTGTCAGTTTGTGAAACGAATTTTGCAATGAATTATTTTAGTTCCATGCAGATCTAAGGTTGTAAGTATAACAACAATTGGAAAAGCTCGTTTCTCTAATGGAACAAAATTCACAGCTGGCAAAAGGAATATGCACAAAAGTTTAAGTGGCAAAAAAATGAAAAGAAATTACACAAGAGCTAAATCATCGAACCATAATTTCGTCGTCGTCATTTTAATTAATAATTGTTTTAATTTTTCGTTTATAAATTAGTAAAACAATATTTCTTTAGAATGTCAGCTGATAAAATTGAACTATTTTGAATAATCTAATGAAAAAAATCACAGTAGCACTGCGCCATAATGCCAAATGAAAGTTCTTTCGATCAGCTCTTTCGACTACGGTCGAAGATCAAAAGTTGCTCATAATAGGCACCTCAATTTAGGTAGTACAAGTTTGGTTGTCACTGTCACCATCCAGAATTATTTTTTTCAAGATCGACATAAAAATCTTACATCGTTTAAACTGTTTATCAATTGTCCAAATTAAACAACACATCTCTAATAAAAATGTAAGTTGCCTGCCATATTTTCTTTTGGCATTTTTTGTGCAAAAAATATTCTAGCTGTAATAAGTTTTTTGTTTGAATAAAATAAGACTTCCATAGATTCCTGCTCCTTGCTATGATTTTGCAGCAACTCCCACCTACTGCTGGTGTGCTTCTTTACCACAGAGGATATAGTCGTGCCACGATCACTCTTCCAATCCAGCTAATTATTTTTTATTATGCCTACTAATATTGAAGTTGCTTGTATAGTTCACAAGGTAAACGACAATAAATTTTTATTTTTATGAAAGATATCACGCCCACTTCCCTAATCTATCGATATTTTGCGCGACTATTGATATTAATAAGGAAGTTTCTTGTACAAAAAGTCAAGGATGTACGTGTTATAATTCTTTAGCGGCCCATAATAATAATTTTTATTTTGTATGGGAGGTACCACGTCTACTATTATAGTCTTGACTGTATTTCCCTTAACTTCGTCTATTGATATAGGAATCACTAGAGCAAAATTTTAAGAGTCTGCCCGTTTTGGTTCTCTAAGTATGCGGTAAAAATTTTTGATTTTACGGGAGGAACCACGGTCATTATTGCAATTCGGCCAGTTTCTTGCTTTGCTATACATATTAATAAGAAAGTTATTTGAGCAAAATTGCTCGATGCACCCTTATACAGTTACTAATGATACGGTTAGATCAGTCAAATATTTGATAATTGATACTGAATAGTGAAAAAAATATCTGTCCATAAATACCTTTTAATAAGATTCTAATCATTAAAAAAGTTGGGATATTATATTTATTATATATTTTAAATTGTCATTCGTAATGAAACGTGTCAGAAAAGATTTAATAAACATTTGTAAAAATAGTAGTTATGCTCTTTTGCTCAAACATTTGACTAATCTGACCGCACTTTTAATAACACGATGATAAGTTATTTCTTTGTAAGTTTGGAAGTTCCACGTGAATTAGTTCTAATAACAAACTGTGAAAATTTTTGGAAGATCGGTCCACTGATGTAGGCAGCTACCGCCTTCCGACAAACAAACCAACAAATCTCGCACTTTTGTGTAAGTTCTAAGAACTCTCGTAAAAGAAAACTTCTTTCCATTTAATTCCAATCATTGCCGGATAAACTGATTTTTGAACAAAGACACTCTGTCTTACTTAAGAAAATTCATTATTACTACAATTTTGAAATTCTATAAAATTCTCATTTATAACAAAAAATATTTCCATATTTAAGGAAACCTAAAAGTTTTTCGCGTACACTTTTCTTTGTCACTGTATTTAGCAACATAATAAATTTCATTTTGTAAATATTTATGTGCGAATACCTTCCAAATGTGTAATTGTGTGTAGATGTGCAAACATATAAATGCATCCATATACAAACACATGTGAAAGTTAATTATTTTTGTTATATTTGTAAACCGCAATACTTTAATAAACATGGCCACGAAACGTATACTTTTGACCCATATGTATACGAAGGGAAACATAACGGCACATCATGATTAAAAACATTTAATATTTTCAGAACCTTTTTATACCCTTCACTAAAAAAAAAGGAAAAAGGGTGTATCCAAGTTTGTCATTTCGTTTGTAATTTCTACGATTTTCACTTCCGACCCCATAAGGTCTATATATTCTTCTTATGCATAGCGAAGTCGTTTAAGCGATGTCCACCTGTACGTTAGTCCGTTCGTGCAAATGTTGAAATCAACTTTGTCAAGGTAGTACATAAGCTAGAGAAAATTTAAATACGCCAATCGATCAGACACAGTTTCGAAGGATATTCTGTTAAAAATCTGCAAGTTTGGTCGAATTTCTATGCGGCAAAGGGCATAACAACACGCCTGCCTATAATTTTCTCATATTATTTAGAACAATAAAGCAACTCCAATAAAAAAACAAATGTATGGGGCAATAGATTACTAAAAATTAAGGAAAAAATATCAAGTGAAAAAATTGGCGATCGCCCATATTTTCCGAATTATGGCCCTCTGAGATTTTCATAGAAAAGTAGGATCTTTACCTTATTCTTTAAGATATCAATATGGGCATCATTTGAAAGCTTTTGGAGAGGTCTTTCAGAAAATACTAAAATTTTTAAAAAATGCTTAACCCATAAAGCGCCCATAACATTTTTATGTAAAATTATAAATAGTACATAAATTTTTTTATTCTTTGTCATTTAAATATTTGTTCTTTTTAATAGATTTACTTCACTAAAATAGATTTGCACATATTTCGAAGGGTATAATAGATTCGGCATAGCCGATTATAGCATTCTTATATGCTAAATTTCTTTTTCTATTTTTCAGTTTCCAAGAATGTAAAGGGAAACCAAAACAGCATTGTTGCTATTCTAATTATTATAATTTTGTTGAAGGAAATAAATATATTTCAATAAATGTAACCAAAACTTTGTTACAAAAAAACAAGTTTATAAATATCTGTATTCGTGCAAAACAAAATTTTTAATTTGGATATTTAAGACAGCAGATGATAACATCTCCGATTGAGCCTGAATCAGAAAGGAGCTTAAGAATATGATAACATTGTGTGGCAGTCGTGGTTGAGTTTGCTATAGAAGTCTTATTTGGGGAAGCAAAATATTTTATCGTAATCACAGTTTTCGCAATGTCTTTATTGACTTAAAGTACCGTTTCGCACATGTAGATATCGTAGAAACTTTTTAAAAAATCGTATAAATGTAATTTGTTAGTAACGAATAACAAGTCGCTTTTTAAACCGGTCAGCCATTTTTACCATATTCTATAATACATTGCAAGGAGACAGAGAGACGACCACTTTTGATAACTTATGTTTAATTGAAATACTAAACAACGGTTTATTTTTATATATAAATTTGAGGTTAAATAATTACCCTTATTCTGTATGGCGTCAGCAACATTGTCGTTGATTTTGAGGCAACATCACTTTAACACAATTTCAATGCTTATTTGGTATTCCCCAACAGTTTAATGACGCTGTCTGTTTATTGATAATGGCAATAAAAATAACACACATATCTAATATTTGAGTGAGTTGATTTATTTCTTTACTGTTTTTTAATGTGTTCAAAATAAAAATTTTGTAAAAATTTGAAAAAATGTAATTTCTTTTCGACGCTGACTCCAATGTAAGAAAAACTAATGTTACAAAGAAGAAGATTTCCTTAGAGTCACTATTACATATTCTGATGTTACTGCAATCGGCTTATTTGCTTTTCTGATGTCCCTGAAGAAGTAAATAATTTAACATTATCACCTTTGCAGGGCACTAAAATTTAAATCACTCTATCACCGTCTGTAAAAATAGTCACATAGTCAGAAAGTTAAATAAGACTAGAAAGCAAAATGTCAAAAATCGCAATTTTACATGTGCTCCAAAATCAAAAACAGCAAAAAAAATATAACAAAGTCAAGCCAATTGAAAAAAAAAAAAATAAAAAATGAGTTAACAAATTTTGGTCCCAGCTTGTCAACCCGCGAATAGCCACACGTCAGCACGTGGTCCAACAGTGCAGAAAGAAAATGACCACGGGTGGTCACGTGGGGCTCTAAGTGTTAATAAAAAAAAATAAGCTTTATATACATATACATACATGTTTTCATTTTATTTCTACTATTTTTATAGCTTTTTTTTTTGTTTTTTGGTCACATCTCGTCACATTTCCTTACAAATTACCAAATTCATTTTGTCAGTCATCGATAAATGAAAATATTGACAACGAGAATACCGATTTTCAAAAAACGATCAAAATTACCGTCACCTTGCATTGCCATCGCCAAACAGAATAAAGGTGAATATTTAAATAAATTAGATTTCATGATCAGCTCATTTTGAGAGTGTCTCTCAGTTTATTGACATCCATTTTATTTTACAGTGTAATAGAAAGAAAGGACCAATTTTTTTTTTTAATGTGTATAGCAGCTTTAAAATGAATCCAAATTTCTAAACGCTAAGAAATTCTTCAAAATTTTGAAGTGAACTCCTCTCACCGAATCAAATGAAACAATTCAAAGCCGTGTTTTTTTATAATAGTTTTTACAATATTTAACTAATTTAAATGCCTTTAAAGTTTTCATTTAAAAATTTAACAAACATTTTTGAATCTGCGTTTAGAAATACAAAAAATCTGTAATTTTAATAAAAACACAAAAACACAGTATGAAACTTAAAATTAACGTGTACAGCTTAAGCAGACAGACAAATAACCTGGGTAAATAAAATACAAAATCAGCGCACACAGAGCCTAATAAATGAAAGGACACAGACAGACAGACAGACAGACAGACAGGCATGATAGTATATAAATGCAAAACAGAAGCCACACAGATGAGAATGAGTTGAATAAACTAACTGCTGTGTTATCTCCAAACTTACACTCTAACAAAATTGCACTGAAAAGAATGTAAAGACCCAGAAATTTAATGCTTTTGAAACGAAACAAAAAACGAAAAAAATTTCAAACATTTTTTTTTTCATTTTGCTTGTAAAATTGCCTAACTGTAAATAAATAAAAAAGTAATGCAACCAATTTAAACCTACGCACACAAACAAACACATGTACAAATAGAAAAAAACATAATACATGCAGGTTTGTATACGCATTTGTTCACAACTGTACATGAATTTTTTTTTTAAAGCTTAGAAAATTTTTTGTACCTTTGCAAATGTATAAATAAATTTGGCATGCAAATTCTTAACAGCTAAAAATTATGTCTTAAACAATAATAAAACATCATAATAATCAAGTAATTTTTACTTGAAATTTTGTACGAAAAGCCAGGCAAAAGGTAAATTTTTTTTATTTGACTTAAAAAGGCACCCTAAACAACCAAATTGTATCTAATTCTTTTATATTTCTATTCTTGTTTGAAAATATTATGCTTCTAGTTAAGTTCGAAAATTCGAAATTAAGTTCGAAAATTCGAAGTTAAGTTCGAAAATTTTCTAGAGCTTAGACAAGCTTAGTAAAGCTTAAGATTCTTATATAACTACTTAAACAAATTTATTTAAGGTTAATTTCTACTGTTATTCAATTTCGAAATTGTATTTTTAAGGCCCTTAAATATTTATGAAACTTAAAATTGTATAATTAGGTGTTAAGAATAAGATCGAAATACCTTTAAACGAAATGTATATCGATTACACAAGTTCTTATTTATGATAACATCGTAATTCTACGTCTACCTTTGCCATCAAATTGGTATAAACATCATGTCCCACATAAATTCGGATAATTTAGACTCTTAATGTTTATTTTTCGTTCACTTGCAACCATCTTTGGCTGAACGTCTAAACGAATTAATGCCATCTATTGATCAACAGTGCAAGAACTATTTCTTTGTTAAAAACATTGAAACAACCCAGACGACAAACAGAAAATTATGCTCAGACAGAACATTAGCATCAACACATTTTTGCCATCTACAGAAACATGAAAAAATTAATATCGTTATACTGCCAATATGTGCATGTCTTGTTCAATTGAAGCTCATGAAGACGTAGGGTAAGGTGAATTAAATATGATGAATAGGCATTTGATTCGAAATTGTTTTTTTGTTTTTTTAACCAAAAGTAGTAGAAGTAAGTGCATATTTTTAAAAGCTTTGAATCATTTGGCTTTCTTATGTTCGATTATTTCAACTTCGGCTTAAAACATTTCGTCTTCAACTTTATAAAGAATTCGACTAATTTAATAATTAAATTTTTGTAACAATTGCTCAGGTAAAAATTCATTTCGCTATAATTTCTATGAAAGACTTTAATATGAAATTTATGAAAAAAAGAATGCTGCTTTTTAAAAAGGCGTATGCAATAAAAATAAACAAAATGAAAATAATGAAAACTGGTATATTTAAATTTGAATACAAATGATTTTTTTGCTCATTCACTTCACAAAAAAATATACGAAGAACAAAAAAAAATAGAAAAAAATATATTAATTTGTAAATGAAATGAATTTTACGAAATTTCGTAGGAAACGTAAAAAAGTTAAATTAAAAAATATATCATATATAAACGAGGGAAGTTCTTAAAGTTTCTTATTTTATAAACTTTTCTTCCCTCTTTTTAATTTCTTCTCTACAGCAACTATCTTAACTAATGAAAAATCTTTTCCTCATATACGAACTTATACGCACTCGTAACTTGAATTGCAAAGCGCTTCAACTTCGTTCACACGTTATCATTGTATCAATCTATTTATATCAATTTCATTGCAAATTTTGATCCCTTCAAAATGTATGGTGCGCAATACTTTGACTTTTTCTCATATGCTTATGAATTCATTGTCACTAAAGCGTCTCCGATATTGCACTGATTAGCGCTTATGAAATTTCCAAATTACTGTATGCTCTTACTACAGCTCAACTGCAAATATCTTGAGCAAAAACTAGTTGCTCCGAAACAGTTTAATTATTAGCTCCATTCCCTTACTTCTTTGGTAAAGTACGGTAAATTAGGATTAAACATAAATTATTCTCATTTGAAGACAAAAATGCCCAAAAGTGCGGGAACACGAAAAAGCAAACTTCTATCCCAAAACAAGATGTCAACCATAAAAACACAAATATTTCGTGTGTTTTTAAATTGATTTAAATATTTTTTTATAAAACTTTGTAAATGACAATTGCGTACCCGAAACATAGAATTTTTTATATTTGTTAGTGTTTACTTTTCAATCAGCTGATAGTTTTTCAGTTTACACAATCTACCCAAAGAAAATGTCTGAGACGTTTCGTGTAGAAAGAGAAATTTTATACTCTCAAAAGCTCTCTCTTATACCCAAGGGACCACTTTTCGGTAGCGTTGGGATCTTAAAATGGAGTACGGGAACACACCTATTGTTTTAAGGTCGCATGAATAATTGCTGACTATAAAATAAACTTCTCAACGGATGTAGGTGGAATATTAATATCTCTCAGTAGGGTGATTACTGCACATCCAAATTCGTTTGTAAATATCACGGCAGCCAGCAGAAGTTTTTTACGACCACATGGTCTTATTATGTTACCGCAGTAGGCTAAACCTTTGTCCAAGAGAACAGTTTATTCCAACCATAACTTTGATGGTTGCATCAATTAAATTCAGACAAATTTAAGAAGTTTGTCGGCTGGCTAGCTCTGCCATACAACACCTTATTTTAAGCGGTTTAGGAATTTCGTTTGCAAAATTAACAAGCAAGAGTGATATATACGGCTATGCCGAATCTTTTACACCGTACAAAAAACAACTATTGAGAAAAATAAAAGCATTTTTGCAAAACTTTAGCATTTCTAAAATATCTATTCAAAAGCTTTCAAATGATACCCATATTGATATCATAACAACTTTGGTGCAAAATCGTACTTTTCTCTGAAAAGCTCAGAGGCCTCGAACTCGAAAAATATAGACAATCGACAATTTTTCCACTGGATGTTTTTTGTGATATTTTTAATTCTCAATCACCCAATATAATTGTATTTTAATTGGAGTTACTTCTCTTAACTAGATTTGATTCAAATAATATGAAAAACTTAGAGGCAGGCGTGGTAATTTGCCCGCTGCCTAGAAGGATCTGAACCGATTTTGCTGACTTTCAATAGCATACTTTTTGAAACCATGTCTGAATGATTGGCGCATTTGAATTTTCTTTAGCTCATCTAGTTCCTTGGCAAAGTTGATTTTAACACTAACACGGATGGACAGATGTACATCGGTCAATCCACCTGAGGTGAAGGGTATAAAAAGAGCTTTTTTTGCACTAAAGAAATGATACTCGTAATTTTTTGTATTTCATTTTATTTATTATTTCTTATTCAATATTTACACAATTCAAGTTGTTTCTTCTAGACTTAACAACTAAATAAATTATTTATAAATTAATAAATAAATAAATTATTAGTTTATTTATTTAATACAGCTGTTTGTATTTTCTAAACCATCTTTTTTACACAAAATTATTCATTATTATCGCAAATTACTTGGCCATTATTTAAACATCAATATTATCACTTGTAGTTATTAACAGCACATTAGCAAATGAAATAAATTACTGCTTAACGGCTCAAGCATCATTATCAGTCATCCATCATGACTCAATAAGTTACTTAGCCGGTGTGAGTGACAGATGATTCTTCTGCAGCGTCCTGCAATGTTATGCCGCATGTCATCATCAATACAAAAATAGACATTTCAATAATACGGCACACGCAAAAAGTTAAAATGTCAACTAAATGTTCAGCGACACCCATATACAGACACATGATTTAAATAAATATTTATTTCTCTTTTATTTTTAACTTTAAATTACGTTTTTTACTTTATTTCTTCTGATGCTTAAACTATCTGAAATGTTGTCAAATAATTTAATCCGTTGTTGTGTGTAACAGGATGCCCTTAGAGTTTCTGAAATCGTAGACCACTTCACATGTGCTTTAAATACTTTAGATAATGATGTTTTTTTTTCGAATAGACTTTCAGTAGCTCATTTACTTCATGAAGGAATAAATTTAAGAGTTCGACAATTCTCTGAGTCTGCGCTTTTAAAAACTAGAGATTTCAGCCATTTAGCGTTTTAATTTTTACTCTTTGGCTGAAATGCTCAATATTTGTAATTTTACAAATAAAATTCTCTTATTAAAATTGTAACTTGTTGATTGAAAAATAATTTCTTTTAACTCACTGTTCATTGAAAATTAGGACGTTATAAACTTTTCTTATTTTTTGTTTGAAAACATCAATAGAAATCTAAGCCTTGGCCTATTTTTTTTAACGATCGAATTATTAAAAATAATTGAATTGAACCCAATCATTCTGGCAATATGTGGAGATACGTCAGTCTTTAACCAAACCTTCATTACAACAATCAAAGACCTGCTATGTGGAATAATAAAATTAGTTCAGCTAAATTCAATATTATATTTTTTTCGCATTAAGAGGAGAGAGGTGATATTACAAGGAAATATAATTCCTAGAGAAAATTTTGCTTTAAACCGATGAACAACTTCAGAAAGAAAACCGAATTTAATTTAAGCAAACAATAATCGCAACAAAAAAGACTCAGATGTAAACAAAAACTTATTATATTCTATAAAGAATTTTGTTCTACTAAATAAATTATTTGTAAGACATATCAATCGAACGAAGAAATAAGTGGATTTATAATTTAGTTTTCTGAAATTTCATCGTTGAATAAAACAGTTATTTACTAAATTAGTTTGTTGTATTAATTATAATATTTCTTGCATAACAAATTAAATGCATTAAAAATTTTATTAAACTAACAAACTTTTTGTTAAATAAAATGCTGTTTTCAATTAAAATCTCCATTGATTTAGCAAAATGATTAATGAGTATTTTATTATTTTTTCCCCACAAGAACAATTTTTTACGAGTATATAATAGAAAATGTTTTTGTTCGAAATGAAAAATTGGAATTAATTGAATTCAAGTGAGTAATTTAAAGCAAAATCTAGTTTAGTGAGAGCTACTACAAAAAAAAAAAAAAAAAAAAAAAAAAAAATATTGGAGTGACAAAGATATAAAAAAAAAATTAATTAATTTAAAAAAGTTTACATAAAAATGTCATCGGCTCTTAATGGGTTAAGCATTTTTTTTAAATTTTAGCATTTCCTGAAAGATCTCTTCAAAAGCTTTTAATTGATACCCACATTGATATCTTAAAAAATACGGTAAAGATCCTACTTTTTCAAGTTCAGAGGCCCATAACTCGGAAAATATGGGCAAGTGCCAGTTTATTTGATGTTTTTCTTATTTCTTAATTCTCTATTGCACTATACATTTGTTTTTTTATTGTTCCAAATGATATGGAAAATTTGAGACAGGCGTAGTGTTTGCCCACTGCTTCGAAGGACATGAACTGATCTGGCTTGTTTTCAATACCAAAATTTTTGAAACTGTGTCTGATTGGTTGGCGTATTTAAATTTTCTCTAGCTTATCTAGTGCCTTGGCAAAGTTGATTTCAACACTAACATGGACGGACAGACGGACAGACGGACAGACGGACATCGCTCAATCGACTTCGCTTAAGTGTTCAGAATATAAATACTTTATGGGGTCGGAAATGGACCTGTGGCGAAGGGTATAAAAACAACCAATAACAATTAAAATAAATTAAATGCTTAAAGCATAACGTTATTAAAACCATTTTGCTAACTTTTTCCTTAAAAACAAATCCTAAACTGATAAGTTTTGCACAAAAACCATTTGTTGGTTGCTTTCTTCAGAATAAAGGATTTCACTTGCTTTTGTTACGTTTATTCGTACATCTTATTTGCAAATAAAAATATTTTTTTTTTTTTAGATTTTTATTTTAAACTTATTTAGTCACGCAATAAAACGTGAGTAAGAGGCAAATAAAATTTTAATGTTGCCACCTCGTTTTACATTTTTTGTATTTGTCCCAGTCAGGCTCTTCTATTACTTGTGTTCTACAGCCAAATTACCAAATGACAAATGATTGCAATTTTGATATTAAAAGTTGAAAAATATTCTTCTTTGCAATTTGCTGTATAAAAAGTAAGTTTCAAAACTGCAATTAGTTTCAGTTCGATCGTAACCGTGATGCGCGACAGTCGACTTACGGAGATCAGAGCACGTAAATTGTGTGTTAATAAAAACAAAAACTTTTGGTATTTATTTTACAATTTTTCTTTAAAGACAAACAAAAATAATAAAAACATAAAAAAATTATAAAAAACAATTATGAGTGAGCATGATGCTCCAAAAACAAACAATGTAAAAACTATTGAAAATATTAATAATAATATTCTAAGTGAAAGAAAAAGAAAAAACAAAAACATGGATAATTCAAATCCAAAACACTTTAAAGACGTATTTGGCTACTATACAGTTCTTGATTGTGAGAATGATGATCAATGCGATCGTGATCTTCTTAATAAATACAAAAAACATGTCAAAGAGAACAGTGAAAAATCTCTAGGTTCTCATTCAGCCATTAAAAATGTAACAACAAGTGTTACTAACAACAATAATAACAATATTACCAATATTAATAATAATAATAATAATTCACAAAATGTAAATTCCAATAGCACAGTGGTCAATGATGAATACGACAAATCAAAAAATATCCCACCAATAAACATTATGGAAATAAATACAAAACAATTAATTGAATTTATTAAAAATGGTCTAAAAATTAATGAATTTAAAATCAAAGAATTTAAAAATAAAAAATCATTATTTTTAAACTCGCTTAAAGACTTTATGAGAGTTAAGGCGTTTCTAGAACAAACTGGAACTAAATTTTTTACCTATACACCTAAAAATTTAAAAAATAAAACATACCTTTTAAAGGGCCTCGATGAAAATGTAGACACAGACGAGATTCTTTTCGAATTGTTAAAATCAGATAGTGATGATCTAAAGTTTATAAAAGTAACACAATTTTCTACAAAACTATCAAAGGAAAAAGATATTAAACTTCCTATATTTCTGGTGCAAGTGTCACCGGAAAGTAGTATAAACAAATTAAAAAATATCAGAACTTTACTACATCGATGCATAAAATGGGAACCAATTAGAAAACCTGCCATTACACAATGCCGCAACTGCCAAGGTTTCTTCCACAGTTCGGCCAACTGCTTCCTACCACGAAAATGTGTTAAATGCAACATTAGTCACGAAAGAGGAAAATGTACTGTAGAAAACGTCCCACCAGAGGAAAAAGAAAAATTATTCTGCGTGCTATGCAACAAATACGGGCATCCAGCTTCATACAAAGGCTGCGAGAAGTACAAACAATTAAAGCAAAAACTAAATATTAAGAAACAAACTTTATTAGAAAATAGAAATTATAATAATAAAAATACATTTACTAATACACAGGTAACCTTTGCAAACGTACTTAGGGGCGATAACACTTATAGCGAAAATAACCCTAACATAAATAACTCCTTTATTCAGGAAATTAAAAATTTTATGTTAAATATAAATAAACAAATAATTAACTTACAAAACCAATTAAATCTTCAAGCATCTAGAATTGACGCAATATTTTCCATGTTAGAAACGTAATGGCCTCAAGCAACCACTTAGTAACATCTTTAGAAAACCTTAAGATAATCCAAATTAATGTAAACTCCATAATAATGATAAGTCGAAGATATGAACTTCAACGGTTTATCGAAATACATAATCCAGATATCGTACTTCTAAATGAGACAAAACTCAATTCTAGACATAATCTTCAATTTACAAACTACAATTTAATTAGAAAAGATAGAAAAGATGCCGTACGTAGTGGTGGTACAGCAATATTGATAAGGAACGATATAAAGTTTAGTACTTATACAAACAAAGATATAAAAACACTAAGAATATTAGAAACTTGCATAATAAGAATACACATGACTGCGAATAAATCTTTATTTATCATTTCGGCGTATTACCCTTCTGGTAACAACGACTCTTACTTCAAGGATGAACTACACAAAGTCTTTGAAAGCATAAATTTGCATAACATTGAAAATTATTATATTTTAGCTGGGGATATCAATAGCAAACATACGGACTGGAAAAACCCAACAAGTAATGGCAAAGGAAATATTTTACGTAATTGGCTATTAGAAAACGAAATACGGTTCAGGTGTAAGTTTTACGCCACGACATCGCCCTCATACACTCGTTCAGGTTCTTACCTAGACATTTGCTTAGCCGACTGTAGATTGTGCATAAAAACAGAAAATGACACATTAAACTGCCTCAAAGTAATAGATTACGACAGTGACCACAATGCTGTACAAATAATTGCCTCAATGGGAAATGAGGAAAATCATTTTACATTTTTAAAACAAAAACCTGAATTTCCACACAACTTTAAAGGCGCAAACTGGAAAAAATTTCAAAATAGAATTGTTCAACGTTTAAATAGTGAGGACTTAATCCCTAACAATAGAAATTTATCAAATGACGAAATTGATTTTCATGCTGATAGAATGAATGAAATAATTGCCAAGACGATCGAAGCTATTGTTCCTAAACATAAGGAAAATAACTATTTTACTAAAATAACCAACAACACGATAAAAATGCTCTACAGAGAGAAAAGTAAGATAATTACAATAATTAAAAATAATAATAGACTAGAACATTCTCTATCTGAAACACATATCAAAACGCTAAAAACCAAATTGAAGTTGATCAAAAAACTTATAAATGAGAATTTTTCAAAGATAATCAATGAACGCATTCAAGAAAAACTTACGAGTATCGACCCAAAAGACTCCAGAAATATGTTTAATCAAATTAGAAAAAACTTCAAAAGTGTTAGACCTTTAAACCTCTCAAAAATAAATGTTCCAAGTCAATTAGAGTACCTTTTACACAAAGCGGGTATTAGCCATCAAAATTTAAAAAAAGATAACCAGGAAAACTATGTAGTCGATGAACAAAACCAGATGGTAAATATTATAGGAGCTTTTCTAGAATCAGTTCATGCTCGCAAAGATACAGATATCAGTAATAACCTACACAGACACATTGTGAACACTTTTGAGCGATTTCTTGAAATAAAAGCAACTTTTGATAGAAATAATTCTTCTGTAATTAATTTCTGCGAAAACACCTTATCTGACAATGTCGGCAATGACTACTTTGTAACGAAAGACGATTTAATATATATTTTTTCTAAACTTAAGGCAAACTGTCTACAGGAATAGATAATGTTCCAAATATTGTCCTAAAAAATTTACCTCTGCAAATGATAAACGAATATTGCAAACTTTTTAACAATTTGCTAAATAACTCATACTTCCCTGTAAAATGGAAAACAGCAAAGGTGGTAATACTACCAAAAAAGAACAAGAACCCAAGCAATCTCAAAAACCTTAGACCAATTAGTTTACTACCTAATATAAGTAAGGTGTACGAAATATGTATTAATAAAAACATAAACAAATTTTGCAAAAATAAACACTTAGAAAGTGAAAAACAATTTGGTTTTAAATATCGGCATTCGGCAGTAGATGCTATTCATAACATTACATCCTTTATCAATTGGAACTGGAATAAGAAATATGCTACAGGTGCCTGTCTTATTGACATGGAAAAAGCCTTTGATAGCATATGGATTCCAGGTTTAATATTTAAACTATTTAAATATAAATTTCCTCTAAATCATATCATATTAATATATAATATGATAAATGCAAAGAAATTTGTGGTTTGTTATAGGGACTCGATGAGTAATAGAAAATTTAATATAATTAATGGATTACAGCAGGGATGTGTAAATTCTCCTATTTTATTCAATTTATACTTATTGGACTTGATGTCACAAGTCGAAAATATTATCGCATTTGCAGATGATATTATCATATATCACGCTGATGACAAAATATATAAGATAAATTACAATCTACAATTGCTTTATAATAAAGTGGAACAATACTCAAAGGACTGGAATATGAAAATAAATGTCTCGAAGTGTGAAACAATACTTTTTAGACAACCAGTTAACAAATGTAATTCCGATATTAGGAAAAATTGGAAAGATTTCAGAATAAAATCTGCAGACCACAACTGTATTATCCCAAACAGACAAATAGTTAAGTATTTAGGTGTATTTCTGGACAAATTCTTATATTTTAATCATCATGTTAATGAAAGTCATTCAAAAGCCAGAAAAGCCTTTTTTTATATCGTTCACTGTTTTACAATAAATTCGTTAGCAAAAGAATAAAAATAATAATGTATCAATCTCTAATCAGACCTATAATAACTTATGGCTGTCCTATATGGTTCAACATATCGCCTTCTAACATGGAAAAAATCAGAATATTTGAAAGAAGATGTTTAAGAGCATGTACTTCACTATACAAATCTCCAGAAAGTAACTATACTAAATATATATCTAATAGAAAATTATACAACAAAGCTAATATTATAAGAATAGATAACTTTATCATAAATTTAATTAGAAATAATGTTTTAAGATGCACACAATGTTTTGGAAATAATCTAATAATGGCTCCCTATTTTACAAATGAAATGTATGTAATTGAAACTTTACCGAAAGGTCTTATACCACCAGAAGCATTTCTCTACTTGGATAAAAATGGAATAATCCAAAATGAGAATAGCGTTCCAATTTTTTACCACAATTATAGAAGAGCTACTACAAAAGCAATTACTTGCAATCTCAATAATTTAAACATAAAATACGATACATATGTTTCACGTAGAGATTTAAAGTTGCTTAATAAAACAATTAAAACCAAAAAATACTGGTGGATAAAGAAGAATTAGTATTAAGTATACTCCTTTTTATTTTTCTTTTTTCTTTTTTTTAACTTTTGACCATTCCTCGCTACATGATAAATAAGCAATGTTTTTCCCTTTAGTTTTCATTGCAACAAAGAATAAAATTTCAATTATACGTAATTCATTTGTAAATATAATCAGTTGTAAAAAACAAATATAAATTATATTAATATTCATAATACTAGAGTGCTCGATCTCGGGACAGTGTATTTTAAAAACATCTAATCAACTATTGTTTATTATAGTTATATTAGTATAAAAATTTTGGAGTTAATAAACAAATAAAAAAAAAAAAAAAAAACTGCAATTAGTTTTTAGTTGCAAGAAGCGTGCATATAGACATAGTATTTTTTATCAATTCTACAAAGTTTTTAACACACAAACTAATTAATTAGTTCGGCTTAAGTTCATTTTTTATTTAAATTTATAAAAGTCTTTTTTTAAGAAAGATAAATTATTTTCACATTTTTACACACTTTGTCTATAGAAAACAGGAAAGATTTGATACCAGTAGAATGTAAAGCAGCATTTTCTGAATCGCTCCACCTGTCCTAAGCCATCTTCGTCTCTATCTACCCTAAGTTGCATACAGAATAACAAAGCAATTATATTCCTATTAAATATTTAATATTCGACGGACGGTAAATTCGTTAATTTAAAATCTTTGTATTATTACCACTTCGTGTGAAACCTTTTAAAAAACTAAAATTTTCAACTTTTGTATCAATTGTCTTTAAAAAAATTAATTATATTTTTATGCATCTTTGCGATTTAATGATATTTCCCTCTTTTTTCTTGCCATCTTTCTAATTAAATGTCAAACTGTAGAAGTTTGTATTTGTGTGAGTGTTAAGAAATCGCCACACATACTTGGTTAAATTATAGTGAATGCAATACTGGTATTGGTTACCATGGTTGCAAAATAACTTACAGTTTTTTTTTAATCCTTTTTAAAGTGTTTTGTTGCATTTTCATGAGTTGGTGTAAGCAGAATTAGATTTTTTATTCCTTTCAGATTTTCAGTTTAAAAAAGTGTGTTGTTATATTTTTTGGTTTTCCGTTTTCCGTTTTCCTTTACCTTTTTTGTTTTAGTTCTTAAAGCAAATTAATTAAAATTGGAAGGAGTTTTTTTTTAAAGCACTAACGCTGTGAGGCTGTTAAAATAGTCGCTTTTTAAAAAGAATTGAATGGGAAAATAGAGTAAATTAAAAAATTTCCAGCAATTAATATGATATAAATAGAGGATTGTTTTAATTTAACGAATCTTTTATGTTGTTCTCTTTAAGCTTTTTTAGATATCAAATTCACACAGATAAAACGTGCTATTACTCACACCAAGATTTTGAAGTTTACAGCATAATCAAGGTTCCATTAGAATTGACAATGTTTACTCCTTTTTTAAACAAACATAAATTTTAGGTTTTTTTCAGTTTTACTCTCTAACAGTAAAAAGTTGTATCTAATCATCAAAATTAACTAAAACAGTTAAAAAAAATTGCTAAAGTTTTTTTTAACTCTTTATTTTTACATCTATGAAAATTTGTAGTCTTTTAATTTTTAACATAGTTTTTAATTCCTTGTTATTCTAAATATTCTTTTAAATTAATTTAATTTGAGTTTTATTTTCAGGAGAATCTGCACATAGAATTTTAGTTTGTTATTTGCTAACTATTTTGAAAATAATTTGTAAGTTGTAGTGTTTTAGAGAGCAAAACAAGCAAAGATTGTTGCATTTAAAAACACCTACATCAAAATCTAATTAAAACTGTTAAGAATTTCACGCAAATTATTGTGAATCACAAAATTAATACATCTAAGACAGGTAATTTTTCAAATGACTTCAAAGAAAATTTTTAAGATTTTTTGTAAAGCTCCTCTGTCGAAGTAAAGGTATGAATTATTTAAATTAAATAAATAAAATTTTATGTAGTTGAAATAGAAAGTGGGAAATATAAACTTGTTAAAAAATAAGAACTATGTATAAATGTATATCAAAATGTCATCCGTTCTTAGTGGGTTAAGCAATTTCTAAAAAAAATTTTGCGTTTCCTAAAAGGCCTTCTTAAAAGCTTTCGAATGAAATCTATATTGATGTCTTGAAAAATATAGTGCACAATCGTACTTTTTTATGAAAAGTTCAAAGGCCCATTATTCAGAAAATATAGGCGAGCGCCAATTTTTTCACATGATGGTTTTTCTTATTTTTCTTATTTTTATTTTTTATCGGCCCATATATTTTGTTTTCTTTTTCTTTTTATCGAAGTAACTCCATTATTCATAATGATATGGAAAAGCTAGAGGCAGTGTTACTGTTTACTTGCTGCCCCAAAGGACATGTACCGATCTTGCTGATTTTCAATAGCAAATCTTTTAAAATTATGTCTGATTGATTGATATAATTAGGTTTTCTCTAGCAAATACTAGATTGGCAAAGTCGATTTCAACACGGATAGCGCTCAATCGCATTCGCTATGCATAAAGACTCTGATAATATAAACTTTATGGGACCAAAAATGGATATTGTAGAAATTACAAACCGAATGACAAACTGAGATATACCATTTTCCGCTTTTTGTGTTAAAGGGTATATAAGTAAATTATTTAATAATATTTGTAAAAAGTAAATAAAAATACATTATAAAATAGTTTTTACAAAATAATAAATAATAAAATATAAACTACGAGGGCTGTCGAAGCACTTTTTCCACTCCGATTGAGACACCTCTAAAACATGGTTTTTGAACACTTTAACAGCCAGAATATATATAGCAGCCCTCGTATAAATTTTAAAAATAATTATATAATACTTAACCAAAGAAAATAAAACGTAAATAACAAAATATAAAACTAAAACAAAAATTAAAATTATGATATTTAAATATTAAAAAAAAATAATAATAATAATAAAAAAGATTATAAGAACTTATCATTTTTCGCATAGATTTCTTTAACTTCATCTTGGCATTATTTCCTTAAAGCTTCATAAATTCAAGCTACTTGCCAGTTAAATAACTGCGATTATTTTAAATATTTAAGGTTTACGCCTAGTACTCTGTTCAGTTTTTTCCACATGAAATATTTAATGTTGCTCAAGAATTTTCGAAAATTCGAACGGAGTACCAGGCTTAAGTTAGAACATGTACAAATAGAAATAAAAAAACCCAAACAGAATTTAACAAGTCTTTTAAAAACATTTTTTATATGAACCATTTTCAATCTGTATTTGAGACCTTTAGTAGGACAAATACATTAGTTGTGTGTTATTATATTTAAATAAAAAACTTAATGTAAATTTCTATTTTAAATTTTATTCTATTGATGGGTGCAAAATTAATTTTTGCGCCTTATAAAGGTTTAATTTGGTAACGATTTGATGTTTAATAAGTTTTAAATTGTTTTCATAGATTTCATTTAATCAAATTGGTTTTTGATTTAAGACTCTTAGGTTTTTTATACAAAATTTGGGTAGAATCCACTGAAGAGCTATATAAGCAATAGCGAAATGGCCATCTACATATGCTTTCCCCGCAGAAATTCATTTTATTTTGTAGTTTTAAATAGTATTCTCATGATGATATTCTCATGAGATATTTATATTTAAAGAAATCAAGCACAATTAAAGTAAATTAATATATAATTATTTTATTTGAAAATTTAATTTTATTTAAATTCGTTTCCGAATAAAAATTTTTATTTAAAAAATTTACTGCGCGACGTTTGTATAAATATTTTACAAAGATATTAAAAGAAGAAATAACCAAGAACAAGCTTTTATTATAAAATATTTAAGAACGAGTTTGACTCATACACAAGAAGAGAGCCGTAAAATAGGTATCTACTTTTAATTTTTAATTTAATTTAATTTTTTTAATTACAAGAAATTAACTATTTAACAAAGTAAAAGATAAAACCATATTTATTCAATTTACAGCTCATCTGAAATCACCCTTTAATTTTTTATGTTATTCTTTACACTTTTTTATAGCGCACATATTTGTTCATGCTCTGTGTGAATTCTAAATATCTGGCTACTGTGGTTGGAAAAATAAAGCCATAAACTTTAAAGGCTATTGGAATACCCTTTATGTATATTTTTTTAATTTTTGTTAGATAACTTTTAAAGTTTAAGATTTTTCCCTAAAGCATTTTGCATAATATTTAACTAAAAAGGCAAAAACAAAGCCTTCAGAAAAATTTCGTAAGTTATATGCACTTATAAGACTTGACGTTTGAAATAATAAAATATACCCTTCCGCTTGACACTTGTTTTCTTCTACAGATTTCAATAAGAAATTCTAGAGAAAAGTTAAAACTTCCACAAAACAACAGTAAAACCACAAATCAAACGTATTAAACGAAACAATGTTTTTTAGTTTATTTAAAATCATTCTTTTGACACTGCTTGACATTAACTGTAAATACATTTATGTAAATTATTTTAAATTATTATTGTAAATTACAAAAAATATATTTTTGTTAAATTTATTTGTTTCTCATTAAATGAAATTAATTGTGATTTAAGTATTAAAGAAAACATTTAATATAAGAAATATTTTACCATATTTTAAAGAAAGTCTAATAATATTTATCAAAAATATACATGTGACTGCTTGAAGCTTAAATTTAACGTGTAGCAGCCTCTTAAGAAACACAACAATGTTAAATGGAAATTATACAAATGCATAACAGTGTATTCATGTGCTGTAAACTTCGTTTTCTTCTTTCGTAATCTTACCTGAGATTTATTTTATAAAAATTTCTTTGTTATTGTTAATAATAAAAATATAATCTTTTTTCTTATCTCTACATGTACACATGTGTGTAAATACAGGAAAAGTTTTTTATAACTTTTTTTGTAAATATATTTAGATTAATGTGAGTGAGTATGGGTGGCTGAGAATGAGGATGATATGGCAACATCCATATTTCTTGTAGTTAAATGAAGACAAATATTTTCCATTAAAAGTTATTCTCATTCGAATTGCATGTAAATCAAATTCATAACAAAAAGTCTAAAAAATCCTGATATCATTTGACGTTCATGGAGGAGTGCTGCAGTAGACAAAATGATCTCTTTCCAGATCAAAAGCTCTTATTTGGAAAAATAGTAAATTTAAAATAATTTTTTGTTTGATTTAATTATTTATTTAATTAAAAAAATATTTTTATGCTTTTTATACCACTCACCATAAAAAGTGGAAATTTTTTTAAAATTCCATTTCCGATCCCATAAAGTATAAATAATTTTAACCCTTATGCATAGCGAAGTCGATTGAGCGATGTTCGTCTGTCCGTCCGCGATGATGAGCTAGAGATAATTTAAATATGCCAATCAATCAGAAAAAGTCTCGAATATTTTGCTATTGAAAATCAGCACGATCGGTCCAAATCCTTCGGGGCAGTAGGGAAAACACCACACCTGCCTCTAATTTTTCCAAATCATTTGGAACATAAAAGTAATTCTAAAAAAAATAATTAAAAAATAATTATAAACAAATATATGGGGCGATAGAAATTAAAAAATTAAATAAAAATCTCAAGTGGAAAAATTCCCGTATTTTCCGTGTTATGGGCCTCTGAACTTTCTATAAAAAATTACGATTGCGCACAAAAAGAAAATACCAAAAATTTTTAAAAATGCCAAATCCATGAAGAGTCGGTAATGTAAAATTTTATATTTTTCTTGATTTTTTTCTTTTCTTATTTTTTAATTTTCTGGCATCCCAATATTTATTTTTTTGGTTGGAGTTACTTTACTTCACTACATCTACATACATGATGAAGAGTACATAACCCAATAAGCACAAATTTTTTGAGAATTCCAATGTTGGAATTCCAGTGTGAATTCAAGCTTGAATAACATTTAAATTCCATTCTCTTTCCAGTCTGTTTGAAGTTTGTTAAAAAGCAACAAATTTGTTTGAAGCATATTTTATCTGATGTGAAAAAATTGTTTTTCTTTATATTGAATTATATTTACATTACATAAATTATTCCGGCGATTGGATACGAAATACTGCCACCTAAAGAACGTTGCTGAAAAACAACGTCGGAAGTCCCAAAGTTTTAAAAGTGAAAATAAAGAAATAAAAGTGAAAATAATAATCAAAAAGAAAATAAAGAATAGAATATAAAGCAATATAAAGAACTTTTGAATAAATAAATATAAAGGTATGTATTCAAAGGCAAAAGCAGATGCTCGTAAAATTTTTGCACTGCTTACCCAGAATCAGCATATTCTGGGAAATGAACAACCAATGGGAATGGCTTCCAACGATGTCCACGATCTCCACGTCGCTTTGAACGATGAAACGTCTGTCTGTGCGGACGCAATTATAAAAGACGATGGTATATCTGATACTAAAATTAAGTCTGTGGGAGACAGGGGCAGATAATGGTTTGAAAATTATTGTTAAAATAATGTTATAACACTATTTATATACTGTTGTAACATTGCTTGAATAACACTGAAATTCCTTGCTTGAATTCAATGGTAAAAACAGGTTCAGTTCGACTTGAATTCCACTGCAATACCATGTTTGACTTCAAGTGTAAAAACAGGTTCGGTTCAACTTGAATCACACTGTTATTCAAGGCTGGAATTACACTGTAAAGGTACTGTTTTGTTCGACTGTAATTCAATGGTTAATTTTGCTGGATTCGCTATTGATATCAACTGTATTTCAACTGTAATTCAACACTGGAAATTGGAAATTGTAACTGGATTTCAAATGTAATTCCACTTGAATTCCAACCAAAATGCTTATTGGGAAAATTTGACAAAGCCGAATATAGCACTGTTTCTTATATTATTTAATATTTAATTGTTTCGCTTACTATTTAAATAAAAAATTATTGAAGTGTTAAGAATAGTCTTTCCCCTCGTGAATATTATATTTTTAAATTGCTCCGAAATAAATATTATTTTTTGAAATTTATCGATATTTATAAATTTGTCAAATTTTAAATAAGTAAAATTTTTGTAAAAATAAAATCTTTGATTAATGAATGAATAATTTTCCTTTGTGTAATAAGCCAAACTCTATACAAATCGTTAATAGGAGTTTAGTGGTTTTTAGATTTGAAAACTTGAAAAAGCTTAGTAATCTGTTCAACATTTCGTGCGAAATTTTGTCAAAAGTCCATATAAAAAATTACTGCGAAATAAATAAGAAATAATGTTGCTGAAGTAGTACTCTGTTCATTTGTAAAAAAGTCTCGAAATGGTTCTCGCAGTTAATTTCTCTAATTTATACTAATGTGAAGCAAACCTTTCTCTACAGACCGTGTGTCTTTAAAAAGTTCCTTTGTTCAATTTGCATTAATTGTTGTGCTGCATCATAAGCTACATGATGTTATTATTTAGTTTTAGTTAAATCTTATCCGTTAATCTTGTGAATAAAATTTTTTTCAGATACCAACCTTAAAGGTTTCGGTTGTCTACACTTTGAAGCAATGTGGCATACTTAAAGGCAATAAAATCAACAAATATCTTCTAAACCGCTATATTGTCACCACTAGATGGTCGTTAAACTTTTCAAACAAAATAATGGTTGGTAATCAAAAATTTTCGTAAAATCGATTAGAGTACTGGGCTTGAAGTTTAATGAGCCACGAAATTATAACTCTTCACTAACATGTCTTTTTATAAAAATCTACTTGCTAAATCACTCTATAATTAAAAGGGCACACAGCCTTGATTAGGTCCGTCCTTTATTTAAATATATCATGGATTTTGTCGACTAATATTAACAGGCTGTTTGTAAAGTTTTGAATGACGTTGCTCATGTTTAGAAATTTTTACACTCCAAATTTTTCATTGGGCATAATATTTTGATTTTTATTTTTTTTTTAATTATTGAGGAACATTTATTATATCGTGTGAAAAATTCGACACTAAAGTTTTCGTTCAAACAAATTTCGTTATTTTTAATTTCAAATATTTTTTTTTTATTTTTAATTAATCATTATTAGATATTTTAAATATGTAGACAGCTTTCAATTTGTTTTATCACCAAGAACGTGCAATAGAAAGGTCTTGCTTGATAGTTTTACAGCATTGAAAAAGATGTTGCTAGAAAAATTTAAAATGTTTTTCACAATAAAAACGAAGAACTGCTTTTTCAACATTTGTCCATACATTTTTTATAAATTTCTTATATACGTATGTATTTTGGCAGTATTCAGCACGAAAAACGAAACAGAAAACCAGCCTTAAAACTAAGAATTTTGTCCAAAAATTGTCGTTTTGCTTTTGTTTTAAGAATGTTGTGTCTCTAGACAAGTGTGGACTACACTGGACCTCCAGCGGACCAGGCAGCTGCTCAGACTGGACAGAAAACCCATAGGTATCACGGTCTCGATACTTACTGGACACTGTCTAATCGGCAGGCATGCTGAAAGACTTGGTCTGCCTTTTAATGATTTCTGCCGCAGCTGTGGCTCGGAGGATGAGGAAGAGACCGTACTGCATCTCCTGTGCCACTGCCCATCCCTGGCTCGAAGAAGACTAAGAATTCTGGGCTCTCCTTTCTTTAAAACTCTTACGGAGCTATCATCTCACTCTATAGGGGACATAGCGAAGTTCATCCGTGAATCCTCATGGTTCTCGGCTGGGTAAAGGGAGTCATGCCGCCTTCTTTGTGGTATCACAACGGGCCATTCGTTTGTGCTCAAGAGAGCTTCGTCGCGAGAGGCTGCCACTCCCAACTAACTAACTAAGAATGCAACATTGTTTATTACTGCTTACGGCCCATATTATTTTTCAATTAGAACAATTTGTTGCTTATAAACATTTTTTGTTTATATACATGTAGCCAGAAAATTTTCGTGCTCTTTTTACATAACTAACGTTGTTCAACTACAGCAAAATTATTAAACTAATCGCATATTTATGCTCTGGTAAAAGTTTTGAATAACCTTCCTTTTTCTTTCCGTGTATTATTTGGATGCTTTTCTCGTGTGTTCATCTATAAATATATTTTTCATACTCTCAATTTATATTTTATATCAAAATGTTTTCTTTTATTTTGTGCAGCATTCTTATCTGTTATTTTACACTTTGTTACTATTGCGTAAAATTATTATGTAAATTCATCTTATTATATTTTTTGTTGGAGAAAACCAGCATTCATAAGCATTAATTTGAAAAAAGAAAAATTTATATACAAGAAATTATAATATAATATGAAGACATTTATGGTTTCTTATCTTTATTAAACATCACATTTTGCAACTTTAAGTAAAATGTCAAGCGTAAAAATCACTCATGTAGTTTTTTTGTTTTTGTTTTTTTCAAAGAAAGTTTATTTCATTTAACTTTTGCATTTTGTTTAATTTTTAGAAATTTATCTTCTATGATTTTAAATTTATTTTTAGATTATTTAAGAAAACACACAACTTGTTTATAAACTTTAAATAAAATTAAAAACTTTAAAACTACAAAACTGCAAACATAGATTACTGAGACCAAATAGTCACTTAATGAAATTTATATATTTTTTATAATAAATAAGATAAACGTTTTTTAACCCGACTCCAAGAAAAGAAGAAGGTTATCAATTTGTACGAATGTTGCCTTTTTTTCAATGTTTGTGCCCGCAGAACTCAGTCATTTCTGAACCGACTTTCAAATTTTTTTCTTTATTTACAAGATTTTCAGATTGGTCCTGTTTTAAAAAGAGTTCATAATCTTACAAATTAAAGGGTGTCCCCATACAACACCCATACATTTTTTTTTGTTTAAGTATGGTCATTGTCACCTTAAACCACAACCTAAAACTAAAAAAGCTGCTTGTCATTATAGCTCCAAATGGCAAAAGTTAATACAGAAATAAATCTAAAAATTAAAGGGTGACATACATTGACCTTATAGACAAACGATTGAAAATTGGACAGAATGTCGATTGCTATAACCATTAAAGTAAGAAGTATTATTATTTAAAATTATAAATTAAAGGGTGCCCCAACAATTCATTTAATATGATGCATATGGTCGTGCTTTTGAACTGTTGTACTCGCCGGCTTTAATTTACAAATAATCTGTGTTGCTAGCTTCGCTAGAATAACAGGTAAAAATCAGGATTGGAAAATCAAAGGGTGTTTCAATAATTGATTTAATTTTATGTATATTGCCAAACTGTTAAACAGCTGAAGACAAACGATTTAAATAAACAAAGAGCTGAAATGCTTTGTTTTCTATAACAAGCATAGAGTTTGCAGTTTGAATAGGGTGGTATCCTAAAAGTCGATCTTTTTTATACACGTGACGTACTTTTGTGGAATCATTTTTTTAAACACTTATCTTCCTTTTCAAAAATTGGAGTTTCTGCCCATATAACTTCTTTTGTTTTAATGCCGGGTTCTGGGCAGAGTTGTTCTCATCGATCTCTTGGTTACTAAACATTCACGTTAAGAGACTCCCGTAGCTCTCCGAACCACAAAAATGTGTGACTCTTAAGAAACATAACTAGGTAGATGTGTTGTTTAGCACATCTACTGCTGAAGCGTGAATCGAGCTTTACCTCTATAAATGAGAATCCGTTGGGCCTTGAAACGTGACCATACAAAAAATGTTTTTCTAACTACAGAAATGTTCCAAATACATACGATCCACTGTTTTCCAACAATTATTATTTTTCTTTATACTTAAGGTTCAGTTGGGATTTGAACTCATGACTCACGATCTTTCGTTTAAAAAATAAAAAGATATCTCTACCAGCACAGACAAGCCATCTGCTCAAAATGTGTTAGCTAAGTCTAATAATTAATTTATTAACACACACCACACCCTTTTAGTGGTGGAATAGCAACTTCTTCATTCTTTATACGCAGACAATATGTGCATACTTTAACATTGAATTAAGACAGGTACGATAAAAAATTAAAATTTAATACGTTAAATTTTGTTCTTTTAAATTTACTTGTCGATTATTTATTTATTTTTATAATTTTTTACCATGACTATGTTTTATTTTTCTCTCCCTCTTATACTCCATCTTATCATAACATAAAATGTATGATATTAGTTTTTCATCTACTTGACCCATTGAACTTAAAGGACAAAATAATATTTAAACAAATAAAAAACTCATAAAAATTGCACAAACGTATCTAAGACAACAATTATAAACAAACTTTCTTTCAGCAAAATGTCAAAAGGAAATTGTTTTAATGTAAACTTATTGTAATAAAATTATTTTCATTTTCCTCAACAGAAATGATAATAATTAACGACGGCAATTAAATTAAAAGCAACAGTCTGTTTTATGGCTAAAAAAATAGATTTAAAAAATATATAAATGATGGAAATTGATGCAAAACACAAGAAAAATTCTTAAATTAAGTTTCCGAAGGGACATTAAAGAACTGCGAAAAGAAGCCTCATGTAGACAATTAAACAAATTCCAAAATGAATTTTGCCTTTTATTGTTTAACAGAGACTTTGTATTATTTTATACAACAAAAAAGTTTAAAAAAAGTTATATTAAAATAATAAGGGACACCCTGCCCATTTAGTGGGCAAGAATTCGAAAAGAACAAATAATGAAAAAATTAAAGAAACACGAATAGTTTCCGACTCCAAATTGCACTTGTCATTTAAATAATAATTTTTTTATTTAAATAATTTATACAGTAATTTGAAAGAGGTTGTACAATAGTTCAACTTGGACTTAACTTTCATAAATTCCAAAAAACTTTTTGAAAACAAATACAAGTGAATGCAGCAGCTTCGTCTGGAAAAGTTGACATTATAATGAAACTAAACCTACACACCTTTTTTGCTCGATACTTAATGATTGACTTCAAACACTTTCTGCGATGTAAATAAACATCAGGCTTGATTCGTTGTACGAGTTGATTTTTTCCCGCACAAAGTGACAGTGAAAACTCTTTGTACATTGATAAGTCAACATTGCTGGATTTTGGAGACGCTCTAAACACAAGAAGATTAATATCACCTTGACTGCAACATTATTGGTTGAGATTTACTAAATTTATTAAACACCTCTCTTAAAGCTGTCACAATTAAGGCACTTTTACCTCAAAATACATATCTTTCAATAAAGAATTCAGTCTAAATAAAATCGTAGCAGATCTTAACAGGCCCTTTTAACAAAACTTTATCTCACTAAAAGAGGATCTGATGGCTCTTAAAATAAGAGATCCCTGTTCCACTATACCGTCACTATAATTCAATTGTTTTCTAACTAAAAATTCCGAAATATTTTTACTACTGTTTCTGATCGCCTTTAAACAACTCAAGTTCCACTACTTCCCGACAATAATTATTTTTTTATACTTAAGGCTCTGTTGGGATTTAAACTTAAGACTTATACTTTCAGAATCTTTCGTTTCAAAAGTAAGACAAGGCAGCTGCTCAACAGGATACTTATTTTCCAATAAAAAACTTCAGTCAACATAAAATCGTACCAGATCTTAACTTTTAAATTCCGTTTTCTTTTTTTACTAAAGTGACTTATGTCACTTTCAAAATAAATGGCTCAATTAAAACGATGTTTTTGCTGCTATCAAATTTTTTGCATATTTCCAGATTTGATTCATTTTAAAGTACAAAGGACAGCAAATTATAAATATACGTAAACTTGAGACGAGCAATGCAAGCTTAAGTTGGAGTCACACATGAAGTTTTTCGCGTACAAAATAGCATCTACCTCACTCTCTGTAAATTAAGAGGGCCTTCCTCTGATTCTCAAACTTTGTCTACTATAGGGACACTAAATTGTTCTTTGTAATTTAATTATTTTACTATTTGTTGTAGTAGCCATTATACTGCACCTTCCGGTACCAGAGTTAAAAGCCTGTATGACAGGAGAAGTAACATAAGACATAGTTGCAATGTTAATAAGTTTAAGTTATTACACCTGGGTTACGGAATCCTTGAAAAGCATTATTTTTTTAATATTTCTTTATTTATTTATTTCCATTTTTTTTTAAATCCGACAAAATTTTAACGATTTTTTCTCTTAAATTTTAAAGACTTTAATCAATTTTATGTGGCATCTCTGCGTATGATATTTTTTATAACGTATACGCCACCTAATTTTTTATTTTTCTCTTTAATATTTCTCTCTTAAAAACTCTTATTAAGGTTCTCTTTAAATTTACAAACTAAAGCAACATTTAAACCAAATGTTAAAAGAGAATTCATAATCTTTTATATTCAGCTGAAAAAAGGCTGTAAATACAAGCAATTGTCATCAACTAAAATCAGTTAATAACCGAACTTCAATAAAACAAGTTGATTTCGCAGAAGAATTCAGAAAATCTTAAAAAAGTTTTCGGAAAAAAGTCAAACCAAACAAAAAAAAAAAATAAAAAGAAGAAATATTTGTTCATCATTAAGAAGACAACAACAGTATAAAATCAAAAGCAACAATAAAAAAATAAACCTTGAACTTGACATACTAAATTGCTTGTTGTTGTTGATTGTTTTTTTTTTTCTTCCTTTTTGCTGGGTATCTGAACAAAAGATGTTTGTGCGTGTGTGAATGTGAATATATTTTATTTAAAATTTAGTATGAAAATACATGAAACAGAATAAAGAAGATTTAAAAATTAAATTAAAATTATTGTAAAATAAGACTTTATTTCAATTTAGAGTTTCTTAAGAACGTAAACGAAAGTTCATTAGCGATTGAAAATGTGTTTGTACATGAGTGTACCGCAGTGGTTAAATTTACAAAAGTTCCTAAAGGCCATAAATGAAACAATTAATCACACTATCGATGTCTCGTTTATGTTTATTTATTTAAAATGTATAAACAGCCGCCATAATAAAAACAAACAAAATGCGGCAAGAAAAACTTTATCAAAACAATTTGTTGCAACACAAGACAATTTGGATAAAAATCATAAAATTGATTTTAATGTAAATTTTAAACAAATAAATAATTTTGAGATTTTAACGCTTCATAAAACGTGTCCTGAAGTTGGTCAAAGCGAAAGAATATCAACGATGCAACATTATAATGTAAATCTACAACAAAAGCAAAGACAATCTCAGCATCATCATCATCATCATCATCATCATCATTATAGTGCATTTCCTCAACAGCTACAGCAACAACAACAGAAACAACTGCTTAATTACCCACATCAACACTGTGTGTACAACAATGATCAGTTTTTATTAATGGATAAATTTAAAACTTTTCCAAATAAAAGTGTAAGTGAGATTTATTTATTTTTTTTTTCATAAAGAACAAATTAATTTTTTTGATGGTTCAAACTAAAAAATTAATGTCTAATTGTTGTGTATTCTGCAAAAAAAAAACACTTGTGATGGTCAACTACTCTTTGGATTATTAAATTCATGGAATAAAATTGGAAGTTAAAAAATTATTCAACTGATACCAGGCTCATTTTTGTAATAAATATGTTTTTTACTTGTTTTTTATACCATCTCGTCAAGGAACATTTTAATTTTTAAATGCCAAACTTATAACCCATCTATTCAATCTCTTAAAAACAAAGAATGAGTTCCGTTAAAAGCCCCAAATGCAACATTAATTTTTAAACTAAAAAAGTTTATATCCTTTAGAGGGTGGATTAAATAAAAATATATTCTTTTTTCAATCATGAATTAAATAAATTAAACTTCATTTCTTTTGACATATTTTGGTTTTATTTGAGTTTAATATTTCCTTTTCAAATGTATCTGGTTGTCTCGGATAATATTAACCTTAAGGGTGTGTTTTGTCTCAGGATTATTCGCATATCGTTCGCATTTAACGGCAATGAAATCTCTAAAGAGGCCATTTTAAAACCTTAATGCAGCAAATTGACATTTCCAAGACTCCTGACCACACCATTAGCATTTGTGAGCAAAAGATGGATTATTTTTCAGCTGTGTGACATGGTGTGACATCCTACTAAAACCAAAAATTATTCAAATTTATATCCTTTATTTAAGAATATAATTTCGACTCCGTAGCACTCGCTATTAATGAATTTATTTCTCGACAAATGACGCAAAGATTTGCTGATCCCAAGCAGTGGCTATTTTATTTGTTGATAAAGCTGCTGCCATAAGAATTCACTTTAACAGAAAAAAAAACGATTTTCCAGCCGAATTCATTCTCCGATTAGAGCTTCTCTAAGGCCCTGAGATGCCACATTAATAAAAAGTAGTTATTTGCCTCAAACTGCAAAGTAAATTAGACCTGTTAAGCAAATAGGGGATGCTCTACGGGCGACTTATTGGCCTTCCTTTCGGAAAAATGGTATCAAAAAAATCAAAACTTATTGCTTTTGGTGTCGGTAACAGCTTCACTCGACTTGTATCGAGCCTTCCTAGGGATCGCACTATACGAGCTGTCTTAAATTTAGGGGTACCGCAAGGTTTTCTGAAACGGTGTAAGAAACACTTCACTCATCTGATCTCCTTACTATCTATGTCATCTTTATCAGACCGAAAATGGAATACAAGTCTCATGTATGGGCTGGTGCTTCAAAGTCTATTTTGGAGTTACTCGACCGCGTACAGGAGAGAGCAAAGAAGCTCATCGGTGACAGTAGGGTATCCAGCTCTATTGACTCAGTGGAGCATCGACGCAATGTGGGGTGTGTTTCACTGTTTTTTCGTTACTACAACAGAGTGTGTTCTTATGAAATCAGGGAACTTATTCCTGAAAACCGTAATTTCATACGCGCAACGCGCTCTGCATCAAGAGCGCATTCCTTTGTGGTAGATTCCTTTGTGAATCGCACTACGCATTACAGAGAAAATTCGTTTTTTAGCCGAACAGTTCGTATGTGGAATAAACTTCCTGCAGAGGTCTTTTCTGCCACTTTCAATGTGCAAAGATTCAAATCAAATGTCCACAAGCACTACTCCCTCTATCCCCCTTCCCACAACCTAATTTCCTAGTTCTGGCATAATGTATTGCATAAGAAGGGGTCATCCCCTGAGTGCTGGTCCTAATTAAAAAAAAATAGTACAAAATCTTTGTGCCGAGTTTTAGAGATCGCTGGCGGTTTCACGTTCTTGAAATAAATTGTACACTTTCACGCAAAGCAATTACATTCTCCTCGGTACAATCCCTACAATCACATGAGTGTTGTCCACTAGCAAGACAATCTCACGATAACTTTGGACAATCTTCTGTACATCATTTTTGGTGGGTTCATTTCATTTGGGCCAGAACTTTTTCTTTAAACTAAATATAACAAAATTTGTTTATTTCAAACATATTATGGTTAAACTTGCCATATTATTTAATTTATAAATAATTTTTTTGATAAAAATCGTTCATCATAGTAAGCGATCATTTTCGTATAATTCTCTCGTTTGTTCATTTTTTCGTTAAATGACCAAAAATACTCTGTGAATCTACTTTTGTTAATCAGAACTGGAATCGATATCAATGCCACATCAGCTAAATTTAGTTAATTATCCCAAAATATTCCATAAAAAGCACACAAGTTTCCAATCTGGGGCTATTAGCATGATGAGATATTTATAATCGTCAATTAAAATCTTGCATGAATTTTGGAATACCCTTTATAAGATTTTATTTCTACTAAAACAATTTAAATCTAAACCTAAACAATTAAAAAAGTGAAATCCAAGAAAAATTTCATTTAATAAAGTCAAAAGTCCTTTGAGTAAATTTTTAAAACCATCAAAATAAAATTTGTATTTTGCTCAAAAATACTTTGTTAGAAATCTGTTATATATTCCCTGCATTTCTTACTTCATACAAAAGAAAATTTTATAAATTTATTTGGGTCATTAAGTTACAGTTTGTGAACCAACAAACACAACAACGTACTGTTTTTTGAAGAAAACTTGGTTAAAAACTTTTGCAAAAAATATTTTCAAGCGAAGAAACCGTTTATCATTTTGTGAGTTGTAGAGCAGAGAGTCATTATAAAATAATTTAAAGTAAATGCAAATTATTCAAGTTAATGCTTTTCTAAGAACTGTTTTCAATTTAGTTTCTATGGAGCATAAGAACTAAAAGAAAGCAACAAAAACAAACAAAAAAATTTAAATGAATTTATAAGAGGTTTTTGAAAGAAAAAATTTAATTTAAAAATCCCCAAATACAGAAAAGTTTTTAAATTGAGATGCATACGAAATTTGCAATTTTATAAATGTTTGTCTGTTGTGTAATTTGCCAGCGGTAATTTGTGGAAGACACTTGATAGCAATAGTTGTTGGAGCACAGTTGGAAATTTTGAAAAAATAAAAAATAAAGTTGAAAATAAATTTTATAGTTTTTTAGCGTGTAATCGGAATTAATTGAATTCTTACGTGGCTGCAAAAGAGGTATAGTAAAGCTCCCGTTCAAGTCAGGTACCGGTCTACATGAAGCATTTTTGTAAGCGAAATAATACAAAAATGTTAGGGATTCTTTAATGGGCTCTGATCAACTCTACGAGAAGGATGCAGTTTTAATTGATGGTTGGACGTCGCTATGGATACCGATGCGGGGGTATACATTCTACAAACTGTTAGATTGTACATGTTCGCAGATTAGTGTGTTGTCTATCAGGTGGTCCTGACATCCGCAGAATTAGTAAATGGGCAAGTGACGATCAGTGAAAAAGTCACTTGCCAAGCGGCGCTTAAAACTTTGAAGGATCACAGTATTAAATTAAACATAAAAGAGAATGCATAAAGGCTCTCAGGGATTATTTTCAGCAATTGAGACTTTTTCCCTTTACTACGTGTAAAGTCTAACGAAAATATTTTGGCCTAAATTGCTTTAAAATTCATATCATCCTTCTTGCGTCTACTTAGGCTTTACAGCAGTTAGCAATTGATCCGATGTTTAATCGCAAAATTATGTTCAGAAATGAGGTTTTTGTTGTTAAACGCTTCAGTTATTGAAAAGAAATTATCACATGTAAAGTGAAACCAATTCACAACAGACTCTTTAAACTCCATTATATCTAGAAAAACGAACCGTTTTGCGCAGTTTACACGCTGGTGGGAGAGTATTGAACCTTATTTTATCAAAGATAAAACCGGAGGTCCCATTACGTTCGATATAGATCTTTAGTTACCACACGAAGATCATTGATTTTTTTTCGAAACTGGGGACGAAAGTGATCCTGGTGAGATGTAGTTTCAACAGGATGGTGTGAAGTATCATCTACTGCCTCTAAGATCGTGCTAATTGACATTTCTCTATAATTTGCTGTTGGTCTACATGCAGTCACTATTTTAGGCTAAGAAACCATCAAATTTATGCTTTCGAAAAAAACATTTTTTTTTTATTCGTGTAAAACAGGTAGCAATGCTTGAAAAATTTGCCCAAAATTGGTGGTGTTACTTCTTGTGTTTTTTTTTTGTTTTTTTTTTTTTGTTTCAAACAAATGTACAAAATATTTTTAAAGAAGAACTTTAGTGTATAATTACTTGGCTGCCACATAATAATCTGTAAATTTTTATTATAATCTTTTTGTTATTTTTTATAAAAAAAATTAAAACCACAAACATGAGTTTTGCCACAAAATAAAAATACAACAAAAAAAAATATCAAATTTAGTTACATATTTTTTTGATTTATTTGCGTTGTATCATGTAAGCCCTTCACTAAAGTGGCTTAAAACATGTACGACATTTTCATTTGTCTATTTATAAAAGAAACATTGAAAAAATTGAGTTTTATAATATTTTAGTTTCGGTTCATAATTAAATACAATGTAAAGATTTTTGAAGGATTTTCAATTATTTTTATGAATTAAGAAATTCTTTAATTAAAAAAAAATGAAATTCTGTTTTTATATAAAATTTAATTTGTGTCCAAATCTTTTTCAATGAAGTTTTTTGCAAATTTTTAATTAAAGTTTAGTTAATAAAAATTTATTTTTAATTTCGGTCACTCCGTCACACTTAAAAAAAAGCATCTACGGCATGAGAAAACTTCGAGGAAAACAGACACTCTTGCCATTTCTTCAATAGTAGATCGATTTTAAAACTGTTTAAATAATTAAATACTTAAATTTCATATTTAACTATTTTATTATTATTAAATAGTTCGAAAATACATACTATAAAAATGACAAACATGATGATGAACTTTTTTTTTTAATTTTAAATAATTTTTACTCTCAAATACACATTACATATTTTTAATTTATTTCGAAAGAATGTAATATAGTTTGTGTTAAAAATTCTGTTTAAAACTTTTCAATATTCCTTTTTTTTTTTTTTGTTTTACAAAACCGCATAAAATAATGTAATAAAAATAATTCAATGTGAAAAAAAAAATAAAATAAAACTACAGGTATTAATGAGTGGTAAACAACAAGAGATTGATTTTGAATAAGCAGTATATTTTATAAATTACAATGAGATTACAGTTATAATTTTATTTTTTAATGACTGAAATAAACATCGTAACTACCTGTAGCAATTCCTACAGAAAAACACTTTTTCGTAAAACAATATACAAGGCCTAAAATATTTTTTCGTTTTACAAGTCGCTCTCAGTGAAATTTAATTGAATGTCTTCAAGAGCAAGGGGAAGTGAAAAGGGTAGTTCAAGCCAGCTTTAATTTCTTAAAGATTTCCAGTTGTCAGCCTTCTTTATTATAAAAAAGTCCGACTTGAAAACTTGCCGTTATAGTAGCTCTTGGCCGTCTTTCAGCTTTAAACGTTCTGATTTTGTTTGTATGGTTTCGAGCTGAATTTTAATATGTAAGCTTTTATTTAAGCTCTATATCTTAGGTGGAATATAGCTGAAGCTAAAGTGTATAGCGCAGGTTTTGTTGATATGTAAAAGGCTTTCCATATTCCGTGCAAAAACATTAGTATCATCCCAACTGATTGTACCTGCTTACGGTCATTATCATTAGAACGTTTAAGCTACACTTATACTACTTATGCTCCTTTTATCTGGCTATAAAAGGTTACACATGATTTTCGCGATTTTTAACTGCTGGTTTTTATCAAAAAAATCTCCTTTCATATTCTCTTTTTTAGTTTTATTTTACGATTTATTTTAAAGCAAATTTTAAATATTTAACAGAAAATTTAAATGATAGAAAATTTCCACTTTAATTACAATACTTCCATACATAAAAGTTCATTCAATAATCATTTGAAAATATTTTGTTATTTAAAACTATTAAAATTTGTTTATTCCAAAACCGCATAAAATCAGTGTAATAAAAATAATTGAATATAAAAAAATAAAATAAAATAAAATCACAGGTATTAATGAGTGGTAAACAACAAATTATTGATTTTTAATGAGTAGTAAATTTTTGAAATAACAACAAAATTTCACTTAAAATAATTATTATACATTCGAAGTATTTTTAGCGATTTACCAAAAAAAACTCTTTTTCGTAAAATAACATTCGAGGCCTATGCCTTTTTGAAAGTCTTTCTAAGTTAAATTTAATAGATTTAAAACCGACTGTTTCGTACAGTAATAAGATTTCTTAGCTTTGACTAAGTGGAAAGAACAACATACAACGATTGAGTTATATAGTTTTAGAGATTGTTAGCCATAATAATAATTATTAGTGTGATTAGAATTTTAGTAAAAATTACTGCGTTCAAACCAGCCACGATACACTTTTTGGACATTTTAGCAAATTTAATGATCAATTGTTTACAAGAACGTAATTATCGTAAAAAAATTTTTGTTTTGAGCAACTATAATATGTTTACTATAACCATTTGTTAACAAGGAGAATATAATATGATTCCTGTGACCATACAGCAACCATGTTTTTCTCGACGTGTGGTCATAATCAAGGACTTTGTTTAACACTGAAATTTTAGTGTTCCCTTTATTAGAGCAAATAGAACTTAAAGCATAATTGACCCGCCTTTATAATAAAAAAATATCAAAAAGAACGCTATCATCAGTCTAAGCCAGGGTTCTCATCAAATTCCTGCTCACGGGCCCCTAGTAAACTAATTTTTTTTCGCGGACCCTTCTAAAGCCCAAGTTCAAGATAAAACTTTTATTATTTTCGAAAACACTGTTTTTTCGGTTCTTCATGCAGACGCTTTGGATGGTTGCTACGGATCCCCAGGGGTCCACGGACCGCCATTTGAAAACCGTTGGTCTAAGATTTATTTATTTTAGTAAAATTTAAATACTGTAGAATTAATAGTGAAAAAAACAAGACCTTAGTCTCCTATAATATATTCTCACGTCGAAAAGTTATAGTTATAGACTTTCTTGATATTAACCCGAAATCTTTGCCTTTAGTTTTGTTTCTAACACGAAATATAGTGGTTGATTGTCACATTTGGTGTCTGCTGCGAGCTCAGACTTTCACAAACATAATCATTTCGTAAAAAAAAATTTAAAAGTTGTAGTGTCGACTTCTCTCACCTACCTCGTTATTGGTCAAGAGTACTCTCTAGCATTGTCATTGCTTCCCTGCAAAATGCTGTCTTCCTGCCTACTTTTCAGATTCTTGAATTAGGCCACGATTGATAACCTGGCGTACAATATAAATTCTGGGTTGCAAGAGACCGCAATAGAATATTTTCCTTGTGCGTAGTCTCATGAATCTCTGTATATTACGGAGGAGTCATCTCGCTCATTGTGTGATTTTAGTTACCCCGTATTAACTTTTTAAACAAATTTTTCCACTTCGAGATAATTCTTTTCCTTGGAGTTTTGAAAATTGTTCGTCTTTTTGGGTCAAGCCCCCTTATGATAAGTAAATTTATACTACATCTGCAATTCAATTTCATAAGCCGGCAGCAACTCTTTTTCGGAACTTTTCCCCCATTTTTTAAACTTTGGCCTGTCTTCAAGCGAATTGGTAATTGAAAATGGCCATTGAAACCCACTTTTGTTCTTTTTAAATTTCCAATTGAAAGCCTTCGTACTTGTCAATGTGCTAAAGTAGGATTTGGCTGCCTCCCAGCAGTTCTTAACCTTTTATTACCAGGACGGCTGGCACTCAGCATGCGCTCTACTATTTTAGATATTAGCTGCAGTTGATCTGTCCAGTATCCATCGCTGTCATATGCCCATTAGTAACAAACTTTCGCCACAGTTCTATGATAATTGCAAATCTATTGCAGCACCTTAGTTGCTGTTACAATATCCCCAAGTAAAATTTTAGTAACACCACATGGCAGTTTCAAAATTCATGGCTCTTAAACCTATCAACCGTTTCCAATTTTTTTTAAAGTTTTTTGAAAATATTCACCCCTGTATTATTTGCGTGTTCAAATGTCAAAACTTGTTAGCAAGTTGTGTCAAGATGCACTTGCACTTGCGAGAATTTGTCCTAGACAATGTATCATTTGTGATATGTTTAAAGATATTGCATTTGGTCCATCCCATTTGTTATTACCTGCTTGATATCCCAGTCGTTTGTAAACTACACTTACACTGACATATTGACTAATTGAAAATTACCACTTTAATTGCAATGCTTCAACATTTAAGTTCAATCAATATTTACTTGAAAATAATGGACTTACGACCATTTCTAAAAGCATTTTTGCAATATTTTTTATTCAATATTTCATATCACGTTCAAAGCTGATAATTAGAACAGAAACAAAAACATGAAAGTTCTCCAATTAGAAATTTCATATAAATATTTACTGTTGTTTTAGTTATTTATTTGGCCGGATGCACACTGGCTTCCGCTTATTTTAACATTAAAAATGAAAAGGATACAAAATAAAGGTCCCATATCAACAGCAATCGCACACATGTTATTTATTTAGCTCATTCTATAGTTGTATAATTTTTTGGCTCTGTAGGCCGAAAATAATTTACTACGAAGGTGAGCTTTAATGTGAATGATTTTGTTGTAATTGTACAAATACACGCGCATACACCTCCTAAAGGTTGGCTTTACACGGCAGCAGGAAAAAATCACAATACAGTCTATGTACTCCAAAGGGAGGGTATGTTTTAAAGTTTAAATAATTTTTTGTTTCATTTTGTTGAATACAACTGCTATTTGAATTGAAATAAATAAAAAAATTTATAAAGCTGCTATAAATAAAAATTATTTAAAAGCAAATATCTCTCCAATGTACCTGCATTGAAAAACATATTCCTTTGAAACTATGCAAAGGAGATGATAACTTTTATTTTTCATTCATACATTCAAATTTTCCTAAAGCATTCTTTTCTATTTTTATCCCAATCATAGTAAAAATATACAAAAATAAACATTTGTATTCAAATTATATTTATCTTTCAATTAGCCCATCTACTTGTGTATCTTGTACCATTGCAATTTTTTTATATTTTTATATTTCTTTTTCGAACAATAACAAAAAAGCTCTTTGAAAAGCATTCAAGAATTGTTTTATTTTTAACATTTACCTGAATTTATAATAAAACAAAAATTTATGGTTCAAAAGCATAAATATTTTAACAAAAAATGTTCATGTGTTAGAAATACAAGGTTCGAAGGACCAGCAGCAGAGCAACTACCAGAAAATAAAGAAGTGTAATTTAAATATTTCTGTTTCTTTCTTATTTAACAATCATTTACAAAAACCAAGAAACTGAAAAATAGTTTAAATGCAAATAAGTTAGAATTAATGAAAGAGATACCAAATATCGCACTTAAGTTTTGTATGATCGAAAAGGAAGCCATTGCTACAATAACTTTATATTATTCCCGCACTCGTACGACAAGAATACAGCACAAAAAGGTTAAAATCTTAAAAGGTTGCAAGGATATCATAAAGTCAACTCTAAGACTCTTTTTTTATAACCTCCGCCACAAAAAGTTGAAAAAATGAAAAATCTAAGTCTGTTATTCTGTTTTTAATTTCTACAATATCCATTTCCGACCCCATATAGAGCGATGTCTGTCTGTCCGTCCTTATTGTTATGTTGAAATCAAACTTAGGCACTAGATGAGCAAGAGAAAATTCAAATACGCCAATCGGTCGGACATTGCTTTGAAAATTTTAGTGTTGAAAATCAGCGAGAGCGGTCCATGTCCTTCGGGGAAGCGGGCCAAAAACCACGCCTGCCTTTAATTTTTTAATATCGTTAAAAAAAATAAAGTAAGAATAAAAAATAAGAAAAAAACATCCAGTGAAAAAATTAGCGCTCGCCCATATTTTTCGAGTTATAGGCCTCTGATCTTTTTATAGAAAATTACGACTTTGCGTCATATTTTTTAAGATATAAATATGAGCATCATTTAGAAGCTTTTGAAGGGATCTTTAAAGAAATACAATTTTTTTAATACTCAACCCATTAAGAGCCGATGACATTTTTATATAAAATTATGTTATTTTTTCAAATTTATTTTTTATTTTTTATTTTTTTATTCTCTGTTACTCTGATATTTTGTTTGATTGGAGTTACTTTGCCTAATTAGATTTACGTACACAGTAAGAGTATATAAGATTTGTCTAAGCCGAATATAGAACTCTTACATTTTTAAATTTGTATTATCCAGAACTACCTTACTCTCTTTAGCGGTATTAAATCTCTTGGAAACTTTATAAGTGCTTCCAATTTATTTTCCTTATACGTTGTTAAAATTGTAACTTTTTATCGATCATAACTAAAATCACGTCAATAACTTTTTATTACGAAACAAGTCATGTCTCCGATTATATTTGTAATCACACGACCTGTTATTTATTTAACAAACACAACGTTGTGTGAATACGGCAAGTCTTGAACAGCGCGTCATTTTTTTTTTTTTTTTTTTTTTGTAATGCGATGTTCTTTTAACCAGGGGTTTTTTACGAACTTAATCATGACAGTCTCAACAAGCGTCATTTTCCGTTGAACTACCAGGCTGCTAATCATTTTTGTTTTCTACTCGAGACTCCAAGGGTTTCAAATTAGTGTTTTCCATTTATTCGCTTGATATTTTTCTTTATACTTAAGACACCGTTGAGTTTTGAACTTGTGATCTTCTCTTCAGCATTTTATTTATTCTAATTATACAGGTTCTTTTAAATTTTTCCTGTGTTCTGTATGTGCTGCTCAATGGTGTAGGGAAATATTGAAAAAATGAAAAATTAAAAACATTAATTCAATTTACTTTGATTGTGCTTGCTTCCACTGATGTGAGCAGTAGTGAAATGGTTACATGACTATGCTTTCCGCGCAGTAATTCATTTAATTTTGTATGAATGAATCAAGCATAATTAGAGTAAATTAACATAAAAAAGATTTAAAAATAAGTCAGAGTGCTCTATTCGGCTATGCCGAATATTATATACCCTTCACCATCTATGTAAATCTATTTAGTGAAGTAATTCCACTAAAAAAAACTCATGGGATGACAGAGAATTAAAGAATAAGAAAAAAATTCAAGTAAAACATGCATTTAATTTTACATAAAAATGCCATCGGCTGTTAATGGGTTGAACATTGAAAATAGTATTTCCTAAAAGATCTCTTTAAAAGCTTGAAAATGATACCGATATTTATATTTTAAAAATTGTGAAAACTTCAAAAGCCTGTAACTTAATGAGGTCGGAAATAAATATTGTAGAATATACAAACGGATTGACAAAAAAGTTATACCGTTGTTCTACTTTTTGTGGGAAAGGGTATAAAAATAAATTTTCATATCAATGAAATGAATAAATTTTTCTGAAATTTACAAAAAAAAAATAATCTCAGAAAATTATACTCTTCTTGGAAATGAGTATTAAAAGCTTTGGTTTATATCTTATCTTTTTTTTGTGTCTTCTGTTTTCCCTTTAACTAAAATCCCCTAGCAAATGACTTATAAGTGTGTGACTGCTTAAATATAAAACAGATAAATTTATGATTAGTTTATCTTATACATTGTAGTTTACATTTCTGTGTGTAGAAATTTTCATGGTAATTTGTAAGAAAGACATATTGATATCGATAATAATATTTGCTTTTCATCTTAATACACAACAATGTGTTGAAGAATAAATATTAGTGTGTGTCTGTGTCATGTGTTTATGTATGTGTTATTTGTTCAATAACTCTCACTATGTGGTTAAATTCTGTGTTTACTTTCTAGTAAAATATGAAGAGTTATCAATTATTGTGGTCTTTCGGAAAGGTAAACAAACAGCTGATTGTGGCTTGGCTGAATTTTGTTTGTTGTATTTCTTGTGAATCCTTAACTGAGTTCATGCGAGTTAATTTTTTGCAAATGTTTACGCAGGCATAAAAAGAAGTTAATAGCGGCCACATTAAATGCTTTAAGTATTAGACTAAGAAAAGCTGCAGCGTTGAAAAATTCCAAACTTTTTTTATGTTTCCAAAATCTTTAATTTACGATAGAAAACAACAATATGGCTCAACTTAATACAAATTTTTAATTGGTTCTTTTCACACCGCTCTTATTAACAAAAAAAAAAAAAAAAACAAACAAAGTGCGGAACTATAACATCTCAAGAACAAATGCCAACCCCAGACTGCGCTATAATTGTAATTTTTTTTAATCTCATGACGGCTTTTGTTATTGCAAAATTAAAATAAGTAAATGAGTAAAAATAAATAACTTGTCGTACCTCACCCTGTGTAAAATAACCTGACTATTAGTATTTTTATGTGAAAAGTTTCTCACTTAGTCGAAGAATGGAGTCACTTTTTTCGTGAATGCTTATCAAACGACGTAAAGGCAACAGATGGATATCAAGATTTTTCTCGTACTCGATAACCCTTGAAGTATGTAAAATAAGTAAACTTTATAATGTAAACACGAATGAGCCGTTTTAAGCAAAAACCGTTTAACTCTAACAAACAGAAAGTAAAAACATGCAATAAGAAACAAAATTCACATGATTATTCTTTGATATTTTAATTATAATAAATAATGTAGAGGGCAAAAATTAAGCTACAACTGAATAACAATGCCAGGGTTGCCAGACTATATCGGAAGAAATTTATGTAAGTTAAGTACAAAATAAATTTTCTCATTGTTCAAGCACTAGATCAGTTTTGTAAAATAAAAAAATCGTTTATTCTTTTACTTTTTTAATATTCCACCACACCGTTTGGTGGCATCTTCATGAAACAGAAAACAAAATTTAATTAAATTTTATTACGTAAGATTAAATATTATGCTACTACAATAAGATTTGACTAAAAACATAAGCTAAGCTTGTTATTACTTTCACCACTAATAAGGTGTGGTGTTAGTGAAAAGAATAAAGACCGGATCACATAGAATCCGCCATACATTAAACTTTAAAGTATTTTAACTGAAATGTCAGTTAAAATAAATGCTTTCTAATGAGCGTTGTCACAATCAATACGTGTCCGTTAACGCAAAGTACTAAAGTTGGTTAAATTTTAACTTTTGACGTACGTTGAATACTTTGATAGCTATCAATGGATTCTTCTTCTTCTTTGTTTTCTTTTACCTCTTGCTGTGTTTGTATTGTATTCTGTGACTTTAATAAAAGAATTTTAGTGGCAAAAAATAAAATATAAAGCAAAGTTTGATTTAAGATCCATCCGAAAAGTAAACATTCCGCCAACCTCATCTGTCGTTACTTTGACTTCAGTTGAATACGTCAAAGTACAGCACATGACGTTTGCTATGTGACCCGGCCTTAACATTTGTTGAATAGCTAAGTTGGCTGCTTCGGGATATCTACTTATTCCTTAACAGTAGATAACGGGTCATGAGTTCAATTCCCATGAAACCCTTAAGTGTAACAAAAACTTTTTGTTGAAGAATTTTGAGAATGAGGTTTCTATATGCGAGTAAAAGTAGAAAAAACAGAAGTTTAAACCATTAGGGGCCTCGCTTAGAAGAGGAAAACAAATGGCTGTAGTAGATGAGCGTATAAAGGCTCATGTATGTATATCAGAAGTGAAAAATGGTTAAGCACCTTCGTTGAAAAATATCAGAAGAGATATTTTTAAAACCTGTTTAGGAAATCGTAAGAGGAAAGCGATAAACTTGTTTGGTAAAGTGTTAAATCACGAGTCCGAGTTTCGCCGGAACCACAGTGTATTACATTTAAATGATAACGATATTTAAAGTGACATGTTTAGTTGTCAAAACATCGAGTAATTCAAGTCGCTATAATCGTAAAGTAGTTGTGTCTTGATAACAGTGTAGGTTTGGTTTAAGCACATAAACAAGAGATTGTGACAATAAAATATTACGAAAATAAAAAAAAAGGAAAAAAAGCTTTAAACGTTGCAATTACTATTAAATATCATTCAATAAAAAGAAGAAATGTAAAAAACAGAATTAATTGAATTAAAATAAATAACAAAAAATATAAATAACAAATCGTATTTATTTGAATTAAAGAAGTAAAAGTTAAAAGGAAAAAAACTCAACTTAAAATGTTCCAAAATTTATTTTCTAATTTAAAAAGCATAATTCTCTACCACAAGTTTTAATTCAAATATTAATAAACTTCTTCTTGATAAATATTCATTTTAGTTTAAATTTAAGTAAATTTAAATCTATTAAATAAATTTATGTCAAGGGCAGCTAAGGGAACCATTCGTTAAATAAGAAAAGTAGCAAACAGAAAATACTTTTTAATAAAATATTTATTATTCTGCTGTTTCAGCTTCAGTCTCACGTGTCTTATAATTTTTGGAATAAAAAATATTTTACAACAAAATAAAATAAATAAAGAGCAAAAATGTATTTCCAATATTTTGTTTTACATTTTCATAGACGATTGTTAAGACGATGCGAGAAGTAGTGACACCAGGTCTTTTGTGTATTTTTTTTTCTTTGCTTTAATATTTTTATTTTTTACTGTGTACGTGTTTGCAACACACATCAAGGAAGTGGTGCAAGTATTTTACATTTTAAATGTTGTTTGTATCTTAACATTCGTTTCCCTTTTTTTCTGTTTCACTTTGATCACATATGCTTGTTAGTGCCAGATATTTGTAACCGTAATAAGTTTTATTAACACGTACGTACAGTCGTATATTCGTACAAGTAGTTGTTGCCTTTAAGCATCTTGCTTTCATATGCATTTACAGTGACACAATTATTGATCCTTTTTCTTGTTTTTTCTATCTTCTATCTTCTTGTTTTTTGTTTTTCATTTTTGTCCTGGTGTTAAGTGTTTGAATTTCTTCTCAATGAAATGTGTTTTTCACATAAATATTTAAAGACGATTGAACTAAATCGTCATTTTTTTTTTTTTTATTAAAGGCCTTCTGTCTACAACACATTGATAGTTCTCAAGGGCTTTTAGAGTGTTATCTTCTACAAGTATTAGTTGTTAGCAAAAGATTTCTTTTCAATTTATTTATTAATGAGAATGTTGTGTCATTAAACAAAGACGTTTTCTTTTTTTTATTGCAGTTACATTTTTATAAAGCCAATAATATTGAACCAGTAAAATTTCTAAGGGAAATTGAAGAGAAAAAATACAAAATGATAAAGAGTTTTACACAAGCTTTAACAAAATAGCTGCAATGCTAATAAATTATGTTAAAAAGACACGTTTTGCATTAAGATCTACAACAGTTGATGAAAGAAAAAGCATAAGAAGAAACTGTCTAAAGAGAGGTCGTTTACATAAAAAATAATAATTACGTATTCATGGTACAAATTACATTATTTTAAATCTATAAGTAGACTTTAGGCTAAAACTCTTTAAATATTCAAATAATAATCGAGCATTAATTTTATATTTCGTTGCAAGCAAGTGTGATCACAAAGTTTGTACTCTAATGGAAAGATTAAAATAAAGATATATCTTTTCAATTGATTTTAATTCCTGAAGTTCCACATTACAGATGTTTCAAAATGATAATATTATAAATTTTTTCTGATGCAACCCATTTTATTTTTGCTCACTCCATACTATATCTGACATGTCTAGTCATAAGTTGGTTCTAGTTTAGCCACTAACAAGTTACAGTCTCGTAGTAGTAAAATCGTGGCGTATGTCTGAACTTAAAAGTAATAATCAGTCTGTCATAATATAATAAGAATATGTTCACACTCTAGTTATGAGTATAATAAATATTTAGTATTCTAACCATAGTATCGTTGCAGTCTGAAAATATTCATAACAAAGGAAAATCTTATTACAGCCATTATCTACTTACAATCAAAATTTAGTTATAGACTGGTCAAAGCTTAGAGTAGTCAAGTCGTCTCCCAGTCATCGTCTAGCTATAGCATATTCTAAATATAGTCTAGTCCAGACGCAGTTTAGTCTTTAAGCAAATTAAAAAAAATAAAGCATATGTTAAAAAGTTTAAAAAAAAATTCCTATTCTCCTATTTTATTTCTTTTTATAGTGGACAAGGAGAATGCTAACGAAGGTTGTAGAGAACCAGAAAATAAATTTATTTCTGGTGGTATCTAAATTTTATTGTTCCCATTATAATTTATTACAAATAATAATGAACTTAAGTCAGGCTGCTGTAGTCAAAGTGGTAAACACGTTGACTACAAACCTGGTTGTTCAGGGTTCGAATCCTGCGGCAATCAAAATACAAAAAATGTTTTTTTCTGTTTAATGGTATAAATACATATTCAGAATGAACAAAAAAACGTGCAGTCTCCTTCGTCGGTACTTTCTCATAGCAGATTCGCCGGCGAAGTAAAATAACTATCTATCTTTCTCCTTTCACCACCTGTCTTATCTCTTATCTATCCCTTTCCTAAAGAATGTAGCACGGTTACGAAAATAACTAAATAGGTTTTAATGCCTGAAGTGCTACTTCTCTTTATAAAAAAAAAAAAAAAAAAAAAAAAAAAACATTAAGAAATAATATTTCATTTATAAATATATTTTTTTAAGCGAACAGTCGCTCTACTAAATTCGGACAAACAAAAACAAAACATGTTATTCATACTTTTCTTTACATGTAATAATATTGTAATAGAATCATTTCTGTACATGAAATATTTTTTGGAAATTTTCTAGTTGGTGTAAATAATAAACGATATAAAATACAAAACACATATTTTTTGAATTTTTGTCTGGCTGTTTGTTTGTGTTCGCATCACGTAAAAACTGATGGATGGATTTGAATAACATTTTGTTAATATGTCCCTTAGTAGCCTGGTTTAAACATAGAATACTTTTTTTCGTTAATAGATGTTATTTCTTGGAGAAATTAAAAATATATAAATGTCAATTCACCCAATTTTACTAGTTAAAATGGTGATAAAACAGTTGTCAGGACATTTTATTTTTGTAGATAGAAAATGTTAAACACTGTTTAAAGAACTCTATAATAAATATTCAAAAACATTTTGCTTTTTAAATTTTAATTTTATAAATATTAAAAATGGTATGTGGACGAAGTTTAGAGCACTACGTGAGCATTTTTTTAAAATATTCATATTTTGTTGTCTGTTATATGCAATAAATAATTTTAGTAAAATTATTTATTTAAGCAAATTTATTTTTTCCACTTAATCGCAACTGAAAACAAATTCAAACCTTACTGAAAAATAATAATTCATTTGTGAAAATAGTTCGAATAAAATATAATTTAAATAAACTACTGATAAAAAAAAACTTTTTATCGCAATCATATGTTATTATAGAGAACATAATATGGTTCTTGTAACTATAATACAACCATGTTTTTTCTCTATATCATTAGGGCTTAGCGGCAAGAACTGCCAAGTAATTTTTATATTTCCGGACTTAAAAGCTGAAAGTTTCATTATGGGATAATAAAAAGAGAAGCGAAAAAAACAGAATGTTTTGTGATGCATTTAAATTATAAATAAATTTAAAATATTATTCTATAGAAAATTAATTATGAATTATTATGGAATTATTTTTTGTTTTTTAAATAAATATTAATGTTTTTGACCTTTATAATTAATTTTATTTTCTAATTTCTTAAGCGCTGGAAGATTTGTTGAAATAAAAGTATTGTTTATTATTTTTTATTTTTACAATATTTCGCCATACCGTTGGTTGGCATCTTTAGGAAACAGGAAACAAATTTATATGAAAAAACTTAATTGAAATAATTTGTATCTCTGTACATATGTCCATTCCAGTATATTTTGAAAACCTTTTTTGTAAGTTGTAATGAATTCCGGGGAATCACAAACCTTTTATATTTTGCAAGCATCATGGTCTTTTTATAGTCTTCTCCTAATTTTTGTGTCGTTGTCACGGTCACTGTCTTATCAAAGCCTGTACTGCTTATCATTCTTTATCCCTCTCTCCCACATAAATATCAAAACTTTGCAAAGTAAACTTTCCCTGTGTAAATGCACTCTAAATAATATTCTTAACTAGCAGAACCCACGACTTAGTCCGCGTATTATTTTTAATTTTTTTTAAAATTAAAATTTTGAATAAGAGTTTTGTAAACAGTGTTACAAAAATAAATGTACTGAAGATTGTTCTTGTACCGGTAAAGATGGGTTCTTTTACATTTGTTTCTCTACGTTTTATACGAAATTATATATTTTTATGAAAAAAAAAAGTATTCTATGTATAAGGCAAGGTTCCAAGGAACCTCCTTACAAAGTTTTATTTAAATCCATCCAGCAGTTTTTACGTAATGCGAACATAGACAGACAGTCGGACAGACAGATAGACCGACAAAAATTCCAAAAATAGGCGTTGTGTATCCCATTTTGATTAATATTTACTTCAACATTAAAATTTTCAAATAATGTTTTATATAAAGAAATGACCCCGTTACTGTTTTATTATATGTTCGGATATATGGCCTCCTCTTTTCAAGCTAATTAATATAGGATCATACACATTGTCCCATTGTGCACTAATTTACCTTTATTTACCTTATTTTTATTCACATTATTTAAATTGATACAATTTAAATTTGATTTATCTCGTTAACAATAAATATTTTAAGACAAGCAACATTAACAGTGAAACTATTTTTTGTGCAAATTAATAATTAATTCATATTAATCTAAATGTATTAAATTTTTATCCATGTCAGTATTAAATATTACGATTCACAGATTCCAGCACAGTTGGCAAAAAAAAAAAAAAAATTAATAAAAATAAAATAAAATAAAAAAATACAAAATGAATCAATAATTTATATTGATTTAATAGAGATTTACTGTTTGGTTGCCGTTAACCACTTTTATGTTTATTGTTTATCTGGTCCTTTTTAATGAAATACTGTTTTTACGCACAAATACGCATGATTTAATACAAAAATAAATGCAGCCATAAACACAAACATGGAATAAATATGGATGGGTGTGTAAACGTTTGTTTAAGCAGAATGTAAGAAATTAATACAAAATTATCAATGTTTTTTTTTGCGGATTTGGCAAATAAAGTTAAATTAAATGCTTAAGGACATTTATATCAATTTTTATTATAGAAATATATTTTCATTGGTAGGGTTTTAATTTATTATTAGAAAAAATATTTGAAATCTATTAATAATTTCTTTAGCCATTTTTAAGGCCTGTTAAGCATTCCAAATTCATTTCTAAGGCATTAAAGACAAATTATTTATCATTTATAATTGAAATTCCTTTTAGAAGGGTAAATTAAATCAGCTTTTTCTTTAAAGTGGAACAAATAAGTTTTATGAAAAAAATTAAAATATAATAAGAAGACAAAGTGCTAAAGCAAAAAATTATTAATACTATTATTTTCTAACAAAAAAGTACCAAAAAAAAATAATGTAAGAGAAAAATTCACAAAATATGAAATTCTATAGACACAATATTAATGCAGCACAAACAGAATACTGAAATGACAACAAAAGACTGAATGAAAAGAAAAAGAAGAAACGGAATGAAAAAAGCATTAAGTTAAATGTAGTTTTACAGATGTAAACGGGTACAAACAGCTACATGGAACTCAAACTGAAATAAAATTATTCATACTTTACTACATATTGCTTACGTTAGAAACGTACGTTTAATGTTAATTTACGAAGAAAATATGTAGATTTATACAGTGGAATGCAGAACTTGAAAGCTAAAATTTAAAAAAATTAAAATAATATTTTAAGAGAATTTTTATCATTATCAGTCATCAGTAAGACATACACAAAGCACTAAAAATGAGATAAAAAATATGATTTGAAATTATATTCTCTTGATCAAAACTACTTTTCCTGTCCCTTTTTAAAGTAAACATTCAATTAACAAAGTTAGGCCCAATAACAAATTGTTTATTTAATTAATTCAAAAAAATGTTATTCCTTTAAACATGTAAATTAAATTATGAACGTTTTAAAAATAAAAAATGCAAAACCTTATGAATAAAACAACCAAGTAAAGACGCACCCTATTTTACCCAAAAAAAAAAAATATTTCCTTCCATCAAGATGAGGCTCGCTTGCATATATTTGCAGTTTCAAAGGCAAAAATGCACGAGACGTTAGTAAAATTTTGACAACATTAATCCTGGTCCAACTGCTTGGATTCCCACACTTCATCTGTCGAACCCACTAGCGTGATTCGATACTGAGATATTTTTGTGATCTTGGTTTACCCAGAAGCATAACAAACTTATTTCTGTTGTTGTATATTTTATTGTTTAAGTTGTTCTAGCTGATGTCACTAAGTGTAGCATAACTGGACGGTAATGAGAGGGTCTGATAAATATTTCTTTGTTATCTTTGTTTATTTCACGGCGTACGCCTTATAAGTTTTTTAAGTCACTCTGATACAAAAGGTGTCAAGGTCCCCTGAAACTATTGCTTCAGCCAGGTAATAACTCAACCTTTCGCGGAGCTATGTAGTGCCTTTAGTTAAGAGTGAAATCTTGCGTGGAACGGAAGTTTGATGTAAAGTTGCATTGTAACCGGGTGTCGTGATCTATAAACCGATAAGAGTTTTACAGCATTTCGAATTAGTGCTCACGCTGTGAATTATTTTATTATTTTTTTTTTATTTGCTTAGAACGTAAATCACTGTGCAGTACGAAAGTTATTGAGGTGGAAAACATATTCCTTAGCTTCATTTTTTATAATTTTCTATAAACTTTTTTTTATTTATAACTTAAAAGTTACATGCCAAACAATATGATTGTGGTGGTAATGATAATAAAACGTAAAGATAACTAACAAAAACAACATTATAAATATTTGGGACTAAACTGTTTGTAAAACGAAACATAGAGAAAATGGGAAATATTTTTTATGCAAAAAATTTTTTTTGTTTAATTTTATTTTTTATTTTTAAAAAATATTTCGAAATAATTTTTGAAACAAAAAAATTTTCTCTGAGAAAAAACATTATTTTAATGAAAAAAATTTTTTTTTTAAATAAACGATGATTAGACGGAAGCAAACTGAAAAGCAGCATTGTCTGCATCGCTACATCCTTCATCATACTTAAATTAACAACATTCAATATGATACTGGAACAGCAATTATAATATTATGAGTAAACAAGTTAGAGTGACTAAAAATAAAAAAGGCATTCGTGATCAACCGATGGTTGATACAATAGCAAAAGGAACTGTACAAGATAAGTTACAGAAGAAAACAGTAAAGAAATAATTTAGTTTGCCTGTCGACTTCGTTCCTTATTTACAAAGTAAGTTGATTAAATAGATGATGGTTACAATGTACACAACCTAGATCGATGCAAAGAATGCTGATGAAGTATGCAGCGGTCCAGAAAATGCAGCATTTCATTCTACATTCCGCAAACATTTTTAAATAATTTTTCTTTCGCAGAACTACATTTATTCTGTTTCAATTACTAAGATTGTCACATGTCATCTGGCGGACCCACTTACGAGATTCGGTACTGAGATATTTTTGTGATCCTGGCTTACCCACATGGATAACACACTCGTTTTTGTTGTTGAATATTTTTTTGTTTATCTCGTCCTTGCTGATGTCACTGAGTGTAGCATAATGCGTTATTTTTGCTTATTTTACGGCATAAGCCTTGTCAGTTTTTAACTTCATTGTGATACAAACGTATCAAGGTCTCCTTGACACTTTCGTCAAACAAATCACGCAATTTCACTCATCAATGTTTTACTTATAACTGCAATTGCTCAATTGTAATTTGTATTTACAGGCGAGTAAAAATGCTTAGATTTTTCTATAAAGAAAAGATATGGCAACTCGTTTTTTATACATTATGCTAAACAAGTACTTATGTTATGAGCAAAATTAAAAGACAGCTGCAACAACAACTAAGAGAAGTTTATTGTTTTTATGTGTGTGAATAGCATAAATATTTTGATTAGAAATTTTGTCTTGCCATGAAAAACTTTAAAAAGTTTTTTTGTTTAATTTCTGTTAAAGTATTAAATCTACCTGCGTAGCAAAATGTTACACTTTTAACTCAAACGAATATTTTAAAGGATCTACAATTATTTTAAAAATATACCCATTGTGCGTATTCACGAAATTTACAAATAAGTGACTTAAATAAACATTCTCAGAAAACCAAGTGATATACTATTTCATACATTGTTCTGATGATATAAAACGGACATAAACCACTTTAAGCATAAACAATCCAACAACAATTATTTTCATAGTTATATTGAGAGTATTTTGATTTTCATTTACAAACTGATTAAATTAAATTATCAATGAACCTTAAGCCGAAGAAGAAGTTAAATTATTTATTTATTTATTTTTTATTTATTTTTTTTTTTTGGGTAAAACGATTTTTGTTAAAAAAATAGTCATTTTATTAATTAAAAATTTATATCTGAGAACAAGACCAACAAATAGGAAAAATTTCGATAATGCTGATTTTAAGCTCAAAAAATTTGTTTTCGTAAGACCTAAACCGAAAGTTTTGGTTTTTTAGACAAAAATACTTTACAATAAAATTCGTAAATTTGTCGTAAACACAGTGGTCACTATGACCACTTAGTTGAAAAGTGACCTTTTTCGTTTCCTTTATTTTCATGCAAAAAATAACAGCTTTGATGACTTGACATGACATTTTACAGAAAATATAAATTTTTGGAAAACAGGAAGAAAATAAAAATTAATTTTTTAAAAACCACATTCCTGTGTTTGTAAGTTTAAGTCATCTAAAAGAAATTTTCACAAATTCTTAATAATTTCGATGTAAAAATTTGCAAACAATTTAATTTATAAAGTTAAATTAGGTAGGATAATGACTTCGATTAATCAAACAAAATTAAATTAAAAAACACAGAGTAGAACTGAACATTTCTACTTTGACTGAACCTTGATTAAATTCAATAATATTTAATATTTCCATATATGTATTTTATCTTAAACCTACACCTTTATACAAACATAAAAATGAATTCGCATTTTTCTATGTTTGTTACTCCTCCTTATAGATTTAAATAAGCGAGGTTACGCTTCGTTAACAAAACCATTACAAAAAAATTTATTCTTTTACATTAAACAAATACCGCCCTTATGAAACTTATTAACATCTCACAGATACACATTTCCCATACGTTCTTTAAACGTTTTTGCTACAATTTCTTGAAAATTTGTTTTTACTCCCTCATCTGTGTCATTGTACGTTAACAATGGTAAATGCAAAATAATGTTTTCTTAAAAGGTAACGCTGTGACTTCGAAATATAATTCTACGCATTTTTATGTATTTCTTTTCTTGAATATTTAGCGAACGTTTTATAAAATTTATGGTTAAAACCCAGATAATATGCAGAGACATTCAGAGATGTGTTTTGTGCCAATCCAGCAAAATACAAACTACACAACACATTTAAATTTCACACACACACGCACACACACACACACACACACGCACACACACACACACACGCACACACACATACACACACCCACCAATTCATACAAAGCATATAAGATTTAACTTTATTCATATTTATTTTTTTTTATTTCTTTCCTCTTTAATTTTTTCTTATACTCGATTTGTACAAAACTCCCATTTGTAGCTTCTATTTTATCACACACGCTTCGAAAATATTTACATACGTAATAAACATATTATTTATGACAAATTCTTGGGAAATATTTTGCGTTTCATATTCTCTTTTTTATCAAATAAATTACAGAAATTTGTTTTATAGAAATACTCAAAACTTTGTTTTTTTAAGAAAAACTAAAGCGTTTTTCAATTTAAAATATAATTTTCTTGTATATTCTCATTAATTTTTAAGTTTATTTAACATTTAAAATTATTGCTTTGAAATAAAGAAACATTAAAATATCACAAGTTTTAGGTAACACAACAAATTATTTGTTTAATGCAAAAAGTAAAAGCGAGCGAGCATGTAGGAGTCATTAGTTAAATTTGAACTACATTTATCCTGTTCCAAATACTTGCATTGTCACATGTCGCCTGGCGGACCGACCTGCGTGTTTCAATACTGAAATGTCTTTGTAATCCTGGTTTACCCAGAAGGATAACACACTCGTTTTTGTTGTTGTATATTTTTAAGTCGCTAATGAGAAGGTCTGTTCAATATTTCGCTTATCCTACGGCGTACGTCTTGTCAGTTTTTAACTTCATTCTGATACCAAAGTATCAAGATTTCCTTGACACTATCGTTAGTATTATTTTCTTTAAACAGCTCTTTATAATATTTCTAACACTACTATCAAACAAATCACGCAATTGCTTAATTGCAATTTGTTTTTATAGGCGAGTTAAAACGCCTAGATTTTTGTATAAAGAAAAGACATGGCAACTCGATTTTTATACTTTATGATATACATGTACTTGTAGTCGTGAGCAAAATTAAAAGAAGCCAAAAGAAGTATTTTTATTTTATTTCTGTAAAAGTATTAAATTTACCTGCGTAGCAAAATGTAACATTTTTTGTTTAAATAAATATTTTTAAAAATCTACATTTATTTTCAATTACCTTAAAGCGAATATACTTATTGTGCGTATTCAAGAAATTTACAATTAAGTGACTTAAATAAACATTCTGAGAAAACCAAGTGATATACTATTTAATACATTGTTCTGATGATATAAAACGGACATAAACCACTTTAAGCATAAACAACCCTACAGCAACTATTTACATAATTAAATTGAAAATATTTTGATTTTCATTTACAAACTGATTTTCATCTTACCACAACCAGTAAAATTTACAATATCTTATGCTATCATATACTAAAATAAATTTTATATACATACGAGGTGCGTTCAAATAACAATATCAATTATATATTTAAATATACTGAAGCATACAATTTAAAGTCAAAAGTAAAGCTTATAAATATGATAAGTTAAAGCGAAACCTTCTCAAGCTTTATATTTTGTTCACCATGCGAAATGCTATCAGAAATCCATATACAAAAAAATACAAAAAAAAACTGCCAAATAAGTAATAAAATAATGCTGCCAAAATTATATTCTGCTTTTGAAAAAACTATCATGAAATGTTTCTAGCATCATGTTTATAAACTTTAAAATGTTTCCTGCAAATAATCGTTACAATTGGCACTATTTTCGCTTCTGAAGATTACTAATAGTAAATAAAGTTGCATTAAAACGACAACTTTCTTATAAAACGTAGTATTGGCAACCGTAGCTGGTTATTAAATTTTCCAAGCAATTTAAGTAACGATGCCAAACAATTTTCGCAAATTTAAAAATAAAATTTTTTTTTAAATATTTATTTTATACTGCGAAATGAAATTTTTAAAATAGAAGAAATGCTTTGAAGAAGGGCATAAGGAATTTATAAAAATATTTAGTAATTTTTAATCCAATTTACTTTAAAAATAGGAATGTTAGGCAAAAATGGAAACGACTTTTTTAATAAGGAAAATTTTTTCTAATCTAGTTTTAGTTCAAAAATTTCGATATTTTGTGATAAAAAAAATTTTTTTATTCATACACTAAATTAAAGTTAAAAATGCAAAAGTTGATTAAAAACCCAAAATTTCTATTTTGGATCAAATCCTAAGATTATTTCAAAAATCCCCAAAGTTCTACTTTTTTTTCTCCATATTATGATGTGTTAGTAACACAAATATTGAAATTATAATTTTGCAATTATAGTAATAAAATATATTTTTCAAAAAAAAATGTATTGATCGCAGAAAGTTTATTTTTTTCATTCCCTAATTAATTTTTAAGAACTCCTTTTTCATATTTTAATTTTTTAAATATTTAAAAATCTGCTGGCAACATTTATGTTCCGGTCCTGAAGCCTTGTCAATTTTAATTATCTTTTTCTAATCTAAATATAAAGAAGATTAAAGCACATTGAATAATGATACAGAATTTACATAGTTGTTATCAAGTAGCTAAAAGTAATTTCAGATTTCGATCATATAAAATATTACCCACAGCCGAATAAAGCTACCGCATTGGCAACACTTTTTAGAATTATAAAAACAGCTGATGTCAGATGATTTGTCAGATCAAAATGGAACACTTTCTAAACGAAATTTTGTTAGATGACTTTTCACATGTATTTTACAGGAGCAAAGTTTTATCAGCCCTACACGACAAGAAGGTGTTTTACAGTGGGAAATTTGACATGTCAGATGTAAACAACATGTCGTGTATAGGTAGCTTAACAAAACAATTTGATTTCAGCGACGCAGCCTTAACAAAACTTTCTTATATTGACCATCAAATTTTTATTAATAAAAAAATTTTTCACCAGTAAATCTATTAACACTTTTTCCAAATTTTATTGAAAACAGTGAGATACAAAATTTTTGTGACGATTGTAAGAAACTCCTAGACATGAATTTAAGAAATATTTCAATAATTTATAAAATGTTATTGTGAAAGAATTTTGGCACACAATGTCAAATATTTCTAGAGTGGATAGTAAGTTAATGTTTCCAATTTTGTCGCAGTTTGCAATAAATTTGTTTGTCATCCTTGTTTATCTGCAGATGTTGAACAGATATTTTTAAAAGCAAAAAGAAAGATTGTTTTTCCTAAAATAAGTTTTTTTTTTAATGAAGATTTTTTAATAAAAAATTTCTGGCACTACTGCTTAGTATTATTGCCGATTACCTATATTCTCTTGGTGCTTCAAGTCCACACTGAATAAACAAATAAAATTGAATTGATAAAAAAAACTTTATTCTATACTTCTCATTTATATGCAAAAAGTAGTGGCGAGATGGCAAAAATTGCTGATTCATATTGATTTATTATGAAGTCAAATTATTACTTAAAAAATTTTCAAATATTTTTTAGAAATAGTAAAATTCCCTTTAACTTTATAAATGCACCTCGTATCGTGACACTATATTAGTTTATTTAATTATAAGAGAAGTAACAACAATGTAAGCCATGTTTACTTACACACAGGCATTTATATTGTTTAATAATCTTCTGCCATAGAAACACATCTGAAAATTTTTAATCAAACGATTTTTGTCCTTAACCGCCACCTAATGAACAGAAAATTATGAAATTTTCTGCACGTAAAGAAAATCTTAAAGCTACAATAACATGAAAGATATGTAAACATTTATGGATATTTTACACCAAGATAAAGAAAATTGTCTGTCTGCCAAAAACGATATGAATATTCAAGTTATCGAGTCTTTTGTTGTGGTTTTAAGGGATTTCACGCATAAAAGTAGATTTTGATTTGCATTAATATGTAGGAAGTTTATTAAATGGAATCGTTAAATATGTAAGAGTTATGAAAAACAATTTGTGGAAAGAGATAATAAAAAGGGTTTTAGTAAAAAAGTGAAATTTTAAAAAACAAATTTTATACCTCAATAGAAGGTGGCTTATTTCAACGATTTCATGTGTAAACCATTTTTTTAAGAAAAAAATTTCTTAAAAGTGTATTTATGAAAATATATTTTAGGAAAAAAGATAATTTTTGAGGAGAAAAAAAAGGTACGTTTGTGTAAGAAAAACAACTGACTGACTGATAGATTTAATTTTATATAAAAAATTTTACTTTTTTTAAATACTTTTTTATTTTTGAATTAAAAATAGAATGTTGTGCCGAAAATTTCAAAAGTACGTTGATGAAAAATTACTATTTTATAAAACAGAATGTTTTTTTTTTTTCATTATTTTAAAGAAAACTCAATTCTTTTTTCTTTAGGTAGAGTAATTCAAGCTTAAAAAAAATTTTTAACCGAAGGGACTGTTTGAACTGTTATGGACTTTTTGTGCAAAAAAGGTTCTATATATGTGAAATATAATTTTTGTTGAAAAAAGTAGTGTTTGAGATAATAATAGCACAAGTTAATTAAAGCAATGATTATTTTGTGATGAGAGTGTTCTATTTTTCTACAAGAGGAGTGAAAAAGTCTAAATATTAATCGTTAGAAAAGCTCTTAAAAAACAGTTGATTATAAAAGAAGAAAAGTTTTCAGACTTTGACTCTACAATGTACAGGACACCCTTTAATCATCAATTTAATTTTTAAGTTACAAATCTAAAAAATAATATTCGTAAAATTTAGATTTTCTATGGCGTAACTCTTTAAGCGTTACAGATTCACATTTTGTAATGCGCCATCCTATAAAATAGTTTTTGTTTTAGTACTTGGCTTTATTGCAGACATATATTGGATCATATTTTATAAAAATATTTTTTATTTGTCAAAAAATTATATTTTTCGCGTAGCTCTAAGAAAAAATATTTTATTTTTTTGAAAAAGTGGCCTTTTCAAAACGGAAACTTAGTAAAAAAAAAAGAGTTTTGTAAAAGGAGGTCTTCTTGTAAAAAATGGACTGTTTGTAAACATAGTACTTTATGTAAAAAGGGGTTATTTTAAATAAGTTAATTTTTGTAAAAAGGACAGATTTTAAATAAGGTACTTTTTGTAATAAAAAAGTACTCTTTTAGCTAGGTACTTTTTGTAAACAAAGTACTTTTTTAGATAGGACTTTTTGTTAAAAATTATTTTTTTGAAAAGAAAGGAATTTATTGCAAAACAAAGGCCATTTAAAAAGGTACTTTTTACAATAAGTACCTTTTAAAAAGATACTTTTTGTAAAAAAAAGTAATATTTTCAAAGAAGGGATTCTTTATAAAAAAGGTTATTAAAATAAGTTTGAAAAAAAGGTTTTTTAATTATATATATTTTTTTTAAACGTGACTGCAAAAATATTTTTCTTAAGAAAAAAATAAAAAATAAACTTTTGATAAAGACCAAAAAAAATTAAAACTTTCTTTTTTATATAAAAACCGCATTTAATAATTTATTTACTTAAACTTTAATGTACAAATATAAAATTTTTCATAGTTTTAATTTTATGTTTTTACAAACGCATGAGTTACTATAGGAGAAAGTTTTTTAAAACATTTCATAAAAATTATATTTATAGTTCGCAAGAAAAACCATTAGGTTGTTTGGTTTAGTTTTTTTTTTACTTCAGTTATAGTTTTTTATTTTTTAAAATAAAATAAATTTTAAAATAATTAATAATAAACCTCTTATTTCTTTTTTTGCAGATTGAAATGAATGATTGATAAGGAAAATTCTAGTACAAGATGCTATCTTCCTTCCCACTACCTTCTTCAAATGCATTTTAAATAAAAATTAAAATAAAAGTTTTTCTATATTAAAGTTAAGAAAATTCAACAAATTATGTATCAAATAATAAGAATAAAATTACTTAAACTTTAAGGCTTATACACAGAATTGTAAATAAAATTAAAAAAAGTACTTTTAAACCCAAAACTGACAAAATAAGATGGACCATTATTTCATACAAAAAAAAGTAAGTTACAAAAATTACCTTAAATATATAACATAAGACGTCTTAAATTTTAAACAAAGTAACTTTAATAAAAATAAATATTCAACAGAAAGCTCCTTATGAGAGTGTGTGCTAAATGTACCTTCGTCTTATTTCCGGTTGACCGACAATTATTTTCTCAGCTGTCTTCTTTTTGTGTTTTTGTGATTAATTAGGCAGACCATCTGGGTATTTTCCACTTGGTTTTTTTTTCAAACAAATATTTTGCTTACAAAAGCAATTAATTAAAGTACAAATGTTTTTGGCAGACACATTATTAAAAAAGCCTAAGTGTAACCCATTAATCTTTTTTATATTGGTTTAAGGCAAATGGTCAGCAAGTACGTAGAGTTCTACACTAAGCAAACAAAAGCTAAGAATACAAAAAATAACAGTATACATTTTTTTTTTAATGCAATAACTGTTCTTTTCTTTTGTGTTCATTTTTACAAAGAAAATTTTACATATCTTGATTTTGGTTCAACAAAAAAAGGACTTTTAAGAAAATTTTTTTAAAAAGGTACTTTTGTAGAAAAAAAGTTTTTTATAAAAAATAATTATTCTTTTTTTATTTAATTTCTCAATTTTTGTTAGGAAAAAAATTATTTACCAATTCTTAAGACCTTTTTGTTAATATCCAACAGTTAACTAAAGGTGCGGGCAGATATATTTGATCAAAAAAGCTTAACTTTTATTTTAAAAATATTTGTTCAATCTTTGCTGACACGTAACGTTACGAGTGACGATTTTTAATATAATAAATGTGATATCTTACCTTTTATATTGAGTAGTATGTTATATTTTTTAATAAGTATTTCAGAAGGCCAAACATTTCTTTCAATAATTTAATGGTTACTTATTTTTTATCATATATTTGACTAATCTGACCATACTTTAACAATTAATAAAAAGTACTTTTGAAATAAAGCAATTTACGTAAAATGTACTTTTTTGCAAAAAAAGCAAAATACTTCTTATAGACAAAATACTTTAAAAAAATACTTTTATGCAAGACAACAAAATAATTAAAAAAAAATCGTTTTTAGAAAAAATGCTCTTTCTTGCAAAAAATACTTTTTTGTGAACAAAATATTTTATGTGAAAAAATTTCTTTTTGTGAAAGAAATGCTTTTTCTTTTCTTTTTTTAAATACTTTTTTGTAAAAAATACTCTGCTGTGAAAAAGTACCTTTTGTGAAAAATTTTTCATTAAATTCTTTTTTTGTGAAAAGTTATATATTTTTTTTTTTGACTTCATAAATAACTGTTTAGCTTAAAATGCCGTCATAAATAATTAAAGCCACTAAATCATTGTTTAATGTCAATAATTTTGTACACAATTATTAAGTCAATCAAATTAGGAATTTCCATATAAAATTGCAATAAATTAATTCATATTAAATTTGCTATTTACATAATTTTTCTTTGGAAATAAAAGCTCTTATTAAAAATAATTTAACTGAATGTGAATATAAGTCTGCTCGTATCCTTTTTGCCACTTGAAGTGAGTGCTTCAAAACAGACATGAGTTTAAGCGTTTTTGTATTTTTTTTTTCCTTAAAGATATTAAGAATTTACTCAAACGTTATGGGGACACTTTCTCCAACTTTTTCTTACAAAAAAGCAAATTAATCAGTAGCATACAAAAGGCGGAGCAAAAGTAATGTCTAAATGTAAATTTTCACACACATTCTGCTTTTTTTAAGCGATAACTTTTTTATAAAAAATGACATTTAGAGTTGATGTTCGTGTTCTAACACGAAAGAATATTTTTTTCTCCAGTGTTGGCTTTAATGATTTGTGTCGAAATGCTTAAAAATAAGTTTTGGAAAAGTTAAAAATGGCAAAAGTTAGTTATTTAATAATTTTTTTTTTGTTTTTTTTTTTTTTATTTGTTCTTGTTATAAAAAATAGTATTGTCTTCTAACAAATTTTATAAAAAAATTATTTTAAATAATAATTCAAAACCAGTTTTTCAGTTTTTAAAGTTAAAAAAAATATTAATATACATTTCTCATTTTAAATGTAAAATAAAATAGAAAAAAAATTTTTTTAAGAAGTTTCCTCATTCACATATCTCATTTATATAAAAAACACAAAAAAAATTTTGCTATCAATTGTATTTTCTAAATTGCATTCAATTTTGCTAATTAAATTAAAAGTTTTAGAAGCAGACAAAAACTTTTGAATACTTTAGAAAAAAAGTTTATTTTTACATCAATAAAAACACTCAATTTTATTTTTAATGTTTACAAATATAAAGGGTTTTTCATCAAGAGATGTTCAGTTTCATCTATAATTTTTATTAATATCCATAGCAGCCATTTTTAATATTCACCATGACTTTGTTGAGCTTTAAATTTAAGCTCTAGTTAGTATTAAAAGCTTTAAAAACCATTAAATAAATAAAAGACTTTTATCAGGCAGAATATTTAAATTATCCTGAAGGTCAGAAATGCAAAAATATTAAATAATGAGTCGCTGCTTAACAACGTCAGGATAGAACCACTTTCAATACCATTTTAACGAGCTTAAAAGTGACTTAAGGTGCAGTCAGATTAGTTAAATATTTGACCCAAAAGACGTAACCACAAAATTATGGAAAACATTTTTTTGTTCTTTTCAAGCAGCTGCTGAGGATGCTGTAGTCAAAGTGGTAAACACGTTGACTACAAACCTGATTGGCCAGGGCACCAAAAAATAAAAATGTTTTTTCTGTTATTTGGTATTAATACACATTCAGAATTAACACTAAACATGCGCCGGCTAAGTAAAATAACTAATAAAATGGCTATATCTATCTTTCTCTTTTCACGACCTGTCTTATCTCTTATCTATCCCTTTCCTAAAGAATGTAGCACGGTTACGAAAATAACTAAATGGGCATTATTACCTGAAGTGCTTCTTCTGTTTAAAAAAAAGTACTTGTTAAGATTTTACTAAAAAAAAGGAAATATAATATCACATTTATTAAATTTTAAACAGTCATTCGTATTGATATGTGTGAGAAAAGATAAAAGAAACATTTGTAAAAATAGAGGTTACGCTCTTTTGGTCAAATATTTGGCTAATCTGACTGCACCTTAACACTTTCTACAAAATATTTGAGAAGAAAAAGTAGAAGATATATGCGGTCGATCTTTCTTTAATAGGGTACATATTTGTTTGATATTTCAAGTGGGCGTGGCACTTTTTATACCAAGTAAATATTTATCATCGTGTTTCGGGTAATTGTAACAAGTTTTTCAATAAAATTATGTTCAAATAGCTCTCTTATTAATGCACATAACAAAGCAGAGAAGTTGGGTTGGATTGGAATAATGGGCGTGGTAGCTCCTATTAAAAGTAAAATATTATTACCACGTAGCTAGAGAACTTTAATAGTTAGACTCTTGAAATTTGCAACAGTAACACTTTACAACAATAAACATTGTTCAGCAAAACACAGACTGGATTGGAATAGTGGGCGTGGCACCATTCATACAAAGTGAATAATTATTATCGTATAACCACAGAACTACAATAGGTAGAGTTTTGAAATTTTGCACAGGTAAGTCTGCTGTTAATGTTCATAGCGGAAGACAGAATTGTCTAAATTGAAACAGTAGGCGTGGTAACTCCCACACAAAATGAATAATTATAATCGTGTAATAACACATAAAGCTCTGAATTTTTGTAGTAGAAAGTTACATTCTGCATAGTCTAGCCAAATACTGCAAGGATGGGGATAGTTGGCGCGAAGCCTCCCATACAAAGTGATAAGTTCTTGTCGTTTATCTAAGGAACTGTAAGTGAAGGGGATTATTTTTGTACAAGTGACTTCTACATTGGTGTGTGTATACACGTAAAAAACTGGCTCTATTGGAAGCGAAGGTAACTGGTAATAACTAGTAACAAACACTAGTTGACTTTAATAGTTTAAATGGTAGTCAGGCACATAGTGTTAGTGAATGCCATGCTTGACCTTTCTCAGGAAATTAGAAAGGCAGACCACCCATCCAACTAAAAACTGATATTAACAATTAGCTTATGCTTAAAGCAATTATATTATTCAGTTACAAAGTTTCAATTAAAAAAGAAAGCAAAAGTTTACAGTTTCATTTTCTCTGTAAAAAAACACTTGCAAATAAAATCAATAGATTTCTTCAGCATTGATGTTGAAGCTGTTGTTAAGTTAATTAATTATGTATTCCAAGAAAGAAACCAGAGTTTCAATTGATTCTTTTGAAACAGTTGAAAAAGTTGTTACAGACAAATATAATTGATATGAACTTTTTGTTTCTAGAAAAATGTTATTTGTTTGTCAAAGTACTTTCCATACAATTTCATATAATAGGCAAAGAAAAATATCAATTGAAGGTTAAATGTGTATTAAAGAGTATAAAAATAAAAATTAATTAACTGATTTATATACAAAAATTTTTTATAAACATTTAATGTAAATAAAAAATCTCTAAAAATAACTTTTGTTGCAAAATGTATTTTATTAAAAATAACAGAAAAATTTTTGAAAGCGGGTTGTTTGCAAAAACATGGTTTCCTCAAAAATATATATTTTTCGCAAAAAAATGTATTTGATTGAAAAATGGGTTTATAAACAAATTTGTAAAAAGCAAAATTCCTTTGTAAAAAAGGAATTCTGCTTGTTGCCGAAATAAGGTTCCCTTTGTGGTTTTATAAAAAAAAATACTTTTTTTGCAAAAATTCATAATTTGGTTATTATATTATGAGAAAAAATTTTATTTTGTAAAAACTTTGAGCGGAATAAAAAGTACTTTTTGTAAAATAAAAAGTACTTTTTGTAACATGAAAAGTACATTTTATTAAACAAAAAAAAGTTTTATGTGATTCTTAGGGTTCCGTACACAAAGTATAAAAAATAACCATTTGTCGGTACTTTTTGTGAAACGAAACGTACTTTTTGTAAACTGAAAAGTACTTTTTGTAAGATAAAATGTACATTTTTTTAAATAAAAAAAGTTCCATACACAAAGTAGAAAAAGGTAACCAATGTCTGAACGTTTGCTACAACCAGAGACGTACAAAAGTAAAACATGTAATTAAAGGGTGTCCCAATAATAACGTGACTTTAAGGTAGTAGGCTGACACTTCGAGCTTAAGCGTTATTAAATCCGTTATTATGCAATACAACACACAAAATAATTAAAAATAAAATTCAAATACAAAGGGTGTTCCTATATTGAGGTGATTTATTTTTTCAACCAAATTATGCAGACATTTAGCATTTTCATAGAGTATGAAGGAAAATGATCGCTTATAAAATAAGTGCGAACAAGAAATTTTAAAGTGTTTCCCTAGAGGCAGTTAGTTACTTTCACGAATATGCCCTCGTCTTTTAAGGCGTTTAAGGCAGACAATTAAAATTTGCTTAAAGTATGTACTTTTTTTTGCGTAAAGGTGTTTTACAAACACTGTGCAAATTTGAAGTGCCTTCCTTTGAAGGTTAAAAACTAACAATATTTTAATGATAATCACGTTACTTTTGGAACACTCTTTAATTTTAGTATAGCGGCTACAGTGATACTTCTTTTGGGAAAATTTCAAGAGTCTTCGTGTTACGGTTTCAGATATAAAGGTCTGTGACAGAAGGACAGATGGACAGTGGTTGTAACAAAAACAATAGGAATACGGTTTTACTACCTTGAGGTAACTCTAAAAAGATTTAAAATTTATACCAAATTTTAATAATTTACTTTTGATAACACAAACGTATTAAATTCAATTTAAAATAATTTTAATTTTTGCAACGCAACAGCTCAATTTTAAAGCCATCCATCAGAGTGAAAGTATTAAGAGAAAAATAACTTGAAATGTTTATATATTTTCAAAATTTTAATATTTTTCTACATCATTCATAATGCTAGATTTTCTCATAATTTCCAATATTGTGCGGGAGTATTTTAATAAAACATAATTTCAGTAAATTTCTCCATTCAATAAAGTGAATATAAAATTCCAGCATTTCTGACAAAAAATTAATGTTGGAAATAAAAATAAAAAAACCTTAAAATAAAATTGTATTCAGGTTGCATAAATTAATTTCAGCTACAAATAAGAAAAAAAAAAATTTTAATGAAAAATATATTCGTACGAACACATATTTCAGTGTACAAGAACACAGAATATAAAAATAAAAAAAAATATCAATAATTGAAAATGTAGTAATTTTTTCAATTCATGTGAAATGAAAAATACCATTAAAATAATAATTGAATGATTAAATGAACACTTGACACTGATTGCCTGCAACAGAATACTTGTTGTAATGAATATAAATAAATTTATAGAGAATTTCCATAATTTTAATATAAATTATTCGAATAGAGGTTGTCATTTAATCAGAGGTGCGTGTTAAAGTGATATGTAAATGCATTAAGAGTGTAAGTATTTTTCAGTGGATATGGGCAATTGAATATCAATGAATATTTTTTTTATAAAATAATAATTAATGATATAAAGCAGAGAGCGTTAACGGCGCTCATAGTTGCATTTGATAACTACGGTCATTTCTTAGGGCAACTCTTCATTGTTAATAACCCCAATTTGGTATTTCAATTCTCGATACTGATAAATCCATAGCCATAGTAATCTCAAGTTAGAGCTATGTGATATTTAAGCCTTTAAATGGGCCTTTCTTTTTTGCACGAATCGCTGCTATTCGCTCCTAAAATCCGCACAATAAGCATGGAATTAGACTATGTCAGTCTCTGGCTTCATGACAACTTTTATTTTTTGTCTCCATTAAAATACAATTAAATATCGGTCGCATCACGTTTTACCCCCAGTGATTTTAAAGGGACGAAACACTGAGACAACAATGCAGAATTCTTTAGAAAGAAACAATGCAGAATAAGTAGATTAAGATGAATGGATGTGATGTATAAAATCACAAGTTTATAATTTGAGTGAACCAATAAAAAACTGTCACTGGTACTTTGATCAGACCTTTGAAATTATTGTCTTTTAAATTCAGATGTCTGTGTGGACCGGGGCTGACTTGTAGTATTTTGCTCAGATAAGATTCTAGAAGGAAAATATATCAAAACAAGAAAAAACTTTATAAATTTGCTTCGAATTCGAGAACCAAGTAAGAATTAAATTACCCCGACAATTCTGCTTTTTTCTGCAGCCATTCAACTACAAGTGGAACCATTAAAGTACTGTCGGTTCAGTTTTTTTCGCATTTTGGTAACGAAACCGAATGATGTGACATTACGATGCTGAAATGTAAGCGAAAAAGTGGTGTGCAGCATGACGGTGCCATTCTTATACAATGAAAGCCCGGGGAATAGGGAGACAGTGAAGCGTAATTGGTTTTTAGGCGATTGTTGGTTTCTCATAAAATCAGCTAAACCATGACATGACACAGATTAGCTTCAGTTTCTGGCCGTGAGGTCCTATACTGTCGGCGGTCTTACCAGTGAGTGTAATACAAAGCGACGACTAGCGTCCTCCATCGGCGTAGGCAACAGAGTTGCAATTTCAAGAACATGGCTTTTAGGAAAAAAAATTTTGCTTTGTTTGAGAGCTTAAGACTATCCAAACTCATCTTTTGAATGTGCAACAGCACGCTTTCGAGTATTCCTTACCTACCCTGCAAATATAGACTTTTAACCACAGCCACCACATGTACCCCAAAAGGGCCTCGCCAATTATCGGCTACAAAGATGGGCGGCTCTTTGTATGGGCTACCAGTTCTGTGGCTGCAGTATAACTAAGGGCACTGGTCAGTCCTTCGACAAATACCCCACTTGTCTATTCATATTTGGAGCCTGCACATCAGGCGACTGGTTTCCCCCATACCCCGAGAGCACTTCATCTGAACCTTGCTAAGGTTAGCCAGACTGATAGTACCCCTGGGGGACCCCATTTACCGTTAGTATGAACGAAAGAAATAATCTTGAGTTTTTGCGAACGACAAAATAACGAACTCAAGCGGTACTTTAAAATTCTTGAGATTGAAAACTTTTCGTAAAATCTTACGTTTGAAGGAGTGTAATAAGAGTGTAAATAGCATGTGCTAGTTCTTATATTCTGCTTCGTTTAAATACGGTAATTATCATTTGAGGATTCTTAAAATCGTCTTAACTATTTAGTGATCAAATCAGTTTACTTAAATCCGCTATCTATACCTTGGCTACTTAAGCCAAATAAAAATAAACGAAATAAGAATTATAACGACAAAATTACTAAAGTAATAATAACTAAAAGCGGCTTGAAAGATAATCATCTTGACTTTAAACACCTGCTGTTTTGCAATGCCTCGTTACGTTGTTTATTGAAGTTTTGTACAGATGAAGTTTATGCTCTTGTGCGAAAAAAATTAGCACATTGCTTCGATTTCTTTACCCCACTTCCGACAATTTCTTAAAAATCTTTGATTTATGCTTTGAATATAAACTTGACAATATAAAGTTCCATCATTTTCAACTGCTGCTGGATATTATCGCGTATCTTTATTTTTTAAGCTAAAAATATTAAAAATCATCAATCAAGATCTGTTTAATTTCCTCAAAATTCTTACAAAAGTTTTTTTCATCCTTTATTATCCATCACTTGCACTGTGTAAAAACTTGTTTTCAATAATTGTGTTTTAATAATTGTGGATGATACTTCCCCAACAGAGCTAAAGAATTTTCAATTGAAGACATCAGTATTTTGTATTGTTCATGCTACAACAGAAATTTCGCAGAAAAATGTAATTTGAGAGGCATTTCTAATAATTATGGAAATTAAAATAACTTTTTATCTGGGTAAAAAAAAATAAAAAATCATTTTAATTAATTTTTAATTTAATTAATTTTTTTTCCTTAAATTTTTAGTTGCAAAAAATACAGTTTTATTTTTAAATGTTAATTTTTTAATCTTTTTATTCACATAAATATTATGTGGCCTACATCTTAGATGACATCTGTGTGAATTTTATGAGATGCATTGTGTTTCTTTTTCTTTCTCCAGAGATAATTTTCGAGAATCCTTTAATAGCTAAAAACTAATGTTGTTTTCCATTTAAGCAGTTGGATTCAGTCTTTGCTAATCAAAGCTTATAAATAAAATTCTTACTTCATACCACTAAATTACACCACGTATATGTTTAGGATAAACAGAGTAAATAGAAATGTAAGGTATTGTTTTTTGAACAGACGAAAAAAGCTGCAGTGTTTGCTTGTTTCTTAAATATAAGAAAACAAGCCATGAGTTTAAGTCCCAGCTGCGATTTGAGTACAAAGAGAACATTTCTTGTTGAACACATGTGAAAGTGGAGTTGTTTAAAGGCGAATATATTGTAAACAGCACCTAAAACCTCCGGAGTCTCAAGTTACTACAATATATGAGTTGACGAAGGTATCAAACTTATAATGGCTGACGGCTTAGCAGTAAAACTGGAAAATCGTGGTAGCAGCGTAGTAGCGTAGTAACAGAGGACATAACAAAATCGCAGTGTTTGGCGATCGTGAGGGAGTGAGTTGAACATCCAGATTGCTAAGCGTTCGGGCTTTGCCGTGGTCACAGGATTTTGTGGCTCAGCTGGCGGCGAACAGAGCCGCAGCCAGAGTACGAACGTAAAATTTAAACAAAGCCAACGATATTAAAACCGAAATAATACTTGAGCTTTTAAGCTCTAAAAATGTACTTCAAATTTTATAATTTCAAGCAAGTGAATCAGCTTCTTTTTAAGAAAACAATAAAATTATAGAAGTTCTCACGTTTTTTTAATTACTTAAAAAATGTGGAAATAACAAAAAAGTGGACTTCTCACAAAAATGTGCCGTAAGATGCAGCAATTTCAACAAAATTTATCGCAGCTATTATTCTGCATGTAAAACAGACCAGATGATCCTTAGGTCAAGGGCAAATACTTTGTTTGTTAAAATTAACTCACATTTTATTATAATTCTTGATTCCAAATGTGACACTATTTCAGTTCTTGTTTAAAATATTTAATTTAACAGCGTTTAATTATTGCTATTTTTTATATCACTTTTATTTGGGTCGATTTTCATGATCTTTAAATTTTGTAAAGGACATTTTAATTTCAATACAGTCTTATAAATAGAAACTTTTTTTCAAGTGTAAGTCTGTGAAAGCTCGTGTTTTGTTAGCTCTTGAAATGGACACTTGTCATAAAGCAACCAACAAAATAATAAAAAAAATTTAATTTAAATCCGTCTTGTATATAATTTTTCTTATTATTTCCCAAAAGTCTTATTCAAAAGTCCTTCATTTTGGCTGCTCTTAACCAATTAATTTTATTTTGCTGTTCTTATTATCAACTTGGTTTTAATAACTTTACAACAAGAGAAAGAACATAAAAAGATTCTTAAATATAAATTTATCACAACAAATTTGCATCCAAATCCTTTTATAATTTATTCATGAACGCGTATAAAAACTATTTTTCATTTTAGTAGCAGTTGCTTCCTTGAATATTCTTCTTTATTACGTTTTGGTTTAACTAATTTTTCGTTTAATAAATACTTCGTTTAATAAATATTTCAGGCAAATTCACGAATATTTATATTTAGAACTGTTTAGTTAAAATGGGAGCAGCGCAAAATTCCACTAAAGTAAAGCATTCAGATTAAAAAAAAAAAAAAAAACTGAAAAAATAATATTTTAAAAATCTTCCACAAAGTTGTGTTCAAAAAGACTAAATCACAAAAGAGGCATGTGGAGTATATATTCGCTTTGCTGCTAATTTAATTTGTTGCCTGTGTTATGGCTTTTTTAGTGGATTAAATATTTTCCTTTTAATTACCAACTTGTTGCCTAACAAATTTTTGTTTTATAATGACTAACAGTCAAAGAGTGCCGAATTTAGTTTAAAAGTCAGCCATAGAATTATGAAATATGTGTAGGTATGTGTGGTGTGTGTGTGTGTAACTAACTCTGCGTGGCTGTAATTTTGGCTAAATATCTGCATTTACGCTCACATTTGTTTTCCCCAAATTGTTAGTAAATTTTACTGTTGGCTATAAATTTATATTTGCAAAGTGGGCTTTTTTTCAGTCTGTTTGCATATGTTTTGCATATGCTAAATGAGGCTTTAAATTAAACTTCTGCAGCAATATAAAATGAATCTTTATAATTAATGAGGTGAGGTAGAATTTGTAACACTTTTAGTGGATGGAATGGACATTTTGTTAAGTAAAGCAATTTATTTATTAAAAATATATTGAAAATATATTTATACTCAAAAAAGGACTTTTGTGAAAACATACCTCTTTTAGATTGGGACTTTAATAAAGAAAACGGGACACTGTGACCCAAATAGGAATTAACAAGGACTTTTAATAAAAGACAAACTTTAAATTGCTAATAGAACTTTTTCTAAGATGATATACTTTTTGTGAATTTCGGATTGTGTCTTAGCTAAGCTAAGCTTATAGTTAATTTTTTACTTCACACCACTAAAATGTGTGGTGTGTATATTTAGGAAAAACAGTGTAAATAGAAATTTAAGGTACTATTTCTTGAACAGACAAAAAAGCTGCAATATTAAGATCACAAGCTATGTTGTGCAAATGACAATTTGTAAAATCAAGAAGTTTTATCTGTGTTGTATAAAATAATTTTAATGGAAAAAGGCCTTGTGCAAAAAGGATTTCTTAAAACTGTAGAAAAATAACTGTAGACAGAGGTACTTTTTTAGGAAAGAAAGCTCTTTAGGAAACAGAGAAGGGAACAACTTGTATAAAAATTTAACTTTTGTGTTGGAAATTAATGCGAACATGGCTTAAAACAAAAGATTTGTTTTTTTTTTTTTTTGGAAAAAGTCATTTTTTTGATATAGTAATTTTTTAGAAAAAAATACTTTTTATGAAAAATTTTAATTTTTGGAAAAAAGTACTTTTTGTAACAAAGTAACACTAAAAAAGTTAAAAAAAATGATTTTTCAAAAATGTCCTTTCTGAGAAAAACGAAATTTTTTTAAGTTTCTTCTAAAAAAAAAAACATAAAAACTTTCTTTTTTAAAATTTTGTTTTGCTAATTTCAAAAACTTTTATTATAAATTTTTGCTTTCAAATGAAACATTAATTATTACACCTTTTAAATCTGTCGGTTTCAATGTATGTGGAACTTGAAAGTTGTTTTAAGAGGATCTTTTTGTGAAAAAAATGTTTCTTTTTTTGTAAAAACAGGCCTCTTTGTGGAAAAAGTAACATCCTTAAAGAAGAAAATGCAATTTCTGAGAAAAAAATTATTCTTGTATAAATAAGAGGGTTTTGTGCGTAAAAGCATGGTGTTTGAAAAAAGAGAATTTTTCGGTAAAAGGGTCTTTTTGAAAAAAAGGGAAAGGAAATTAATATTTGAGATCTGAGAATTTTTTTTTCTTTTTTTAAGTGAAACAGTGAAATTTAGAAAAAAATATTTTTTTAAGCACGAAAAAAACGGGGACTTTTTGTTACATAAAGTTTTTCTTGTTTTTCTTTTAAAAGGATTTTTTGTAGAAAATTAGATTAAATAAAAAAAATCATTTTTCTGTAAAAAAAAATATTTTTTTATAAAAATGGGACTTAAAGCAAGAATTTCCTTTTAGACGAAATATTTTTTATGAAAACAAATGTAAAAATTATTTATTCTTTTCGCAATAATCATCCAATTATTATGTGATTTTAAAATTGTGTTTTGCTATTTTTCCTTGAAAGATATCTTCGCAAAAAAAATATAACAAAAACTACAGGAGCTTGATATTTATTTGATATTTGATAATAAATATTTTCTTTAAAAATTAAAACTATTTAAGACCGAACCTATTCCCGACCACTTAAAATTAGTCTCTCAATAATTTTTACCAAAATATGAAAGGTGCAGAAAATTCGTCCTGACCTGAATTAACTTAAGTTCAACTTTTTTGCCATTTTATATCCCTGTGTTAAAATAAATGAAATTAGAAATTTCTATAACTCCAAGTGTTTTGGCATTTTCGCTTAGAATAACATAAACATCAAATTAATTTGCTTATCTATGAAATGCAGACACAATTACTTTTCAAATATGCGCAAAAAACATACAAATATTTTAATGAATAGAGAAAAACTTTGCCAGCATAAAGCTTATCATTATTTCATTAACTATATAACTGTAAATATTAACATCTAAAATAAAATGAGAACTAAGTAAATGATTTTAATGACACAAGAATATTTTGGGAAATTAAAACGAATTAAAGTTTCAAAAATAAAACCGCATCAATTAAATATTCATTTTTAAGGGATAGAAGCCATGTATAATGAATTATTTATTAACTTAAAAATGTGATAAATACAGTGGGTTGGTTATCCTTTCTCATTATTATTTCTTATCTACAAATTTTGAATTAATAATTTTTCAAGAGTTAACAAATTTTAAAATTTTGTATGCGTATGAAAGCTAAAATAATATTTTTTTAAATGTACGGTACTGCTAAGGACAAAAGATGACGACACCGGATCTGAAGTTGCTTTTTTTTAACACGAGACAAAAATTTGAAAATTGTAGAACTTCGATTTTAGATCAGTATCCCTTTAAAAATAACGAAAGACTTTTTAAAGTAAAGGCATTTAGTTGACAGCTCAGGCACCTGCTTAGGAATCGAGTTTTTCAAATTAATTTTGTCGAATAAGTTGCTACTACTACCACTAATAAGTGTGGTGTGTGTAAAAAAGTTATAAATCAAGCTATCTAAATCCTGTCAATTAGCTGACTTGGCAATTTTGGAGGAGAAATCTGCTCGTTAATTAAGCAAAAGGTTTTGAGTCATGAGTTCAAACCCCAACAGTGTGTAAGGCATTAAAAATGTCATTGTTTAGAAGTAACCTCACCAGTCTTAAGACAATGCGCTCAGTGCAAATATTTTGAAAATTAATTGCTATGTAGCCGGGGTGGTGACGCCTGAATACTCGAAATGCAGAAGAAAGAAGTGCCTGTATAGCAGAAATAAGGAGATACCTGTTCTAACAGCCCTAGCTAGAGAGGAAAATAAAGCATAACGGTGTATGTAACTGACACTGTTTAAGGTCGAGAAAATCTTCAATTTATGTCCATCAAAAGCCCAATTAATTTTTAATCTGAATGACTGGATGGATAAAAATCACATCAAGTAGTTACTGTCTTACCAAAGTCACAGACTGCCGTGGCCCATATTACAAAAAAGAAAAGTCCCAGTCGTCAAGTAAAACATAGGAAAGCAAAAATAAGTGAAGCAGGAGAAAAAAATATAAATTCAACAACTCTTTTTTAAAAACGTCATAAAAAGTTATAATTGTTTTTTTATCACAAACATTTACACACCTTTGAAACACGTTGAATTTATAGAATGAATAAATAAAACAAACAATATTGCGGTGCAATCTCAATTAACGTGGAAGTAGTGTTACTGTTCCTACAAAAAAAATATTCTATTTTCCTCTTGATTGCGCTAAGGACATGGCAGAGAATTCCTCTAGATTCTCCAAACACAATTATTATTAAAAGCCCTTTTTCTTTCAATAACATTCATGATAATCATTACCTTAGATTAAGACCACCTTAAACAGCTCTTTCATTTGCTATGTAACTGAATATAACCATTAGCAAAAAAAAACAACTAAAGCAATTAAATTACAATTATTATGCTTTAGGTTGTGAATAGCAAAATTTTGTGGGACATGACCAATAGCCTCGTAATCTATATTTGAATGTAAAACGTGAACCATAAAATAAAAATAATAAGAAATTATGCTTCACCAGTAATTTAATCCACTGGAAATTTTCGCAAGTTAAGAATTATGATGTTGACATTTTTGAAGGTAAAAATTACTTCAGAAAATAATTAGCATTCTTTAACAAATAATTATGTTTTATAAGAGACTGCGACAAAGAGACACCAGGCATAGGATACAGTAATGATGTGCAGCTCAATGCGAGTGAGTGAGTGAGTGAGTGGCTTGTAATAATTGAAAGCTTTTTAGCGTTAAAAAAAAGAATATAAAGGAAGTGAAGGCAAGAGAATTAAATTTAATAGAAAACTGTAAGAAGAAATAAAGTATCAAACAAACTATGGCAACTAAATATCTTAAGTACAAAAAACGTCAAAGGATAAATATAAAAAAGAAATCAAACAAGCGTAAAATAACAAGGTGTTATAAAGTGACAGCTGTTAAAGGAGAATCAAGCAAAAAAGGAGGAAAATTAATTATTAAAATTAAAATATAGACAAAATTTTTTGCCTTTCAACCGACAAATGATACGCATTGTCACTTCTCATTAAGAAATATAATGACAGGTTAAAGCTTAAATCATATTGTAATTTTTAATTTTTTAAGGGGGAATGAAACATTTTAAAGGGAAAATAAGATTAGGTAAATTGCAATTAAAGGAAGGAAAAGTATCAAAAACATTTTTCACAAGTAATTGTTGTTCAAAAATACAAACAACAAGAATAAAAAAATAAATAGAAAATTTGCTTTTAAATTTCTTATAAAATACACATGTTAAACCAGAACAAAGATATTTTTGCTAAACAATATTGAAGTCTATTTTGTATTAATACATCAGCTAAATATAAATAGGCAAACGCAATACTTTAGGATCCTTTTTCTCTTTTTCTTTTCTCTACCGATTTTATTACTCTTTCACATGTCTGTAGATATTTACCGTATTTATTTCATTTAAATCGGTTCAGTATTTAAGAAAAACATGCCGAATTTCGACCACAATTTGAACTCTTGTTTACTTTAAAATAATTTAAACAGTTATTAGGTGGAAGTACAATAATTATTTTTCCCCCAAAAAACCAAAATAATCTTGAAACACTTATGAAAATATTAAATTCAAATCATTGCTTTAAATAGCCAGACTTGAGCAACTTTTTTAAATATAAAAATTTATTTCGCTTAAAATATTAATGTGGCAACATTGTGACATCTTAAAACTTTCATTGTGAGAAACACTATAAAACAAAATAAATTATTAAATTATATTAAAGATAGCAAAAATAATGAGGAATGAATAGTCCACTTCTGTTGAAAACCAAAGAGCCACTCGCTAAGATGAATTTAGATGGTGCCAAACGTTAAAAGAATCAAAAAGACATAGATGAAAATTTTGTGCTGTATATTTTTCCATTTTAAGATAATTTTTCTTCTCCTCACCACAAAAAATTTTAAATAAAAAAAATTCATTTCCTCTCCCATAAAGTATATATTCTGCAATTTTATGCATAGCGAAGTCTATAAAGCGATGTCCTTCTGTCCGCCCGTGCTAGTCCTGAAATCAACTTTGCCAAGGCACTAGATGAACTAGAGAAAATTGAAATACGCCAATCGGGGAGATAAATTTTAAAAAATGAAAAAAAAAACATCAAGTGAGAAAATTGGCGCTCTCCCATATTTTCCAAGTTATGGGTCTCTAAAATTTCATAATTTTTGAGACATCAATATGGGTATCATTTAAAAGCTTTTGAATAGATCTTTCAAGAAATACTAATATTTTTTAAATACTTAACCCATTAAGAGCCGTTGACATTTTTATTTTTTAATTCTCTGCCATTCCAATATTTGTTGTTTTGGTTGGAGTTACTTCAATAAACTAGATTTGCATACATAGTGAAGTGTATGTAAGATTCGCCATAGCCGAATATAGCACTCTTACGTGTTCAAAAGAGAATTTAACGCTTAAATCCGAAATCTGTTTACTTTTTGTAAAGTGTTTTGTTTCTACAGCTACTTTTAATAATCAGCGTTCTTTGATTTTTAAACTTATGACTTGTACCCTGTTTCTGTAATTTAAGTGAGAAATTTCTCACATAAAAATATCGTTATTATACTATTTTATACACTGGGGTAAAAAAAGTTCTTTATAAAATAATAAAAAATCTCAAGAATTACCTTAGTTTGCCCTTTATAAAACAAGAAGACTATAATAGGTTCATGTGACAAATTTCTCACTTAATTCACAGAAGCAAAGCATAGGCATTAGATTATCATTTTAACATTAAAGAAACAGCTTAAATACTTTTCAATACATATTTTAAGTATTAAAATTGAAACGTTTAGTTAAAAAACACCATTTAAATGGCGTTCCAGTTTCATAATAACTGTGCGCTGTGCCTTGGGTGTTTTTTAATTTTTTTCCAAAAAGGTTTTGAACCGTGGATATTGCAAATGAATTAAATTTACTTTTTTCGGCTTAGGTTCATTTTTTATTTAATTTCTAAAAATTATTAGAAGGAAAAATTTTTGGTTTTAGTCTAATGGCAATCATCATGTTATATTCACAGTAACCATACGAGTTTATATAAGCAGTGAACAAATTATATTAATTTTAAACACTACCTTAGTTGCGATTAACAGATTAACATTAAATATATAAAATTTTAGTACGCACAAAGAAAACTTAAATAAATAATTTTTGCTTAAAGTCAGCTGCTTGAAAACTGCTTGAGAAACAATACAAGTGCCTTGAGCAGGTTATTGGGTAGAATACATCGGCTTAGATAGATTTTTGCACTCGCTTTTTAAATTCGACAGAAGTTATGGGGACTGCAGACGTGAATATACTGAGTGTTGACTGTTCATGCATTTTAGGAGAAAGTGATGAAGAAATTCCTCATCTGTTACTGGCTGGATTCCTGGGTCACTTCTTAAGATAAAAGCTGCAAAAATCCAAATTATTCTTTGACCCAGTTTAATAATGAAATGAGCAGATGAGCTTGTGTCCTAAAATTAAGATTAATTATTTGTATTCTGTCCCAGCATGAAATAAATTCTGTATATAAATTTCCACTCTTGACCGACACGCAATTAAACTTTCTGCCTGCCATTTTGCATATTTAATAATGAAGTTCAACAACTATTTACCCCATAGAAAAGCCAAAAACAATAACAAGAGTCTCAAACCACAGTGGTCTGCCTTAGATTCCCCCTACCAACAGTTTTATTGTAAAACCTCATCAATTTTTAAAAGAAAAGGAAAATATGTTTTTGATTTACTTTTGATTTAAGACAACCAAAATGGCCTCTTCTTCCTAATTTTTTTACCTCACAAAATGTTTTGCTTGAAAACAAATAAAAAAAAGACTTTTTTAAATCAACCACTTGGGACAAATCATTTATTATTATTCTTTAGATTAAGATAATTTCTTCACTTTTAGGTCTATGTTAGCATTAACTTTTATAACCTTTAAGACTAGACTGCATTAGGAAACAAATTAAAAATAAATATCCCAGGGTCATTATAAGTTTTTTATTAGTTAGAGGACAGCAGCATTAGTGGCAACTGTTTCTGTAACTTTATTTTAAAATGCTTTAATATTAAAAATAAAAATAGTTTGAGCATCACATTGTTTTAAATGTGACGTAATTATTAGATGTTCATAGATTTTGGCAATGATTTTTGTTTCATTAGTGGCGTAATTTCTTTTCTTCTTCGCTTATAAACAGTGTGACAATGACAAAGAAATTAGACGATTTGTTTTAAGATTTTTGGCTGTTTAAGTTTTTGGCAAACATGTGTTAAAATCGTACTTCTTTAAGGGATTGCTAAACGTTTAAATATTTGCTTTAAATAAAATTTATAGTTACTGGCAGACTACCTCAGATTCGCTTTATAATTTTAGTGTGATCTAAATTTCCAGCTCATTTGTAATTAAATTACAGTTCTTTAAGGTGCTGCTAGATGTTCAAATATTTCCTTCAAACAAAATTATATGCTGCTCAAAAATACCTAAAATCAAATCGAAAATTTTATTTTAAAGCAGAGGGACATGCAAATACCGTCAGCAAAACATTGCTTTTATCCGTTTTGATGGCTTCAGCTTTAATTTTGTCAAAAAAAGGAAAAAAAGTTCAAAAAGACAGCTCATACTTTTTCACGTTTTTTAGCAGGATATTTCTTACATAAAAATATTACAGTCATCTTGTTTTCCAGAGGGTGATCCAAAGTGAATTATAAAATGAGCCGTTAAATTTGAGAGTGTCATAAGTCATCTTTTTAAAAAATAAAAGAAAGAAATTTACAATTTTGTGTTAACGAAAAGTTTTATTGGGGAATAAGTATTCAGAGATAGAAGAGCTGCAAATTAAGCCATATTTTAAATATGTGTATTACATTAAAGGCAAAGTGACTTATGCCACTTTCAAAATAATTGCTCAATTATATAATATATAATACAGAACAAGTGTTTTTTTTAACTCAAGCTCAACCTGGATCAAACAAGAGGACTATCATGTTGTCACTCATGTTAAAGAAACGAGAAACAGGCATTTTTTTTAAATAATTTTTTTTTGTTTTTTTTTTTTTTGTTTTACACCTATAATTTTCATCCGGAAATCAACTAAAATTAAAAGTAAAAAAAACATATTCAAACTTTTACATTAGCAAAATTTGATTTACTGCAAATGAAAGAAAAACTTCGTCAATTGTATGGCAACAAAAGAAAATCAATCATTAACAACAGAAAATCATTTATTAACAAGTTAAAGCAAAAATATAAAACCGCAGCAAAATGAGCAAAATATAAATGCGACGCAACCAAAAAAAAAAAAAATAAACTTTGTAAAAGAAAAACTTTTCCATATTCCATTAACGTTCAAAGCAGACGTCAAACACCTGAATCGTTGAAGTAAAATTAATTTAAACAAAAATTTCTTTTGATCGTTAATTTTCTTTTGCAACTAAAATTACTGAAGTAAAAATCTAATTAAGTTTTATTTGCTTATTTGTTTGAACGTAAATTTTTGACTTAATTTATGTAGGAAAATTAAATAATTTATGCACTATCGAGGTTAATAAATCTTTAATACAAAACGAGATGTCGCAAAATTTATTTTTAGTTAAAAGGAGAAAAGGAAAAATTCTAATAAAAATGGTTCACTTAAAATTAAGCCTGCTTTATAGATTTGAATAGAGAAATTTTTCTAAATTTAGTTTATTAAACATTTGCTGGCATCTTTTCTTAGCAACTGGCGTTACTAGCGACCACTAGCAGGTTATTAAATGAAAATTCCCTTAAACTGCCGAAGGGCATTTTAAAATTCCTCAAACACTAACCTCCAAATATTTATGTTAAGAACACACGCGCACACAAATTCATCTCCTTGCACTAATACACAATCACACACACACACACATTGTAGAAAATATTTTCCATGAAAATTCAAAAACAACAAAGCTAAAATATTAGCAAGATTCGAAAGAAAGAAAACAAACGAAAGATTAACTAATTTTAAGCACACAAATCCAACAACTTACACAAACTTCTGCACATGTAACACACTCTCACATAGAATAAATATTTGCAGGCACGTATACCCAAAAAGTTGCAGAAAAAATTTATATCAATAAAAAAAAATTTATAAATTAAGAAATTTTCTTAAGTCGTTTTTTTTTTCTTTCTGTTTTATATTGTATTTTTTCTTAAACGTAACGTTATTGATGGGAAATGTTTATTTCCTTTCAAATATTAATGCTACTAAAATCTGTGTCTTTAAAGGTACGTTTCTAAAGGTACTTTTTTTAAACCATGTAAAGTACTTTAACAAAATGTAATTTAAGTATTAACTTTTTAGCACTATTTCAAAATAGAAACCTTTAAAAGTACACCTATAAAAAAGCTGTCTTAACTGTTCATTTTTAAATGGTACTTTATAAAAAAAAAGTAGACAAAAAGCGAAAGGCCTTTTCACAAATGATTTTTTTAAACTGTATTTTAAATGAAAAAAATTTTTTTTTGTAATTTTTATATATATTTTCCCCCTTTTTTTAAGGTACTTTTTGAAAAAAGTACCAATAAAATTTAAAAACAATATTACTTTAAAATAATTCTTTCGAAAAAGAAGATAAAAGAAGATTTATTAAAAGGAATCATGTGTAAAAATTTAAATTTTTATTTGATGCAATAACAATTAAAAAGGTACTTTTTAAATAATACTGTAAAAAATACTTTTCTTTTCAAAATGGTGCTTTTTTTTGAGGAGGAATAGTTCTAAAAATAATTCCTTTACAAATTCTAGTCTTCACAGAAATTAGTTTATAATTGAGATACTTTTTAAAAGAAGTACTTTTGAAAAAGGTACTTTCTAAAAGTATATTTTATAAAGATAATGTCCGGAAAAATAACATTTAAAAAAAATAAATATATTTTAAAAATTCATTATTTTTCACAACTTCCCTTTTCATAAAAGTACTTTTTTTAAGTATGTTTAAAAAAAACAACTTCTTAGCAAAAAAATATAATTTTTTTTGGTATCATATGAAAAAATTTGTCTTAGCCCCTTTCATTTAAGTCAATAGTACTCTTTTTGACTCTTCTGCAGCTTAAAAAGCTTTGTGCTGTAGCGTAAGGGTGCACTTTTTTATTTGTATTAACTATTTTAAGGACTTTGTTACTCTTCACCATGTCTAACAAATTACATTCATCTACTCTAGGAATCAGATTTAAAAGAAATCACTAGCTCCACTTTTGTAAATGCTTTATTTAGTCTGGTACTGATATCTATCTTAATGGCTGTCACAGCTGTCTGAAAAAGGCCATACCTAAGCCGCACTAAAGTTAAAGCCAGGTTCATCGCAACCCAATGAGAAACCTGCTTCTTTTTACAAAATATTCATTTCCAAAAGAACAAAATACTTTTAAATAGATAACTTTTGCTTAAAGTAGTACTTTTCAAAGACAAAAAAGTACTAACGGTTTCCTTAGAAAAAGTACCATGTACAAAAGAGCTAATTAGAAACATTTCAAAATAATTAATGTCAAAGTAAACTTAGGAACTCTGGAAACATAAATAAATATAAATTGTAAAGCTTTAAAAATTATACTTCCAGAAACACTTTTAAAAAAAAGTACGTCTAATAAAATTATCCTTATAAAAACTTTTTTTTTAATTAGTTATCAAAAAGTACCTGAAAAACAACGTTCTCGAATCCGTTTAAAATACTTTAAAAAGTACCTGCTGATAAAGTAGTTTATCTTAAAAAGTACTTTTTTTGTACATTTTAAAATAAAGTTTTGTTTAAAAGTGTTTTTATAAGACTTTAATAAAAAATAATTTTAAAAAATACTTTTCAAGCAGACTTTGAAAGAAAACTTTAAAAAATATATTTTAAAAAAGAAAATTGTTAAAAATGTTTAGAAACCTTTAAAAAGAGTACTTTTAAAAAAGAGAATCTTCCAAAAAAATAGTCCCATAAAAAAGTACTTTATTAAATGTTCAATTAAAAAAGTTGATTTTTAAAAAGGTATGTTAAAAAAATAAGTTTCAAAAAGAACAAGAAGAAGATAAATCAGGAATTATAACTGTCAATTACAGAATAAGAGATTAAAAAAATATTATTTTATAATGTACGAGTACAGTGGCAACACTCCGCCCATTTAATGACATTTCTGAGGAGGTCCGTTAATTGCGTGCTAAATACCCATCGCTTGCTGCTGCTAAAATATTCTGAAGAAGGTCATATGCCAACTTAATTAATTTTACCGTTCAACTACCAACAATCTTTCTAAAATTTAATCTAGAGTTAGTAAAATATTCAACTTAAAAAAAATATTTTGAGGGAACATAAATTTTAATTTTCCTTCTTTTCACTTGTTAAGGAGTCAAATGTTCTTAAATATTTGCATTTTGTTTTTTTTTTTTTTTCTTTTTTTAAGTACCTCAGTCACACATGAATAAAATAAAATGATGGAGTGGTGGATGCTTATTGGGGTTAAATCTCATGTTTAAATTCTACAAATATTTGAGGTAAATTTTATTTGTTGTTTTTCCTCCCCCTCTCATTTTCCTTAATGATGGTTCGTTTGTTTGTTACGTGGCAAAAATACCTTAAAGGATTTGAGTCAGTTGGCAAAATGTAGGAACGAGTACATTGTCAGACGGTAAATACAAACGTTTTTGAATTGTTCTCTGTAAATCCCCTTAAGGAAAATTGTACAAGAAAAAGATGTTTAAATTAAATTTGTTTGCTTTAATGAATAAGAAAATAAAAAGCAAAACAATTTCAGTGAATATTTAACACAACTTTACCACAAACTGTAGAAGTCACAAAGAGATTCATTTTATTTTTGTTACACTTTTAAAGCCCTGTTAAGAAGTATAATTGTAATTTGGATTATTTTTCTTTTGCTTGAACAATAACGAATGGTTATTACATTAGTGTAATAAATTTTAATTTAATTGCTTTAAGCTAAACTGCTTAATTTGGATTTTTATTTTAAGAAACTGCTTATTCAAAGATGTTTCTTAAAAGGATTCTTATTGTGAATGAAGTTTTGTAACGTGAATTTTATGGAAAGTCATTTTAATTTTTGGAGTTCTTTGTTTTAAATAACATAAATGTTTCTCTACAAAAAAGTACTTTTTTAAAAGATAATTAAAAAAAAAACGATTTTTAAATAGTAATTTAAAAAAGGTACTTTTTTTAAAGGTACTCATTTAATAGGTAATTTTAAAAGTATCTTTGAAGAAGTGATTTTTTAAATAAAAAAATTTTAAAGGTACTTTATTAGAAAGTACTTTTTTAAAATGTAGTTTTTATGCTTTTTTTAATACACTCTTTTAAAGGTACTTTTCTAAAAGATATTTATTTAAAAAATACCTTGTATTAGAAAATCTTTTGGAAGAATTTTACAACCTAAAACAAATTTTTTTAAATGAAAAAAATATATTTTGTTTTATGGGAACTTTTATTATTTTCTTTCTTGTAAAAAATTTTCCAGAGAACTCTTTTTAAACCATAATTTTAGCAAATAATTCTTGAAAGCCATTTTACCGAAGTGTCCTCCCTTAACATATTTTTCGTAATGATTCTTTGAATAATTTTAAAAAGGAAGTGGCAACAGGTACCTTATATATGGGCATTTTTTAATGTCATTGTAAAAAAAGAATATTTAAAAGATAGTTTTCTAAAAATATTTTTCCAAAAGGTATAAGTACCTTTTAGCGAGGGTACTTTTCTAAAATTAATTTTTTAACAAAATATTTATTAAAGATATGTTTTTGAAAAATAAAAATTAAAATAAAACAATTAAAAAAATTTTAGAATACTTTCTGAAAGCTACTTTTTTAAAAGGTACTTTTTTTAAAGGTACTTTTCCAAGACCTCCTAAAAAGTACTTTTCAAACCCGAAATTTGTCATTTAATGGTGCTCAATAAAAATATACATTTTAAGGCGGAAAATTTACAAGGTACTTTTTTTAAAGTGGCCTTACTGCGAATGTTTTTATGAAAATAAGTTGATAAAAGAAAATTTTTTTTAAGATTAATTAAGTGCCCAAAGGAGATTTTCAAAATTTATTTCCTTATGCTTTATTGGTTTAATATAATTCTGATTTAATTTATGTTTTAAACTAAAGCATCATCATGTCCGAAACAAGATTTGATTTAAAACAACGGAAAAGCTATAGAAGCAGTATGTCTTGTGAGTATAATTTAAAACTATTTTTTATTTGAAGTATGTTTTATGCTGCATTTTGTAAAGCATTTAACTAAAAACATTCTTCTTTAAATTTTTTTTTAAGATGTCGTTTGCTTAAATAGAACTATTAAAAAGTCAGGTTTTTAAATTCTTTTTTAATGAAACTTTTCTGAAATGTCCTTTTTTTTTAATAAATTAATCTTTTACTACACTTGACAGCAGAAATATGTTAAAAATTTTAAAAAATATCTTTATCATTCAAATCCTCTATTTAAGAAAATCAATTATGAAAAAGAATTCACGGAAAATAGCTTACATGTCTCGACCTTATAAACCTTCATTCAACGAATTTATTTTTATATTATTAATTTATTTCAAACATCACTTTTATAAGGGTTTAAAATATAAAAAAAATATTATTCCTCAGCAACAACGTCAATATTCGAAGGCAATATATATTATCCAAATTTTTATATCAACATAAGGGACAGAATTATAATGTTTTTTTTTTTTTTTTTGCACAAAAATCTAAGAACTGATACTTATTTACGGATTTAATGTATTTTCACCTTAATCCCAAGACCTTAAAAACAGAAAAAGAAATAATAACATCTATTAAATTTTACTTCTTTTGACATATGAGTAAAATTGTTATGTTTAAGCAACATCCACGCACAACTTAACAACAGATATAAATGTTTAGTTGAACAAGTCAAAGGCAACAAAATGACCCCAGAAACACAAAAAAATATAAAAAAATAAAAAACAGCAAAACTACTTAAACCTTAAAACACAAGGACATCTGGTGAGAATTAAGGTAATTTTTTTTTTATGGTGTCATTGTAGTTTAACTTTTTTTACTACGAGTAACATAATTCAGTTGACGAAAAATAAATATTTTTTTAATATAAACTTTAATAAGAAGAACAAGCTAAAAAAATTAAAAAATTTAACTTGGAAGAAAAATAGAAGTAATTTAGTTTAATCTTAAGATAAACGAAAAATAGAAAAAAAAAAACAGAAAAGAGAGAAATAAGAATAAATAAATTGTATCTTGCTATAATGAAACAAAGATTATCTGTATACGGGGGTATTTTATAACACAACGTTTAAATCAAGAGAAATAAACACACGAAGCAATAACATAGTTCGAAGGACCATAATCAAGAGTATGATAAACTGGATAATCATACCTAGATTTAATAACATTTTATAATGACATTTAGAATTTTTTTTCCGTGACACAGGGGCTTGATTCTCAAGTTTATAAAATAAATTAATCAAAATAATTAAAAACAACATAATACTCTTCGATTAAACACGATCATTAATTTACTTAGATTTAATATGTATAAGTGATACCAAGCCTATTTACAATTCATCTCAAGGTATTCCAGAAAAACGGATGGATTGATGGGGATAGGAATGTTAAAATTTGGGTTATAGGGTTTTTTTTCATGAAAAATAATTAATTTTTTATCTAAATATATAAACATAACCACAATACTTTAATCATAAAAAAAAAATTGGAAATAATCTTTTCAGGGTCGAATATAATCTCAAAATGATCCTTGTGATCTTTATGATATTTTTGGGTACTTCTCTAATATACAACTTACCTTTACTATCCCAGCTGCTGTTTCACTATTATATGATTTTTAATTTTCCTTTTATTCCGCTCACTCACATTTGTTAGTGATAGCAGAAGCAACTTATTCATAATTTATTTTCTTATTTTCGTAACAATATAAAATAAAATGTTATAGTTTTTTTTAACTTTCTAAATAATTTCATTTTCTAATTGTTCAAACACTAGGCCATTTTTTTTAAATAAAAATATTTTTTATTCTTTTATTTTTTCAAAATTTCAGGAAACAGGAACTAAAATTATTAAAAATTAAATTTTATTAAAACAAAAATAAACCAACTAACAAAGTTTTACAAATGAATATTTTTGTTTTTAAAAAATTTAATTTTTAATAATTTTGTTTCCTGTTTCCTGAAGATGCCACCAAACGGTGTGGCGAAATTTTGAAAAAAATAAAACAACAAACAATATTTTTATTTAAATAAACTGATCTAGTGCTTGAACAATTAGAAAATAAAACAATATAAAAATGTTTCAAGCGAATGTTGAGAATAATTAAAATTCAATTTTTTTAAATTTTAAAGTTCACGTGTCCACGTAAAAAAAATTTACATTTTCAATAGCAGAACACGAAGTCAATTCTTTCTGTGTCCTTAAAATTAGAAATTGGATAAAAATTTTTGAATTTTTTATCACACAAATGGACAAAGGGAACAATTAAATCACATTGATCAATTCAAAATTCAATTTTTAAGACAATAAAAGAGGAAATTGAAAATACAGTTGAAGGGCAAAGGGGGTAAATTAACTGTTAAGAGTTTTCAAAAAACTATTGTCTTTGGTAAAACAAATTTATGTCCAAACTCCGTATTTAATTTGGAAGGGAAACTAACATATGACAGGTCTTTCAACTTGAACGCTATAATTTATATTTCGGAGCAGATTTTCCGGATATTAGTCACTCCCCAAAATACTGCTTTTGTATTCTTTAAACCTGTTTTTAAGTTGACTAGATTTATGTAATTGTCGAAAGGTTTTAAACTAAAACTATTATTATCTATTTCCGTATATCACAGGCCTCTAACTCTGGAACTGTAAAATCTAGAAGGCTTTAATTTTCAACAGAATCAAGAAAAGAATAAAAGAGTATTCCCACAGAAATATGATTTTCACTTCTAAGACTTTCTCTTCCGTTAAAGGCAAACATATGATATAAGAACGTGCTGTACCTTTATACCTTTTTTATATCCTATCAATTCACAGATTATTAATTAAAATTCCAAACATAAAATGCCTTAAATAACATTTAAGTTAAAACAATATTTAAGTCTTTAATATATATAAATACAGCAACACTAATTAAACGCACTTATCGATGATAAAAAAACCACTCACATCGCAATGTGGCCCCTATGAATTCACTAGTTTATATTCTAAAACTGCTAACAACAACAGCAACAAAAACTTGCTTTAAACACGAATTACTTAAATCTTATGACTTTACGTTAAACATGAAGCCGCAGGACAGAACTAATACTTTGAATGCCTCTAAAACTCTAAACATTGAAGGAAAAACCACATTCACGAAATTTGTTACAATGATGGCAAAGACCAGAAACAAATCCTTACAACACATGAAACATAAAATGCTAAAGTGTTGCAGTATCGATGAAAACGTACGATTATTAGTAAGTGAAAGCATTCAACTATTCCTTTGATAGGAAGGCAGGAAAAGGTGGGTGAAAGTACGGCCAAGAGCCACAGATAAACAACATCAATATGCAAGTGGCATCTGCAGGCCATGTAACCGTAAAAACAAAGAGAACTTAGGCATCTATAAATTTGGCTGCTGTTGTTTTTATTTTTGTTTATTTACCCCTTTTTTTGTCGTAATTAGGAATTTTATTTACGGCCGAAATTTCAGTTGCAAATTCTTTAACAAAAAAAAAATGGATGAAAATATATAACAACGACAACATTAAAAATCAAATGTGCATCATGGAGGATTTAACAAGTCCAACAAATAAAATTGTTGTAACCTAAATAAAGGATCTAACAGGAAATGATAATATTGAACAAATGTGCACATAAAATTAGACAAACATTTTCCTGTTAAACGGGTAAAGCATAAAGATGTTGGATGTAAAGATTTTAGAGATATTTAATAATCGTATTACAATTTATTATTGCCCAAAGAAAATTTTAGTCAAGCAGAATGGTCAGTCATCTATGCTATTTCATTTTACCAAAGATTAATTGACGTCGAAAAGACTGGTACACCATTTAAGGGCCAAGGGATTCTCCTTATTTCATCCGTGACTCCAGCGAGTCTTGAACTATTTGAAATCCTGTTACGTTTCAGGTTTCCATCTCTTACTATACAAGAACCTTAAACATATCATCTTCTGTTTTTATATACAGGCCCTTCCCAAACTCATATACCGTGACTACTTTACCATTGTTTTTCTTTCCAAATTGAGACTCTATCAAATATTTTTTTACTATTTTTTTACATTTTAACAATCTTCAACTCCGGCCACACACCAACAATTATATTTCTTTCTTTTTAGAGCCCTGTTGGGGCTTGAACTCAAGGTATGTGTTCTTCTGTTTAACAAAAAAAAAACTACTTCCTCTAACGCAGCCAAAGCGGGGGCGCCACATATTTAAAACAAGTTTTTTATTACATTTTATTTTTTTTAACACACCACTATTTTATAGTGGTGAACGAAAAAGAAAATATTGACGTAAAAATAATCTTTTCCTGTAAAAATGTTTAATTGTGTTTTAATCAAAAAAAAAAAAAAAAAAAATAATAATAAATAAATAAATAAAAGTTATTTCTACCACTTAAAAGTGTGGTGTCTATGCAATCAAAATAAATGAAATTTTTAAGTATGTGCAGTAACCTGTTTTTTTTTTTTTTGTGAAACCAAAGATCATTAGTTATGAGTTCAAACCCCAACAGAGTCTTGAGTACGAATAAAAATAATTGCTGATGAGTAGCCGTGCTGAGTCAGGCACCTAAGAATGAGTAGAAACCAAATAGTGTTTAATTAGCTTGTAGCATTAGTTTTTTCAAAAGGTGAAAACAAATGCAGACGCGGTAAATAAGATGGTTAAATCGCCTGTGTGGTAAAGGAAAGTAGGTCGTGGTCCAAACCTCGATGGCACTGTACTTAAAAAGAAAAAAAAAACAACATTAAAGTGTGTGTCAGTTGTGAGTGCCACTGTTGGAGGCATATTAAGGGTATCGTCGGAGTCACAGGATATTGTGTCAGAGTATTTGTAGAAAGTGCTTTTAAACAAGAGGTCGCTTACACAATTCTAGTCAGAGCAACGCCAAAAGAAACACTAAAAATGAAATAAATGTAGAGTTAAAACTAAACGTTGCGATAGTTTGAAAAGCAAACAACACGAACCCTTAAAATAATTAAAACAATGTCTTAAGGACAAATAACAATAATAGAAATAGAAAACATACGGAAAAGCTTAAAATCAATTTTCCTTAATTGTTTTATATAATCAAATTTATAACTTGTTTTTTTCAACTCTACACAAATTTTTGTTGCACTTTATCTAAACAGCGTGTTGCCTTGACTACTGTTTTAGATTTTTTAGATTGGAAAAACAAAAATATTTTTATACCAGGTCTTTTTTTTGAAGTTTTAGTTTCCTATTGTCTGTAAAAAAACTTTTATATTCGTGTGTGTTTAATGGGTGAATTGTTAGGCTCCCTATAAATATTTGGATGTAACAAATTTTATTAGCAATTGAGTTTTGGCCAAATAAAATAAACAAAAAAAATAACGCAACTGAAAAATAAATATAAAAAGACATGCACATGCATGCTAGCGGATGCACAATAATATGAAAAATAAATATTCTCTACATTTCAGTATTATGGTGCTGAATAAGCGATTCATGTCTTTAAAAAGATTTAAAGATTAATGGAAATGATTTTTGAATAACAGGTACCGATTTCAGTTGTAACAACTTTTATAAAGAGGATTTCCATATGTGATTCTGTTAGAAGATGGTCCATTGCACCCATCATCAAAATACATCCCATCAGATTTTATATAGAACCTAAACAAAATACTCTCAAAATTCATTTTTTATCTTTGCAGAGCAATTAAGTTTCATTTGAAAAGTCCAAATGTCACTTAACAGTTTATTTGCCCTCAGAAACCCATAATATTTACCACAACTGTAAGGGATTTTTCCAAAATTGTCTTCTAACAATGAGTTTAGAAATTGTCTTGTTTTTGTCCTTTTAAATTGTAGGTTAAAAGTGTTTTTTTTTTTTTATAGTAAAAATAAAAACTTTTTAATTTTATAGAAAATTTTAAGTCATTGCAAAATTATTACTTGATGTTTTCCTGTTTGCTTTTCTGTAGAGTTTTTATTTTTTTTTTTTTTTGCAAATTAATTTATTAAAAAAAGTTTTTCTTTCAAAAACACCTGAACCGAAAGTTTATTTTAATTTTTATTTTTCTCTAGAAATGAGTAAAACAAAGTAGAACGGATAACATTCGTTTTAGAATTGTTTTTTTTTGTTACAGTTAAAATCATTTTAACAGTGGCGAGCAAAAAAATAGGAAAAGAAATGTTTATTTTCTGCGCGAGCAAAAAAAAAAACAAACGCGGAGAATATAGTTCGGTTGTTACAACAACCGAACCAGTGATTAGACCAGTATGTTACACAACGTAAACTGTCTTTATTCGTAGTGAGTTTTGATTTTATCGTTGGACAATCTTAGCGAGGAATTATTTTCAATTCCCAATGACAACTTTATGTTCCACTCTACACAATGGGACAAACACGAAATATATTTAATAAAAATAAGCGGGCATGATTAACACAATGTTTCACATGATTGTAGCAGATAAATAATCAAATCCCGAAATTCCCATATCACACATAAAAATGCCCAAAAATGGAATATTAAGACTTTTGCGTATAAAGTATAAATTTGGGTCAATTACCTAAGTACCTAAAAAGCATATAGGGCGTTATAAAATAGGTTTCAGCTTAAGGATGTTTAGGGCTAAGGTCGAAATTTCCTAAAATATAATCCGTGAAGACCCATAGAAAACCTATTTAGCTTGTTGATTAAATTTTTTATGCAGGATTCACAATAAGAATGATGCTTTTCATAACGTTGAAAACATGTTAAAAAATTGGTCATTATGTTTTTAATTTTAAAAGAAATCTACAAAAAAGGAGAGAAAGTAAATTCGTTAAATATATTGTGAAAAATTTTTAATTTTAAAATTTATATAACTTCTTCGTTAGGGCTTTAAAGCCCTTAGCAAAAACTTCAGTGTTAAAAAAATGTTTATCTGATGAAAAATATCAAAATGGTAAGCTTCATAATTTTCATGAATGGCGACCGCATTTGGAACTCTACTGCATGGCCTTATTAAGTACTAAAATATTTTTCATTCTGCCCCACTGTGCTCTTATGTCTTAACTTAAGCTTGAATGCTCCTCTACCACATGATTGTGCAATGTTTTTTTAATCAGTTAAGCCGCTTAGAAATTTGCTGATTTAGTACTAAAATATTTTGCTTTCGCTCCAATGTGCTCTTAACTTTAAAATTAAGCTCGTATGATCTTCTGCCCCTTCCCCTCCATGATCTTACTTTTATATGCATTTAAAATTTTATTTTAAGCGCTTTAACCATTTAGAAATATTCTAGTTTAGAACCAAAATATATCATTTATGTCCCACTTTGCTGTAAAATTTTGATGTAATAAATTTAGCCGTTTTTCTGGCTTAATACCGAAATATTTCATTTCTGTCCCAGTGTGCACCAATTTTTTTATTTATACTTAGTTGTAGCGAATTTCCAATAGTTGATAACAAATCACTCATTACGTTGCATTTCTTTCGGGCTAAAACTTTCCACTTCTCCTTTGCTCACATAAATATGCAGCAGCGGGTAATTGAAATTTTGATTATTTGTTATTTTTTCGTTCAAACTAAATTAAACCGACAAGCAGTCAAAAAACACGGAATAAATTATTCAAAAACAGTGTTTTGAAATAGACGCAGCAATTAAAGATCATATACCCCACCGTGTTATTTTTTCGGTCGACACTGTAACAGGGGACTGACTTTATTAAAAAGTATGAGTGTTACAATTTTAAATATTTTTGTTCAATAAAATTTCACCTTTCTTTACAATATTCTTCTGTAACACATGCTGTGAAAAATTACAATTAAATGAAATTTTAAATGTGGCTTTTAAAATAAAATTGTTCCTTTAGATGACAAAAGCTTAGAAGACAATAATTAAATTACTGAAAAAAAATGCAAATTAAAACAAAGAAATTTGAAATTATAAATCTATTAATTTATTATATGAAAAAAGTTTTATTGCAGCAGATTTGAAATGGTACGAATTAATCAGAGTATTACATATTTCTCTCTAGTTGCTCTTCATCCCAAAAGATAACCTTATTCTTCTACATGACAGATGAGTGTTCGTTCTATGATAGCGGCACTTCAAATTATTTTATCTAGATGATGATTCATAGATCAAAAATTATGCCAGCAGGAGGTTTTAAATAAATTGAACTGGAAAAAAGACAAACACAGACCAAAATGTCTTTTGTAGCAAAGTTAAGAGGAGTGGGATAGAAATTGGAAAGTAGCCTATTCTCTTCCTTGAAACATCATCCTTAATAGTCTTCCTTACAAAGTTGATGCAAACAACCTTCAAGTAGAGGATATTCCATAGGAATTATAGGCATTATAGATGCAGCGCTTAGATTTAAAAGAAAATTTGTAAAAACGATTTTACGTTAAACGCAACGAACGCTTTTGCTAGCTTAAGCTCAAGCATTGCATTATTTAAAGATAAAAAACAAAGTATTATTTGATCCTTATTTTTTATTTAAACTCTTACATCGGATCAAGTACTGATATATAACTTATCAAGCGATTAAGCGTCATGCAAAACTGAAAAAGAATTATTGCATTTAAATGAAACTCTACGGAAAGCAAAATATATATTTCAGAAATTGTTGTAAACAGTGACGATGCGATACAAACGTAACAAAACACCATTTTTGGCGATCTAAAGCATTTGAAAAAATTATTAGAAGAAGCAGATTATTCTGTTATTTTTGCTTATGATTATTTTGTTGATTGAAGGTCTACCATAGATGGCATGTGTGTTCAAAAACTAGGATGGTCTGTCAGATCTTTTAAAAAAAAACTTTCATTAAACAGTAATTTCTGTACGATCAGAGTTGCATTTTGACATTTATTATTCCAAGAGATATTCTTGTGAAATAATAGTACCACGATGTAAAATAGTCAATCAAGTCATTAAAGAGCAAAGTCATGACTTGACATGACATTTGTATAACTTTCAAAAAAGCTTCGAATATTTAATTTTACTGGAAGAGGATCAAGTGTTTTAGACCAATAGTTTTTTAGATTTTGTTCCAGAAATTAATAGTTGAAACAGTCAACAATGAGATAAATAATTCTTGCCAAAAAAGCCGACTTCAAAACAGATTTCATCTGTCTGTCTGTTGATAACGCTTCAACAGTTTAACCATATACATCAGATTACATCAACTATTGTAAAACCCTTTTTTAAAGAGAACTAGCACTTCAGGCAACAATGCCTATTTAATTAGTGTAAACATGCTAAATTTTTAGGAAAGGGATAGAGGAGAGAAAAGAACAGGTGGTAAAAGTGTAGCCATTTTATTAGTTATTTTACTTCGCCGGTGAATGTGCTATGTAGAGGTACCGACGAAGGAGACTGCGTGCTGTATTGTTAAATTCTGAATACGTATTTATAACAATAAGCAGTAAAATTTTGAATTTTTTGGTTGCCGCAAGGGTCGAACCCTGGCCAACCTGGTTTGTAGTCAACGTGCCTTCGCCCATGACTACAGCAGTATAACGGTTCAAAAGATACGACCATATAGGTCCAACAACATTAATTCTGTCTTTAACAGTTCAAACCATCGGTCACATACATCAAATTACATCCAACATTGGGACACCCTATAATTTCCAAATTCAAATTTTATACTTGTTGTTATCGCGGAGTTAGCAATACAACTTTGTTGTAAAGTTCAAGTGTCTTTCTACGACTGTTCAAAAGTATGGCCACATATATCAAATTAAATGAACTATTGGGGCACCTTTTAATTTATAATTTTGATTATCAATCCTTGTTATTATAACGTTTATAGCAATAGACGTTCTGTCCAATTTGCAAGCGCTTATCGATAACGGTTCAAAAGCTAGGCCCTTATAGGTGAATTTATGTCACCTATGGAGACACCCTTTAATTTTTATATTTATTTTTATATTACTTGGGAACAATAGTGATACGCAGTTATTTTAATTTTAAAGTGGTACCCTTTACGGTTCATAATACGCGTAAAAAATATGAATGTTGTATGGGGACACCCTTTGACTTTGAAATTATAAACTGTACCTCGTTTCTATAATTAATGTGAGAAATTTCTCACATGAAAATCATGCAGAGTTAATAATACTATTTATAGTATAAAATTATAAAAACCTTCACAAGTTACTTTTGTTCACTCTGTGTCAAAAAAGATGACTACAATATTCCCCTGTGAGAAATTCCTCACTTAAGTTATAGAAACCAGGCACTGTTTTTAAAACGGGACTAATCTGTGAGGATCACCTTTCAAATAAAATAAAAAAATTTTTAAATCGACCTAGAAATGACTGGGTTATGGAGGCACATTTATAAAAAAACGCAACATTCCGTCGAATTGATAACCTCCTTTTTTCTTTGAAGTCGGTTAATTATAAAACACGTATTGAAAATGGCCGTGACTCACTATGAGATCTGTCATAAATAGAATATGTATTCAGAGTTGCATTTTAAATTTCTATGTTTTCTATGTGAAAATGTGTATTTTAACACACAATTTTCTTAAAAATTATCTAAAAGAAAAGGAAAAATTCTACCAGATTGGCAGACAGTCATGATCTTTTTAGACAATCTCGCATAATATTTCAAAAGCGAATAAGGCGTTAAGATATAATCAGATCAAACTTAGCTGCATACTCGTATTAAGCCTTCAAGCAAATTTTATTTTTCTTTTTTCAATTTATTTTTTTTTTTTTTTTTACTTTTTACACACTTTCTAGATCAAGGATTTTTCTTTTCGTTAATCTAACCCTTTTTTCCATTTTTATTAGGTAATTTCCATTTAAATTTTATTTTTAAATAAAATAAAAAAACCTTAAATGAAGTGACAATTTTGCATACTCCTCTACTCTTTCATCTCTATTCAAAAGCGTTATAAAGTGTTTATTTAAAAATATTTAATTCAATCTCTGTCTGTCTCTTTAACAAAATAAAATCTTTGCCATAATGACTGTATAGAGCAACATTTAATTTACTGTCATGTTAAGGTTTGTTTCTTTTATAGCGCTGAGCCACACAATGGCAGTTAAAAACGTACAATTTTGTTAAAACAAAATGACATCATTGGTATTAAAGCTTAATTCACTTAAATACCTTTTTGTAGCAACATTACAGAATGTGGTAGATTTAATTTGTTAAAGCTTTTGTTACATATGGAACCAGCAGCATCTAATGACATAAAAAGAAATAAACTCCAGGGAACATAAATTTAATCTGTTAGAAGATTCTTGTGAAAATCATTTTATTTTAACTGTTTCTCTGTATATATGTTTGCCTGTCTGTCTGTGTGTCTGTCTGCTTGAAATGGAACGTACGTACGTACCGTTTTAAAAGGAATCTTAATTTGATTAAAGCGATAAGAATAGTCTTAACTTCCTTCCTTCTTCTTTTATTACATCAAATGTTATTGTTATTTACACGTTTTGTTGCTTGTGTGTCAGCTTAAACTGACAATTAAACATTCTCAGTCTGCACTGTGGACAAAATGGTCTTTTGTACTCCCTTTAAATAAAATATCAAAATTGGAAATTTCGTTTACTTAATTAATTTATTTATTTCATTAATATTAATGCAATAAATTATTAAATCCTAACATAAATGTAAGCAAGATTCTTAGTGGTCCTTCGAACCACCTTTTTTAAATGTCATATGGTAAACTTAGATAAAGCAGTTATTTTTTTCATTCTTTCAATAATCTTAATCTTCTAAGCTTCGGATTTGCAAGATAAATCTAAATTTTCTCAAGAAATAAAATTTAACGCTAAATCTGTTCAAAAAAACTGATTCTAACCAAATAAAATCATAATATGGGGTCAAATGAATGCCTTGTAAATTAGATCGCATTTATTCTTGAATTTAGACATTTTAAATTATTGTTCGCAAGCATTCCGTGGTTCCTTTCTCATTGCTGGCTTTTGGTACATCAAATGTCAAGTGGATTTAGCTTTCTAAATATATTAGGCCAAATATGTACGTTGTGGGTAAAATTTTCTCTTAAGTTATAACATCTAATAAAATTTAAATTAAAGTAATTCCGTGTTTTTCATTTGCGTAAAGCTAAGATAAGGATTCGTTTGCAAAAACATTAACTTTCTAACTAACATTGTTTACACCCTGTGCATTATTTCGATGGGCTTCCTTACCACTCTCCAAATTTGAAATGTTAAGCGGTTGCATAATTAAAAATTTGAACAGTAAGGGAGAATATACACATTTAGCGAATAAAGTCTTAGAAAAAAAATTTTACAGCCATCTACGAGGGCTGCTATATATATTTCTGGCCCGGCAACACTGAGTGCTGCCAAGTGCAATCTGACATTTCCATTGGAAAGTTTGTCATTTTTAAGCATAATCGTACTCAAAACGTGTTGACGTACGACCATTATTTGTGTTGTTTACAGTGACTTGAAAAAATTAATATAGAAAAAAATGGAATTAACTCGTGAACATTTTCGTGCCATCATTTTTCACAACTTTCGACGTGGATTATCACGACAAGAGTGCATTGATGAACTTAAATCTTTGTATGGAGATGAAGCGCCATCCTATAGCACTGTGAAAAATTGGTATAATGAATTTAATCGTGGCCGAAGCTCGCTCAAAGACGAATTCCGTGAAGGTCGTCCAAAAACGGCTGTTGTGCCAGAGAACATTGATGCCGTGCATGAACTCATAATGCAAGATCGACATGCGATACACCGAGAGATAGAGACATCCTTGGACATTTCTTCCACCAGCATACATTCGATACCTCATAAACACCTGGCCGTAAAAAAGGTTTGTTCTCGTTAGATCCCGCACAATTTGAAAGTCGCTCAAAAAAAGGCTCGTGTCGATTGGTGCAAAGAAATGTTGCAAAAATACGATTGCGGTGCTTCAAAAGACGCTTATAAGATCGTCACAGGTGACGAATCATGGATCTATGCGTATGAGCCCGAAACGAAATAACAATCGACCGTGTGGGTCTTCAAAGGCGAGCAAAATCCAACGAAAGTTGTTCGTGGAAGAAGCACTTCGAAGCAAATGGTCGCCTGTTTCTTCGGCAAAACTGCTCATGTGGCGACTGTTCCGCTTGAGCAACGTAGGACGGTCACTTCTGAGTGATACGCTACAATTTGTTTGCCTGAAGTCATCAGAGAAATTCGAAAAACCAACAAGAGAAGACGAATCATTGTTCACCATGACAATGCGAGCTCTCACACATCGGCTCAAACCAGAGCGTTTTTGACCGGCCAAAACGTCGAATTAATGGGTCATCTGCCGTACAGCCCTGACTTGGCACCTAATGACTTCTTCTTGTTTCCGTACATCAAGAAAAAAATCCGTGGTCAACGATTTTCGTCGCCAGAAGAAGCTGTTGAAGTGTTCAAAAACCATGTTTTAGAGGTGTCTCAATCGGAGTGGAAAAAGTGCTTCGACAACTGGTTTGAGCGCATGCAAAAGTGTATAAATTATGCTGGAGAATACTTTGAAAAACAATAAAACCATTTTTGATTATAAATATTTGCATTTTCACTCTTAGGCCAGAAATATATAGAGCAGCCCTCGTATCATGTCTAATTGTTGACAGACATGGGCGAAGACTCAATAATTATTAGAACAGTTAATTCGAAGTATAAATGCACCATTGTCTTTATATGTCTCCTGTTGAATATAAATTTAGTTAAACAGCATAAAAAATTGGGATTAATCTCCACTGTACTATTCATGCACCCAAAGTTGCCATATAAATTTGCTAAAAAATCGTCAAATTCTATTAAAAAAAATCGTTAATTGCTCAATGGTAACTGTTTTTTTTTTTTAAGATTTTGAATTTTTTTGATCTTTTTACCTTTTTGATTCAATGTAGTTTTTATTTAACCGATTTGGCATTTAATATAAGACTCTTTAGTTTTGAATACATATGAATAATAGGGAAATGTTCTTCCCGCCGTAATACATTTTATGAGAATTTCATGAGATATTTATAATTAAAGGAATCAAGCACAATTAAAGTAAATTATTATACTTTTTTTTCAAAAGTTTTTTTAACATAGTCTTGTTTTTTTTATAAAAGCTTAAACTATTTGCAGTTCAAGCTAAAGAAAATAATTGTGTTCTTACCCGTTGTTTTTGTTTTTTTTTTGTGTTTTTTCGATTAATTCTCAATCTTTAAATAAAGGATATTTTTATAGTCTTCACCACAAAAAATGCAAAAAGGGTATTCCTAAGTTTGCAATTTCTGCAACATTCATTTCCGGCCCCATGAAGTATATACATAGATTCTAAGTCCTTATGCATAGCGAAATCGATTGAACAATGTCCGTCCGTGGTAGTGTTCAAATTAACTTCACCAGGGCACTAGATAAGCTAGAGAAATTTTAAGTGCGCCAATCGATCAGACCACGCCTGCCTCTAATTTATCCCTTTCATTTAGAACAATGAAGTTGCTCTAATCAAATATAACAAACAAAAAGAAAGAGCGATAGAGAATTAAAAAATACGAAAAAAAAACATCAAGTTAAAAAAATGCGCTGGTCCATATTTACCAAATTTCGATTTTCAATTTGGTCACTATTGATATCATTTAAAAGCTTTTGAAGAGATCTTTTAGGAAATAATAAATTTTTTAAAAATGCTTAATCCATTAAGAGCTGATGATATTTTTATATAAAACTATATACGAGGGCTGCTTTATATATTTCTGGCCTGGCAACACTGAGTGCTGCCAAGTGCGATCTTACATTTCCATTGGAAAGTTTGTCATTTTTAAGCATAATCGTACTCAAAACGTTTTGACGTACGACCATTATTTGTGTTGTTTACAGTGACTTGAAAAAATGAATATAGAAAAAAATGGAATTAACTCGTAAACATTTTCGTGCCATAATTTTTCACAACTTTCGACGTGTATGTATGGCGATGAAGCACCATCCTATAGCACTGTGAAAAATTGGTATAATGAATTTAATCGTGGCCGAAGCTCGCTCAAAGACGAATTCCTGGAAGGTCGTCCAAAAACGGCTGTTGTGCCAGAGAACATTGATGCCGTGCGTGAACTCATAATACAAGATTGACATGCGACATACAGAGAGATAGAGACATCCTTGGACATTTCTTCCACCAGCATACATTCGATACTGCATGAACACCTGGCTGTAAAAAAGGTTTGTTCTCGTTGGATCCCGCACAATTTGAAAGTCGCTCAAAAAAAGGCTCGTGTTGATTGGTGCAAAGAAATGTTGCAAAAATACGATTGCGGTGCTTCAAAAGATGTTTATAAGATCGTCACAGGTGACGAATCATGGATCTATGCATATGAGCCCGAAACGAAACAACAGTCGACCGTGTGGGTCTTCAAAGACGAGCAAAATCCAACGAAAGTTGTTCGTAGAAGAAGCACTTCGAAGCAAATGGTCGCCTGTTTCTTCGGCAAAACTGGTCATGTGGCGACTGTTCCGCTTGAACAACGTAGGACGGTCACTTCTGAGTGGTACACTACAATTTGTTTGCCTGAAGTTACCGGAGAAATTCGAAAAACAAACAAGAGAAGACGAATTATTGTTCACCATGACAATGCGAGCTCTCACACATCGGCTCAAACCAGAGCGTTTTAGACCGGCCAAAATGTCGAATTAATGGGTCATCCGCCGTACAGCCCTGACTTGGCACCTAATGACTTCTTCTTGTTTCCGCACATAAAGAAAAAAATGCGTGGTCAACGATTTTCGTCGCCAGAAGAAGCTGTTGAAGTGTTCAAAAACCATGTTTAAGAGGTGTCTCAATCGGAGTGGAAAAAGTGCTTCGACAACTGGTTTGAGCGCATGCAAAAGTGTATAAATCATGCTGGAGAATACTTTTAAAAACAATAAAACCATTTTTGATTATAAATATTCGCATTTTCACTATTAGGCCAGAAATATATAGAGCAGCCCTCGTATCGTATCTAATTCTTTTTTAAATTTCTGTCACCACAATATTTGTTTTGTTGATAGGAGCTACTTCACTAAATTAGATTTATATACATGGTGAGAGTACAAAGGATTCGGCATAGCCGAATATAGCACTCTTACCTGCTTAAAATTAACACTAACTGAGAAGCGCGTCAAAAGGTTATAAGGTTTAGTAATATGATACAGTTAGTGCTAATGAAATAAATAAAATTTTCCCTTAAGCCTTTTTCGCAATATCATTTATATTAAATATTATCTTTTATTTATTTTATTTTTTAATTATTTATCGAGATATTTAGCTTTTTATTATTATTAATTTTTTTTTTATTTAAAATATATCTGTTTTTAATTTTTTTTAATGGTAATGAACCTTTTCACAATCCGTCTAAAAACATTTACAAAATGCTTAAGGCTTCTACAAATTATAAACGCCACATTTTAAAAAAAACGTCAATTTCATAAACAATAAAATTTTTATACTAAATCGTTACATCTGGCAACTGTATCTTATGGTGAGCCTGAAAATATGCAATAAAGCTACAATATTAAGTATTCGTGTTACATGGCTGGTATGTGAGTGTATGTGTTTGATATGTAAAATAAAAAGTGACTTTACTGACTGGTTTATTGTTGTCATTTTTAAAGTTTGTTATAAAATCCGGGATTTTTGTTTTTACTTTAATAAGCATCCAGCAAAAAGCAGCAGAGAGGAAGAGAGTTAGAGACATAATTTTATTTTGTTGTTGTATAGATGTGAGCATTTAGTTGCTTGTGTGCAGCATGTAGAAAAGTTTATAGTTGTTTTTTCTCAACATAATTGCTGTTGTTACATGTTGTTAGAGTTTTTTTTTCGTTTTTTGTTTTTTTTTTTTTTTTAATTTTTATGTCATCATATCATTGCGTTTTGTTGCATATTGTATCGAAAAACAACTACACAACAACAATTAAAAAGTTATTCATTTCAAATTCAAGCATACAACTACACTTAGAAGTGTATGCGTACAGAAGGGTTGTCTAAAAATCTATTTCTAGATTTCTGAAGTATATTTTGTATTTTATTTTGTTATAATTGGTACTAAAACAGTATTTGAAAATTTTGTAAAAAAATATATTCTAAAATAGCAAATTAATAATATTTTTTTTTATCTTGCTATGAAAATTGAGGAGTCACAACGTACATATAGAGTTCGCACATAACTTTGAAAGTTCATTTGTAAAACTCTCAAAAGTGCTGGTAATATTTGGTGCAAATTCCATCTACTATACAGCAAAAGCGACCAAAAGCAGGGGTGCGTTTGGCTGCAAATACAAGCAATTATGGGTGATACATATGTTAAGGAATCAGAAGCACTCGATGTTCTTGGCATAATAATTCAATGCGATGTTCGTTGGAACAAGCATATTTTTCATGTTGCAAAAGAAGCATTCAAGTGCCTAAGTTTTCTGAAACGGTGTAAGAAATACTTCACTCCATCTGATCTCCTTACTATCTATGTCGTCTTTATCAGACCGAAAATGGAATACAACTCTCATGTATGGGCCGGTGCTTCAAAGTCTATTTTGGAGTTAATCGACCGCGTACAGTAGAGAGCGAAGAAGCTCATCGGTGACAGTAGGGTATCCAGCTCTATTGACTCAGTGGAGCATCGACGCAATGTGGGGTGTGTTTCACTGTTTTATCGTTACTACAACAGAATGTGTTATTATGAAATCAGGGAACTTATTCCTGGAAACCGTAATTTTGTATGCGCAACGCGCTCTGCATCAAGAGCGCATACCTTTGTGGTCGACTGGGCAGAGAATCGCACAACGCATTACAGAGAAAATTCGTTTTTTAGCCGAACAGTTCGTACGTGGACTAAACTCCCTGCAGAGGTCTTTCCTTCCACTTTCGATGTGCAAAGATTCAAATCAAATTTCCACAAGCACTACTCCCTCTATCTCCCATCTAATTTCCTAGTTCTGGCACAATGCATTGCATAAGTAGGGGTCATCCCCTAAGTGCTGGTCCTAATTTAAAAAAAAACACTCCTTTATTATTCTACTTTTCCGGGGCACTTTATTTATATTTTTTCAATCTCCTCTATTGTGGCTCTGACTGAAATTTCTTGTGCTGATCTCTTTAACGTAATAATCTACCACTTTACCGTACTTAGCAAAGACTGCTTTATCTAGGGCTCCTTCGAGGCTCGGGTCACATTTCATTTTTTTTTAACTCAAAAGAAAATTTTATCATCTCATCTGCTTTTCCTTCTATTAATTTACGAGCAACTTTATCAACTAAGTAAACATCATTATTCAACAATTTTTTTTTTCTTATCGAGAATCGTTGAGGTCTGAACTGCTTTTTTATTTAATTTTTAAATAACTTACCGTGACAAAAATGTCATCGACTCTAAATGGGTTGAGCATTTTGAAAATTTTTAGTATTTTCTGGAAGATCTCTTTAAAAGCTTTTAACTAATTCCCAAATTTCAGAGGCCCATAACTCGAAAAATATGGGCGAGCGCCAATTGTGTTTTTTCTTATTTCTTTATTCTCTATCGACCCATATATTTGTTTTTTTTTTATTTTTTGAGTTACTTCACCGTTCCAAATGACATGGAAAAATTGAGGCAGGTTTGGTGTTGAGCTTACTGCCTCGAGGGACATGAACCGATCTTGCTGATTTTCAATAGCAAAATTTTTAATTGGCGCATTTTGATTTTCTCTAGCTCATCTAGTGTCTTGGCAAAGTTGATAACAACTCTAACGCAGACGGACAGACAAAAAAGGGTAAAACAATTTTGCAATCAAACACTGATTAAAATTTTTTTTAATTAAATTTCGCTGAAATATCGTTGAAAATTTTAAAACAAATTAATTTGCTTTTTTGAACAAAATTTTAACTTTTAAGAAAAAAAGCCAAAAAAAAGTAAAAATTTTAAAACAATATTTTTCTCGGGTACCCCTATTTTTACTTTCATTCAAACAAAATTAAACCCAAAATTCTTTATTATGCGTATTTCTGTATGTGTGAGTGTTGCAAGAAAAGAACCCCTTAGTTCATTATATCTTAATTAAAATCATATCATGAACTAGTTCAAGTCTTGAAGGTGAAAAACTGTATCAACTCCAGTCTCGTGAGTAGCTACTCAGTGAGGGTGTCCGGTGCTGGTTTGAATACTCAATATGAATGTCTTACCGCTCGAATATGCTACTTTTAATGGGCCAAACACTATTTGGATAATAATCGGTTTCAAATATCACTTCTACTAGATCACTAAGCGCTGGTTATTATAAAGCTTCTCTTAATTAAAGTCACGGTAGTAGCGTAAGGTCTTTTTAAAAATTAATCATGGAAAACATTAAAAATAATATTTTCATCATCCCTTTGAGAAATAACAAGTTGTTAAGCGTTTTTTTTTTTTTTTTTTTGCTGAAGCGGCCACTAAGAGAAAATATTTTCTCAAGTAGCAAATAATGGGTGCTTACGACTGATAATAATGTTTAAAGGGGTTGTTATGGATAGCGATTAGTTATTTTCTCAGATAAACATTTTATACTTGACATTGTTTTTTGGGTTTTCATACACGTTCAAGTGAAAGCCCTAAAAGTCAGATAAACCGGCCAGAATACAAGAAAGTGCACTTATGATAAAATCCAAAACATTTGGCTAACTTGGATTAAACAGAATTTAAGAATAAATCTTGATGGAGGTCAAAAATACTTATATGGGAAGCTAAAGAAAATATCGGTGAATTAAATAATTTGGATTGGGATTAAAGTTTTTATATCGCAAAAAAAAATTTCACTGGACTCCTAACAAGCCAATACTGATGGAAGAAACACTTATACAAACTAGGCATTAAAAGAAATAGCTGGTACAGAATTTGTGATTATAATTAAAAGAATTCCCAGCATGTCGTAACATGAAGCAGAAGATATGACTACCAGGAAAAGCACCTCCTGGAGGATGCAGATGTGTCAATTCTAAAAACCATGGCATTCCTGGGAGTCATTAGTAGAGCAGGCCTATATGAGGAGTTCCTGCTCCTAGCCGGTGGTAGTAAACTGTACTTTTGCCCCTATTAATCATTTATTTATTCATGTGTCAAATTCAAGCGATTTGGCTTGGTAATAACCTCCTTACTAAAATCCTTACTAAAGATGATGATTTAACAGAATCTAGAGATTCGTTAGTAGGTACACATAGTTTTTCACGTAAGAATAAGATTGAGGTGAATCTCTTTTTATTTGATAGAAAATTGCATCATCCATCATCCATATTTGTAGACATAAAAAAATAAAATATTTAAAAAAAAATTCAAATTTTTTTTTATCTCTAAAAATTTCTGAAAAATTATTGTAAAAACGGTAAAATTTTAGGAAAGTAAAAATATCAAATATGCAATAAAATTTTTATAAATTAAAATTTTCTGTGCACATGTCAAATCAAATGGCACAATTCCCAAATAAAAAGACCTAAAATCCCAAAATTTTAATTTTTTTACTCTTTTGCCTATAAAGTTCACATATGAACCAGGACTCACGAAATACTTTTAGCAACAGTTTGGAGTATATATAGCTTTCTTACAGCAGTCTTCTATTTCCCAACCCAGCTTTGGGATTTTAGAACATTAAGGCTAAAATCAAAATTTCAATGTAAAATAAGTCAAATTGAAGGATCTCCATTTTCTACAAGAATGATCAGTTATACACGAAATTTAGTTTAAGTGTACACACATGTAGTCAGCTTAAACAGAAATAAAAAATTTGAAAGAAAATCTTTTTCTATGCTAAAATACTCAAAACTGCAATAATTTTGGATTTTTTTTAAATTGAAAGTTGTATAATTTTTAAGCCAGGAAAGATAAAGTCTTTAAATTTTGTCCAAAATATTTTAAATTTTACCCCTAACGCCGATAAATAATTTAAAAAATCTACTAAAAATTTTACCCAATATTTTGAACAAAAAAACAGGACCAGGGTCTCGAAATTTTTAAAGTTTTTATATTAAAATGCTTACAAATCGATCATTTTAAAATTTAAAAAAACGAGATTAATGCACTATTTTGTAGATATTGACTGGGCTTTTAAGACCATTTATAATTTTCAAAAATTGAAGAATAGTCAAGCATTAGAAATATTTGCAGGTGCTAGGTACTTAATTTCGAGAACACATAGCACCGTCCCTGGGAAGTCCATGGTACCCAGCTTTAAAACTTAAGTTTAGATACTCCTCTGCTAACTCATGTGAAATTTTAATTCAATCGGCCCAGCCGAATGGCTGAGTTATTTCCAAAATATTTTGACTCACCCCATTGTGCAGCATAAAGAAATGCTTTAATATCGCAATCTGCATTCCATTTTCTTTCCATTCATCACAGCTTCTTGAGCTCTTTTATTTACGATGATTCTTAATTACGTTTCTTATAGTCAAATTATCCATACAAATATTTAAAGTAAATTTTCATTCATACAGGTAGCGTAGAAATTTAATACTTCGGTAAATTAAAGTAGCAAAAATTATATTAAATTTACAGCATAAAAATCTTTAAATCTTTAAAACTCTTTTCATAATTAGGGTCCCCTTGTTATGAACAAAGTGCTCTTAGATCCCCTAAATGCTAAAGAACAGACTATCAATTCGATTCATTTTTATGTTAGCAAAAGACTTACAAACCGCCAGACATTATTTTAGTTCTAATTGTACAAATGTGGCTTTTGTTTTCTGTGTGCGTTACAGTTATATGCATGCATGAGTGTGCTCAAGCATGCACTTATATGAGTTTTTCAGTGTTTTAAGTTCAAAATTTCACAATGGGGAGACATGTGTATTTAAATACACATGTATTTGTTGCTATTTCTATAGCTTTTCTATTTTTTTTCTACTTTTATTTAAATGTTTGTTTGTTAAGATGTTTATTTCTACATTAAGTGACAAGATAATGTGAAGCTGGAAAATAATTTTTGTTAATGAAAATAAATAAAAAGAGAAATTTACTACGTTTGGGGGAAAAAATTGAAATAAAATAACATTTCTACTGCCAGTCAATGTTTAATTGCGTGTGTGTGTGTGTGTTTGCAAGCTGGCAAGGTAATCCTATTAGTAACAGATCTGCTGTCTATCTGTCTTCTTTCAAAAAGAATTAAATTGTTGACTCAATATAAATGTTATTCATCGTAATAAATAAGAATGGGTACAATATTCTACTTTTCTTTTGATAATAATAATTTTCTCCCTTTTTTTTCTATAAATATTGCCATTTCTTTACCTTGATTCACTTTTAGAAATATCTTAATATTCAAGGATTGTTCTTTTTATGTTAAAAGAAACCTTAATACGATTGAAAAGGATATTTAATTTAACTTTTAGAATATTAAACAAATGAAATGAGATGATGAGAGATTACCAGAGGTCAAAAAGGTCAATTTCATTACTTTGATCTCAAAGTAAATTTTTGATAGAAGCTTATGAATTTTTATGATTCATTTCTTTATCTTTTTTTTTAATTTTTCTGTTCTTTAATTTCTAAAATTACATGCCAAATGATCAGTTCAGAGTAAAACCCCAGGGAAGACGTGCCGATTCAAGGATTTTATTCTTGAAAAGAGATTTATCCTACAGCATATGGCCATCACAAGTAGACTTGTAAAAAACAACTAAGAGTGCTATATTTGGCTATGCCGAATCTTATATACCCTTCATCATGTAAATAAATCCAGCATAGTGAAATGACTCCAATCAGAAAAACCAAATACTCGGATAACAGAAAAAAATAAGAAAAACATTTTTTTTTAATTTTACATAATGATGTCATCGGCTCTAAATTTAAAAAAAAAATGTATTATTGTAAAGATCTTTTCTAACACATATTAATATCCTAAAAAAATATTGTGCACAATCGTACTTTTCTTTGAGAAGTTTAGAGGTCCATAACTCGAAAAATATGAGCGAGCGCCAATATTTTCATTCGATGTTTTTTTCTTATTTTTAAAATCTCTATCGCCCCATATACTCGTATTTGTTTATTGATTGGAGTTACTTCATTATTTCAAATGATTTGGCAAAATAGAGGCAGGAGTGGTGTTTTGAATACTCCCTCGAAGGACTTGGACCGATCTTGCTGATTTTCAATAGCAAAATTTTCGAAACTATGTCTGAATATTTGCAATATTTAAATTTTCTCTAGCTCATCTGGTGCCTTGGGCAAACGGTCATTGCTCAATTGTCTTCGCTAAAGCATAATTACGGACAGATATAAGAATTGCAAGAATTTTTTAATTTTTGCAGTTTGAGAAGTACCGAAGGGCCTTCGTCCTCTACCTGCTTTCATTAACCTAAAAAAATTTTTAGGTTTAAAAATTAAAACTATATTTTTTTCAAATTCTTACTTGTGTTAATTCTAAAGATAAAAATCAAACTTTCTAAATACTCACCTGCAATTTTCCTTTATCTCTCCTTTGCTCTTAAAGATATTTTATTTTTAAGCAATAATTTAATATTTTTTATTTAACATTTACTTATCTTAGGAATATCTAAAATATTAACATTCTTAAAAATTATAATTTTTAATATACAAAAATACTTAAAATTTACAAAAAAAGCTGACAAGAAAACTTAATTTAATAAAAATTCTTAAAATAGAGAAATATTTTCAAATCTATTGCTAAAATTTAAATTAAAACTTAAATTAGAAAAACATTTATATAGACATTTACACAACGTTTAGAAGAATATTTCTAACAAATACAATTAAAATCACAATAACTTTACTAATACAAACTTATCAATCTAATTTTTGGATAAAGAAAATATTTAAAGGAATTCATTCTTACACTTAAGACAAAACTATACAAAAAAAATTATTGATGAAATAAATTTAAATAAAAATTTTCTTTTGTGTTAAACAAATATTTAAAATGTTAAGAAAAGTATTTTAAAAAATATTTTCAATAAATTTCACTTAACTCTGCTAATACAGTGAAGGTAATTTAACCATCACTTGGCCATCAGTCTTGTGTGATATACCGCTTATTGTGTAGAACAAAGCTTCTATCCTGTTCCTTAAGGTAAAATAAAAAAAATTACCGAAACTTTTGTATTTATGTGTTGTCAGTATCAAACAGAGTTGCCACTGATTTTTTCTAATTATCAAAATTGTTTAAGATTCCATTAGGTTTTAAAAGAAATTTAATTTAAAATTTTGCATGATCTTTAAAGAACATTTATTATAAATTATTTTAACTGCTACATTTTGAACTTTATCTCTAAAAAATAAAAATTAAGCACTAAAATCTCTAAAATGGCTTGAACAGCAACGCCGTTCAATAAAAAAAATGGTTGCAAATGTGTTAATAGAAAATCTTGTAGGTTAAATTCCGGTCACTTATTTATAACTATGAATTTTTGCTAAATTATTTTTTTAAAAATTGCCCCTGCACTTATTTTGTAAAATATTTCTTTGTCTTCTAATGCTACCCCTATGAATTTGTTTTAAAACACTCTTAAATTATTATCAAAATTTAAAAGTTGTAAAAATGTAAAACATAATAATTGAGTATAAACAGGCATTAGAGTATTAAAGACGAACTGGCAAAAAACAAACATTTCAAATTATCTGTCTCTATCGACTATAAACAAAACTTAAACACGCAATTTTTAGTATTTTTATTTTTTCAGTTGCTACAGTTTTATGATCCAACAAAACCGCACAAAAATTCTACAAACTTTTTGTTAAGTTTTTGTGGGATTGAAATTTGGCTGGTGAGGGATGCTAAAAGTATAAAAGCCATTTCATGTGGCTTAAGTCTGTTGTTGGAATCCTTTATTTCATCAAAGGCACGTAGTCTGACAGGTGTTGAAAGAAATCCCAGTAGCAAAAGTTAGTTGGAAAATATGTGGTTATTAATTTTCTTCTTTGATATCTTTTAAAAAGTTTAACCAAATTTTCTTTGTTATAAAAGTGACGTGAAAAAGATAGTTTTTTTTTAATGCGAAACATAAACTTCAAAGTTTTTTAGTTAATTACCCAAACCACTTTCACTAATTGATATTTAAAAAGGGCGTGAAAACTAACCCGCAAGTTAAACATTCATAATTGTCAACAAAGATGCCATTCCATTGTCAATCCAGCCATCAAATTAAGATTTATCGCTTATGCAGATGATTATTTCAAAAGTAATAAAAGTATAAATGCGGATTTCTAAAGCACAATCATCAAGAGCTATCAAACACTTCTCCTCTTTGAGGACCTTGGCACTCGCAATAAAAATTTGTTTACATAAAAGTATAATCGGCTTTTAATGGGTTAAGTATTTAAAAAAATTAATTTCCTTAAAGATCTCATCAAAAGCTTTTAAATGATACCCATATTGACCATATTGACAATCGAAAGTTTTTTATGAAAATTTCAGGGGCCCATAACTCGGAAAATATGGGCGAGAGCCAATTTTTTCAATTGATGTTTTTTTTCTTAACTTTTAGTTCTCTATCGCCCTTTATTTATTTTTTTTATTGAAGTTACTACTTGATATAGAAAAATTAAGGGTAGGCGTGGTTTTTTGCCCGCTGCATCGAAGAACATGGACCGCTCATGCTGCTCTTCAATAGCACCTTTTTCGACACTATGTCTGATCGATTGGCGTACTTAAAATTTTTTCTAGCTGATCTAGTGCTTTGGCAAACTTGATTTCAATACTAACACGGACGGACAGACGGACATCGCTCAATCGACATCGTTATGCATAAGAAGTCAGAATCTATCTATGGGGTCGGAAATGGATATTCTAGTAATTACAAACGGAATGACAAACCTTTTTTCAACATTTTGTGGTAATGGGTATAAAAAAATATTGCCAGACTTTTGTTTTTAGCGACATTTTTTTTATTAAGATAAACATACAAATATCTGCTGTTAGAAAAACGACAAATTATAAAAGGTACAATGTAACATTAATCAGGGACAGTTCAGCCGCAATCAATTCCCTGAAAGATGTGTATCTACCACATCGAATCCGGGGATTCTTGAATGCGATCGAAAAAAAATTCAACAGTCACCCATAAATAGGTGGTGGTTTACCCTTGTTAACTGTGTTACAAATAAACCAGCAAAGAAGGTATCAATGCTTTATGATGGTGCCAATGACACTTACAGCGCCATCCCCATTTCTGCTTGCGGGCGTCCTATCCACAATGCTTCTTATGATCCGAGCCCGAGTCATATAATCTAATGAATTGACTTGCTAAGCTGTAACAACAACCTGTCTCTTATTACATCAAGGAGAAACGCCAATAGTCTGTGGATGCTGAGAGTGCAAATACGTGACTTTTTCATCGCTGTAAGTGACCACTGACTACTTGGAACCCATGCGTGTAGGATGGATCTCATATACAATGACTTTTGAAGAAGTTCTAAAAAAGAGAAAGAGAAGAAGACCCTCGAACATCTTATCTGTTTATGCTTTGCCTTGCACCGATATTATGGAAGCCTATCCGGAGTTTCATCTTGACTCTACCCAGTTCCTTCTGTAGGGGCTGTGACTAGTTGTGTAATCCATTCAGGGTTGTAGTGATTAATTGCTTATTCCTTATGAAGAATACATGGACTATGTTATATAGCCGTGAAGCTGGTTGACTATAAAAAGTAGTAATTAAATTTATCTTCCGCACGTTACTGCTATTTTCTTCTAAATCTATAAAAAAAAATAATTTTAAAAAACCGAGCTCCTCTTAATGGAATTATTTCCTATTGGGTCGAGTTGTTGAAGCACCAATTAGCCGTGGATGTGATGGCTAAACGTTATTTACAAGCATTTTCGCATTTTTCTTATCATTTGTGTGCACTTCTCTGATTTTGAAGCTCTTGAAGTATTTGAAAAACTCATCAAATTTAATGGTAAACACGTGTTAAATCAAATTGTTATTTCTGCTCTAGACAATTTAATTTGATGTTGTAGCCGCAATCACGACCATAGAAAATATTCATTGAAGTTTTTTTTGTTTTTTGTTTTTTCAAAAGCTTTAGAAAAGGTAAAGAAGTTTAAAATTTAAAAGGTTTTTAAGATTTGTCGGATTAATTATTTCTTCTTTTTTTTTTAATTACAGACATTAAGATGATAATAAGAAGAAGATAAAAGAGAAATTTATATGTGAAAATTTAAATTCTTTTTACAGAATTTATTTCAATATTAAAATAATATTGAAACTAAGCAGAAAAATCGAGGAGAAAAATCGTCATAGAATTTGAAAACTGGGTAAAAGGAAAAGATTGTCAACAAATAGTTTTTTTTTTTTTGGAAAATTCTGAAGAAACCTACAACTCTGAAACCAACAAAAAATGTGTTTGACTTGGAATTTGAATCGATTATTCCCGTGTATTGCAGAGTTGACCTTAAATCAATATGAAAAAAATTAAAAAAAAAATATTAATTTGGCAATTGATAGACAACTTTATAACTGGCAAATGGTGGAAATAATTTCACATGTCTGAAGAGGTAAATAAAATCCGGCGCCAGTTTTTAACTATCATGAATTTTAACAGAAAAAATTTTTTCATAATTAAAAAAAATCAATTAAATTGGTGAAAAGTATGAAGTTGAAAACAAAAACCGTTCAGAACAGATAAAAACGCTATAATAGTAAAAAAAACAATCACAATTATAAAACTATTAAAAAATTACAAAAATTAATAAATATACAATACCAGCATAATATTACTAAAAAATAAAGTCAAACGGAAAAAAATTGTTAAAATAAAATTATTTTAAATTTAGAAATATACAAAATTTTTAAAAACGCTAAAACTTTGATAGAAACCTCGAAAAATTCAAACTAAGAAAACAAACTTTTATATGAGCCGGTTGTTTTGAAAGTGGCATAAGTCACTTTTCCAAAAAAATAAAAGAAAGAAATTTAAATGTTAAGCTCTTCTACGATTTTATATTAACCGAAGTTTTTGTTGGGAAAAAAGTATCCGAGATAAAAACGCAGGTGAGTCTTTTTGAGATTTAGCCTCAATAATTATAGAAACTTTAAAATGAGCAAAATGGCAAAGGAACTTATGCCACTTTCAAAATAAACGACTCATATATTAAATCGCCCACACAACCAAAATTGGTAAAATAATTTAAGAAATTACTAAGCCGATAACAAAAATTTGAAGTATCAATAAAAATCTTAATAATTGTAAAAAATCACTACAAAAAAAAGTTTACAAAAAAATACACAAAAACTGCAGAATTGGGACAACAAACATCGACATTTTAAGAAATAAAAATTACTGTAATTAAAAAATATCACAAAAAAAAACGAAAATCTTCTTTTTATGGGGATACCCTTTAATTGTTAGATTTATTTTGGTATTGCCTTTTGCTGCTGGGAGCCACAATTATACGCAGTTTTCTTTTTTTACCCTTTACGATTTATAATACACGTAGAAATATTTTTGTTGTCTGGGGCACCCTTTAATTTTTAAAATTATGTACTGTTTTTATAACAAGACCAATCTGTAAGCACAAAAATTAAAATCTTCTTTTCATACCCTTCACCACAAAAAAGTGGAAAAAGAGTGTATCTAAGATTGTGATTCCAATCCTTCTGTCCATCCTTGTTAGTGTTAAAATCAACTCTGCCCAGCCAGAGAAAATTTAAATGCACCAATCGATCAGACATAAATTCGAAAATTTTGCTTTTGAAAATCAGCAAAACCGCGCCTGCCAATCAAAAAAAAAAAAACAAAAAAAAAAACAAATATATGGCGCGATAGAGTAATAAAAAAAATAAAAAACATCAAGTAAAAAAATTGGCGCTCGATCATATTATCCGAGATGGGCCTTTGAAATTTTCGTAGAAAACAACGATTGTGAACTTTATTTTTCTAGATATCAATATTGGTATCATTTTAAAGCTTTTGAAAAGATCTTTTAGAAAATGCTAAAATTTTTAAAAATGCTTAACCCATTAAAAGCCAGTGAAATTTTTTACATAGTACGATCACGATCACTTTACTTTCGAATATGAAAAATTAATATAATAAAAACTCTATGAAACTCCAATATGAAAAAAAGATGAATGGGCTAAACATTTGATAAATCGACGAATTATAAGACCCGTTAACAGTTAAAGACGAAAATTTAATTGTACTATAAAATTTCAATAGTTCCAATAGAAAGTAAAACTCTAAAAATCATGCTGAGCTTGGGAAACTATTTGCCTTATAAGACTCGAAAGCTATAAAGAATTAAAGATTATTACTGTTCGGTGTTAAATCTTTTATAGATTAAGAAAGTATGATGACACATATTTTTGTTTTTTAATTAAAACTGATGAATTTCTTCTTTATGTGGTCTTTCCTAATTTCAGTTCTGCATGAAACCCACCACACAATTGGATTTTCTGCTACAATTTATAAAGTATTCAATGCTAAATATTTATTTTGACCTTGTTTTTTTTTGTGAAGTCTTTCACTGTGCATAGTTTTATTTACCAGAAAGATTTGAAGGAAGGTTTTGTTGTTTGGATTGGATTTAAAGGGACTGAAATAATGATAAATTTGTACTAAAATTATTGATGTTTGTTTTCCGGTTTTTTTTTAGATTTTGTGATAAAATTTAAATCGATTAAATATTTAATACATCTTAAGCCTCAGGAAACCTATTTTTGAAATATTTTTAACAGCACCACAACGTCTTGCTGCTTTTTTCAAATTTTCTGGGATTCGAACTTACGTCCCTTTAAATATGTAACGGCTTCTGTTCAGTAGGCTTTTTATATACATAAAAATTTTAATGATTTTTAGCATTAAAATATATTTACATTTAATATTTCAATTTCTTTAAAACTTTTTATGAATAATAGAAATATTAAATAGGTATTTGTATGGGTGTTTCTACAAATTAAGTAGATTTTTAAATTATTAAATTAAATTTTCTTTAGTATTAAATTTAGCTTCTTAAGGATTTTTGAAAAAATATTGAATTTCTAATCGAATACCAGAAATTTTGAAATTTAGGCGTATGGGCGATTCCATGAATCTGAAAAAATTTTAAAAATTTTGCAACTTTTTATGGACATTTTTTTCATTTTACAAAGATTTAAATGAGAGACAGTAAAAGAAAGCTTTAGGAGCAGTGTTGTTAGAATAATCTTACTAAATTACTGCAATATTCGATGATATCTGCACTACTAAATTAAAAGTTTCACTATGAACATTATTCTGTTGGACTCTCATGAACTTCATTAAGGTAACAGAGATTTTAGGAAGCTGTCAAGGCATTTAAAGAATTGAAATTTTTTTTAGAATAAATTTTATATTATTTACTTAATAATACTGATCACTTGTAAAAATAACTCCAAGAAATACTGCTTTCTTCAAACACTAAATCGAAATTACATTTGTTGTTAAATAAATATTTTAGACCTGTTTGAAATCACTTGCTTTGGTTCATTTCTAGCTGTTGCTTTAAAATCCATTAAACTAAATTTTTTTATCTTTTTTTTTTACATATTTCACTGCAAACTTGTATCTGTAGAGGCCATACTACTGGGTGAATACAAACTATTGTAGCTGATATCCGAAGACTCTGAACCCTGATCCAGCATATCCATCAAGGCATTGATGTAAGTCTGAGCCATTTGTAAAGTTTCAAATTTGGAGAGTTTCTGTTCTAGCGAGGGAGCCGGTACAACTTCTCTTAAACGATCGAAGGCCTCATTTAATCCATTCATACGTTTACGTTCACGTGCATTAGCTGCTTGTCGTCTTTTCTTAAGCACCGTGGGACTAAGAGGATTTGTGGAATTTTGTAAAGTCATCTTTTTAGCACTTGAATTTGTTTTCTTTCTTTTCTTATCGCATTTCGTATTAAATTCTGTATTTTTTATTAAATTATAATCATTTGTTTCAGTTGTAAAAGTTGAAATATTATTTATCGCTTGTGAGTGGCACTGATGTTCTGTATTTATGGGGGGATTTAGATTTGTGTTTATAGGCCAGGTATCCATGTGTGTGTATATATTGTTGTTGATATAGTTATTGGCTGATTGATAATTTGGACTACCCATGTAATGGGTGGAACTATCATCTTCTGCAGAAGATGAATAAATATAATCCAAGGGCGTACATTTATAGGACACTGTATAATTTTCACTTAAATTCATATTTTTAATATTTTCGTTAAATTTTTTAAAAGTTTTAAGTCACTTTTCGATATGACTTTTACTATTTATTTATGCTTAAACGATCTTAACAATACAAAGGTCTTGTTGTAACTAATCATTTCTTGAACAAATTTCTTTGTTAACTTTCAACCTAAACTCATCATTCAAATCGTAATTCATTTTAGACATTAAATTCCTTCAAAAAAAAAAAATGAAACTAAAATAAAAAGCGTCAGTTGTTTAAATTGTTTTTAACATTTAAAATTTTTACAATTAGACCAACTGTTCACTGTTCTCCTCTCTTCTGTTGTATTCAGTTTTGTGTTGTTCTATTCTAAAAATGACCATGTGTTGCCAACATTGGCTCGTGATCAACACGAGTTATAACTGACGTTCATTGCTGTGTCTTCTTTCATTAAATTATAATCTTTTAATATTATCAGCCACATTTTATTCATTTTCATTTACTTATTTATTTGTTCGACCCTTTTTAGCTTTTGCTCTTTCTAGTTTTAGCAAAAGAATAAATAATTTTACCTTTGAAGTTCGTCTTGTAACTGACCAAATTTTTGTTGTCTCTTTGCAAATAGTCCTGTTAAAAAAATGTAAGTGCATAAATTAAATAAAAGGAATCATCATCATTAACATACTAAACCATTAAATTACGCTCGTTTTTAAACCGAAGAGTCCTTTCGTTCTGGGCGAGGGTGTTGCTAAAGACGCAAAGTTAAAAGTAGGGTTGATTATTTCTTTTTTTTTTTGTGTTTTTTATAGAACGAGTAGCTTCTTTCTCCCTACAAAAACAACAATACTAAAGAGCAACGGTTTTTGTGTTTAAAGGAAATTTCTTACACTTATTGCCCTAGGTTTGGAGTGTCACCCCAAGTCATGTTAAATTAAATATTTTACGAGTGTCAATGTATGATAAGAAGTGTCAAAATGTGCACTGAAAGAAAAGTCAGTTGAAAGTAAAGCTTTTGATATTAAAAAAATAGTAAGACGTTTTCATTGATTATCACATATTTTAAGAAAATTTTTAGATTTTTATAAAAAGAGCAATTTTTAAAGGATTTTATTTATATATTTATTTATTTTTTTTTTTTTTTTTTTGTGATAGAAAAATTTTAATTTAATTTTTAAATCAATTTTTTTGACAATTAAAATTTTTAACAAAAAATATACTTTTATGAAAAATCTGCCTTTCCTTTAAAAAAAACGTCATTTTATGAAAACGGTGATTTTCGGGACCAAATATACTTTTTTCCGATAGAAAAAAATTTTTTATTTAAAATGGTAAGAAGAAAAATATTTGGGACAAAAAGGAATTAAAAATTTATATTTTGCCCTTTTCCTTTCCCTTTATAAATATATTTTCCTTTTATTATATTTGATTTGATAAGATTTTTTTTTTTTTTTTTTAGTAAAAATTAGTTTTTTTAAGTAAAAAGAAACTTTTTGCACAAAAAAAGGACTTTTGGTACAAAAAAATAATTTTTGTCAACATAGACATCTTATAAATTGCTCTTTTAGGAAACAAATGGATCTATAAAAAATAATATCTTAAAAGTGCCTTTTAACAAGTGGGACTTTTTGTGAAAAATTGTACTTTTTTTATTTAGAAAATTTTTGAAGTAAAAATACTTTTTCTAAAAATCGAATGGCATTTTTATAAAAATGTAAATTTTGGAAAAAATAAGTAGAATAAATAAGCGATATTCAGAAAATGATTAATATAAAATATATTTTTTTTTAGAAAAAAATGATTTTGTAAGACGAAAAATGTTTTTCTAAAAAAAAAATTTTCTATAAAGATACTGTTTAAGAAAATTTATATTATTTTTAATATTTTCTATTGATTTGTTGTATTTTTATTGATATTATTTAAAATTTTAAAAGTGATTTGTTTTGAAGCAAGTAATTTTTGTAAAAAAAATTATTTCCGGTTTTTTTCTTTTTGTTCAGAAATCGTTTACTCTTTACATTTTTCTAAGTGTTTTTAAATTTCACAAAAAATTAATTACTCCTGCTTTCCCTTCATATAATTCCCTTAACTCAATTTTTTTCGTAAAGGACTCATTGCCAAATTGCCGCTATCATTTATACTGATCATCATTAAATTGCACTAACAACAACAAAAATAAAACAATAGCAATATAAATAATACTCCAGTCAATAACAATGTCATCATCAAACATATAATTTGTAACTTTTATGGTTAAAAGTACAAAGGCAACAAACATAATTTTACATGCTGACAGACCTAAAACCGTTTAAAATTTAACCAAAAAAAAAAAAATATCTAAAGTCGTACTGACTTTAAATAAATTTTAACAACTATAAAAAAAACGCACGCACACACACATTAACAACTAACAGTGCAACAAAAACAAATACATGTTTCATAAATAGTTAAATTAAACCCCTAAAAAAATTTCTTTTTTTTATAAAATTTTTGGTTTTCTTTTCTTTTTTGTACGGGAAAATGTTAAACCAAAATACAACACAAAACTGACCATATGTTGCAACGGGAGGGATGCACCAAAGAATACAAGAACCAAAAAAAAACATCAAAAAAGGACAACTCAAGCATATGTTATGGCACGAGGACAAATGCACACAAACACACACACACAAATACAAACACAATGTAGTAGAAGTTCAAAACTGTTAACATTGCAAACAAACACCGGTAGTCACGTTGATCCTGCACACTCGAATACTTTTAAAGAAACAACATTCTTTTGAACAAAAACCAGAAACGAAGTAAAGGCAACCAAACCAAATCGAACCAAACCAATCCAAACAAAAAAATTAAAACAAAAAACTACTTTAATATCCAACGCAGGCACATGCACATACACACACATTCAAAAACATAATAGAAACAACAGGGACTGGCAAGCAATTTTTTAAGGTCAAATGCAACCGCAACATGTTGCAACTAACGAGAATAACAAAAACATCAAAAAATGTTATTGGATGAAGGAGTTCAATAAGTCAAAGTTTTGTGAACAGCATGAAAGTCGATTTGAAACAGCGAGAAATTAAACAGCAACGTGCTGGCATTAAAGGCATTTTAAATAATTTTTCCCATAAAGTGTTTGCAAGAACTTTTGAAGCATCTCTGAAAAAGTCTATTTAAACGCACTGATGCTCAAATGAAAAAATAAATATTTTATACCTAAGAAAGATTAATTTATAAAAAAAGAATTAAATTAAAATAATAAAAAAATTTATTAAAAAAAATCTCATATTTTAACAAAAAAAAACTTTTTTTTGCCTTTAAGACAATCTAAAGCTTTAACATTGAATTTCCTTCTTATATAAAGTCAAGTTTATCATAAGCACAAAAAATATGCTGTAAGAAAAGTTAAATAATAAATAATTTCTATTCACACAAAAATTTATCCATCGAAAAACAAAAACTGTTTCCTTTATCTATTATTTCCCAAAAAAAAAACAAAAAAAAATTCTTTTACATTAAGAAAATATTTGCACGCAGTTGTTTTTCGCTTAAAGTCGCTTTCCCCCAAAGTGATTCATAATTCTTTAAAGCATATTTCAAACACTTTTTAACATCCACAACACTCAAGTTTTCTATTTTAGCCCGTTTTCTCACAAAAGTGTAAAAAGGGTAAATTTAAGTTTTTCCCTCCGTTTGTAATTTTTACAATATCCATTCGATTGAGCAATGTCCATATGCCATTCTGTCCGTCTGTGTTGAAATCAACTTTGCCAAGACACTAGAGGACCTAAAGGAAATCAATCAGCCGTAGTTAAAAAAATTTTGCTGTTGAAAATCAGCAAGATCTGTGCATGTCCTTCCAGACAGCAGGCAGAACACTACGCAGGCCTCTAATTTTCCATAAACATAATTTGGAAAATATCTAGTTACGTGAAGTAATTCCAATCTAAAAAACAAATATATTGATTGATACAGAATTAAAAACTAAAAAAAAATATAAACATCAAGTGTAAAAAATGACTCTTGCCCATATTTTCTGATTTATGGGCCTCCGAAATTTTCATAGAAAGTTCGATTGTCAACATGGTCAACATGGTTATAATATAAAAAAAAGTTTGAAGTGACCTTTTAGGCAATACAAAAAAATTTTTAAATTGCTTTACCCATTAAGAGCCGGTGACATCTTTATGTAAAATAATATATAGCAATTCTTTTCTTTTTTTCTTATTTTTCAATTTGAGTTACTTTACTTAACTAGATTTACATATATGGTGATGGATATACAAGATTCGGCATAGCCATAGCAGTCCTACTTTTTTGTTATCTTAAAAAAATCTTTTTCAATTTTCATAGAAAATAGTTTATATATCAAAAAATATTTTAAAGTAAAAACATAATTTAAAAAAATACAGTTTTTCACTTAAAATCAATAAAAATAACATTTTTTCATAAAAAGCAAGTTTTTTACAAAAATTCCTTTAACCCTCTTAAGTTTTTACTATAGTAATTTTTCATAAAACTTCCTTTTAAATAAGACATATTTTCAATAAAAATTTCCTCTTTTTTTAATAATTTTTCATAAAAAATCTTTTTTATAAAAATTACACTTTCTTACAAAAAATTTTTTTTTATAAGATCAACAAGTTTTACAATATACGTAATGTAAGGTGTTTGATGCGAATAATTTATCTTGTTTTCTTTGGAAAACGTCCACATAAATTTGAAAAATAATTTTTGTTAATAAAAGTTAAATTAAAAAATGAACCAAAGCCGAAAAGTTAATTTTAATTGATTTATAAAGATCACTGTTTTTACAATCGAGCGTTCTTTTCATATAATCGCAACTTTGAATAAAAATTTACTTTACAAATATTTACTTCCTTTTTTAGAACAAAATATTTTTATCACAAGAACTCTCCTTTTAGCAAAAGTATTTTTTATAAATTCTTCCTTTTAAACTAAAATTATTTTTTCAGAAAACTTTTTTTTTATAATAAGTAATTTTAATTTTTAAAGCAAATTTATTATTATAATTATTGTTATTATTATTATTATTTTTTATAAAAACTCTATTTTTATTAAAAGTAATTTATTACTTAAACCTCAAAAAATAGTTTTTTCATAAAAACTACATTTTTTCAAAATAAAGTTATTTTTCCATATAAACTCCTCTCTCTTAACAAAAATACAATTATAAAAAGCACCTCTTTAATATAAAATCCCTACTTTCTTTTAAATATTTTTTTTTCTTTCTTTGAAAAAATTGAAACTTCATAAAAAAACTTTTTTTATACAACAAATTTCCTTTCCAAAAATATGGTTCTTTTTGCAACCGTAAATTTTCTTAAATAACTTTACTCTTTTTCTGAAATTATAATCTTTTAAGTTAATCTTCAACGCCATATATTTGTGTGACTTCAGAACATTTTATGTTGTATATTCATGCATTCCTTTTACTGCATCAATTTTATTGTTTTTTTTTTTTTTTTGCTGTTTTGCTTATTCTGTTGCGTTGCACACATCTGTGTCTGCTACATTGTGTTGCAAAATAATAATAAAGAAAAAGAACAAGGACAAGTAAGAGCGCTATATTTGGCTATTCCGAATCTTATTTGCCCTTCATCATGTATGTAACTCTAGTTTGGTGAAGTAACTTCAGTTAAACAACAAATTTTTGGGGTGACAGAGAATTAAAAAATAAGAAAAAAAATAATTAAGTGCTTAATACAATTCTGCATAAAAATGTCATCGGCTCTTAATGGGCTAAGAATTTTTAAAAAATGTTTGTATTGTATGAAAGATCTCTTTAAAAGCTTTTAAATGATACCCCTATTGACCATATTGACAATCAAACTTTTTTATGAAAATTTCAGAGGCCCATAACTCGGAAAATATGGGCGAGCGCTAATTTGTTCACTTGTTGTTTTTTTCTTATTTTTTGATTCTCTATCGCCCCATATATTCGTTGTTTTTTTCTTTTGTTGATTGGAGTTACTTCATTGTTCAAAATCATATGGAAAAATTAGAGACAGGCGTGATGTTTTGCCTGCTGTCTCGAAGGACTGGAATGACCTTCAAATTTTCGGTATCAAAATATTCAAAACTATGTTTGATCGATTGGCGTATTATAATTTTCTCTAGCTCGTCTAGCCCTGGCAAGTTTGATTTTAGCCAAAACAGGGATAGACAGGCGAGCAGACGGACAGACGGACAGACGGACATCGTTCAATCGACTACGCTATGCATAAGGACTCAGATGGATATTGTGGAAATTACAAACGGAATGATAAACTTAGGGCGCAAAAATGTAGTTTTGTTTATATGATTCATCTGCACTCTGTTGTTCAATTGTGACTCTTATCCTGTTACTGGAGTGTATGTTTTGTGGTTGTTTTTTCGCTACCGTAAACCAATGAAAACATTTTAATGAAAAATCTTGCAATAGCAACAAAATAAGAACAACAATAACAACAACAAAATCCTTTAGAACAAAAACATTGTATCAATTTTATACAACAACAAAAAAAGCTCTCGAAATATTAAAATGTAAGGAATTTAATGTTGATTGATATTGAAAAACAACACACACACGCACTTACAAAAAAATATTTAATGAAAATCCATGTGACTCCAAAAAGGAAATTTTTTAATTACAAAATAAACAAAGTATTTATTAATTATTAATTATATTAAAAAAAAAAGAAAAATTAAACGAGCACAGTGAGGGATTTAAAAAAAATTATAGAAATTAATTTGTAGGTTTTAAAATCTAAATGGCTTTCAGCTTGAGTGCTTTTGACTGGGACTGAGCCACATTTACCTAGAGTTTAAGTGAATACGATAAATACATTTCCCCAACTTAATTTTATGAAAAACTTTGCCACATAGACGGATCGCCTTATTAATCAAGGGAGAATATCGAATTTTTAAATTTAAATGTTTATTTTTTTATTTTTTAATTTTTTTTATCTACTTCAATCTAGATTTATGCCAGCAGCAGAACCAAAATTCTTCAAAGAATACTAGTTAAAAAATAATTTCTTGGTCAAAAATTTCTGGTAAACTCATTTACATAAATGTATCTAAAAATGGTGTGACCCGGTGTTTTGGATTTTTTTTTTTTTTGAGAATTGTGGGACTTATACATCAGTTTACCTTTTAAATGTGTAAATTACTTCTCCTAATTGTTATCTTTCATTAAGAATTCTATATCTTGAATTGTAACGTATAATAATTACTTGATTGCTTTGTTGACCTGAGTTCATATCCCAGCCCAAGCGTTTTTAACATTAAATTTTCATAAAAATCTTTTGCTTTTTTTGTTTTATTTGTACTCTTAGACTAATAGCGTAAAGTAGAGTCAAAGTAAACACAAACGAAACAGCCTTTTTCAGTGTTGCCATAAATAAATAATTTTACAAACGTTCATATATGATATAACGTAAATTTTAATTTTATTAATATTAAATACAAGAAAAAAATAGAATAAAATCTACTTATTTAATTTTAAATATAATATAAATCTTTACATTTGGCAACACTGTTTGAATTAAAATACATCACTAATGTAATAAAAAATCTTTTGTTCTAACAGGGCTTAGAAAATGTTAAATTTATTTCCTTATTTAAACTTATTTTTACCAAAAGTTCTCTTCTGCAGTTTTATTGTACAATTTTCGTAGCTAAATCTTGATCGCTAAAAAGCTTAAAATAATTACGGTAAAAAGTGTTGCAAAGTAGCGTTTTTAGCCAAACATCGTTTAATAGATTTTTTAGATTTTTGACGATGGAAATTTAGCTTTAGTGATTTACAGAATAAGGCTGCTGCTCACTACAATTGGTTTTTGTTTGTTTGTTTGTTTGTCAAAACCTTTTAACAGATCCTATTAAATGTTTGATGATGTAAAGCAGCTTAAAATGATATAAATCACTGTAAGTCTAGAACATGCTTGCAAATACCACATGACCACAAGAAACATCTCTTTAAATTAAATAAAACAAATGCAGTTCACAGCAGTTGTAACCATTGCTTTAGCTTATGAGAAGCCGCACCAGGGAAAACATTCTGTTCTATGCATTTGCAAGTCCTGTCCCAGTACCTCTTTTATCATGAGGTATCTACTTTGAAACTTTATCCCATTAAATTCTATCCCTAGTGTTCTTTATATCACTCGTTTTAAAAACGTTTAAAACTTTCAAAGAACTCTTTTTGTAAAAATTTATTTAAAAAAGGAATGTTTCAAAATAATATAAAAAAATATAATTGGAAAGTTTTATCTTTAAATCTTAAACTGCTGCATATTAACCTGTTTCCGGTTGTTTTTCTCTCTCATCAATCTTTTATAATTTTCCTAACAACCATAATCCCTCTTAATATGGGGCAATAATCCTTTTTTATTCCGTTCCTCAAAGTAAACATCATATTAAAGGAATAAATTGAAAAATAACAAAATCTTGTCTTGACTTCAATAGATGATTTATGAAAAATGCATCTTTATGCTACTGTCTTTGCATTAAAGGGTTTTCAAACAGCTGAAAATAAGCTTTTCTTTAACATTTATGGCTTTTCATCATCCCACAACAAACAAACAAACAGAAAGGAAGGATAATCATAATATGTAGGCATGTGTGAGTGTGTATAAGTGAGTGTACGTAAGTACCTAAGTTGATGTGTGATTAAATATGTAAATCACAAAAGACTTATATTCGCAATAATGCCATGATACCAAATATTTGCTTCTACTTAAGCACAAAATTAGGACAGTGGCAATTCTTAAATGGTTCAAAAAAGAGTTTCATAAAAATAATTGCCTGTTACAAGCTAAAAAAAAGTCAATGTTTATCACTATAAAAATATATTTAAGTAGATTATTTTTAAATACATAGAAAAAAGTGTTTAATGCAATTAAAAACTTAAATAATTTTCATATAAAAATTTAATTAAATATTTAATTGGCTCAATTATTTGGTTTATTAAGAAATAAATGCAACATTTTCTAATTAAACAACTTTTAAAGTCAATTGTATTTTTAATTAAATTTTAGTGAAATAATTCCACAAAAAAAAACGAATCTTAGAGTAAGAAAAATTAAAAATAAGAAAACAAATATGTATTTTATATAATTTTATATAAAAATGCCACTGGCTCTCAATGGGTTAAGCATTTTTAGAAAAATTTAACATTTCCTAAAAGACTTTTTTCAAAGGCTTTTGAACGAGACCCATATTGTTATCTTAAAATATATGCAGCACAATTGTACTTTTCTATGGAAAGATTTGAGGCCCATAACTCGGAAAATATGGGCGATCGCCAAAATTTTTACTTGATGTTTTCTTTCTTATTTTTTGATTTTCTATTGCTCCATATATTTGTTTTTTTATATCGGAGTTACTTCATTCTTCCTCTTTTAAATTATGTTGAAAAATTAGAGGCAGGCGTGGTGTTTTGCTCACTGCCTCAAAAAGAAATGGACCTATCTGGCTGATTTTCAATAGCAAGAAGTAAGTAAAATCGATGTTTTTGTTTAAAATATATTTTTATTATAATAACAAAATGAAGTGATACCTTATTTAAATCAATGTTTATCATTGGCCACTATTTTGTCCCATCTTTTTGAAACAACATGGATTCCTTGCCAAAAGAACCAGTAAGTTTTGAGATATAGAATGAATCAAGCCAATTTTTGTTACACTGTCCTGACGCGAAGCTTAATCCACTAAAGGCGTTCTGCATTGATCTTTACAAATGGTAGTCAGAAGGGGCAAGGTCCGGGCTAAAAAGCGGGTGAGCGAAAACTTCCCATCCACTATTTTGCAGATAGTGTTTGACTGGTCTTGCAACATGTGGCAGAGTGTTGTCATGATGGAATGCTATGTCGTCGTGTTTGGACTAATATTCTTGTCGTTTTTTGTTGATAGCTCTCTTCAAGCGAATAATTGCCTTCGCCTGACCTTCCTTATTCCACTTGACTTCATGGATATTCGGCTTCGATGTTGATCTGACTGGTTGCTCAGGCTTTACGTATAACTTTTTGCTTTGGTTCATCAATGTATCAATTTTTTATTACCAGCTACAAAGCAAAATTTACTTCCTTTTGTTGCGTTCAAGTATCACTTTCGACATTAAAAATTGCCTTAAAACATTCCTCGACTTCAATTCATATGGGACCCAATTATGTTCGCTTTTGAATGAATCCCAAAGCTTTTAAATGTAGGGAAATGAATTGTCGTTATATCTTAATTCAATTATGTACATATACGCAGAGTTAAATTGCCTTTGTATTGTTTCATTTTCTGTCCGTAATTCGACACAAGGGCGTATTTTATCGCATTTAAGGGCAATCTAAGTGGTTCCCTTAGTGGGCACAATTCAGGATTAATTTATTTGCTTCGCAAGTAATGGATACTCAAAGCGGGAACTTATTTTTAATTTTAAATGATATAAATACAGGATGCTGCAGTTTAGATGGACTATAAATCTATAATTATTTTCATGACCTGAGTTCGAATCCCAGCGACTGCAAATTTAGCAATATTAAATTTTAATATCTTGCACAGCCTATTTTCGACGATATTAGTCTTGATAATTAAATAGTCGGCGAATAAACCAAATACGAGTAATAAAAAGCGCTGGTTGCGGGAATAAAAATTAAGTGCAGGTTCAGTCTTGCAAAAATGAAAGCTTTTTATTTATCACTCTTCTTCACCACCTATCTTTTTCACTCCGCTTCTTTCTAAAATTTTATTGACTTTAAAAGTAAAGCAGGCCATTTTAAAGATATATGAATGATATCCAAAGATCGAGGTTTTTTTTTTTTGTTTTTCCTCACATTTAAGCTTTTTTGCTACAATAAAAAACCATTCAAATAAACGCCACCTTAATAAATAAAATACAGTTAAAACAATATGCATAAATTTAAAAATAATATCTATAATTCTACTATAATTTTATGCATATTTAGGAGATAAATATATTTTATGGTTTTTTGTTTGCTTCTTAAAAGGATAGAGAAAGAAAGAGAGAGAAACAAAATTTTTCTGTTTCATAAAAATGCACAAAATATTCAAGGCCTACATATATTACTTTCAATTCCAATGGCTTTAATATTTAAAATGGAATGTCAAATTATAACACCATTTTCTAGCAGCATTAATGCCACACCAGTTTAAAATAAGAAAAAATATCTTCAAATGTGTTTTAAAAGGATTTGATTTGATTTTCCGCTTCTACATTTTATTCTCAATGACAGCATGATAAAGATGTGCAAGAATTTTCTGCATTAATTTTTTTATTTTCGTTTGTGTAAGTCATATCGTGACTCCCGTTTAAGATGACTGAAAATGTTAATAATGTTGGTTGTGATTGCTGCAAATAGTATAATGGCATTTTTCAACGAATGACTTGAATCATTTACTGAATTTATTAAAAAAAAAAACGCTGCATTAAGCATTCAGAAATAATAAAAATGAAATTATAAAATTATTTTATTGTTATAACTGACAGCAAGGAAATAAAAAAAGAAAAACTATTTACTTATTTGTTTGGTGGCAATAAAAATTTATGTGGAAGCATATTTAAGTCAACCGGTATTTATATAATTGAAATTTATTTTTTTATTCTTAACAATTCAGTTGAGTTACAATGACATTGAATGGAATTTAAGACCATGATTAATTTCATGTTTTAGTTGCTTTTGATTCAACTTAAGTTGGTTATAATCTGTAAAAAGAAAGTGTAAGATTTACAGAATGTTAAACATTTTCTGGATCGCTACATCTTCAGTACTATTCACTACTATTTACTTCAACAAGCAATTACTTTTGCCGAAAAGAATACAAAAAATTATTGAAGAAATGAAAACAGTGACACAAACAATACAATTTAAAAACTTTCTTAACCTCAAGCGGTTAGCTTCCAGCATAAAAATTCATTATGATTTTAAATGCGAAAATAAATTAATTTTAACAAAAAAAACTTAATCGAATAACTTATTATTTGACTTATTTTATTCGAATAATTATTTTGATGGTAACACTTTTGCATTTTAGCGTTATTTTATAAAATTTGTTTAAAAGTAGTTTAGCAAAAATTATTTGAATATTCGAATAAAATTATTCGAATATTCGACTAATATTATTCGAATTTTTTTTTATAATTTTATATTAAAAAAAATACCTATCAATTTCTAAAATTATTGTTTTTAAATAAAAATATTTATTTTGAATGACAGTGTTAACATATACAAAGAGAAAAGCTTAATTAGACTTAAATATAAAAAAATATCTCGATCACAAAAATTAAAGCAAATCCTTGTATGCTACTGTAAAGAAACGAATGGAAAAAGATCCAAATCTATCGGTTGCAGGAATTGAAGCTTTGTTTGCCTACTACGTAAATATTTTGCCCTACAGCAGTTTCAAATTTAGCTGAAGCAGGAAGTAACGCCGTTTGGGCTCTAGAGAAATTGGAACTGAGCCGTTGTTTTATTGCGAAATTGGATTCAGCGGTGAGACTCATTTTTGCCTTAATGGGTTTTTTAATAAAATTGCCTCATATGGAGTGAAACCAATGTACAACAAGATCTACAAACTCCATTACCATCACAAAAATGTACATTTTGTTGCGATTTTTACGCTGGCAACATCATTGGACTTTATTTCTTTAACAATACTGCCAGAGGTCGTGTCACAACCAACAGAAATCATAACCGAACTATGATCAATGATTGTTTTCTATGGCGCTCAGTTTATGGTAATGAGCCAGCAACAATTGATAAGGGCCAACACTGTTCGAGTTATTCGTGTCATGCGGCCAGCAAAGCGAGAAGTGTGGCCCATAATTGGATTTACAGAATGCGTCCGAAATTTCTTTATACAAATAATTTTTATCGGTTTTTTTTGTAATTTTTATCGAAATTATACTTCAATATTTATGTGAAAAAGTAGTCAATTTTTTAAATTTTTCTTAAGCTCATTCTTTTACCATTTTATTTTTTGTCTTGTATTTTTTTTAATTTAAAATAAGCAAAAACGCAAACAATTTAAGAATAAGTAAAATTATTAATTTTTATTGTAATAAAAACACAACCAAACTGAATGTTGCAGCAACTAACTATTAATTGCCAAGAACAAGAAAACTTAAGTGCGGAAGGGCATTAAAAACTGTTTAAGTGCCAGAGTAAAATTTAGAGTTCTTTATTAAAATACTTAAAAGCAATTGTACGTGAGGCCAGTAGGAAAATAATAGGAAAGTGTCTTGGGGAAAGAAATTTATTTCTCTATTAATGGGTGGAGAGGCAGGCGTGGTGTTTTGCCCACTGCCCCGAAGGATATCTACCGTATTGTTCATCTGCGTCATTTTTCGGTCTAACTGCACTTTCTGTTTGGTTGCTTATGTCTTTGTGATAAAACAAAATAACAGAAAAGGTTAGCTACCACTTGCTTCGCAGCCCTGACGTGGAAAATTCTGTTGACTTATAAAATAAAAGATCATAAGTTCACATCCCAACAGAGCGCTGGCTATTAAGAAAATAGCTGTTGTTCACTACCTGCCACGAGTGGGTTGTTAAAAATGTAAATAAAAAAGAGCAGCTTAAACCCTCCTCACTCTTCATTAGAAAAAGGAAGCAATTGATGTGTAGGCGCGGTAGATACGTTGGTGAAGGCAACTGTTTCTAATCTCTACGAAGACTTAACTAGGAAGAAAGCTACGATTTAATAACAGTGTTTGGCATCATGAACAAATTAGTTAAATAAGGGTTTTGGTAGGTAAGGTAGTTTTTCGCGAGCCACAGAGTATTGCGGTCTACATGGCTGCGCAGGTCAAAGACGCATGTTTGCTAAATAAAATATCTAATAGTTACGTCTCGCCAGTGAAACACAGTGTTGTGCCGAAAGATCGGTTGAGTATAAAACTAGCAAGAGCCACAGAAAAAAAACGCAAGATGAGAAACAAAGCGAAAAATTCTCGCTGTAATATTTGCAACCAAAGACACTCTTCTTATGAGAGGTGGAAATGCAAAACGAAATGCCATTTTAGTCGAATTCTTACTGGGTCCGATTTCAATTAACTTATTTTTTACTCGATGCAACAATATTTCCAAGAGTTGTTTCTTTTCTTTTCATTTCTTTTGTTTTGTAGTTTGCTGTGTTAAAATGCTGTTAAAGTTACTTCGTTTAAAAAGCGTAAACCACACAATTCTTTAGTTTTTCTTTTAATTTTTTTTCCTATTTATTTGTTTATTCATTTACTCACGTGTCTTGTGCTTGGACCCAGCAATAGCTTGTGTGCAATTGTTTTCAATTATATTCTTTTTTTATTTTTTTATTTTGGATTTTTAAATACTCGACATTGTGGAAAAGTTCACATTTGTGTTTTTAGGTTAAATAGTTGTGAAATATATTTGTGCAACTATTAAATGCTTTTAAGATAGAAACGTTTTTTGTGGCAAGATGTTGGCATGAAATTGCTGTAAATAATAGATGAATTGGTAACGAACAAATTTTAAATAAGCATTTGTTAAATTAATCTTTTTTAAAGCAGGGTTAATTTATCCACTTATATTTTTAGGAAATATATAATGTTTTTGTGTTTTACGCTAAAAAAAACTTTTTATTAAATGAATTGATAAAATGAATAATTTAATATGTTATTTATAGTAACGCTAGCCATGATACTTAAAACATATGAAGGCTACGTCAATTTTTTAGGACGATACAGGAAAGTACTGCATCTAGTCTAGTCAACGCATCGCCGATTTAAGCAACAGATCAAGGGAAACTCTATGTTTGAAGAACACCGCTGTTGGAATATAAGTGAACCAGACATGTTCTTAAACATGTGTCTAAGCATGTTTCTATACATGCGTCCAAGCATTTATTTATAAATCTGTTACTATACATGTTTCTTCACATGTATATAAATATGTTTCTAAACGTGTATGATAATATATATTTAAACATGTATTTAAACATGTATATAAACATGTATCTAAACATGTATCTTAACATTTTTAACCCAGTTACCGAACATAATCTGTCTACTTTTCTTTATCTGATAAGAAATGCTTCAACTAATATATGCTGCACGCTAACTTAAAATACTATGCTAATGATCCATAGTATTTTATAACTAAAGTGAAATTTACTTTGTTGGTTCAAAAAGCTGGTATTAATAGGTACTTCGCAGGTTGCTTTAGATAGCTCATCTGGAAACTTTTATGCAAATTCTAAAAGAAGCCAGACAAAGTTTTTAAGAATAGAAACTTCGTCGACTGCATTAGAATTTTTATTAAAACTCAATATAAACAATCTAGACTGTATTTAGAGTTCGAACTGATAATTTCTTTGCTTACATGGCTCTCTCATTAAATTAAAACTAGACCATATTTAAATATAAAACTATAAACTAATGAACTATGAATTAATCGAGCAAAGAAACTGTGAACAAGTTACTCAATTAGACAGTCAGCTAGTGCGTCATCAATAAACTCGGTATATTAAAGCAAAATTAAAATCAGTGATTCTTGTAAGATCGAAACATCAACAATTTGATGCACTTTAAACCACCAAAAAAAGTCTTCAACACGATTCTTTACATGAATTAAGAAAACAAGATTGTGCATTGCGCACGTCCGTTGATTTATTGATTTCTTTTTTTTTTTGGGGGGGAACAAAGTACATCTGTGCGAAAGTGCAGCAAGAAATCTCTTACACTTTTTACAACAAACACTAATTTTCAATCTATGATGACGTAGATGCGCAGTAGAAATTATTTTGTAGGGCTGAGTGCGCAATCGCGTTTTATTGATTCATAGATTCTTTCTGCCATATTCATAAAAAATAAAATAGTTTTTAAATGTGTTTTATGAGAAATTTTCCATACAAATTTGTCCTAAAATATGTTTCAAATCTCTGTTAATATTTTGTGAATACGGCAGCTCAAATTTAAATAAATTTAATCGGCATTCGGTTACCAAAGGATAAAAATGTTACCTTCACAGAAGTGATTTTATGGCTAAAGGGCGTCCCGCTTTTAGACCGTTAACTTAAAATTTTCACAGAGCAAAGCGTGCTCCACACAAGATGTGTTTTTTTAATCGTAACAGGCTGGTTTTTGATATCTGCACACAACAGCAAAAACAACAAATAAAGGGTGGTTAATATGTTTCTTAGAATCCTTCCTGCATGAAAACTGATTGATAGCTGAGTTTAATCTGCGACATTTTATAGAATGACATGCGACTGGGCGCGCTAAACGGGAAATATAGGGATTTTTATAGAGATTGAAAATCATAAAACGTCGTACAAAGATAAATTTAATTACTAATTAAAATTATTTAATGTTTAAATATAAAAAGCTTTGTGGAAATAATAACTATTAAAAAACCTTTAAATTTGAATTTTTTTTTTCATTCATGTTTTGCGTAAATTTGCGGATTAAAATAAAAGACAATGTTTGTAGAAATCAACTTACAATTGAGCTACCCTTTATTTAATTTTATCTAAATAATTTTATGTTTGGCCTTATAGCAGACGCAGCAATACGTTCTCTATGCACATTTCAAGCGTCAGCTTATAACGGCTAAAAAGATAAGATTATATTCATCAAAATTACGGCCTCTTTGGTAACACTGTTTAATTTCAATATTCACTGTTCACACTCTTTTTGAATTATTTAAGACTTTAATATCGCATCACTACTGAAACCCCCTTTTCATTTTAGTTTTATTTTAATTTTTGTACGTGTTCTTATGCAAAAGTAAAAACAAGTCCACATAAGTGAAAATGACGCACTATTGGGCCACCTTTTAATTTAAAGTATTATTTTTTCCACATAGTTTACTGACACTATGCAAGTTTTACTTATCTATCTATCGCAGTTAAAAAAATAACAATATTTTTGTAAATATCACAACATTTTTGGAACACCCTTTAATTTAGAGTACTTGTTGTTTATTTAGCTTTAGTAATAAGACGTCTGTCTGACGGGTGGACAATCATCGTAACGAAAATGTTTTATAATTTGTGTACGGAACCCAAAAAGAAGTTCCTTGAATTAAAGCCCTAATTCCAGGGGACGCAGCGGGCAAAACACCACGCCTATATCCAATTTTTCTATATCATTTAGAACATTACGTGATCAAGATTTGAGTCGGTACCTGGCCGTGTGGGCCCTAACCCGACTGTGGTCTTACCACCGAGTGAAATACAAAGCGTCGACTAGCGCCCCCTGCTAGGCGTAGCCAACAGAGTTGCAATTTCAAGAACATGGCTTGCAGGACCATGTCCTTCCCCTTGCTTGAGGGTTGGAGACTTTCCAACCCCTCTGTTGAATATGCAACAGCACATTCGTTTAGCACCGCGCCCTCCCCGCGGACACTAAACTTTAACCGACAGCCACCACGTGTACCCCGTAGGGACCTCACCAATAACCGGCTACAGAGATGGGCGGCTCTCTGTATGGGCTACCGGCTCCCGTGGTGCCAGTATTTTAAGGACACTGGTAAGACCTTCGACAATGATCCACGTCTTGTCTATCTAGATTCAGTGCCTGCACACCGGGGGACTGGTTCCCCCTATACCCCGAGTGTACTATGTCTGTGCCTAGGTTAGAATCAGCACAGACTTCTTGTTGTACCCCCGGGGGGAATCATTTAGAACAATGAAATGACTCCAATCAAAAAAAACAAATATATGGGCCAATGGAGAATTAAAAAAGAAGAAAAAAACCATCAAGTGGGCGCTCGCCCATATTTCCCGAGTTATGGGCCTTGGAAATTTTCAAAATTTTTTAAACATCAATATGGGTATCATTTTAAAGCTTTTGGAGAGATCTTTAAGGAAATCCTGAAAATTTTTAAATATGCTTAACCCATTAAGATCCGATGGCATTTTTATGTAATTTTTTTTTAATTCCCTGTCACCTCTATTTTTGTTTTTTGATTGGAGTTACTTCTCTAAACAAGATTAGACATAAATGGTGAAGGGTATATAAGATTTGGTATAGCCGAATATAGCACTTCTACTTGTTTTTTTTTTTTTTTTTTTTGTTATATAAAAATTTCACTGTGCAGTATTTCCTTACTTTTATAAATGAAAACATAAATTGTCACTTTTATTTTATTATCTGTCTTCCTCAGCAGTTTGTTTTTTTCTTCGTTTGCGTTTTTATTTTGTTGTCATGTCACTGTTGTGGTCAACTAAAAACCATGAAGTAGACATGAAGTTGTAACCAAACTAAAGAATTTGCCACTGCTGCAAGTTTGCCATGCTGCATGTTTATTATTATTTTTTTTTTTTTCTTTCTTTTAAACCCAACAATTTTAAGACTCGTGTTAGCATTAAGTCTGGCTGTCTGTGGGTATTTATTGAACATCTGCTAGAAGACTTTAAACAATTTTCTTTCATCCTTTTTTCCTTCTTGTTTTCTTTTGATGTTTGCAACCGTTAAATTCTGGTTGGTTGTATTCAAGACGCTAAGGCTTGAGTCTTTTGGTTTAATATTTATTACTCTGCTGCTTGTTTGTTAAGAAACACAACACCCTCTCCTTTGCAGTTTGATACACTTCCACCAACAACAACAACTTGCTCAACATCTTTTAAATTGTAAGTTTGTTTATAGTTTGTTGTACTTGTAGTTATTAGACGTCTTAGTTCTAGTTATTGTTGTTGTGTGTTGTGTAATTATAAATTTTTAATTTATTTAAAAGATTCTTTTAAAGGATTTTCTCTTTATTTAAGGGATTATTATTTCTGTTTTTTTATTTTTTTTCATTTATTTTTTTTTTTTGCATTGTTATTTGTTAAAATTTATTGTTTCGTCTTATTTTTTAATTGGATTTTTGTCAACTACAGTGGAGCTTTAATAAATCTGTGCAATTAATTTATATAAAAGAGTGGTTTTGAGGAAGTTTATGGCGTATTCCTTTTTAATTTTTTAGATTAGTAATAATTTTTGCTTTTTGGCGAATCACTTAAACTCCTTCGAAAGAGCACACATCGCCACTGTGGCGCAGAATACAAATATTTTATTTAAACATAAAAAAATACTCAAACGAATACCTTTGGAGGCCAGTAAAACGTTTTTAGCTCTAAAATTAAAATGAAAAAAATTTCAGATTTTTGCTGAAATATTTTCGTATTTTTATATTTTGGGTTATGGCTCTCTTCAACATGGTAGCAGCAGAAGCAACTTTTTGTTTTTTAAAGCTTAATAGCTTCAATTATTTTCAAAAGTATTTACTGACGATAAAAAGCCGACTTTATGTTCAAATATTTTTAAAAAATGTCAACTTTGAATTATTGCCTCTTTGCTATATTTCACAGATTTGATAAAATGTTGCCAAAAACTTTTATATGGTTTTCCTACAGTAAAAACAGAGTACCATTTCTGCAACATTTTTCATGACTTTTTCATACAAATTTTTTATGTTTGTAGTTTGACAGCATTCCGCATGAAAAACTGAACAGAGTACCAGTCTTTATACTGAAATATGTACTTCTACTAACAAATTCTGAAATTAAAGTTAGTAAATATTAAAAGTTGTTTTTTATATTTTTCAATTTCACTATTGCAATTAAAAAAAAAGTAAAGCAGTCATATAAAAAATGGACTTAAATTTCTTAATAAAAAAGTTAAAAAAATCTTTTTTAAGTAGATATTTTTTTAGGAAAAAGTCTATAATAAAACAAAATTCAAAAAAAGACCCAATGACTTAAAATTGCATGATGTCTAAAGCATCTGCATGACATTTCCAAAAAAAGCAAAAGCATTGGGTGTACATAGCTGTACGTTGAACACAAATGCCTGAGAGTTTAACGTCTGCCCACATTAGCAAATGCATCAACGCTTGGTGAATCTTAAGCTAATTAATACAGTACCTGCGATTTATATAAATTAGCGAGTTAAAACGCTTATATAATTTTAATGTGGAAAAATCTGGTAACTTAATTCACTTATTTTTCTTTTCTATTTATTTTTCAGGAACGTGTTATGTATGAACTATTCAAAAGAACTAAAAACACTCAATGGAGGATTTTAACAGGGTTTTTACGTTGTTGTCAAATTTTATAATGACTATTTCTGGTGTTAAGTTATTAAATCGTATTTTAACAATATCGACTTGTATAAGAGTTATGAATTAATCTTTTAAGGGCTATGTACCAAAAGGGCAAAAACGAAATAACAATGTAACAGGCCATTACCTGTGGAGGTCTAACAGCAAAGCACTTGCATTTTTCAAAGAGATTGTATTATTATGAGTGCTACTTATGGTCACAGATGAGACATAAAGCTGTTCCCATAGAGACGTAATTTGTACGTATAGGGACATATCTTTTAAAATCTTCTAGGTAGGGACTTGAAATTTAGAAAAATATAAAAAATATAAAAATTAATACTTCACTGTAAATATTTTTGTTGTTGAGCTTTTTTGAGTTTTTGTATGTTCTTTTCTTTTTTCCAATTAAATCGTTTGCTAAAGTAATTTTTTTGGCACCCTGGTTAAAGAGATTTAATATGTTTTTTTTTCCTCTTCTTAAGTTACTTTTTCACAGCGTATTTTATTATTTGTATTTATTTACAGTTTTTGCTATTTCCTTCTCAAACAATTTTCCATTTTCCGTCTTTAGTCTGAGTTTGTTTTTGTTTTGGCATTAGTTACCAAGAAGTGTTACATTCATTCAAAGTGTTTTAATTGAACATTTTTTTTTAATTCCCAGGGGATTTGTGTTACAATGAGTTTGCGAGTGATTTTTAAATTTCCGTAAAATATCTTTGGTCAATTTTCTTAATTGCTCCCTTACTTTTAATGAATGAACTTTTTGCTCATCTTTACACGTTCTAGGTCTTCTGACATGTAAAAAAGAAAAGAAAAAAGGGAAAAAAGAAAAATTAGAATGCTGTCAAATAAAAGAATACTAACATCTGAGAAAATTTATTTTAACGAAAAAGGTTGAAAAAACAACATTAAAAAGAAGAGTCTGTAAGAAAAAGCAAAGGATAAATAACACAAAATTAATAGAAAAGATTAGGAAGAAATGTTCATAATTTTTAAAATGATGCCTTAATTAAGAAATGGTGAGAGAAAAAACTTGAATAATTTTACGTCAAAATTTAAACTTTTTTTTATTGCAATGTAAATGTGCCTTAAATGCTAGGAGAGGGAGAACAGATTTTACTCAAAGTATTTTGTTATTAAAAATTTTAATTATCGGGGATGCTACACAAGGCAATAATGAAATAGCGTTTAACGGATTTGGCTTGTTCGTTTAAGTGTTTTCATTTTACGGACGCAAAATGTCGTCGTAATATTTAATGCAATCCCTAACATTTCTTTTCGTCATTTCCATCGTCCTTAATGATTTCTTTCCGTCGGTTGTTTTTGTCTTTATTTATTAAAAAAAAGAATGTACTGGCTACAAAATCTCTATGAAAGTTTTAGTTTTTAAGTTTCAGTTTACAAAATGAATGAACTATTTTTTTTTTTGCTATCTCTGTAATAATTAATGTTTAATATTTTTTTATTAAATATTGCAACCTCTTTTCAATTATTTATCATTAACAATTTTCGATGGAATTTATTATCTTTATTAATATTTTTTCTATCACTATAAAGACACTCAAGCACAAAACCGCTAAAATTGCCAAAAAAGCACCAAAATAGAACAATTTTCTTAAAAATGGCACGTAGAAAAAGATTTAATAATTAAGCGATTATTACCATTAACTTACTTTAAGAAAAAACAAACATAAACGCTTTTATTTATAAGTTAATGGGTAATGAGTCCTTTGAGCGACAGTGTTGCCATTTTAGTGATTTTTAATTGAACCAAAATTGGTTATTTTATTATTTGATGTATCATACGTTAACGTATATTAAAATTTAGGCGTTAAAAAAAGTGTGATCACTTGCAAATATTATTCGTCTTTGCCATGAAACGCTTAAAGGCGCTAAAAGGTTTTTAAACTAGAAAAATAAATAGTAAATGGTTTCAGATTCCGGAAACCGTTTTACTTGTGGCTTTAAATGTACAAGACCGTGACCTTAGCTACATGAAGAAAAATTTTTGATGAAATCGGTGAGGCATTGGGCGAAAATTGGACGTAACACATGATTTTTTTTTTTACTTTAAAGATCGTTTTTCTTCTTTTAACAAACAATTCGATAAACTTGCCTTAGTTGTTGTTGCACGATCTTTCTGTTAGAAACAATCAGAAAAAGCTGCCAGATTTTTCCGTATTAAAGAAAATTTAGGCGTTTTAAAACGCCTACTAATAGAAAGTGCAGTTGCGATTGGCACAGCAAAATCAAATTAAAAAACAGACGATTTTCAACAGTATTCTAAACAAAATTGTACAGAGCTGGGAAGAAAATAATTATTATCAAACAAAATAAAGCTAAACAAATTTTAAAAAGTTTTTAGAAAAAAGCAGTGAGTTAAAATTTCTAGTAGATAGAAAGCTGTTAAGGAAATTGAAGAAAAATGTAAAGTATAATTCCTGAGATGAGCATTATCCTAACCTACACATCTCTGTGTGTATTAAGCACAACCATTTTATTAAAAACATACATCGTCTCGTCTAGACTCAGTTTAATATTGGGCCCAAAATATGAGATAAAATTCTAAAAAATTTGATTTCCTTAGCTATTTTGAAAAATTTTACAAAAAACCACAAGATATTATTTTCCAATTTTAAAAGATTTTTTATTTTAAGATTATTTTTATTGAAAAAATGTTTAACAAGTAAATTAATTTTTATTTAAATGTTTCTTAAGCAAATACAAGACCAAAAAATTTTTTTGCTAACAAATTCTTTTTAAATACTTAAAAACATTATAAAATTTATTATTCTAAGCATTTTTATTTCCCTTCTTTTAAAAAAAAAAAAAAAGAAAACAAAGAAACAAAGAAAAGCCTGTAATACTCAATGATTCCAATGTGTCAGTGTCTCTTAATGTCGTTGTTGATTTAGTAAAGATGATTTCAAAAGACATTTTAAATTGTTTAAATTTTATCCAATAAACAACATCTTTCAAGCATCGATATAAATCACTCAGCAATGATGAAGCGAAACAACAATAACAACAAAAATTAAGGCAAAAAGAAAATAACGACAATAAAAGTTGTCTTTATAGGAAAAGAAACGTCATCAATTTTTATAAAATAGAAATAAATAAAATGGAAAAAAAATAAATAAATAAAAGACCATTAGAATTTTATGTAAGTTTCAGTTTATAAACAGGAGTTTATAACATTTGTTTTGAAAATAGAGAAAGAAAATAGAAACTTAATAGAAAATAGCGGGAATATATTGAACTTTTTTCTGTAGCAGAAACAGTGAGTGAGAAAAGTATACTCTCTAATATTTTTTTTTTAAGAATTAACACTTGATTTATTTTTTAAAATACTTTTATTAAGAGGTAAAGAAGATGAAATTGGTTTATAAAGAATATTGATAGATTGGGATGTATTGCAGAACCGCTAGTGTTATGTAGCCATAATTTAGTTTCGAAACTCTTACAGACATTTTGTTTAGTTTTTGCTTTGTCTTCTAATTAAGGCTGTGAGATGCATAAAAAATCTTAATACATGTCAAAGTAATTGAAGCTGGTGAATTAACTGCGGTTGGGATATGAACCCAGGTCACCAAACAAATATCAGTTTAGCAGTCGACGATCTAACGACTTTTTAAATACTTTTTTTTCTCTGTCATACCAACGATTCAATGAAAAGTCGAAAGTAAAAATGTATAAGTTTTATTCCATTCATCTTAAATGAATAATGCATTCATCAATGTAACTTTAACAAGTAAACTGAACAGAAAGTACAAACTATTGCCTTAAGTTGATTCCTATTCAGTCTCTTTGTAAGAAAATAATAAAATAAAGTAGAGACATAAAGCAGCAAACACCGTAGAAAATAAGAAAACAAAGCGAAAAGAATGGTAGGTATTCTGAGCCCCACAACATTTAAAAAAGTTGCATCTCCTTATGATCAGATAGAGATCGACCAGCCTCGCTATAGAAGGTATGAAATGCTCTCAAGGAGACATAATCCAAAGTGTCTAAGTTTCAGCAAAACCAAGCCAGAAGAAGGCATAGAATAAGAAAAAAAACGTTTTCGCCTTTTCTGCTTGACGTGATCACAAATTCTACTGCGAACCGCCACATTATACTCCAAAGATATACACTGCTTCAGCCACGAAAAAATCGTTATTGCCCATGTGAATTAATTTAGCTGTCATGCCTAAGCCAATTCGTAAATGACAAGCTAAATTCGTTGCCTATTGGACTCAAGTTGGATACCATAAAATTCATTAATCGCTGAATTCACAGTATTGTGTCCGCCCTGACCTCATGTCCCCACACCCACATGAGCGTTAATGTTAATTTTATTCTCTTCTGATTTGAGGCTTTCAGGCACACTCACAATGAATACTTTGCTGACGGATGCTAAATCAAAGTTTGCTCCTATTTTTATTCACTTTTAAATAAATTTTTTTTTATTCAGTTTTTAATTTAATTAAATTTGTATTTTATATTTTGCCACCAAAATTATTTTATTAAAATCACAGAGCACAATTAAAACACAGCAGGAATTAAGAGAAAACAAAGAAGAAGCAGTTGATAGCTGTCAAAGTATTCAACGTATGTCAAAAGTTACAAGTTGACCAACTTTCGTACTTTGCGTTGACGAACACGTATTAATTGTGACATCGCTCATAAAACATGTATTTTAACTGATTTGTCAGTTGAATTTGTCAAAGTTTAACGTATGACGGATTCTATGTGCCCCGGCCTTAATTTTTATTTTTTTTTTTTTCCCCCGAAAATATAACTTTGCTTTTTTTGTGTTCCCGTACTGTTTGGCATTTTTTTCTTTAAATGAGAATAATTTATGTTTGCTTAGCTTTTTTAACTCTACCCAAAAAGTACGAGACCATAGCTAAAATAAATGTTCTTCATTTAATAATCAAATAGTAAAACACACTTTAAGAAGTTTAAAGCAAAATATTAACACTCCATTGTTTGCTAAACATCCCCCACAATATTTTTTATTAGAATTTTCAAGAGACTTTAAAAACGATATTTCTTTTGATAGTAAATAAAAACAAATAAATTAAAAGTTATAAAACATACACACAATCACAAACGTTTTTACTACACTGTGGTCAATACACCCTCACGTACCCACTGGAAGCTACAAAAACTTTCACTTTTTCATAAAACATGGTAGCACGTAGCAAAAAAAAGGAATTTTTTATTCAGCCATTTATTCATAGAAATTTAATGGATAAAACAACATTGCTATTATTATTATCATCATTATCATTTACAGCAACATCATCATCATTGTTGTGAGATATTAAAAGTGGTTTTGTGTTTATAATGATGTGGAGAAATATGTTGGTCATGTTAATCTATGGACCGTTAATGAAATTACAACTCTATAAAAACATTATAACGCTTTTAAGTGAGAACGTATGTTTTTATATGGAAAATTATATAAAATTTTACGCTCTGTAACTTAATTTGTGACCAGCTATAATATGAAAAACAAACTTCTGTACCTTCGTAAATATTGATTATTTCGACTAAATAAGCGGGATTTGTGATCAACTTTAAAATAAAAATAAAAATTTTAACTTCTACGCCTTCGTGAATATCCAAAAGAAAATAAGCGGGATTCGTGATTAACTTTAAAAAAAAAATTTAACTTCTGCACCTTTGTGAATATTCTGAATTTTTAGAAATCAAGCGGGTTTTAGAACTAACTATAAAATAAAAATATATAAAATATAAATTTCGCCTGCACCTTCGTAAATATTGTGAATTTTAAGAAAATAAACGGGAATTGTGATCCACTTGTGATCAACTATAAAAAAAATAAAAATTTAAAATTCTGCACTTTCGTAAAAATTTGAAAATTTGAGAAAATAAGCAGGATTTGTAATCAACTATAAAATAAAAACAAAAAGAATTTTAACTTCAGCACCTTCGTGGAAATTGTGAAATTTGAGAAAATAAGCGGGATTTGTGACCAACTATAAAATAAAAAAATCAAAACTAAAATGTCTGCTATTTTGTAAGTATTCAGAATTTAAAAAAAATAAGCGGGAATTGTGATCAACTATAAAATAAAAGCAATAAGATTTTTAACTTCTGCACCTTCGTGGAAATTGTGAAATTTGAGAAAATAAGCGCGATTTGTGATCAACTATAAAATAAAATTAAAATGTCTGCTCCTTTGTAAGTATTCAGAATTTAATAAAAATAAGCGGGATTCGTGTTCAACTATGAAATAAAAACAATAAAGATTTAAAATTCTTCACCTTCGTTAATATTGAGTATTTCAAGAAAGTAAGCATGATTTGTAATCAACCATTAAAATTATATAAAAATAAATATTTTTTTAATATAAAAAAATTAAGTCTTTCTTAATACGCAAATAAAACAAATTATTAGGGATTTTGTGATCAAGAACAAAATAAAAAAAATATGTTTTTGTAAAAAAAAAATAAAAAATATTTCACGCCGCGCAAATAATAAAACCTGAACTAAGCTTGTGATCACGTATATCTATAAACTAAAAAATAGTTAAAAAACTCTGTCACTCCGTAAATACAAAGCTTTTTGATAAATAAGCTTGATTTGTGATCAACTATAAATATTTTTAATATGTATTTTTATGTACAAATTTAAATCTGTGTACCTGCGCATATATAACTTTTTTTAAGTAAAAAAAGTGATTTGTGATCAACTGTATCATTTTTTAAAGCATGTATATTTATGTTTTTACTTAGAAAAAAAATTGTTTTTTTTCGCTTTTCGATATATTAAGCTTGATTTGTGATCAACTAAACATGTATATTTATTTTTTTAATTAAAAAAAATTTTTTTTTTTAGATTTGTGATTTTGTGATCAACTATAAATTTTTTAGAAAACTATATTTTTATAAAAAAAAGTAAATATCTCAAGTTTCTGCAGCTACGCGAATAATGAAACCTGAATTTAATTTGTAATAAGTTTTTTTTTTAATTAAAACTGGGCAAATAATGATTTTTTCGTGCTAATAAAAGCATTTTTTGTGATCACCAAAAAATATTTTTTTACCAAAATAATGCACGTTCCTGTTTTAGTCCCTCTAATTTTTAGCATCACTTTCTCCTCTAACAGCAAATAAACTGACCCAATTCATAAATTTCATTAAACTTAAATGAATTTTTCTTTCAGCGTTTCCTTCTCTCAAATATTTTGGTACTATTTGGCTATTTTTGTTGTTATTGCCAATTCTTGGAGAAGATTAAATTCTATTGATATGCACGATGATGATGCGATGAAAACATTAATTTCCGTTCAAATTTTCATTATAAAAGAAATATTTGATGTGGGATTGTGCGTTTGTTTGTTTATTTGAAAAAAATTCTAGGTCCTTCAAATTATACGTCCCTTCTCTTGTTTCTGTAGATACAATTTCAATTTAAGGGAATTTTTGTTTTCTTCCATTTTATTCTTTTTTTATAACAAGTGGGTGTTTTCTCAAGTGAAAATGAATTTGTTGAAAATAGCCTGCAACATGAGAGGGGTCGATGAAAAGTAAATAAAAAAAATTGATTTAAAAAAACAAAAATTCGAATTAAATAAGATTTAGAAAAATAAAAATCAAATCAAAAACTCGTATTCCATAAAATTATTTATGTTTATTTTTATTTTTATAGATTTTTTTTTTTTGTTTGTGATAAAACGAGGCAAATGATACTTTAAAGCAGATGTAATAATGTAAATATATTTTTATCTGTCTGACATCCTTAAGTGTTAAAGAGATTGTGTTTGATTTTAAGCAGACTTTAAAAAAAAGTAATCAAAATTGTTGCTTTCTTGTTAAAATGATATTTAATATTTTATTTTATTTAATAATGTGTTTTTCAGTAAATTAAGATTTTTGTTAAAGCTTTAAAGGATTTAAGGGATATAAAGGGTACGCGCACAAATTTTAAAAGCGATTAGAATGTTAAAGTTAACAGGTAAAACAATGTTGTTAAAACTGCCAATAGTGGGTTGAGAGGGTTCGGGGGTATGCTTATCTCGGGGGACAGATATGTGTTTTTTAATAAAAAAACACTATTTATGAGATAACAGAAAACTTTAGAGGATGTATGGCAAAGAAGAGGTGGACTAAAGACACCCTATAAAGACGCTTTATAGGCGGAAAGTTTGTGCTGAAGTTTGGCTCTAGTGGAGAAAACAGAACGAGATTTTCTATACTTTACGAGAAATTCCAAGTAGTAACGAATGAGCCAGAAAAGAACTTTGCAATTTTCAGGATCTAAAATAGTGCAAATAATGATGTAACCAATAAGTTGCAGACTATTTAAAACCAGCTAGAAAGGGTTATGGTGTGTGATTTCGTTAACTGGCATCAAAGAAGAAAACATTTGAACTTCAAAATTAGGAAAACCAGCTTCCTGGATATAAAGAAAGGTTAAAGAAAACTCGAAACCAATAGAGACCTACTTTAATGTCCACCTTTACATATTTATTAATTATATCTTAACATGAATTGAATAACATAAAGATCTTAAGGGATAAGGAGCGAACTTTTAGTAAGGCAGAGGTGTGAATTTACACCGCGGTGCGCATTTATACTCATTTAATAGCATTTTCAAAGCATCTGAACACAAAGTTTTTCATTAAAATTTAAGTATCAGAACTAAGATGATGTGTATCTTGTTGAGATAAATAATGTATTTTACAAAGTCTAAAACTAAAAACTAAACCGTGAAAAAATTATTTTACAAATTTTCTATTATTATCCAACCAGATCCAGATCGATTTACATCCAAAACAGAGGAATACATGGCTCTAAAAATTAATCTTAATCCATATTGAAACAGTATTTGCGCTACAATCTGCGTTAGTTAGGCCAGATCTCAATAACATTTCATTTGACCCGAAAACTGTTCTGTTAAAATATTAATCGATGGCTAAAATATGTCCGTGATTTTATTAGGAACCCAATAAAGTTTAAGTCTACGTCACAAGAGCTTAGTTAAAACGGCAGTGATATTGCTAAGTTCAATTAATAAAGGGAAAATAATTTATCTGCATATCCTTGGCAAATGATGAGTACTATAAAGATATTTTCTAGCTCCTCTTAATTAAAATTTAATTCGAAAAATTAATAAAACATTTGCACTTAATATCGTTTCAAGGTCTTTGATAAAAATAAGACCCATTAAAAATTTTTTAGAAGACTACTAAACCATAAATTATTTAATGGCCTGGGTTCATATCCCAACCTATGCATGTAATACTTCAGCAACACCTGTAATAGGGTTTTGATCCGAAAAGCATAGTTATTAGATTGCAAAATAACTATTTTCATAGTCTAAAATTTTAGAAAACAGGTTCTAATGCATCAAAAATTTATTAATGGCTTCTCAGTAAAAGTAATAATGTTTTTTTGAACATTCGAAAGGATCTATTTTGGTTGATAACGACACCAAGCAAATGTAAATAACACAACGCCTTCAAAAATATTTTTTACCAGTCTAAAATCAAAAATATCCGTTTAAAAATTTTTTTCTTTCCAAAAAAATCACTTGAAGGAAAAAAATATTTAAGCTGTAGGGGCATAGAAAAAAAAATAATGTTGTTTCACAAAACATAAACACAATGATGCAATTTCTATACGTTTGCGACCCACTGTTCTTAAAAGTCCTTAATACGTTAAATAATAAAATTTGTATAATTTTTTGTATATTTTAAAACCTCAAAATAACTTTTATCTTCTTAAACACGTAAAAGTAAAAGTAACAAAATAAAATATAAATAAAAAGCATTTAACGACAATACACGCAATAAAAACATAAATACTTGTAAAACCTGATAAAAGCAAGCGACTATGAATGATAAAAATAAAAAAAGAATAAAAAAAAAGACAAGTAGAACAGAAATGAAAATGAAAATGGTATCAAAAATATTTGTACGCAAACAAAAAAAAAATATGTCGCCTTAAAAGTTTTACACAAAAATGCAATAAAACTAAAATAAAAACAACTAAGAGTGCTATATTCAGCTGTGCCAAATCTTATATACCCTTCACTATGTATGTAAATCTAGTTTAGTGAAGTAACTAAAATCAAAAAAAAATAAATATTGGGGTGACAGAGAATTAAAAAATTAAAAAAAGAATTTGCATAAAAATTCCATCGGCTCTAAATGGGTTAAGCATTTTTTTTAATTTTTGTATTTCCTTAAAGATCTTTTACAAAGCTTGAAAATGATACCCATATTGATATTGTAAAAAATTTGTAAATTTCAGAGGCCCGTAACTCGGAAGATATGGGCGAGTGGCAATATTTTTACTTGAGGTTTTTTAATTCTCTTTGATGTATTTTGTAATTCTCTATCGCCCCATGTAATTGCTTTTTTCTTCATTGTTCCATATGATATAGAAAAATTAGAGGTAGGCGTGGTATTTTACACGCTGCCTCGAAGGACATGGACCGATCTTGCTAATTTCCAATAGCACCTCTTTCAACATTATGCCTAATCGATTGGCATATTTAAATTTCTTCTAGCTGATCTGGTGCCTCGTCAAACTTAATTTCAACACTTACACGGACGGAAAGTTTGACATCGCTCAATCGACTGCGTTATGCATTAGAAGTCAGAATGTATACTTTATGGGGTCGTGAAATGGATATTGTAAAAATTACAAACGGAATGACAAACTTATTTATACCCTTTTATCACTTTTTGTGCATAGATCAGATATACTTTCATAAATTTTTCAGTTGAATATCAGCAAGATCGGCAAGAAGGCAAAAAAAAACACTACGCCTGCCTCTAATTTTCCATATAATTTGGAAGAAATCTAGTTTACTGAGTTAAACCCAATAAAAAAAAGAAGTATATGAAGTGATAGAGAATAAAATAAAGGAACAAAACATCAAGTAAGAAAATTGGCGCTAGCCGAGTTATGGGCCTCTGAAATTTTTATAAGAAAGTTCTATTGTCAATATGGTCAATATGGGTATCATGTAAAAGCTTTTGAAGGGATCTTTTAGGAAATACTAAAAACTTTTAGAAAATGTTTAACCCATTAAGAGTCTGATTTTTTTAATTATTACCCCAATATTTATTTTTTTTTTTATTGGAATTACTTTACTAAACTTAATTTACATACATGGTGAAGGGTATATAAGATTCGAAATAGCCAAATGTACTACTCTTACTTGTTTTTGTTACAACCGTCAAAAAATTTAAATACCTTCTTCATGCTAAATTGTAGCATAACGAATGTAAAATAAACAACACACAAAATATATGTGTTTTTTTAGTTTTTATAGATATTAGAGGTTTTTCGCAAACATGTTTAAAAGTTCCTTAACCCAAGAACACAACATGAATTTAAAATGTGAAACATGATGCGAAGTGTAAGCATTTATAATTCAAAATAATAATAAATTTTATAACAAAAATGGTAAAAAATTGGGAAACAAATTTAGTTAATTTTATTACATATTGCAGTGTATTTAATTCCCATACTGTTTAGTTGCTAAAATTGTACTAAATCAATCTTTATTACATTTCACTTTAATAACAACACAATAATTTACTTTGTTGATGTCAATCACTTAAATAATCAAAAGGCAAAAACAAAAACAAAAAGTACTAAAACAATAAACCTTTATTTGCTGTTCATCTTTATAGTCGTAAACAAAAAAACAATATAAAAAAAACTAAGAATTGAAAAATTATACAAAACAGCAATCAGTTCCAATACAAAAAAAAGCTTGAAAAAATGAAAAAATAAATAACAAAAAACAACAAACGACGTAAATTTTTGTTAAGAGGAAAATAACACTTTGTAAAAATCCTTTTTTTTTTTTTTTGTTCTTTTATTTGAAAGTAGTTGTAAATGTTTTTGATTTATGCCGCTACGTTTAATAACAAATTGGTCCGGAGCAACAGCCAAAAAAAAAATTATTAAAGAACAAATAATAAAAAACAACGGCAGCATAGGCAAAAGCAGCAACAATGGCCATCGAGTTTGGTGTATAAAACATAAAATAAAGTAGAGAGAGGAACACAAACAAAGAATGTCCAAACAAACCCAAAACGACAGCCATTTTTGTTTATTTTTATTTTTTAATGAAAAAAAGTTTAACATGAATTCGAATGAAAAAAGCGGAAACAAGTTTTAAAAAAGGCGGAAATACAAGCGAAAATATAGTTAAAGAAATTTAGTTGACTGTGTCGAATCATCAAGCACTCTTCCAAAAGGTGAAGAAATTTTATTTTAATTTTCCTTAAAGAAGTTCTTCTTGGAATTTTAGTCGACTTTAATTTTAACTGCTCTAAACAAGTAATTAAAATATTTAAACCCAACAAAAGAGTACGCTACGCCGTGTTGTATGCGCTTATGGCATTTTCAAGGCAGCAACAAGATATTGTTATAATCTGCACCACAAAAAGTGGAAACAGGTTATAACTAAGTTTGTCATTCCGTTCGTAATTTCTGCAATATCCATTTTCGACCCATGAAGGGGGGCTCAAACTAAGTCGATTGAGCGAAGTCCGACTGTCTGGCCGTATTAGTGTTGAAATCAAGTTTGCCGAGGCACTAGATCAACCAGAAAAAATTTAAATACGCCAATCGATTAGACATAGTGTTGAAAGAGGTGCTATTTGAAATCAGCTAGATCGGTCCATGTCCCTCGAAACAGTGGGATTAACACCGCAACTGCCTCTAATTTTTCCAAATCATTGGGAACAATGAAGTAATTCCAATTTAAAAAAACAATACATGGGGCGATATAGAATTAAAAAATAAGAAAAAAAACAAAAAGTGAAAAAATTGGCGCTCGCCCATATTTTTCGAGTTACGGGCCGCTGAACTTTTCAAATTTTTTAAAATATCAATATGGGTATCATGTAAAAGCTTTCAAAGAGATCTTTAACGAAATACTATATTTTGAAACTTAATTAGTAAAATCTCTTGCGTGTGTATCGCAATAACTTTTGAAAACAAAGTGTCATAAAAAATTAAACTTGAAAATTAAAGGGTGTGCCTACCTAAGCGTGATTTTCACGTATATGGCTTTACGATTCAAAAGCGTAATTACCAGAGGTATAAAATTTACTAATTTATGTTGTTATTTCTGAAATACAAAGAAGTGTAGAATTAAGGATTAAAAGTAAAAGAGTTGCCCCAGAGCTATAAATGAAGCATTCATTTTTGAATTATTTAACGAATTATTCATGCACTAAGTTATCAAATTTTGATTAAATTAAATTTGAGTCAATTTAAATGAATTTGGTAAAAAAGAGTTTCAATTCGTTTCCAATTTAAATGAATTTGTAGACTAAATTTAAATTCGATTCTAACTCAAAGTAAATTCCGTTTTTAATTCCCCCTAAATCTGCTCCTAAATATGATTGATTGAAATTCATTTCAAATTTCACTCATTTGAATTGGAATTCATTGTTCTGACTCATTTAAACGAATTCAAAATCAGTTTAAGCCAAACGAATTGGAAATGAATTGCAGTTCACTTAAAAAAATTCATTTGACTTGGAAACGAATTCAATTTCAATCTACAAATTCATTGGAATTTGAAACGAATTGAAATACATTTCTGCCGTATTAATTTAATTCATTAAAATTTCATTCAATTCTTTTTTGTTGTTAAAAGAATTAATACAAAATTTAGTTAATTCACAACGAATTAAAATCAAAAAAAAAAAAAATGAATCATTTCCAACTCAAGTGTGTCCATTAAGCAGTTTATACTCTTTTCACACAGAAGGGACCCGTGAGAACTTTAAATTATAAAAAATAACACAAAAAAATTTTTGATAAAAAATATTTTTTCTTATTATTTTCAGTAAACTCTGGCAAATCATTATGAATAGACTCACGCTTGAACAACGCTTTCAAATCATCCAAGTTTACTTTGAAAATCAGTCATCAATTCGAGCAACTTATAGGCAGACTTCGTGATTTTGATGGTGCCCATAATCGTCCGTCTAAGCAATCCAACCGTCAAACCGTGGTTAGATTTCTTACCACATTTTCTCTAGAGGATGCAATAAAACCAACACTTTGAAAGAATGTGTCTACTGAAGAGAATATCGCTGCTGCAAACGAAAGGTGGAAGGAGGTCCAAATTTATCGATTTGACGTCGGTCGCAGGTATTAGGGCTCAGTCTGTCCACTACGTGGAAAATTTTGCGCAAAGATCTTGGCCTACACCCGTACTTGATCCAGCTAGTGAGAGAATTAAAGCCACGAGACCATTATATACGTCGTTCATTTGCCGATTGGGCTGTAGAGAATTTAGTAACTGATCCGTTGTTTTATCGCAAAATTGTGTTCAGCGAGTGAGCCCCAATTTTGGCTTAACGGGTTTATTAATAGGCAAAATTGCCGCATATGAATGAAACCAATCCACAACATATCCTACAGACTCCATTACATCTAGAAAAATGCACCGTTTGTTGTGATTTACACGCTGGTGGCATTATCGGACCTTATTTCTTCTAAAATGAGGCCAGATCTCACGTTTCGGTTAATGGTGATCGTTAACGCATCATGATTAATGATATTTTGTTTGAAAATATCGATGACATTGATCCGTACGACATGTGGTTTCAACAAGGTGACATACGGCGACCGCAACCATAGAGTTCTTGAAAACAAAATTTATCGCTTCCGATACCCCTTGACTTTTACGTAAAATTAAATATTAATTTTTTATCTTGCTTCGACTATTTTTTATAAGTTCTAAAACTACACAGCCTTATTGGATACTCCTTTAATATTGTTTTTTTTTATTTGTGTGTTAGTGCCAAAGCATTGTTATTTATTCATAAACATCTCTCTATATTTTCACATTCAATTGTAGTTTGTTTTTGGTTCAGACATACACACAGACACACACTTCCATTCACAAAATCTTTTTAAGTCCTTTTTCATATTTACTTTTATGTGGCCAACAACATCAAACTATTATAATTTGTTTTATTGTTTTGTTGTTTCTTTTGATGTTAATTTTTTTTTTTTTTTTTTTTTTTTTGGTTGGCAAAATAAATATTTTAGGACTTTAATGGGTTTCCCGCATGATTTTCATAAATATGAACAATATTGTTTTATATTTTATAACGTAATAACTTGAATATAGAAAATATAATTGAGCCTTTTATGTCGTCTTAAGATTGCTTAGGTCCTGACATATTTATGGTTTTTAGTTCTTACAAAACAACATTTACAAATGTTTACATAAACAATTTGAGGTCATAATCTGTTGTGTTATTTCAATGAGAAGAGTTTATCAATATGTTTTAGCTGTTTGTGACTGAGAGCCTAAAAGACTTAACATCAAAAACAGATGCAGATTTTTACTTGAAACGCTCATTAAGTCTGTTTTAAAACTTTAGCATGATTTAAATTTTGTAATTTTTTAATTAAATCATAAACAGTGTTTTCAGATTATAAAAATTATTGTGTTATTTGTTTTGTAATATTTCTTAAACAAATAAAATACTTTTTAATTATCTCAATTCTTAATTAATCCAATTTTATCGTTTGTTGGTACCAGGCAAAAAATCCTTTTTATTCTAACAACTGCTACTTGCTGTCTTAACTCGCTTTGAAAAGTTAAAAAAAAACTATTTCTCTTTGCACCGTCAAACAGTCAACATTTCAATCATGTAAAAATATGATGAGAAAAGTTTTAATGAAAATGCCACTTTAAAAAATACAAATTACAAATGCAACAAAAAATATTCAAAGTGGAAGAAAAGATAGTAAAGACACTCAAAATGGAAAATGAATCACAAAATGCATTGCAATAGATAAAGACACTTGAAAGTTTAATTTCAAAGAAGCTGTATTATTAAAGCCGCCACAAATAATGAAATGAAAAGGGTGAACCCACAACAACATGAATTTGACTAATTTTGCTTAAGCCTCTCAAATTTACACAGAGTGGAGAGTGTAAATAAAAAGAAATAAAAAGGTAAAATCAACTGTTAAAGGGTGTCCCCTTAGGGACCTTATATTAACTTATATTGTCTTATCAATTAATTCGTGTGTTTTTATGCGCTTAAAAAATACCCTGTTAAAATTTTTGGTAAAATGTAAGAAATATAACATTAAAAAATAAAGGGTGACCCATACAACACTTATTTGTTTGCGTTCATATGCTTTTTTTTAACTACTACAGACAAACTTACGAAGTTTCCACGCAGTGTAAGCCCGGTTAAATAAAAAGCATAAAAAATAAAATTTTAATACACAGGGTGTCCCCAAATCATTTAAGATTTTAAATAAAATAGCGTTACTTCTTAAACTTTAACCAAAAGGCATCGTAAATTATAAGTAAAAAGGAAAATAAAAAAAGTAAAAATTAAAGGGTGCCCCATACATGCCGTATTTATTTACTTGTATAGACTTACAGCAGATTTAACTGCACCTTAGAAATTTACATAGTATGTGCTCCCTCTAATCAAACGGGTCAACAATAAAATTTAAATTTACAGGGTGTCCCCATATTATATATGATTTTGACTAAAAAAGCGTTTTAATTTAAACTTAAGACAAAAACCTTTTAAATTTTAAACAAAAAGTAAAAAAAAAATACAAATAAGAAATAATAAATATATGGTCTCACATTTTGAACTGAACAACTTAGAAGGATCAATATGAAAGGCGACATATCACATTTATTATATTATAAATCGCCTTTCTTAATGATACCTATGAGGAAAGATTGATAAAACATTTGTAAAAAATAACGGTCACGTTTTTTTGGTCAAATATTTGAGTAGTGTGACCGCAACTTAATAAAAACAAAAAACAAGACTTTCATTCTTGACGTCAGGTAGTTCTGTAGTTTTACTACCTCCTCTTTATTCAAATAATATATTAAGTTTAACTCTAAGAAATGAAATTTTATTGAAAAGGGTTTTGCATCTCATTTGAAGACATGAAAAAGTTATAATGAAGGTGACACTTAAAAGTGGTGTTAACAAAAGCAGCAGTAAAAAAGAGGAAAAATAAAACGGTAAAAACCTTCAAAAAAGGACACATTTTAACCTTTATCACTTAAATCAACAGCAAATAAGTAAGAACTAGCAATAAGACTTAAGGTAAGGAGAGAAAGAAAAAGGACAGCATAAAAAACGTTTCTTGTAAAAGTGACATAAAAAACTACTCTGCTGATAAGACAAACATGATTTGTTTTTTATCCTTGTTTCGTAGACAAGGTGAGGAGGACTTTTTAAAGATTAATCCTTTACTTTTTTTAGTTAAGAGTTTTGCTTTTTGATTGTCCTAAAGAGTTAATGGAAACATTTCCTTATTATGGTTAAAACAGCTACAATAACGTTGCAATGTCAGCCTCAAGGTTTATGCAAAGATTGAAATGATTCCATTTTTTTAAACATTTTTCTACTGTTTCATTTTTTCTTTTTTTTATTATGCCTGCAAAACAAATCTGTAAAGGACTTTGATTAAGTGCAGTGGTGTGAGATGTACGCAACATCTTAAAACAACAAAAGTGTAGCATTGAAATGGAACTTAAAGTTAGAAATAACTTTAGGTCAGTAGAATGTTAAACAAAAACTTTTCTTTTAATTTTTATTTTTTTAGGACACAAAAGGTTCTATAGCCTCTCACTGGCTTTCTTTTAAAACTTTTTTTTATTTTAATTTATTTTTTTTTTTTCGTTTTAGTTCATAGTCAAGTTTTTCATAGTCAAGTTTTCTGGTTGTCATTGGTTTAAACACAGCACCTGGAGGTCATTTTTCTTTTATATATTTTTTTTCATTTACTTCTTTTTTTAATCAGTGAGAATTGCCCTGAATTTATTACAAATTATAGTTACTGGCAACTTAAAATGGACATAAGAAATTTTTTCATTTTGTACTTGTTTAAAAGGAGAAGGGTGTGTAGAGAAATGTGAAGGTGAAACAGTAGAACTGAGGCTTTAATTTCGTAATGTAAAATATTTTTAGGGATATTTTTACATGTCATTTGCGGTTACACAGTGAAAAAATCATCTAAAATTTGTTTTGTGGCAGAGTAACAAGTCTTGGTCTTAAATTTTGAAGTTTCGTTGGTTGGATATTATTGTCACACTTTTTATTTTCATGTTTCGAGTTATCAACTTGTTGCTTTGTTTTTTTATATCATAAGACTTTAACTTGTATAAAAAAAGTTCATCAAGATATCAGTTTATTGTTTTACGAGGCATTGACGTCAAGCCATTTTTATTTCTAGTTTTCGAGATACCAATTTTAATTACATTTTAAAAGTAGAAATTTTGTGATAACAGTTTATTAATTTACTTAGAGAATGCCACCTGATATTTTCGAGTTATCAATTTTAAAGTAAAATTTCAGTTTAGTTTCTTATCATTTTGATTTTTTTTTTTTGCATTTTAATAACATTTTTATAGTGGTTTCGCTATACTGTGACATATTTTATTAAAGATTTATACTTAGGTTTCGAGATATCAACTCGTTTCTTCTGTATAAAAAATTTTTTTTCTTTAAATAAATTCAGTTTTTTGCTTTAATAGACATTGGCGCCAAACGGTTATTATTTTTAGTTTTCGAGATATCAACTTGTTGACTTTGGCTCTTCACAGTTTATTTGACTTAATTCTAAAAGCTTTTGTTATTTTCTATTTAACTAGACATTGACGTCAAACTCTAATAATAATGAGGTTAAGAGATATCAAACTGTTGCCTTTGTTTTTAAAAAATGTTTTACTTAATTATTTTAAAAAAGTCTATGAAATTTTTAGAAATTTTCCATAGTATTGTCGTTTGATTTTTTCGAGTTATCAATATTAAATTTAATATAAAATTTTAATTTTTATTCTTTGCACCATTCCAACCGAAAAACACGTAAAATGCACACCTACGCCACAAAGAATCTGACATTATATCTGCGTAAAAAATAATTAGATTGAAAAAAGTAAGCTGGACAAATTATTTTTAATAAATTAAAATAAATAATAAAATAGTAAATAATTTTTTTATAAACAATTAACAGTGCCATTCGTCATACGTTGTACGTTGAAGTATTTAACGGAAGTCAAAGTAACGACGGATTAGGTTGGCACAGTCAGTTCTTTGCAGACGAATATTAAATCTAAGTTTGCTCTCTATTTTTATACACTTTTAAATTTAATTTGTATTTTATTTTTTGCCATTAAAATTATTATATTAAAATTACAAAATACAATTAAAACACAGCAAGAGTTGAAAAAAAACAAAAAAGAAGAAGCAATTGTTAGCTGCCAAAGTATTCAACGTACGTCAAAAGTTAAAAGTTGTCAAATTTTCGTACTTTGCGTTGACGGACACATATTGTTTGTAACAATGCTTATAAGAAAACATGTATTTTAACTCACTTGTCAGTCGAATACGTTAAAGTTTAACTTATGCATCGGCCTTTAAGATTCAAACTGATTTGATAGATTTCTCACGTGTGAGTAGTAAAGCCCCATGTCAAAAAACACTATAACATATCATACAGTGCCTAAAAAGGGCACGCTGGTACAGACAACGCTGGGTGCAATAATTACAGTTTTAAATTAAAATGTCATCGGCTCTTAATGGGTTAAGCATTTTTTTTTAATTTTAATATTTCCTGAAAGATCTCTTCAATAGCTTTTAAACGATATCCATATTGACAATCGAAATATTTTATAAAAATTTTAGAGGCCCATAACTCGGTGAGCGCCAAATTTTCACTTAATGGGTTTTTCCTATTTTTTAATTTTCTATCATTATATATTTTTGTTTTTATACCTTTCACCATAAAAAGTGGAAAAGGGTATAACTAATTTTGCCATTCCGTTTGTAAATTCTACAATATCCATTTCCCACCCCATAAAGTATATTGATTCTGAATTTTTATGCATAGCGAAGTGGATTTAGTGATGTCCGTCTGTTCGTCCGTGTTAGTGTTGAAATCAAGTTTGTCAAGGCACTATATGAGCTAGAAAAATTTAAATACGCCAATCGATCAGAAATAGTGTCGAAAGAGGTGCTATTAGAAATCCGCAAGATTGGTCCGTATCCGTTTACGCGCAGGCGAAACGTTACGCCTACCTCCAATTTTCTATACCATTTGGAACAAAGAAGTAATTCCAATCAAAAAAAAAACAAGTATATGGGGCGATAGAGAATTACAAAATAAGAAAAAATCATCAAATGAAAAAATTGGCGCTCGCCCATATTTTCCGAGTTACGGGCCTCTGAAATTTTCAAAATTTTTAAAATATTAATATGGGTTTAATTTTAAGGCTTTGAAAGAGATCTTTAAGGAAAACCTAAAATTTTTTTAAAACGCTTAACCCATTAAAAGCCGCTGCCATTTTTATGTAAATTTATTTTTTCTTATATTTTAAGTCTACGTCTTTTTGATTTTCATACATGGTAAAGCCTATACAAGATTTGGCATAGCCGAATATATTACTCTCACTTGTTTTTATTCGTGTTATAGCGCCCAAAGTAACACACTCTCTGCGTGAATTTTAAATGTCTGTCTATTACGGCTTGAAAGTATGTGGGCTAAATACGTCAAAAGCACGTGTTGTATAAAGAATTCTAAAATTTTAAATTTCATATCTTAGTTGTTTTGTTAATTGTTTTTTATCGCACATAGTAGTACACAATTTATGTAAAGTTTCTGTCCGTAAGGGTTTCTAAGGTAAAGACAAAAAAAAATAATTAAAAATTGCGCGTTCGAGGTCTACTTTTTATCGTTTATGTTACACAATTATTTTAATTGCGGCCACTCAAAAGCCAAGGCCATATACATCGAAATCATTTCTTACTCGTATATAGGTCACCCTTTAAAGTTTAATTTTATAAATTTAGCAGTGATTGCTATAGCGATCCTAGTTGTACAAACTGTATTTAAATTTGATCTTTCTGTCTATAACATTTCAAAATAAAAATAAATGCTTGTCAAAGTGACCGGTTATACGGCGGACCCTTTATATTTTATGTTTTTTTATGCTTCTTACTATATCGATTGCAGTAGTACAAAATCTATTTGATTTTCATGTGTCTGTCTACTAGGGTTCAAAAGGTAAAGCTATACTTTTAAGCTCGCTTTTTTAGGGGCACGCCCTTTTATTTTTAAGTTTAATTTGTTGTAGTTTGTTATTAAGGGCAATGCGATACACCCTTTATGAAATGTAGGGTGCTTGAAAATTACAATTCAAAAAATACTTTAATATTAAAAATGATTTATTGGAACCACCCTGTAATTTTTAATTTAATTTTTTTATTTTTCAAAATCAGTGCAAAAATTACGGAGTTCTGAAGAAACAACTATCAACAATTTAAAAAATGTTACTGGCCTTATCTGCTTAAAAACGATTAAGGGTTTCTACATCCTTTCAATTGTTAAAAATTTTTATTTTAATTAATACCACTGTACTGCTGTTATTCTTATTTTTATAGGAATTTCATGAACATTTATTTCTCTTCACTTACATGCATTTTTTACTTCTTTCTTATTTCATCCCCTTTAACAGTAGATCATAATTTATATTAATACTAAAACATAAATTAATAAATTCATTGTTTTTTCCCTCTAGATAGAATAAGAAATAACTACCTCTTTATATGCAAATGTGTCCGTTTGTTTGTACATCTGAAGCACGAGGGTGGCACACTTCTTTCACAGCCCAAAAAATAACAACACTAAGAGCTGCTAACAAAAGGACTAATGTTTGGTTGCTGGCTGGCTGAAAGACTGTTTGTTGCGCTTCAGTTAACAGGTAAAATAAGAAAAAAATTATCATAACCCAGCTACTACTTTGATCGTTTGTTAGCCCCAGAACAAAAAGCCTTAGTATTTGTATAAAAAACACTTAATAGAAAGTTTAAAATTTTATATTAAAAAAGGATAAAAACTAAACTATACAGCTATTAAACGAGAACTCCTGTTTGGTTAAAAGGATTCGAAATAAATATTTATGAGGAAAAAAACTATATTCATGCCATGCATGACTTGTCGCAAACAAACAAACAAACAAACACTTAACGTTGGGCAAACATGTTGGTTACACTGCAGACACAAGAAGTTTTCATCTTAAATTGGGGGAAAATAATTGATTAAATTTACCACTTTTATTAAAATATTGTGAGTTTCATGGTATCCTTATTGAAAGTATCATAAGTTATAATTTACTATAGTTTTTGCGCTTAACATAATGACCGTTAAAAAAACCATGACTCGTTAAAAAAATGAATCATTACGGGTGTAGAAAACTTTATTTGCAAAATCATGTGCACAAAACTTTTGTGGACAAGCGGGAAAAAGCTAAGAGAAATTTTTTATTATGCGGGTGGTCCATATTTTATTCAATTATACTCTTCCTACAAGAACCGCCAGAACAAGGTGGCTCAAATAAAATTATTGCACTCTGCCCTGTAGTGCTGAGAGAACAAGATGATTCTCTTTAAAATTCTTATAAAAATTAGGTGATTTTGGGCATGATAACAAATACTTTGAAGTGGTTATTAAAGTAAAAAAAAACCCTGGATATTTTTTACAAAAAAAAAAAAAAAAAAAAAAAAAAAAAAAAAAAACAAGAATATTCGCACTTAAAATGAGGAGAAGACTCAGTTATTGACTTTTTAAGTTCGACTAATTAATTTTTGAGAGCCGGAAGTACTACCAAAAAAAAAAAAAAGTTATACGATTTTCAATCGTTTTTAATATTTTTTTTTGAAATAAAAACTTTAAACCCATTTTTTGAAAGCTAGTTATCCAATAAGAAGATGTTCTGAAATCTTGATTTTTTTAACTATTTTTCTTATAATTTTTATGAAAATCATAAATCAATTAAAATTTACTTTTACGGCTTTGGTTCATTTCCTGATTATCCTTTAAAAAGAAATATTATTTTTCAAATGTCTGCAGACGTTTTTCAAAGAAACAAAGAAAAATTAGACGCTGGCAGAATGTAATGCCGCATTTTAAGGACCGTCAAATCCCTCATCAGCATTCTTCGCATAATTTTTCTTTATAAAAGATAAATTAAAAAATGAACCAAAACCAAAAATGTAAATTTTAATTGATTAATGAAAATCACCGTTTCAACCCCTGACTTTTCCTAATCTTAAAACGTATTTATCTTAGGAACTAGACTTTGACAAGAATAGGCAAACGGGCAAAAATGTGTGATCACCAAAATTTTATATAAAATTCTGTTTCTCATCGATCACTTCTAAAATTTGATAAAATTATATTTCTGATCGATATATATTCTTTTTTGCCAATATTTAATATAAGAATCCTAAAACCCATCTATTTTGAATATTAGACGATCTCTTTTAAAATTTAAAAAAATTTTAATTTCGATTTTTTTCTAAACTTGAAATAAAACACTTTCAACCCATTTAGTTTGAGATAGAGACGTCCTATTACGAAACTGGTATATGATAAATTTTAAAATTTTATAAAACTCGATTTTCATACCTCGGAGAAGCGGGCTTAAGTTAGTGATCACTAGTAAAGTTTCAAAAATTCGATTTTTATGAGTAAAAAATTTAAAACTTATTAATTTCGAGAACTAGGCATCTCAGGCAAAAAATTTTGATCACTTATAAAACTCTAGCTATCAAGTGACTTTTCAGTCAATGTCATTCTTGCTAACGAATTTTTATTGACCAGTTTTTTAAATAAAACTTTACTTAACAAAGTGAATTAACTGACTCTCACACACTCTTTAAAGGAAAGACAAGTAGCCCATGGACTACTTTGCAAAAGCAACTTAACTTATCATTTGTTATTGATAAAAAGTCAGATAACCCTTGAGAAGACTAGCTAAAATAAGAACACGCAGAAATGATCTTCACTAATGAACCTCAGCCTACTCAAGAAACAATAAGTTCATTTTCAGACTTGTAAATAAAAACGTCTTAAGGCCGGCGCATATAGAATCTGTTATACGTAAAACTTTGACGTATTCAACTGACAAGTCAGCTAAAATACATGTTTCTTATGAGCATTGTTAGAATCAATACGTGTCCGTCAATGCAAAGTAAGAAAGTTGGTCAACTTTTAACTTTTAACGTACGTTAAATACTTTGGCAGCTATAAATTGCTCCTTTTTCTTGTTTTCTTTAAATTCTTGCTCTGTTTCAATTGTACTCTGTGATTTAAATAAAATAATTTTGGTGGCAAAAAATAAAATACAAATTTTTTTTAATTAACAAGTGAATTAAATACAAATTTAAAAGTGATTAAAAATAGAGACCAAACTTTGATTTAATATCCGTCAGCAAAGTACTCATTGTGCCAACCACATCCCTTGTTACTTTGACTTCAGTTGAATGCGAAAAAGTACAACGTATGACGGATTCTATGTGCCGCGGCCTTAACGGGCAATGATTGGCTCCTTTAACTTCTTGTAACTCCACAAGCAACAATTTATTTAATTCTAAGTCAAAACCTAAGCCACTTATCTAGCTTTTTTTTTAATCAGTCAATTAATGGCAAATTTAGTTTCTTTTAATTAACAAAATATATATGAATAGATCTTTAAAGCAACAATTTATGACAATTTATCAGAACTGTAGGGTAATTAAAAGCCGATAACAAGCAGATGAGTATGTGTTGGTCTGTACAATTTAATATTACCTTGATAATAAAGGCAATAGCAGATAGATTTAAAACTTTTTACCCAAAACTGAGGGTGTGCTTATGTACAACAAGCTGCCGTCCCTCTTAATAAAACATAAGTTTTTACCATTAAAAATTATACGAGGAAAAACACTTTAAATATAAAATGGGAAAACTTGTGTTAAAATTTTATACAAAAAAAAGCTGAAATCAATTAAGATCGAGAATACTTATTTTTTAAGAGCCCTTTTTCAGTTTCAATTATTTATTTATTACCACTTTAAGCTTTTTGCAACTTATTTTATTTGTAGATGTTATTTAAAAAGTTCGCCAGAAAAAATATTGGAAATATATTTAAGCGAAGTAAAATGGTACATTAACCCCTCAAATTTACTAGAAGCTGAACGAGTAAAAAATTATAAAGAGTTTTCTTTTTTGTGAGATGTTGTACAGTCTTTAAAATTAAAGTGTTTTGCTTTGATATTAAAGTAGTTTCAGGAAAACTGAAAAGAGCGGCCTAAATTTGTAGCATGAAAATGATATGAGCGTGAAGTGTACTTTACCTTCATAGATTTTATAACATTGTTAACTTTTTTCCTTCTTAATTCAGATACTTTTTTCAACACATTCTTTACTTCTTTTGCTTAATATTGCCATACCAGTTGCCACTGCGATTTATACATATAGACGAGTTAAACCATCTAGATTATTTTAAACTGAAAATAGGTGGCAACTTTTTTTTTAATAATTTATATCTTATGTTCTTGGTTCTACGCCTATAGTCTTGACTCCTTATGGCTTACTCCTGCCATCAGCGCTATTCTTCGATTCAAACATTTCGCGAAATTTTTTTACAAATGTTTAACAATATAAAAGATCATTGCAAAATTTGCACGCAAATCAAGGTGTTGGATGCAAAGAATGCTGAAGATGGATCTGGCGGTCCTGAAAATGCCTCATTACATTCTGCCAGCGTCTAATTTTTCTTATTTTCTTTGGAAAATGTTCGCGTATATTTGAAAAATAATTTTTCTTAATAAAAGTTAAATTAAAAATGAACCAAAACCGAAAAAGTAAAATTTACTTATTTAAAAAAAGTCAGTGTATGAAAACAGAAAACGTTTCGCAAATGTTTCAAAGGCAAAATCTTTCAACAACTTTCAATTATTTTGCACATGAGCAAAATCAAAACAAATGTTTTTGAATGACAGAGACAAAAAAAAGACGCGATTCCTTTTTCGTTTATTCCTTTTGCTTTGATATAACAATAAAAACGCACAAATGCGCTTTGTAGCAAATCAATCAGTAAACGTTTTGGCACTGATTATTTTTTTTTCTCAAAACGTACCAATTTCGCTCTTATTTCTTTCAATTCTTCTCACTGCTTCTTTCTTGTTTCTATTTTACTCACTACAAAATACAACACAAAACGAAAGAAAACGTTTCGTTTGATTTACTTTGCTACCCTGGTAAAATATTCTCTCTAGACCAATCAGATCCTCCTGTTTGTTAACACATATGTGTACTTAGAGAGATAATATCCGCGATTGGATACACAACATTCTTTTACTGTAACCAAAAAAGTTTATATTCCCTCCCTCGTTTACTTTTGAATCGTTCTTAAGCAAACATAAGTGCAACAACTGAACTTCTTAATGTATTTTAATGATCTTCCATTAAAAAACTTCCAACAGTTGTTGATTTTATACCCTGTTATAGTGGAAATAGGGAATAAATTTGCTGAAGTATGTGTATCAGCTGGGACTGTGTTTTAACCCCAATAAAAAAATAAACGAAAAAAGCAACTTTCGTTACCAAAAGTTAACTGCTTCTTTAATTATTTATTTTTTATTGACTGTAAAACAAAATTTGGTCGCGTGCACTCACTTTAATTTTTCGTTAACATGCTTTTTCAAAATAGAAAAAAAAATTAATTAAACTTGTATTATTAATAAGGAAGCAATTTGTTTCAATCAAATGCACAATGAAGTGGAACGGAATCGCTTGTTTATTTTCAAAAGAAATTTTTTGGTTTGAAGTAAAAGAGGACAGAAAAAAAGTAATTTTTATCTTTAAATATTTTTAATCGCCAGCAAGAAGACAAGATTATAAGAAGTTAAATTGAAATATAGATATTTCGTAATATTTACAAATATTTTCAAAAAAAAATCATTAAACAGATAAAGATTTCAAAGGGACCTTCAGCAATTCATAGCGGATCTTTCCAACTCGCTTTATGATGAAAACAACCTTTAAAGAAAGCACTTGGCATTAAAGTAGAACACATTAAAGTTTCGTGGTTCCACTGCGTGCGTAGCAACGAGAACAAGTATAACTAGTTTCACTCTCAAGCCTTGCTTTGCCTTTCCTTTATTTCCATCTCTCGGAACTACAATTTAATTGTTTTCTTTTTTAAACTGAGACTCAGCATTTATTTGCCCATAAACAACTCAAACCGCAGGTACCTAACAACAGTTATTTATTTTTATTTTTTTTTTTTGTTTATACTCAAAGTTCTGCTGGGATTTGAACTTAAAGTCTGTTAAAAAAAAAATCAGACACAATCAGAAAAAATGTTTTGCTGTTTTGTAATAGTATTCTTTCAGACCTTTTCCAAAGGGTTATTTAGTAAGGTTCTAGAGTTTAATTATTCGTGAGTGTGGGTTTCTTCTATTCATTCTTTTAGAATAAAAGCAACTGTATATTTTATGATTGTTTTTAAATACTCAGGAAGTTCTTACATTCTGAGTAGGTAATTTATTTTCCCTTTTAAAATTTTTTGTGGTTGTATTGTATGTTAGCTCTTTCTCTCTCTCTCTTATTTGCCGATTATTGCTCATATGGTAAAATATATGATCGGCTGTTTTGCCACGCTGAAAAAACGAAGAATAATATTACATCAATTTCGGTCATACTTTTGAAGAAAAAACTATTCTTTAAAAACCCAAAATTTCGATCATATTCTTTTATTTTCTTTTCAAGTTAATTTGAAGATGGAAAATTTGAAAGTCGCAACATATTTAAACGAAGCCACTAACCACAAGGAAAAAATTAAATTTTATATTCAATTACTAAATTCCTAAAGTCAAGCAACTTTTTAATTAAAAAGGGTTTTGTAACAGAAATACAAAAATTAGTTAAACAAATTCGTAAATATTTTGTTGCAATTAAACCATTTTCATAGTCCCGATTTACACTATGCAACTTTTTGAGGCATTTTTTTCTTAATTCTCTATTTAGGTTGCGGCAATATGCGTTATTTAAAAATAAACAAAAGCTACAGTAACATCTATTCAAAACTCAAGCAATACCATATTGCTTACTCCTCTTGCTTCACCAACAAACAAAAATTGCATGCCAGTTTCATGAAAAATTGCCAAGTCTAAATGCGGTAATAGTTAACCAAAAAATAAAAATAAAAAATAAATCGAAATTTTAATCAAAGCATTAATAAAACTAATTAAAACTGTAATAAACGTTAAAGTTAAGCTTAAACAAACGTTTGTTGCAATAAAAATTTTTCATAATAATTTTAGCGTAAGAATTACTTGAAAATGAATATTTACTAGAAATTAAAATGGCAATAAATAATTTTTGAATTGTTTTTGGACTGCTCGAAAGACAATCGTCCCTTTTTTTCATAGTAAAAAAACTTTGTTCAAGAAAATAAAATACATTTTTTACAAAATGTGATAAAAAATATAAATATATTTTTTCATAAATAAAATTGTCATCAAAGTAACTTTAAAAATAAAAATAACTTTAAATAATAATAATAATAATAATAATAATAATAATAATAATAATAATAATAATAATAATAATAATAATAATAAATTCTGTAGAGCTGCTTTTCCATAGAACTAAAAATCTCGAGTAATTTTTTTTGAATTTAAAAAAATCCTCAGAATACAGTATAAAAGTGCAGTTGTTTTTCAAATATTCATTATAACTTTTTCTATTAAAAATAATTTAAAGCAAAAGAATTTTTATTTGTGTATAAGCAATTAACAAACCAAAACTCTGTCGACAACAATAAAAAATTGCTTTTTAATGTTTCTACTTCCGATTAAAATCTTTTTGCCACAATAATTTTCTTCTCATCTTTTGAATACAAGTTTATGAGTTGCGTAGCAAATCATCCAAACATAATTAATTTAACCACAAATTTCAATAAAGATTTTATCACAATAATCTTACCTGTTGTGAATCTCATTAAAGCTGTTCAAACCAGGGAAAATTTAAGCAGATGTATTGTTTCATTTTAGGCGTTAATTATCCTCGAAACCAAAACTTAATTAATTGTAGTCGTATGCAACGAAGAGTTTGTTTATAAAATAAATTAAATAAGAAATAGTGTTGCACTTTAATCAGGTTTAATTAAAGTAACAGCAAACTCTCATTTCCTTTCGATTTGCAAAACTCATTAATTTATAACTAGAAGATTGTTTAGGTAACCAGCTCAGCATCTCAAATTCCTTCCTCTTTTACAACACTTAAGGAAATGAAAAGAAAATTTTAACACAATTTTTAACACAACTTAACCTCTTTATTTTAACCATTACGGTGAATGAACACGTGCTAAGAAATAATAAATATAAATTTATTCAACAATTGTGAGAAAACAGACACATATTTAAGTGAAAGCACAAGAAAAAATTGTTGTTTAAATAGATGACAATATAAAATAGAAAAAACCTTTATTGCAGCATTTCAGTTGGACCATTATAACATTGAACAGTGTTACGAAACCATCACTTCCATCGTTTAGGTAACCACAGATAGACGAACGGAAAGAAAAAAAACATTAAGCAGGCAGATAGAAGGTTAACTTTACTCTACAACAACAAACGCAAAAGATATACAGCCCTGTTTAGGTAGAGAAAGTTTAAAAAAAAAGTAATAAAAATAAAAGAAACATAACGATGAAAATGGCAATAATGATATAACAAAAAATGTAATAACAATAAAAGCGATTAAATATTTTATATTTTCCATAACCAGCACATATTCATAAAAATAAATATTAACACACATTTTCACAAACTCATGGAAAGGGTAGGCTGGATAGATAGGGATTAATGGCAGAGTTGGAAAATCCGGTACCAATAAAATTTGTTTGAAAATTAAACCACTATCTTTTTCTAAACTAACAGGTTTAGATAGATGTCATAAGGATGAAGTAGTAACAAGGCATTTAAGCCAGAGATGGAAATTTTCTAAAAGAATTTTTTTTAATTTTTTTAATTTCTTATTAATTTATTTTTTTCTCAACACAAGTACTTTTTTCTATCCGAACAGACTTTGACATTAGTCGTGATTTAAGTTAAAAATATCAAAAAATATTAAATGCAGAGATGGAAATATTATCACAATCGCATTTTTTTAATAAAACAAATATACTTTTCTAATCGAACAGGTTTAGATAGATGTCATAAAAAAGATGAATTTGTCAAAAGGGACAGAGATGGAATTTTTGTACCACTAGTTTTTTTTAGTTTTTTGTCAACACAAGCATATTTTTTTACCCGAGCAGGCTTTGATATAAGTCGTTATTTAAGTTAAATATGTCAAAATATATTTAGCCCAGAGATGGAAATCTTAACACCATCTCATTTTTTTTAATTAATCAAATAAATTTTTCTAATCGAACAGGTTTAGATAAATGTCATAAAAAAAAGAATTTGTCAAAAGAGCCAGAGAAGGAAGTTTTGTACCATTTACTTTTTTTACATCTTTTGACAACACAAGTACTTTTTTTCCAAACAGGCTTTAAAATTAATCATTATTTAAGTTAAAAATGCCAAAATAGATTTAGCACAGAGATGGAAATTTTATCACCAACCCATGTTTTTTTTTATGTTTTAAAATTAATCAAATAAATTTCTCTAATCGAATAGGTTTAAATAGATGTCATAAAAAAATATGAATTTACCAAAAGGGGCAGAGATGGAAATTGTGTACCACTCATTTTTTTAATTTTTTGGCAACACAAAAAAGGCTTTAATTTTAGTCGTTATTAAAGTTAAACATGTCAAAGTAGATTAAGGACAGGGATTGAAAATTTAGCACATAAAATTTTTGTACTTGACAAGTACAATGTTCTAACCGATTAGGTTTAGATTGTTATCGTAAAATAAATAAAAACTGGAAAAGAGATTAAGGGAATAGTTGGATATATTAGTACCACTGTTTTTGCAATTTAAAACAAACTCCTCTCTCTTGTGCAACAGTCAAACAAATTTATGACAGGGATGGAAATATAAACACAATCGCATTTTTTTTATTAAAGCAAATAAATTTTTCTAATCGAACAGGTCTAAATCTAAAGTCATGTTAAAACTGTGAAAAGGGTTTAAGGACAGAGATGGAATAATTAGTATCATTGAAGCTCTTAAAAAAAAACAAATAAATTTTGCTAATCGAATAATTTTAGACATCGTCATAGCTTTAAAATAAAAAAATACATTTAGGCCAGAGATGGGAAATTTAGTACCATTAAATATGTTTTAATTTACAACAAGTTAAGTTAAAATAGTCGAAAGGAATTTTTAGCATGAAAAATTTAGTAGTTTTTTTTTATTTTTTTTAACCTACCAAGCTAAACAACTGGTCATAAAATAAATTAAAATTTGCAAAATTGATGGAGTCGAATTTTCTTGGATAGTTATAAAAAAGTAAATTAAATTTGACAAAATATATTTGCGGCATGGATAGAAATTGCGCTATAAATACATTTTATTTTTTTAGAACATTAAAACAACTACAAGTAAATGAAACAAGTATTGAAAAGACTCAGATTGACGTCATAACTTTAAAAAAAAAATTGTAGAAATCTTTTTAATTGGGCTTTTAATTTAGATTTCTTTTTTAACCAACCGATATCGGATTTGGAAAATTTAGTCTTTTTTATTAAAAACAAAAAAGGTGTTTTCTTAGAACACACAAAAATAAACAAAAAATAATTGGAAGAGATTTAAAATTTTTATGAGGTGAGTATCTTAATAGTGCTAATAAAAAAAAGGTAATAAAAACTATTTTCAGAAATTAAAGGGTGTGCCCGTATAAAAATGTATATGACTTATTAAATCTTCTTTTAACACACAACGTGTATATTTTTTAAGCTCAATAAAAAAAAAATAAAAAATTAATAATAAAAAAAAATATGAATAAAAATAAAATGAATATTCCACACATCGCCTTATCTGTCGAACTGTAGTTGATAGGCGCTTAAAATTTAAACATAATGTGTTAGAGCGATCACTATAGCAACAAGTTATAAACACATAAATTTATAAATCAAAGCATGTTGCCGTTAACATGTTGAATAAGATTCAAAAGATAAGGCATTGAACGTTAACAGGCAGAATCTTGAAATTTATACAGAGTAAATGTTACTACAACCGCTATAACAACAAATATCATCGAAAAATATCTATAACAAAATCAATTAAATAAAACATTTTAATTGATAGGAGCGCCAACAAGTTAAAAGAAATTTTACCAAATACAACAAATATTTTTACAATCTAGTTTTTTTTCATACAAAATTTCTCTCAACTTAATTATTAAAAAATTAAAAATGCTTTTTATTGATAAAAAGTTTTATTGAACATTTCCATTTCCCATGCCTGATTTTGGGTCTGCAAAAAGAATTCCCATAATGAAATTGTATTTAATTGATTGTGATTGAATTTATACTGGAGATGAAATGAACAACAGTAAATGACACTTCGTTGCGAAGGACACACAAATCTGCTGGCTTATCCTTTGTGTTAACAGACACATACGTACGTGCTTAAATTTCATATTGGTTTGATAGTTAATATATATATGAGTTTGTAAATTTCCTTCTCATTTATTTTGTAGTATTTCGTTGTACATATATATTTTTTATTTATTTTTATATTTAGTTTTTATTTTTTGTTTTATTTTATTTTATTTAATTTTTTTTAAATGTTATGCGTGTTAAGCACCACAATCTAGCAAGTTTTGCGTCTTATTATTCTTAAATGTCCAAATATTGAACTCACCCCCCATGTTTTGCTCAAGCCAGCGTAGCGTCTGATAAACTGCTCTAAACTGGTGTTGCTCCATCTAAAGAGGAAAAAATACTCCTTGCAATGCTCCTTATCATTTTACATTTTATGGGGGCATTGTTAAGCTTATAATTGGCAGCATTGAAATAATGGACGTGACACCTCTTATGCAAAGTATTTTTTAAAATATTTTGATTCACCGGAGCGCTGTGGAACCCGAAGTATAGATTTTTGTCTTAGAGAGTCTGTTATTTATTTAAAAAGTTAAGCAGAAAATACACAAGACAGGGGCATCTCTCATGTTTGTAATCTGGTGTAATGTGGTCAGCATTTGTTATTTCTAATTCAAATTGTAAATGGAAGACTACCGCCAAAACTTAAATAGTTCAGCTTCTAAAACGCACTTGATCAGCTAAAGTCGCATGATTCGAGATGTTAAATAGAAGTTTAAAAAATCGCAATATCCACTTCACTTCATTTTTTTTTTTTTTTTTTTTTTGACAGACATAATACAAAGTGGCAGCCCATACCATTATTCCGCCCTCTCAGCTGCGTTTGCGGTTCAAAAATAATTCTTCCGTATTTAGATAATGGAAGTAATATTTATATCCGTCGGGACCATCAATATTAAACCTCTTTTTCATCGGAAAATGCAACAACTTTAAGCCATTTCATTGTATTTTTGTCAAACTGTGGACGTTGTGATTTACACTTGCCATTAAGTGGTGATTTTTTTTGCAGTTTTCGTTGAACTATGTACGAGCACGACCTTAAAATACGATGCACTGTTTTTAGACTGGCACTGACTCCACTTTTTTCAAAAATTTTTGATACCTATATAATAGCAGAATTTGATGCAAGAACTTTTAGTCTTTCAACATAAGATGTCGTTGCGAAATATCTGCTAATTAAAGTCTAGATTTTAGCAAATTATAAAATCCAAAATATTTGAAACATAATATTTTTTCAATTAAAGGTTGAATTAAATTAATAAAAAAATAGAAGTTGCCAGATTTTTCCTTATTAAAATAATATAGACGTTTTAACTCGACTATTTATAGAAATCGCAGTTACGAGTGGTAAACAAAATTTCTAACAGACAGCTTTCATAATTGAGGTAGTAAGGTGTGTATTGCTTAACAGTGTTGCCAACAAAATTATATAGGGCTGAGTAAGAAAAATCATATCAAGGAAGTTATTTTTGTAATGAGTTATTTTTCAATTAAAAAAAGACAATGAGTAAATAAAACCTAATAATATTGATTTGTGAAAATGCGAAGTGTAATACGCACATATTGCAGTGGATTTTAATAGAAATAGAAATTTAATAGAAAATATATAATTAATCAGATTTATTCAAATGTTGCTTCTACTATTTTATTTTTTAATTAACAAAATTATTAATTGCAAATATTCGCAGCACGTTTTTCCAGCAGCAATCTAAAATGAAATAGAGAGAAGGATGTATATCGGTTTATTAGATAATCAACACCCAAAAGGGCACACATAAGGATGTAAATATATACATTGTAAATGTAAATTATATTTGTGTGTTTCTCGTATATTGAATTGTCGTTGCCATTTTCATTAGAGATTGTTTTCAATGATAATTATACCTGGTTAAGGACTATTATTGCATCCCAAAAAACACAAATTTTTAATTTTAAATAAAAATGATTTTTAAAACTTTTTTTCAAGATTAATTTATAAGGAATTTAAGAATAAAAGTTGTTAAAAAAAAGAAAATGTTTAGCAGTATCAGAAATTCATAAATTATCTTCTTGTTCTTAAATGTTGCACTGGAACCTCAGTCTTAAGCCACTGTTGGCAATAATGCAAGACTCTGAGATAAAAGCAACCAAACCGTCATTTATCTGGTGACGACAAGAAATCAATAGTCTAGATTTACAGTGTGATTGAATGTGGCAGGATTTGTTAATGAGTTTCTTTTCGTAGTACAACTTGCTTAAACTATAAAAAGTTTAAGAAGGACCTAAATATATAGCAGCCTGCGTCAGTATTTCCTCTACTTAAAAAAACAGAGAAAATTTTACAATTTATTCTAATTTCAATAAGATATTTTTAATAAATATTTACCTTTCGAAAGCCACTTTAAGCGTATTTTATTTATTACAAAATTTAATTAGCGCCAAATTAAAAAAATGTTATTTTCAAAATACTTTGGAATTTAAATTTAGCTGACGGGTACACTTTATATGTTTTTCGCCTCACACATATATTTTTCACATATTTTTGTTTGCTGGGATTCTACTGAATACATTATAATTTTGCATTTTGTATTTGAAACAAACGTGTCCAAGCAAGTGCCAATGCAGCAAAATAATGTTACGAAAACAATGAAAATTGTATTTAATTTGTAACCATATCCGGCATTTCCGCTGCCGCCCAGGGTGCTACTTATTCGTATGTGCGAAAATTAAATGAGGCTTAAAATCTGATTAAATCTCTTTAATACATTAAAATTTTGCTGCTATAAATTGAGGTAACACAGGCCAAAGTTAAAAAATATTATTAAAAATAAATAAAAAGCATTCGTAAAGGGGTGAGTTACAAATTTAATTCCATGTTATTACTGTTTCATAATTGGTCTCTGGCAGATAGTATGAAATAATGAAACGGTAGGCAATTTTAGAAAATAAGTTTTAGATTTAATGAAAGTTAAATGATGAAAATGCGGCCACATAAATAATGAAAATATCTGAAAATAGTTTAACAATTTAACAAAAAAAATCAAAAATACTGGTAAAACTAACAAAGACAAAGCAACTAATTAATAAGAGAGGTGTAAATACCTTCAGGTTGATGTAATAACGCTACAAAGGTTTAGCAAAATTAACATGTCATTTTCGAGAGTTCAAAACTGAAATAATAATAAATAAAATGCACTACCAAAAGATTTATCCTTCATTTTATTTATTCGTAGATAAACAGCGAAACATAAAGAAAAACCTTGAATTGTTTTACTCCGTTTTCAACACAAGCAAACTTAACATCATGTTTCTTTAAGGCGATTATTTTCCATTGTTTATTTTATTTGGAAAAAGAATGCGGCGAAAATCAGATTAAAAAATAAAAAAAATTACAACCAAAGCGAATCAATGTACCAGGTGGCAGCGTAGGCGAATTCAGTATTTTTTCCTGGTATACAACACGACTGTCGATCTCCACATATAAAAAATGTACACATATTTTTTATGTATGGAGTTTGACAGTCGTGTATACCAGCAAAAAATACTAAATTCGCATACGCTGCCACCTGGTAAATTGATTCGCCTTGATTACATTATTTTCAAATCCTTGTAAATTTCTGTACACAACTTTTCAAAATTATGGCCATATAGTACATCGAATAAAATAAAGCATTGGGGCACTCTATTATTTATAATTTTCAAAATTTATTATAATGGTCATTGTTATGGACCTTCTTTTTAATCGTGTATTTATAACGACGCAAAGGATAGATATCAGTTTACGTCACCTATGGGGACACCCTTTTCTTATTACTTTTTACTATTGGGAGCTATTGTGATACGCAGTTCTATTTAAATACCAAAGTGGTGGCCTTTAGAATTAAAAACACACGCAAAACACATTTATGATATATGGGGGTACCCTTTAGTTTATAAATTTATGAACTGTTTTAAAAACCAATCCGACCAACCTGAGTGTTTAACCTTTCTAATAAAGACAACTTTTTTTTGAATCGGTTCAGATATGAATGGGTTCTGCAAGCACAAACATAAAAAAGCAACATTTAAAGGAATTGAAGACCTCCTTTTCTTAAACCTATTGGACCCAATGAAGGGTAACAATTTTACAATGACTTATTTGACAGTAGCGCATGAAGTACTGCTTAAACTGAAATCCCAGTACCACAGCTATAAACGCGGCTTTTGCGCAGTCTACTTACAAATCTTTAGCAGAAGTCATTGCACCGTAACTAAGAAAACAAAACAGATGGTATAAGATTGGACACCAATATTTACCTTATTTATTAGACCAACGTTCAATAATCGCATCAATTGGATTATATACTGAAGCTGTAATACCCTCCCGTGAAGACCGTAGTCGCTGATAAATTGTTTGATTTGTCTGGCAAAGACCAGTGACGACTGTTACCACAGAAGAGTATGACAACACAGTAGTTCATTTACAGGTGAAACCAATTTCATTAACTTGAATCCATATACACGAGAAGTTATTTAAGTATCACAGCTGCTGATAACATCTTCCCACCTCTTGCTGAGGTGCTTGGAGACTGTCTTTACTCTAACTTAGGTAGTTTTGCTATGCGACAGCTTATCGTGCCCTAATGATTTCGAGATACTTCATAAGAAATTTATTAGGACTTTGACGTTTTGTCGTCACTGTGGTTGCTGCTTATAGTGATACCAGTCTGTTAGATATCTAGACCGGCTTTAAAACATTCAATTGAAAGCAAAGAAAAAATCTAAAAAAAATCGCTAATAGATTTTAAAGCATTCTATCGAAGTCGGCAGTATAAAAATAGTCTGGCAAAGCCACAGTTTTAGTCAAGCGAAAAACTTTAAGCAAGTGAAATTAAAACACTAACAAAGAACTGGTGAGAGACACTAACAACAAAACCTACAACATGGTCTTAATTGTTTTACCTCTTCGACATCATTTTTTATTTTATTCTAAAATTTGAATAAAAAAATTCAATTATCTACAAATTCTTGCGAAGGTTTTCTAAAGAAAACAAAAAACCTTGCCTTGTGTTCATTTTAAAAATCAATTATTTAAGAACTAATTTTAAGCTGAACTAAAGTGTTTTAATAGAATTTACTGTATTCGGCATCTACTCGGTCTTTTTTTTTTTTTTTTTGAGGTACAAAAAGAAAATTTTGCCACTAATCGCTGAGGAAATTTCGGATGTAATATGTAAAAATATTATTCACAATAAATATTTAAATTCACCATATTACATACCAGCTCCTAGAGCTTTAATCCATCTGCTTATGTTTCAATTAACTAAAATGAAGTTGCCAGATCATTCCATATTACAAAAATCTTGACGTTTTAACCCGCCTTTTAATAATAAAAGAAGCAAGTGCTGGTAGTATGATATCATGAAACAAAACGTCAAATGATAAAGATCTTTGTGCATAATGATAAAGATGAGAACATAAGTTAACACAAGAAAAAACAATTCTCGACATTTAAAATTTACAAATATAAATGCATCAAAATACTAAGTTATTGAGTTTTAAAGTTTTTGTTTAAGTTTTTGAAGGTGAGTCAAAAGTCTCAATAAAACAATAAACAGTATCTGCTTATTTCTTTTCAGAACATACCCAAGGATTTTAAATATCTTGAAGGACCTACAAAAAGTACGGTTGGGGAAGTGTTGAGAAAAGTGAATAACAATAAATCGCTGGCTGCCAAACTTCACGAATTAACTTATACCTCACGTTGATTTTTTTTTGTCATAGAAACAGCACAATTATGCATTTTCAGCCAATTGCCATGACTCTACGCGTCCGAATTTTTAACAAACAGTTTTTAAGTTACAACTATCCATCAAATAATCAATCAGACTATTTATTCCATGCGTTTTATTACCTTTGATTCTTTAGCAGCATCAATTTTTGATATTTATTTCCAAGTTTATTTACACTTCCCCATAAAACAAAAACCATCTAAAAATTATTTTCTATTTATCGAGAATTCAAAAAGCTGAAAGTAAATACTACTAGACAACATGGATGGATGTTGCAGATAATGATAATGGCAGGGATTTTTTATGTTCCTAAACGCAGTAAAATTAATAACAACATTTCTACTTTTTACGCATTTTGAAGAGCTTCTGTAATGTTAACTGATAGACTTCTCTAATACTTTTGCCATCAACAGCAGTTCTTAGCAGTCACACAGCAACAACAATAACAATAACAAAATAAAACATAAATAATACCGGCAGCTTTTCTATGTTTTAACATGACGATTTATGTGCGAAGGACCATTAAGGATGCCAACACAAACAAATAAACAAAGTTGTGTATTTATTTATAAACAAAAACAACAAAATGCATCAAACCATAACGTTATAAGTATTTTTAGAAAAATAAAAACCATTCAAAAAAGAAAAATATAGAGACAACCATTAGGATGAAGAATATTATTAAAACAATAACTATTGAATTTTATGACCAGCATGAGATAAGCAGCCATTCAGGCCAAATCAAATACATCCTTTGGCGATTGCCATCAATTGTTCAAGTGGTAATAAATGTACACATCTACCAAAATAATGATGTTTAAAGTAGCAGAAAATAAGGTTATGGAGTAAATGGTATTTTCATGAAGTGCAGTCAAACAGACGACAGATCACCACTTAAAGTACTTGTGGTTGAAGGCGAAAGCTTTAAGCAGCTTATGCGATGGCAAAAATGAAAAATTGTGAAAAGTTTATATATTGTTTTAATAAATGATGATGATATTAAAAAGAAAATAAATAAAGACATCTTGATTAATACTTGATTTGTTATTGCGCAAGTAAAAGAATATTTTAATATTTTATTGCGGCATGAAGTGTTAGTTCCACTTTATACAGTTCTGTAGGTAAACGATAATTATAATTTATTACGCCCAGTGCTCCCATCCAAATAAGTTTTAGTTTATCTACCATTTTAAACAGCTGGTAACAAACTATGACAATTTCAGGGTGACCCCGTAAAATAGAAATATTTTGGATCCATATACATAGAGAAGTAGGTTTGCAAAGGCCTCAGAAGAACTACAGAAATTCTTTGTCCACTCATCTGAGAGTTATACTTTCGTGATAATGGCCATCGAAATTATGCAACATCGATTCATAAATGTATTTCTGATGCTGTTTTTTTATTTTAATGAAAATAAATTTTTATTCAATGAAAAGCCGAAATTTCAGGAAAAAAAAACTCTAAAATTAAAAATCGGAATTTCACCAAAATATTTTAAAACAAAATACAAAATTAGACTTACAAGCAAAAAAAATTTATTTTCATTAAAACCTGAAAATTTAAAAAAAAAAGAAAGTAAAACCACAAATATTTCCAAAGTAACGAAGTTTTCAAATTTCTCAAAAAAAAAACGCATTTTTAAAAAAATCTACGATTTAAATAAATTATAAGCAAGATCTCATGTGATTATGGTTTTTTGTTTTATTGTATTAAAAATAAAAACTTAGAAAAAATATTCCAAAAACTCGAATCATTAGAATTTCACTAAACAATCGAAGTTTTTCCGAAACTTTGAAAAAAATTAATTTCGCCAAAAATAATTTGAAATGTAATCAAAAAATAATAAATTTCATTAAAAGCGAAAATTCGAAAAGAAATATAACTAAAATAAATTTAAAAGTGCGCTAAAATTCCACATCACGCAAAAAAAAACAATCCAAAAATTGAATTTTAAAGAAAAGATGTATTTTTAAAAAAGGAATTTTTCTTTTTCGAACCTTGCAAATTTATGTAAGTGTTTTGATTAAAACTTTAATTGAACAATATTTAAGTTTATACCCTTCACCAAAGGTAGAAAAGTTTGTCGTTCTGTTTGTGGTTTCCGCCATATTCATTTTTGAGCCCGAATATAGAGAAGTGGTTGTATCGATAATAGTATTTCTATCTCATCATTTGTGAGTTTTTTTGGCCCCAAGTAACAAGCATTCATTTTGTTGGGCTTCAGTTCGATCCCAGGCTAAAATGAAATGATTTTTTTTGTGACTCACTTTTTTATTTTGTTTTTAGTTTTTTTTTACACAAGATTATAAAATTTTGTCAAAAGAATTTTAAATTTAAAGCCAATTAATTAATTAATTAGATAAAAATACCTCGAACAGAACTGCTTCAATTAGTACGGTTCTCAATAGGGTTTTGAAATTTCAAAAAAAAATTATTCTTGAAAAAAATCGTTCTTAAAATATAATAATAAAATTAAAATAAAAAAAGTTTTTATTAAAATTTTTGATATGTCACGGCTAAGCCAAAACTTATATACCCTTCACCATATAGGGAATCCAGTTTAGTGAAGAAAATCCAATCAGATAAACAAATATTGAGGTGACAGAGAATAAAAAATTAAATAATATTTTACGTAAATATGTCATCGGCTCTCAATGGGTTAAGCTTCTTTTTTTTAAATTGTAGCATTTTCTGAAAGATCTCTTTAAAAGCTTTTAAAAGATACTCATATTGATATCTTAAAAATATGACGCACATTCGTACTTTGCTATGAAAAGTTCAAAGGCCCATAACTTGAAAAACTTGGGCGAACGCCAATTTTTTCACTTTTTTTTTTAATTAGGATCAGCACTCAGGGGATGACCCCTACTTATGCAATGCATTGTGCCAGAACTAGGAAATTAGGTTTTGGGATGGGGGATAGAGGGAGTAGTGCTTGTGGACATTTGATTTGAATCTTTGCACATTGAAAGTGGCAGGAAAGACCTCTGCAGGGAGTTTATTCCACATACGAACTGTTCGGCCAAAAAATGAATTTTCTCTGTAATGCGTTGTGCGGTGCACTGGCCAATCGACCACAAAGGAATGCGCTCTTGATGCAGATCACGTTCCGCGTATGAAATTACGGTTTTGAGGAACGAGTTCCCTGATTTCATAAGAGCACATTCCGTTGTAGTAACGATAAAACAGAGAAACACACCCCACATTGCGATGCTCCAGCGAGTCAATAGAGCTGGATACCCTACTGTCACCGATGAGTTTCTTCGCTCTCTCCTGTACGCGGTCGAGTAACTCCAAAATAGACTTTGAAGCACCGGCCCATACATGAGAGTTGTATTCCATTTTCGGTCTGATAAAGATGACATACATAGTAAGGAGATGAGATAGAGTAAAGTATTTCTTACACCGTTTCAGAAAAATAGGCACTTGAATGCTTCTTTTGCAACATGAAAAATGTTCTTGTTCCAACGAACATCGCATTGAATTTTCATGCCAAGAACATCGAGAGCTTCTGATTTCTTAACATATGTATCACCCATAATTACAGATGACGCAGCATGTTCAGCAGTACGCCTGTGCGAAAGCACAAAGCACTGGGTTTTATAAGCGTTTAACTGAACCATGTTCGCCAGGCCCCATCCGGAAATTACCAAAAGGTCGCGATTGAGGGTATCGTCCATATGCTTTCTCATAGCCCCAATTTCCCGAAGGTTTGGTCTACTGCGAAACGAAAATGAATGTCATATGCTACTGTCATCTGCAAAAGAATAGATAGGGTTGGAAGTCTGACGTAGAAGGTCATTAAGAAAAATAAGAAATAGGGTAGGGGAAAGGACGGAACCTTGCGGTATCCCTAAATTTAACTTGAACTCGTTTGATGAGATCCCATCTATAACAAATTGTATAGTACGACCCTGAGAAAGCTCGATATAAGTCGAGTGAAGCTATTACCGACACCAAAAGCACTTGATGTTTTCTTCTCATTTTTCAATTCTCTATCGCTACATATATTTGTTTTTTTTTTTTATTGGAGTTACTCTAGTGTTCCAAATTATATGGAAAAATTAGGGGCATTGATTTTCAATAGCAAAATTTTTAAAACTTTGCCTGATCGATTTGCATATTTAAATTTTTTGTAGCTAATTAAGTGTCTTTAAAATAAGATCATAATTACTATTTATTTCATGTGACAAAAAAATCACCAACACTTCACACCTAAAGCTTTTCAATACGACTTCCAACATTTGTTCTGCAAACTCCTTGATTTGCTATTATTTCATTATTCATTACAAACATACGTTTTGTATCATTTTCCATTTCCATTTAAATGTCGGCATTTAAAGGCTGCTTAAACTTAAGTTGTCACTTCCGTTTATCACTATCATTTTATAGCCTGCAGCCAACCCTTCTTTCTTTTCTACTGGGAGATTATATTGCAGCACCATTTGGTTGATATTTGCAATTTTGTTGACTACGATTTCCGTTGAAATGTGAAATGGATGATGACAACAGCGAAGAGAAGTTGTAAAATACCATTTAAACGTTATTTTTTTAATGTAAAACGTCAAATTCGTTAAAGAAACCGCTTACAATTTTTTTTTTTTGTGTTGAAATGTTTGTCACACTCTTGATTTAGTTTGTTTGTTAAATTTGTTGGTTGTGCATCTTAAAGAGGGAAAAGTCCTGAGGATATGCATTAAACTTTTAGTTTGATTTCTTTCCATTTCCGTTTAGAAAAATGTTTTATTTTGTTATCAGAATTGCCGGAGTTGAAATAAGAAATCTGTTTGTCAAAAACATAAAAATAAGGAAAATAATTGTGGGTATAATTTGGTTTGGAGATTGTGAGGTTTTATATTTGGAGGAAAGCCAGAAATCCTGAGACTGATGACAGTGGCTGCGCTGTAAGCGTTGCTAAGGTATGAAACTATAATCTGCGAGTACAAAAGAAAAATAGTTTTTAAAGAAGTTTGTGGCAATATATCGCTACTCGCTCTGATCGCTTGTAATTTGCTTTCTGATAAGTTTTGTTGGGAAACACGCAACTGCTTTGTTAGTACCATATCGCTCATAGCTGCGATTTCTGATTACAAGCGATTTAAGTCATCTAGATGCTTTTCAGATAAATAAATTTGGCAGTTTGCTCTAGTTGTTTCCTTCCTGTTCTTGTATTTATGAACATGAATCAAGTAAAAGAATCCTACAACAACAACAACTAAAAAAAACTAACTGCTTTAATTGTTGAAAAGTTTTTTAATGTCTGTGGACATTATGTTAGAGGACATTATGAAATAACACCGAATTTTTCTACTGCAGTCAAAAGGCAACAGCATTTACTTGTGCAGCTCATAAACAATGGTTACAGACCATGTATGGGGCACCCTTTAATTTTTGATTTTACTTTTATATTATTTGTTGTTAAAAATGTAACGTGTCTACCTATTCTGGTTAAAAAAAAATATATATATATAAAGTCAGGTCTTCTATGGGGACACCCTTTAAATTTGTAATTTATATTTAATTTTATTCTTGAAGCTTGTCATATTTATTGCAAAGATCAAGGATCTGCAAATTGCGGTTCGGAAAGAAACCGTTATTGAACAGTCATGACTTACATGGGACACCCTTTAAGTTTTATTTTTATGGTTTTATACTTGTCATTCTTACAGACCTAGAATTACATACTCTGTTCAAAATTCAAGTGCTTTTTAGAATTATTAAAGAGCATATTTTTATATTCTTTTGGGACACCCTTTAAATTTAGATTTTTTTTAATTGTTATTTTAGCGGTCATAATACTCAAAAAATGTAACCAATTCAAAATAAAAGAGCATATAAACAAAAATCACGCATCTGTTGGGGCACCCTTTAGTTGTTGTTATAATACCAATGTTGAACAACTTTGAAGATTTTGGCTTAGAGTTCAACAGATAAGTACCTGTGACAGACGATAAGTACCTCATTGTCGGTTCAGTTAATGGAATTAATCAAGGAAAATATAGAAAAAATAACTTTTTTCAAGATAATGATCGTGTGTTGTATTGTGCAAAGTTTCCATTGTAAACAAACGTGACTGAGACTTCGAATTGTTTCAGTATTGTTTCATCTTATTCTTAGCACTTAGTTAGTTAGTTAGTTAGGAGTGGCAGCCTCTCGCGACGAAGCTCACTTGAGCACAAACGAATGGCCCGTTGTGATACCACAAAGAAGGCGGCATGACTCCCATTACCCAGCCGAGAACCATGAGGATTCACGGATGAACTTCGCTATGTCCCTTATAGAGTGGGATGATAGCTCCGTAAGAGTTCCAAAGAAAGGAGAGCCCAGAATTCTTAGTCTTCTTCGAGCCAGGGATGGGCAGTGGCACAGGAGGTGCAGTACGGTCTCTTCCTCATCCTCCGAGCCACAACTGCGGCAGAAATCATTAAAAGGCAGACCAAGTCTTTCCGCATGCCTACCGATTAGACAGTGTCCAGTAAGTACCGAGACCGTGATACTTATGGATTTTCTGTCCAGTCTGAGCAGCTGCCTGGTCCGCTTGAGGTCCAGTGTAGTCCACAGTTGTCTGGAGACACAGCAGGAACTTTCATCTACCCATAATTTGCGAGCCAAATTTAGATAGTGGTTCTTTATGGCCATTTTCACCGTTGCCAGAGGAATTCCAACGTCTGGTAGCGGGGAGACATTAGGGAGCAATGTGCCCCGTTTTGCGAGATCATCGGCCTCACAGTTACCCTGGATATCCCTGTGACCAGGGACCCAAAACAGGTCAATCTGTGATCGCTCCGATAAAGTGTTCAGTAATGAACGACAACTCAGGACTAGCTTAGATGTACTATATGCACTAGCAAGCGCCCTGATTGCCGCCTGACTGTCCGAAAATATCCGAATAGCATGACCGGAAAGATCGTCCCTGAGCGGTATTTCGGATGTTTTCAGAATGGCCATTACCTCGGCTTGAAAGACGCTACAGTAGTCAGGGGTTCTGAGGGAGAGTCTTAGTCCAAGATGATTGGAGAAGATTTCGCAACCGACTCTGTCGTCCAGTTTCCAGCATTCTACCACGTTCTTAGCACTTGCCTTCCAATGAATTTTTCTTTTCTCGCAATTTAAAAAACAATTTGTGAGGAAATATTAATAGACCGGGTCAACAGTTAGGGAACTATTTAATAAATTTTACCGTGCTTAAAGGCAATTTTCTAAAAAATTAGAAAGAAACAACTAAAAAAATTTTGATTTTTCCTCGTATGTAAAGTTTGTAAAACATTGATGGTGAACGCACAATGGGACAAGAACGAAATATTTTTTAAATAAAATAAAAACTAAGCGACTGAACGGATTGAAGTACAACTTCACATACTAAAAATGGAGAAGAGTTAGAGCTTGAGCTTTGAAACATTCTAAGAAAGGCGCTATAGAGATCCAAAATACGTAAATTATTTTTTTCTGTCCTGTTAAAAAATTGATTCTAAATTTTTTTTGTCCCAGTGTCACATTTCAATATAAAAATTATTTTTTTTTTTTTTGTTTGCAAAATCATTCTGATTCCGAACTTTAAACGAACAGCATTTTTTTATAATAATTATATATTTACTTTCTTTTATCGAAAAAATGCTACTTTTTCATTCGATTTAAGCAGAAATTTAATAGGAAATACACAATAAAAATTAACACTGACGAAATGACATAAAAAATGCATTAAACGCAAATATTTTTATCTGAATTTTTTTGCTGGCCTAAAGGCAGAAACAATTTGTTTTACTGCTTGTAATTCCCCCAAGACAAGATTATTTTTATTTGTCATTATTTTTTATTTTTTTATTCTTTGGTTAAGCAATAGTTTGCTTGTGTGGGTGCAATAACTCGATTACAGCCAATTTTAATCTTAAAATGTTGCAGCAATTGTAAAGAGACAAAAAAAAAAAAGAAAATAAAACAGTTTTTTAAAATGTGTCAGTTTTTTATTGCAATTTATATTTTAATGTAGAGTAATTAAAATATAGAAGAAGAAACAAATTAAAAACAGACACGTTTTGTAAACAGAAAGGATTTTTAGTTATTTATTTTTTATTTTTTTTAATTTATTTATTTATTTTTTATCGCAAGCAGGTATTTATCATTTAATAATATAAGCTACTGGAAAAATAAATAGAAGAAAGCTACTGTTTATTTATTATTAATAAGCAGTGACTAACAGTGGGGCAAACAGGGTTTTTTAATTTATGCGATATTTCTAAGCTGCTTGTCTGAACTGAACTAAATTTTATTTGGCAAAACAAATAAGATTCTATCAAAATTATTTTAAACAACTTTGCAAAAACAAAACCGAAAAAAGAATAATTAAAAAACAAAACAAATTTCTATTTCTTGATTTCTCTCCTTTTCCCAGCTTTAAAATGGACGTTTTTTTTTCGAGCCCGATAGGCTCACGAAGGGTTAGTTGTCAAAGGAACTGTAATTAAATCCTAAACTGTTGACATTTATGATCACTGTACTTAAGCAAATCATCATATAAGATTGACGCTTGAAACACGTTATCAAATTCTCTAGATTTTCTTTAAAAACCAGTCTTCAATTCGCGTAACTTATAAACGACTATTTTATCGCTTAATTGTATCCGCGAAGAGTCTTTTCTTTGGCTTAAGGGGTTTGTTATTTAAAAAAATGCAGCATATGGAATGATAGACATCAATTTAAATTAGACTCTACAGACTCTTTTACACCTTAGAAAATGTAACGTTTGGTCAAGTTCACAAACTGGTGGCATCATTTGTTTTTTAACTAAGTCTGAGCTTACCTTTTGATCGATGAAAATTGTTAACAGACCATGATCAATAACATTTTGTTTCAAAGTGTGGATGCCCCTATTCTAGTTAATATGTGATTTTAACATGATCACAATCATCACCTTATTGAAATTAATATTTGACAATAAAATAATGGACCTTCATAAACAGAGGTCCCCAAGTTCGTGCGATTTGACACTTCTCGATTATGAGCACAGGCTCGAATGAATGGCCAAAAATTTGATGTCCAGAATGGGCTTTATCAGGAACAGCCGCCGTGGCCACATGACCAATATAATTTTCAAATGTTTAAAACAGATGCTCTTTTGAGTAAAAAAATTTTAATGGATTAAAATTTAATTTTAAATATAAAAAAACCATATCGTTAGCTAAATGAAAATGTCATGTAACTAACAAAAAAAAAAATAAATAAAAATTGATTTTTTGATTGCAAAAATTGTATTTTATTAATTTTTTTTTTAAGTTTTTTTCCATTCAGGATTTGAACCGTGAATATTTAAATGAATTAAAATTTATTATTTTCTGGCTTTGGTTCATTTATTAATTTAATTTCTAAAAATCTTTAGAAATCTTTTGATAAATTTTAATTCATTTAAAATTGTATTTTCTTCAATTAAAATACGAAATTCAATTAAAAAAAAGCAGATTTGAAGTTTTTTGTTAGTTGCATCGTTTTTCATTTTAGCTGACGATATGTGCAAAAACCAATTCAAGTAACTTTTGACTGTTAGTTTAATAAACATTTTTTATATTTCACATTTTAACTCCATAGAAATATATTTCAGAAAAGAATCAAGAGATTATCATTTTTAAAACATCGTATAATTTTATTTTATAATTTCTAATAAAAAACAAACGGTATGATCAACCGATTATATTAACCATTTACTTCGAGATGACAAAAAAAACAAAAAACCCAAATGACGTTACGTGATAAATACGCAACATTTAAAAAAAATAATAAACATCTTTTTCATCTCATTACTGATATTCTCTCAGAAGTTTTAATCAGAAGCTACTGTTAAAAAAATACAGATGTTTTTTTTTTAATTTTTAATAAATTGCGTTTTGTTTTAAAAGTAAAAGTGTTGTGGTTTAAGTTTTAAAAATTAGTTAAACAACAATATGATACAGCAAGTTAACAACAACAGCTTTTAATATTTGTTGCGTAAACGTTATTAAATTACAAAATGTTTTATTTGCTAATAATTAAATTAATAAAAATGTAAATGTTGGTGCTGGTAATTAATGTAGGTCATACATGGGAGTAATTAATCAGGTGGACTAATTAATTGACGATTTCATTAGCATTGAATGATAAATACTGCTAATGATATTTTTTAGCATAATCATTATTTTCATTATTTTATGGTAATTCTTTTAGCAAAAAGGTTTCATTGCTAATTAATTAAAAAACTAAATTATTGCCATTGACTTATGACTAAATGGCTTAAAATCATTATCATTAGCATTATCCTTGTCTTTGTGCATTCAAAACACATCTTAAAGTACAGTAGAGTATTATTTTAAAATGACATTTTGGTGAAGAAAATTTGGTCAAATTTATATGTTTTAACTTTTTTTAGGGAAAATGACACCCTATCAAAATATTTTTTGGCTTTCGTGTAAGTAATAAAATTTGCTAGCTGGGGTATTGGGTGAATTGATATCCCAAACTACTTATCTTACTTAAAATTAATAATTTTTTATTGTTACAAGAGTTTCAAGAATTATTTATTTTATCCGTAGTTGTTTTATTTCCTGCGTTCAAAATTTGTGTTTTATACTTTAGATTTAATTGTAATTATTCATTATTCATTATTTTAGATTTAACTGTAATTAGTTGTTAAACGATTTCATTAAAATTTCATTGCTATTAGTAAAAACAATTATAATTAAAATAAAACCATTAGCATTAGCATTAAATGGTATTAAAACTTCTTTCATTGTCATTGAAATAATCAAATAATGCCAATAAAATTTCAATGGTAATGAAAAAATCGCAAATAATTTTTTTAAGCAATATTTAATTTAAAGAAAGTGCAAAAGCTTAGCCTAAAACTCGATAGCCAAGCTAGAACTCCAAAATAATTGCATTAAAATTTATGTTTATACTCTTCATCACAAAAAATGGAAAGAGGGTATAACTAATTTTGTCATTCCGTTTGTGATTTCTACAATAAACATTTCCGAAATCAAGTTTGCCGGGACACTAGATCAGTTAGAGAAAAAATTTAAATATGCCAATCGATCAGATATAGTATTGAAAGAAGTGCTTTTGGAAATCAGCAAGATCGGTCCATGTCTTTCAACGTAGCGGGCAAAACACCACGCCTACCTCTAACTTTTTCACAACAATTGGAACAATTAAGTAACTCCAATCTAAAAGAAAAATAATATTTCAAGCGATAGAGAATTAGAAAATAAGAAAAAAACATCCAGTGAAAAAATTGGAGCTAGCCCATATTTCCCGAATCTCGGGCCTCTAAAATTTACAAAAAAATTTTAAATGTCAATATGGGTATCTTTTTAAAGGTTTTGAAGAGGTCTTTAAGAAAATACTAAAATTTTGAAAAAATGCTCAACCTATTAAGTGCCGATGGCATTTTTCGTAATTTTTTTTTTTTACTCTTTGTCATCTCTATATTTTTTTCGATTGGAGTAACTTTACCAAACTAGATTTAGATTTTCAATTTCAACGAAAATAGATGTTACGTACAGTGGCCGATTATAGATAAGGATAAGGATATTATCAGTAGAAAATTGAAAATTAAATTTGGTTTTATACTAATTACAATAAATTTATGTTTTTCTTTAGGTGATGAATTAGCGTTTTTTTTTTTTTTTTTTGTTAAACTACGATATTGTAGTGAGTGAATTCATCAATACAAAAATTGTTTATAAAATTGTGATGAAATAAAGTTTTAAGTTAATTTTTTTAATTTCAAAAATTTGCTTGAGAAAGAAAACTTTGTTGTTTCGTTTCACATTAGATTTTAAATCTAACCCTTAACTAAACTTTCGAGTTTGTTATTTTTTTAATTTTTTTTTTTGCGATTTTTTTATGAAAATTGTTTCTTGAAGAAATTAAAATTTTTCCAGCTGTAAAAAAATATTGAATTTTTGTAGATTTTATTCATTGCGTTTTGCCGAAATATTTATTTTTTATTATTTATGCCAAAATTTCGATTTTGAAGGACTTTATTGACAATTTTCAATATAATGTTGCGTAAGTTCTGTTGTCCACACACATAAAAAACAGCTTTTAGTTTGTATATATAAATAGAAGTCAAAAAAACTACCAGATCTTATCATATAAAAATAGGCGTTTTAACTCGCCTATGTAGAAATTGCTGTTGCGAGTAGTATGGCAATATTAAGATAAACTTCAAATAGAGCAGATGAGTGTATACAATAGTCAAGCTTGTGTTGCTTAGCAATATTGTTAACAAAATCATCCAGAGCTGAGTAAATAAAACGATATAAAGGAAAAAATAACTGCCCAATCCACGGTGTCACAAGATTTTACTTTTTAATAACGTCTTGGAGATTTTTTTTTTTAATTTCAACTGATATTTTTTATCAGTTTTTAAAATTGAAAACTGTAAAAAATTTCTAAATTCTAAAATTCTGTTATGCTAATAATATTTCAAAACTACTTTTTACAGTAGTTTGTAAATGGTTTATAAAGGATCCAAATAAATATTTTTTTGCGATCCATATAAATATTTTTTAGGTGGCAACAGGAACGTAGACTACGAGATGTGTAAAAATAATTAACAAACAAAAAAAAATCCGCAAAAATATTTGTTAAGTGACCTTATCACTTTGACGTACATCGAATGAAGTGAGTATGGGTTTTATTATGTTTTTTTAAGCATCATTCTTAATACACCGATCATAATAAATACTCAATTAAACTTAAATTTAAAAGTTTAAGTTGTTTACATTTTTAACATTTAAGCATTTAATAAAAGAAAACAAAACTAGTTTGCCTGCAACGGCAAGAAAACGTAAGTTGTCTCATTTTTTTATTTTGAATTCATACTATTTTTTTTTTTTTTTGCATGAGCGACGTTTGATCTCTTATTCTCGCTCTGCCTCTCTCCTTTCAAAATTTAAAGTTGAAATATTCTTAACTCTACAAACCATGAGATACACTGACCACATACAACATTTGCATTGTTTTAGCCCGTGATTCATTGCACTTGGTAATTTCAAGAAAGAAGAAAAAAACAGAAATAAAAACAGAAATCGCAAAAATTAATATGTGAAAAAAAGATTATAAAAAAAAACTTGAATTAAACCAGATAATTAAACAACAAAAATGGTGACGTTTAAGTTTCAAAATTGGACAATCTGTTTTTAATAATTTGAAGATGAATTTGAATCATACACAAACTTGGGGTAATTGTTTTCAATTACTGAAATCCTTTTTTTGTGTGGAAGTTTTTTTCTGGAATTTTTACAATAAATAAAAAATATTTTATTTGCTAGTTAAACAGATTTTCCTTTTAAAAATTATTGTTAAATAGAATTAAATGAAGTTTAGAAATATTTTTTCAAACGCTATCTCTAGTGTAGTTACCATGGCGAAATAATTTACCAGGTGGTGGCAGTGGTGAATTTATTCATTTTCGCCGTTGCAGAAAATGTCAAACTCTATATATAAAAAATCAGTGAAAATTTTTTTTATATGAAGTTTGAAATTTTCTGCAACGGCGAAAATGAATGAATTTCGCCACTGCCACCACCTGGTAAATTATTTCGTCATGGTAGTTACGGTTTTTCCCTTGTCAATTATATGAATTATTTTGATTTCAAAAATTAATTTTTATTTTTACATTAGTGACACCTTTATTTATACTGTTCCTTATATTTCTTACTCCATGGCTTTAATTTGTGACTTTGTACTCACGATCTCTTGTCTACAATACAGTCTTGCGCTGTCTTCCAAACCAGAATGCAGGACTTATACTATGCAGTGCATTGCTTTGCAAGCATGCTTTCTTACCTTGCTCAGCCACCCAGATTCGAATTTGAAATCTCTTGCTTTACCAACCAGCCCTTTTAATCAGCTTGATTTGCTTGTTTTAAAGAACTCATCCACTGCTTTTACTTAACCTCAATTATTTATATTTTTTCGTTCGATTCTGTTGGGATTTGAACTCAGATCTTCTGTTTCACTAAAATTTGCTTGTGCTTTAATTTAACGTTTAAGACCGTTTATGACCGTTTTTTGAAGATAAGTGTTGCTAAATGGCATTACTTCTTGAAAACAACGCTGATAAAACTGCCGTTTTGTAACGACTCCAGTAACCCATATTTTTTTAAAAATATGGCCCCAAAAATTTAATAGATTATCTAATATTTTATAAACTTTAATTGCATTTTGCCCTATTTGATTTATAGAAATCCGTCCACCAAGGGAAAAAACGCAGCCCTACTTTTATCGTTGCAATGCCTATCCGTTTGCCATAGTCTTGTCAGATTTTTTTTTTCTGCTACAACAACAAACAGTTAAATGTTGTTTTAGAGTATATGGTGTCCTAATAGAGACGTTATTAAAATTTAAAGGGTGTCCCCATAGAGTTATGATTTACAAGTTATTATAAAATTTTCTCGGAATTTTTTTTCTGCCCCAACAGCAAATAGTAATATAATGTTTAAAAATAAAGGGTGTCCCTATAGAGACGTTAATAAAGTTAAAGGGTGTCCCTATAGACTTATGACTTTTCCATACATAACTTTATATCTTAAAATTTCACAGGCAATGAAGTACTTTGCCTGCTTCAAATACAAATAAAAAATTTTTAAATTTAAAGGGTCTCCCTATAGAGTCGTAATATTTATGTATAAAGACTTAATCTTTTAAAATGTTTTATGCAGTTACTTGAAATTTGGTCAGAGTACTTAATATTGCGTCCGTCGCAGCTATAATTATTAAAACATGAAATTGAAAGTTAAAGGGTGACCCATAGGAGACGTCATTTTTACGCATATTTTGCTTTTTAACGGCATCATATAGCCCAATAGGTAGCCAAATATGAGCACTCTTAAACTACGCTTATTAAAAATAAAACTGAAAATTTAAAGGGTGTGCCCATGGCAAATTTGATTTTGTTGTGTATGATTTTATTTTTTTTATCGTTACAGATAAACATTTTGCATTTGCAACAAATAATATTAGACACACTTATTCCAAAATTAAAGGGTGGCCCATAAGTTGACACAATCCTTCAAAATTTTAGCTAACTTAATTTTTTCTTTTCCTTTAACTTATATTGCCCTGACTGCAATAACTTTGTAACGTTGGAATTATAACGAAAAGGTTTCAACAAACCAATAAAAAGATTACATTAAAGGGTGGGCCATACTATTTAACTGGTATATTTTTTTTAAGTATGATAATGTTGCATTAGAAGAACAATATATTGACATTATGGCGATAGTTTTAGATCAATAACCTTAAAAAACATTCGATACTTCAGCGACTTAATTTCCAAAAAATTACAAAAATTTGGGCAAATTATAAAATTGTTACAGCCCGGTATTTCAAGAATGTGAAACTTGACTGGTGACAGAGATAAATAATTTGTTTATAATATGAAACATAAAATATTTCCCACGATACTTTTATAATTGATTTTTATTCTAGCAGTAGTTAGTATTCAAAACATGCTTAAAACGATTCAATTTCTCAACATTCTGCAATGAAATCTGTTTTAAAAATTCTAAAAAAAATTTCTCAAGATTTTTATGAACCTCTCCCCGCTCTTCCTCTAAAGTAATTAAATATTTTTCAGACAGAAATATGTTTTTATTTTTAATAAAAGAAAAAATATATATAAAACAGTAGGTATCTGTAAATGGTAACAAGTTGTCTAGAAATACATATAATTCAACCAGACCCTCATAAATGTATTTAAAGACAAAAGCAAAGTCAATGATAATGATCATGATGATGATGATGAAGTTGTATATGCAAGTTAATATTTATTACCAAAAGTAACATAAAGAGTTTTAAATATTTAATTTTTCTTTCTTTACAACTGTCTGTCTGTCTGTCTACTTATAGTGTTTCTGTGGTGGCAGCTTTTGTCTATATTTTTTTATTAATTTTTTTTTTATTTTTAAGTTTTGCCGTAAGGTAAACTTATTGACAACAAACCACTTTTGCTCACTTTTAAAAGCCTGCTCGCAGCTTTAAGATAGAATGAGTATAAAATTTTTCATTCAAGATAAGGCCCACAAGCAACGAGAGAATTTGGTTAAAATAACAGTTAACACCAGCTAAACAATTTAGTACTAATCAACAGGTCTGTCCGAACAGATCGTTTTCTTTTTAAATGAAATCTTTTTGTTTTTATTTTGATTTTTTCAAAAATAACTTAAAATAGAAAATAATTAATTTGAAAATAAAAGCAAAAGTAAAACAACAAAAAAACAACTTTTGTTTTGAATCTCAATTAATAAAACTAAAAGAAACGAAGAAATAAAGCATAAAAGAATATAAAGAAGAAGCAGAAGTTAAAGAAAAGTTTAATAAAAGTTATTCAATTTGCATAAAGTTGTTTGGTGTGGTGTGTGGTGTCGTGCGGTGTCGTATTGTGTTGTGTGCAAGAAACATGTCAGACAGTCATAATAGTGACGATGTTTTGGTGGCCAAATGTGCAGCAATGGTTTGTTTGTTTATTGCCACCGCTTTCTTTGGTGGCATACCTTTCTTGTTGAATCACTATTTTAAGTGGACAAATAAAAATTCAAATACCCGCTCAGCTAAAGTGGTAACATATCTGTTACATTTTGGTGGCGGTGTTTTGCTAGCCACCACATTTGTGCATTTACTACCCGAGGTTCAAGAAGTGGTGGAACACTTACAAGAGTCAGGAGAAATGGCCAAATTGAAGTTTGCCATACCAGAGACATTAATGTGTTTGGGTTTTATTTTAATGTATTTAATTGAGGAGTGTATACACAGTTATTTGCATAGACACAAAAAAGCCGTGTTGCATAAAGATGCTGGTGTAGGTGCGGCCTTTGAAAGAGGTCATAGTGTGCGTCGCAGTGCATTGGTGAAGGGTGGCTTGAAAACAAAAGCAGAACACGATAATAATGAAGATGATGATGATGTTAGTGAGGAAATTGAAGAAAGTGTTAGAGGCTCCAAGTCCACATTAACTACTTTAGCTGGCCAGAATGGTCATGTCTTTTCGAATGGCAATTTTAATTCTGTTAAACATGATAATAACACATCAAGCCTTAATTTGGAAATACAAATATGTCCACCTGGCGAACTAACCAAAACACAAAAATATACTTTAGAACACTCTTTAGAACATTCACACACTCCCTCACTCGATCACACGCACAACTATTCACATAAACATGCTCACGATCATGGTAGTCATGGCCATTCACATTTGCCCATTAGTCCTGCTGAGGGTGGTGATGAAGATATAGTCACTTCTTCATTTCGTGGTTTGGGCATTGTATTGGCTTTATCGTTGCATGAAGTGTTTGAAGGTTTAGCTATTGGCTTGGAAGATGAACCCAGTTCAGTGTGGTTTTTATTTGGTGCTGTGGCAGCTCATAAATTGGTTTTGGCCTTTTGTGTGGGTGTAGAACTGATAGTGGCCAATACTCGTCCCATTTTAGCTGTCGTCTATTCGATTACATTTGCTATTGTCACTCCTATCGGTATTGCCATCGGTATTGGTGTCAGTCACAATTCTACTAATTCGGGTGATGGCATTCCTTCAATGATTCTGCAGGGTATTGCTTGTGGTACCCTTTTGTATGTTGTATTTTTTGAGATTTTATCCAAACAACATGCCGGCTTTGGAGCTTTTGTAGCAATGGTGATTGGATTCGGTTTAATGTTCGGATTGCAAAATATTGGTAAGTGGAAAATTATTTTATTTTAAAAGAAAGAAAAATATTTTTTGATTTGAATAGGGAAATTGGAAGAAATATCATTTAATTGTTAAAGATTAATTTATTTAAACAATTTTAGAATACACGCAAAGTGTATTTCCCCATTGCCAGTTTCAAGTGCTTTAAATTGATTTTAACGATGGCATTAAAATTCTTTTGTTTTATATTTAAAACGTGAGCAATAATTCATCTTTAATAAATGAATACGAAGGAAGCTCAATAAGTGTTTTAAAAAAATTTAAGATCACACAAACTTTATTGTGTTGATTTTTTCTTACTTTTCATAAAACTCGATGAAATATCTAAAATAAGCTTTTCACAAAGTTATAATTTTTTACCGACTTCAAAAGGACGACGATTGGAAATTTTTGTTTGAAAAATGGGGATAAAGAGTCATGCCTGGGGATTGGGGATATTTTGGGATATTTTATTTTAAATTATTTTTAGTAAGATAAAAATGTATTAACAATAATAATTAATAAGTTGTGCAAGAAAATTTGCAAAACTTGGCTTAAGACTCAATGGATTTAATTTATGACTGTGAAGAAGATATTTAAACGTTACCCATCGAATCTAGTTTTTTAACCGACTTTAAGAAGGAAAGAAGAAGGAGTTTATCAGTTCGACTGATAATTGCTTTATTTATGTTTGTAACTACAATCTCAATTAACTCAATGATTTCTGAACTGATTTTGAAAAAAAAAATTCTATTTAAAAAACAGTTTATAATTTTAAAAACTAAAGGGTGTCCCCTTACAACATATACGGTTTTTTAAGTGTATTATGAACCGTAAAGGGCACCAGTCTAAAATCAAAATAAAACTGAGTATCACTATAGCTTTTAATAGTAAAAATTAATAGAAAAATAAATCCAAAAATTATAGGGTATCCCCATAGGTGACGTAAATTGACCTTTATCGGTCTATCTTTTGAACCGTTATAGAAAATCGCTTGAAAATAAGAAAAAATACCGACTACTAAGACCGTTATAATTACAAGTTTAAGTTTTTAAATTTATAAATTAAAGGGTGTCCCTATAGTTTATTTAATTTGAGGTTTATGGCCATACTTTTGAACCTTTGTAGACAGATGCTTGAAATTTACAAAGAACCTGAGAGTCCGCTTTAATAACAAGAATACGATTTAAATTTAAAAATTATAGGGTGTTCCCATAATGGATGTAATTTGAACTATATGGGCCTATCTTTTGATCCGTTATAAACAATTGCTTAAAAAATAGACAGAATATCTAATACTTTGTCTGCTATTTCTAGAAGTCTTAATATTTAAAATTATAAATAAAAGGGTGTTACCTTAGTTGATGTAATTTGATGTAAATGGCCAAACTGTTGAACAGTTGTAAACAGACGGTTGACATTTACAAAGAAACTGTAGTGCTAAGCCCGCTATAACATCAGGTATTAAGCTTGGAAACTTGAAAATTAAAGGGTACCCCTATAGTTAATATAATTTGATGTATATAATCAAACTATTGAACAGTTATAGACAGACAGTTTAAATTGACAGGGAGCTGTATTGCTAAATCCCCTATAAAAACAGGTAAACAATTTGAATTTGAAAGTTAAAGGGTGTCACAATAGTTGATGTATTTTGATGTATGTTTCTAAACTTTTAAACCGTTATAAATAGCTAACTAAAATCTATTTTGAAGTCGGTATTTTTACAAGAAATATTATTTAACGTATAAAAAATTTGTTTGATTAAGAAAAAAATTAGAGCGTATTTTTAATTTCTTGAAGGCAAGCAGTGTTCGTGTTTTTCATGACAAGTAGTTTTCAAAATAAAATATATTTTATGGTGATTTTTATACTCTTCACCACAGGTGGATAAATTTATATTTTAGTTTTTTATTTCATTTGTAATTTCGATAATATTCATTTTTGACCGCATAAAGTGTAAATCATCTTAATTTTATAGGTAGGACATCGATCAGTAGATGTTCCTCTGTTGCTAATCGAATTCAAATTAGTTTTGCCACGTCTCCAGATGAGCTAAAAGAATTTATGACCATAATTCTCTCGGACATAGTTTGAAGAGAGGTGCTTTTGAAATTTAGCAACATCATTTCATAAATGTCGCAGATATGTTTGAAAAAATGCTTGCACCTCTTTTTTCATTACATTTTTCAAATTTCTTTGTTTTTTTTTTTTTTTTTTTTGTTTGTTACTGCCGTTATTACATTTTCATCAAAAATATTATACTCTGCTAAAAAAAATTATGATATTGCAATTAAAAATTGAAAATTTCTTTAAAAACCGAAAATTAAAAAAAAAGTTTAAACCTCACTTAACAATTTAAACTTCACCAAAATATGTTTTTTTATTTTTCCAAAAAAAAAATTTTTTTTTAAATTTTAATTTCATTGAAAACTAAAAATGCACAAAAATAACAAAAACAATCAATCATTAAAAGTTTTCTTAAAATTATCCGCTTACGTAAAAAAACACATTTCCACTATTGTAAAAGTGACAACTTAAGAATAATTAATAATTAATAGATACTTAAATGACGGAAAGTACAGAGCAGAACTCCAGGTAATAAACTAACTACTCAAGTTCACCTTAAATATCATGATTTTTCCTGACAAAAAAATACATTTTATTAAAACATATACACAATTCTTTTGATGAAGGATATATGATTCTGCACAGAATACAGCACTCGTGCTTGACTTAAATGCGTTAAGCATCAGTTATTTTTCAAAATTTTATTATATGGATCCAAATATCGCAGACAAATACGCATTAAAATACAAACATCATTTTTTTAATCAGATCTTTAAGCAATGAAGAATAATAATAAATAAAGAATGTATAATTTTTCGCCATTATAACCAAAATGTACCTTAATTTTGAAAACTTAATTCCTTTTATCGCCCCGCATAAAATTTATATTATAACATTACTCTTACATTCCCTGCATGAGACTTAAGGCCATCTATTCGAAAAAATTGTAACTATTAAATCATATATTTGATTTGATGTACAATTTCATTACATGTACATTAATTTTATGGCTGACGAATTTTTGCAGTAAAATTAGAATCACCGTAAATAATTAAAATTTTAAGATCATTCCATAAAAGATAAAAAATTACAATAAATATAAATTTGTTACGCTTTGATGTCTTATAGCAAAAAATAAATATAAATAAATGTGTAAACTATTTTCTCTATAAAACAAGGTTGAGGTCGGTGCATGCATTGGAAGAAAATAAATCTCGTGCTTCAACTTGAAAAAGGAAAAAAACACGTCTCATATATACAACAGCGTTGTAAGTTAAGTGTTTTCAATGTACGCGGACACCCACGCGGAGGGCCGTAATTATATAGTGGCTCTCTATCTCTCTCTGCGTACAGCGTCAATGTATAACATGGGTAATAATTCGAAACAATGATTTTATATTTGATATCCCGCTTGGTAAGGGACAAGGACTATTTAAAAATTCTATCGATCTGTGGGTCATAGCCGCCTGATTCAGTGCTTGATTCTAAACTACAAACAACACGAATATTTTCAAAAAATTGCAGAAACAAAGCTCTAAAATAAAAGATTTAAGTCGCCTAAAAAATCGCATACCTTTAACCAGCTGAGCCCTAAAAACTTTGGCACTGATTGTCTATAGCTTCGAGTAGAAGGCGAGTAAAAGTGAACAATCTAATTGACATCCTTGGTCTGAGATCAAGTGTGATCAGGACTTACTTCGGTACTTGTCATGATGGCCTAACCTGACGTTGGTCTTACCACTTACAAAACGTCGACTAGCGCAACCTGTAGACGTAGCCAATAGAGTTTCAATTTCAAGAACATGACTGTTAGGACCATGAACTTCCCCTTGCTTGGGGGTTGGGGACTATTAAGCTCCATCCGTTTAATGCAACAGCAAATTCAGAAAGGCAGCGCACCTTCCCTGCGGACACCGAACTAAACCAATAGCCACCACGTGTATTCCGAAAAGACCTCACCAATAACTGGCTACAGAGATGGGCGGCTCTCTGTATGGGCTACGGGCTTCAGTGGCTCCAGTATATTATTAAGGTCACTGGTCAGTCCTTCGACAAGTAACCAACTTGTGTAGCCAGATTGGGTGCTTGCACACCGGGGGACTGGTTCCCTCTATACCTCGAGTGCACTATGTCTAAACCTGTGTTAGCTCAGTCAGACTTGTAGTTCCTGCGGGGATAAGAGTCTTAGATCAGTTGGCACAAAAATTTGAATATGCCGCCCTTTTCCACAGGCAAAAATAAAAACAATCGGCTAAAGCAACGCCAATGAATTTCATCGCCGACTCATAACAATTACTAAAATGGTAAACCTAAACAAGGTTAACGTTTCTACCTGCCATGATGGCCTTATCTAACGGTCTTCTTTTGACTGAGTGAAATATAATGTGCCAAGTAGCTACTAGCGTAGCGCAACGAAGTAACAAATCTAAGAAAGTGGCTTGCTGAACCTTGAGCTACACCTTGCTTGAAGTTTTGGAGATCATTTAACTTCCTCGGTTAAGGATGCAGCGGCACACTCGGTCGGCATCGCATTATCACCCCGAATACCGACCTAAACCACAGCCACCAAACTTTGGGACCTCACCAACAGCCAGTCACAGAGATAGGCGACTCCCTTAGTACCAGTCCATAGGGATTTTTGTTAGGACTTCGGCAGGCCAAAAACAGATTTTGATTCCAGAATGCCAGGGGCAGCCTGTCCTTTTATACCTTGGAAGCACTGATTCAAAGTTTAAGACATTATCGGCCAAGACAATTAGTACTCCCGGGGGAAACTAAAGAATTGAGTGGATTATCCACTTGTTTTTTTGTTAATATGTTTAAATATCGAAGTAGACCACTTGTTATCTTTATAATGGAAGAAAAAACTTAAGCTCCACCCCATTTATCAAACAACAAAATAAATTATAAAAAACAATATAATTTAAATATGTTTTAAAAGAAATAAAAAATAATGTCTCTTAATTTTAATTTTAGTTTGATTTGATTCTTATATTTCCTTAAAACTCCCGACTAATTGGCATTCTTTCATTATTAATACAATAATAAAAACAAGCGTAGAAAGTTCCCCTTCATTATGATTCAATGATTAATAAAGTTTTCATGTTTCATAATAAAGAAGAAGAGGAAATATTTTTTTTATTATTTTTAAGGGATTTTTTTTTCTACAAAAAATACACGTTTTTTTGTCAGATAGTAAAACCAAATCTAATGAAGGGTTGTCAGCTTAACAATTATTTCAAATAAATCTAAAAATTTATTGAAATAATTTACTTAAATTTTTTATTTGAAATTTGTTATTTAAAATTTATACAGATAAACGTTGAAAAGAAATGCGGTTTTTTTTTCTTATTATTTATTACTGTGTTTAATTTTATATTAACGATTTATATTAAAATTTATTACAAATAACATTTAAAATATTTCTGTTTTAAAATAAGTATTTATAAGAATATTTAACTTGCGTCATAATTTTGCGGTTAAGATTCATTTGTCATTTACATTCGCAGTTAATGAGTTCTTGTATTCAACTTGTTAAATTTTTGCCACGTCAATTAATAATAATTAAAGATTTTATATCGTCAAGTGTACAGACATTTTAAACATCAATTACAAAAATTCTACCGTTGAATTTTTTGTATTGATTGATGTTTTTTTTATTTATTATTTTTTATTTTTAATTAAACTGCTGCAAGGTCCTAAAAGTCCTTTTGTGATATTTTGAGAAGATATAAAACACGTCGTTTTCGTTGTAACATTTGGTGGGATACTAAAACAGGCCAAATAAATCAAAGGATTTTATCTTGTAAAATCAGATATCAAACCGACTGTTAAAAAAGTTCAAACATTTCTTAAATGGAAAAAACAATTTTAGAAAGGATACATTATTTTCCTTTCCTTAATGTAAGAAGTTAAAGGCCAACTTCTACTTATCGCTGAGATAAAATAGGTTCACGTAGCCCCATCCATTTAAATTTAGTTAACGGCATGCCCTTAAACGGATTCAGGTTTGATATTGTCAAGATACATTAAGATTTCCGTGCACATCTACATTCCTTAGCAACTAGAAAAGCTTCAGTTTGTAATTAATTTAAACATTCCCTTACACTCCTTGGTACTGTGTCTCACCTTAATGCTGTTCCTCTGTGCGATATTTCACGCTGCATGGAACTAAGCGGTCTTAGCGTAATCGCTCATTGCGAATAAGCACCCCCTAAATTTAATTTCTTACTTGAAACCTTCTCTTACAACGTCTTCTGGATTAACTTTGTTGATGACTCATCATTTGTTGATTGAGAGATATGTTTGCGGCAAAGCTGCCTTTATTGTGGGCGTGGCCTTATAATTTAAAGAAATACCTCAGTCTGATGAATTTAAGAGTTCCCCTAAATCTAATCTGTATTGAGACAAAATTTGAAAAAAAAAAATTTCAAGCGAATTTTTTGCTTAAAACAGAAAATTTAAAAGAAACAAAAAGTGTATGGAAAAAGCAACTAAAAATAATAAATAAATAAAAAATAAGATTAATGGCCCTTTTTAAGCGAAAATTTACAAATTTGCAATTATTTTAAAATGTTTATGTTTAAAATAATAAAATTTTTAAGTCTCAAAAAGTATATTTTTTTCAAAAAAAATTTTATTTTGCTGGCAAAAAAAATTGGAAAAAAAAACAAACTGGACCACTGTGTCGAAAAATTAAAAATTTCATGTTTAAAATGCCTATGATTCGAAAAAAAACATAAACATAAACAAAGCATCGTTTTGAGAGAGGATGATAACCGGCTTAACTTAATCTCAAATACTCCTCTGCTAAACTCATATAAAATTTTGGAACAATAAACCAGCCGTTAAAAATGGCTGAGTTATTTCTAAAATATTTTGATTTTGCCCCACCGTTCAATACGAGGGCTGCTATATATATTTCTGGTCTGGCAACACTGAGTGCTGCCAAGTGCAATCTGACATTTCCATTAGAAAGTTTGTCATTTTTAAGCATAATCGTACTCAAAACGTTTTGACGTACGACCATTATTTGTGTTGTTTACAGTGACTTGAAAAAATTAAAATGGAGTTAACTCGTGAACATTTTCGTGCCATCATTTTTCACAACTTTCGACGTAGATTATCACGAAAAGAGTGCATTGATGAACTTAAATTTTTGTATGGCGATGAAGCACCATCCTATAGCACTGTGAAAAATTGGTATAATGAATTTAATCGTGGCCGAAGATCGCTCAAAGAAGAATGCCGTGAAGGTCGGACAAAAACGGCTGTTGTACCAGAGAAAATTGATGCCGTGCGTGAACTCATAACGCACGATCGACATGAGACATACCGAGAGATAGAGACATCCGTGGACATTTCTTCCACCAGCATACATTCGATACTGCATGAACACCTGGCCGTTCTCGTTGGATCCCGCACAATTTGAAAGTCGCTCAAAAAAAGGTTCGTTTCGATTGGTGCAGAGAAATGTTGCAAAAATACGATTGCGGTGCTTCAAAAGACGTTTATAAGATCGTCAGAGGTGACGAATCATGGATCTATGCGTATGAGCCCGAAACGAAACAACAATCGACCGTGTGGGTCTTCAAAGCAAAATCCAGCGAAAGTTGTTCGTGGAAGAAGCACTTCGAAGCAAATGGTCGCCTGTTTCTTCGGCAAAACTGGTCATGTGGCGACTGTTCCGCTTGAGCAACGTAGGACGGTCACTTCTGAGTGGTACACTTCAATTTGTTTGCCTGAAGTCATCGGAGAAATTCGAAAAACTAACAAGAGAAGACGAATCATTGTTCACCATGACAATGCGAGCTCTCACACATCGGCTCAAACCGGAGCGTTTTCGACCGGCAAAAACGTCGAATTAATGGGTCATCCGCCGTACAACCCTGACTTGGCACCTAATGACTTCTTCTTGTTTTCGCACATCAAGAAAAAAATGCGTGGTCAACGATTTTCGTCGCCAGAAGCAGCTGTTGAAGTGTTCAAAAACCATGTTTAAGAGGTGTCTCAATCGGAGTGGAAAAAGTGCTTCGACAACTGGTTTGAGGGCATGCAAAAGTGTATAAATCATGCTGGAAAATACTTTGAAAAACAATAAAACCATTTTTGATTATAAATATTCGCATTTTCACTGTTAGGCTAGAAATATATAGAGCAGCCCTCGTAGAAACAAGTAAAAGACCCGAAATGTGTATAAGAAAATAAATTTTTAAGACTGAATTTATGAAACACATAAGGAATAAATGGCTGAAATTACCTGTAAAATTTACAAAACCGGAAGTGGCATTGACAAGTCTTCTATTATCCAAATTTGATAATCCAATCTCAAGTTATATTGAAATATACTTATGTTACCACTGTATTAAAGATGTCATATCTATATGCCACGCCCCTCAATATAGTTATACGGGAAAGTAAATTTTTATTAGGGCCAGGATTCACTATCAAAACAAAATCGTACGATTTAATCACACAAAAATCTCAGAGAATTCTGTCCTAATTTTAAAATTGTTTCGAAATGGTGTCGCAGATGCCACACTCTCATACAAAAAAGATGCAAAAAATAGATGGTTTTGACTAAGCGCTTGAGTATTTTGAAAATAAAATTATTTTATAATTGTTTTTTTTTTTTTTTTTGTTCTCTACGCCCTAGATTCTAAGCCATTTGAAAGGCATTAACTTTATACAATTCTTGTTTGAAAGAAAAACATGTGTCAAATGCAAATATTGTTTTAATTTCTTATTTGGGTTCGTTTATGTATTCATGACACAAAGAAACAGACTTAATTTTTTTATATTTACTATTTATGAAAAAATTAATATAAATGAAATAAAACTAGTAAGAAATTCTTAAATTATATTTTTCAAACCAGCACTACAGGACAACTTTAATTTTAACTTTTAAAGTTTTCAGAAAGCTCTACCACTAACTTTGAGCTTGGCAGCTTTATAATGGTGATTTGTTCATTGCGTAAAACAAAGTTTCTATTACTTTCTTAAAGGAAAATATTAAAAAATTATGGAAACTTTTTTCAAAAGTGTTTTTTTTTTGTAGCAAACAGTGTTGCCGTTGATTTTTTATGCTTGAATTCCTTATAATTCATAAAGACATTTAATTCAATTCAAATTTAGACTTATCTTTTTATAAATAAAAGCAGAAAATCAGATTTAAACTATTAGATAAATTGTAATCCTATACAATGGCAACACCGTGCAAAATTGTATATGTATTAGTTTCGATCATCCTTTTTTGCCTGAAGGATTCTTAACTATCAATTTAGCAATGGCAAAAAGAAGATTTTCTAAGCTTTCTTAAGCAGCTACTAGACGTTCAAACTTTGTCTGTAAGAGTAATTTGATGAGAGAGAGTTTAAATATCATCCAGCGCCGCTGACAAACACGAATTTTACCCTATTACACGAGTATGTTGACATGTCATCAAACCGTGCTCACATGCCAAGTTTAATCGTTTAATAGCCGCTTTACAGCCATAAAAGCTCCATTGATGTTAAAAAAAGAGTACGACTCTCGAAAATGTTTCATGATGTCATTATGATTCGTTAGCCGGTCAGAAAATGAACGTACATAAGACTATAAATACATACCAAAATTGTGTTATGTAGGCCATGTAGATCATTTCGATTCTTAATTGTCAGTGGGTGTTGAACAAGCTCCCTGCAACATGGGTAGCACCATGAATGCAATTCTGTATGATAAATTAGTGCAAGACCTACCCAGCCGGGTTAAGACGTAAACAATTTTTACACTAATACATTTGCAACAATTTAAAGTTAAACAGTGTTGCCGTTGCAGCGCTTTTTGTACTAAATTGGGATAGATTTTTTAGCATACTAAATCTTATTTTTTCTTATTGTTTAGCAACATTTATATGTAATTAAATAATAAATATTATTTTAATTAAAGCCCGAATAAAAATTAATCATTTAGTTATATTAAAGTAGTTAATTTAGTGACTAGACAACCATGATAAATTTTCTCGAATTACTTATTTTCATGGAGCATTCTTCATTTAAGTCTCCTTTACAGTGTTAAGCCTTAAACGTACCAAACCAAATTAAGGGTAAGGATTAGATCCAACTAAAAGTCGCTTGCGAGAAGTCTTTGAAAAGATTTCAATTAAATATAATTGAACGAAATTAATCGCTTAACCGATTATCGGTTACGCCGTCTGTCTGTCCGTTTGTGTTCATGTTGAAATCAACTTTCCCAAAGCACTTATTCATAAGCCAGAAAAAATTTAAATAAGCCAATCGATCAGACATAGTCTTAAAAGTTTTGCTATTGAGAAAATGATCAAGATCGGTCCATGACCTTCGTGGGAGGGGACGTAACACCACGCCTGCCTCTAATTATTCCATATCATTTGGAACAATGAAATAACTTCAAACAAAAATCAAATATACGGAGCGAAAGAATTTTAAAAAATTAGAAAAAAAACATCAAGTGAAAAAATTGGCGCTCGCCCATATTTTTCGAGTTATGGGCCTCTGAAATTTTCATAAAAAAGTTCGATTGTCAATATGGTCGAAATGGGCTTTTGAAGAAATCTTTCAGAAAATGACAAAAAAATTTTAAAATGCTTAACCCATTAAGAGCCGATGACATTTTTATGTAATTTTTTTTTTATATATTTTTATTCTCTGTTATGTAAATATATGTTTTTTTGATGGGAATTACTTGACTAAACTAGATTTACGTACATAGTGATGGGTATATCAGATCTGGCATAGCCAAATATAGCATTCTTACTTGTTTTAATATATCTCTATTATTTGTTGACCGATGTTGCTTAACTTTAGTAGCATCTTTTTCGAAACCTTGTCTTGTCTTATTATAGATTTTCAGTAACTCGTCTGGAGATTACCACATCTCTGATCAACTGATTTTAACCAATATCTAAGACTGAGTAGTAATTTTTATATTTTATTTTTTAAATTAAAAATTTTTAAATTTTTTTAAGTAATAATTTTCTTAGAAACTTTCTAAAATATAGAATATCTTGTATAACGTGTTTTTAGAAGATGTGATTTTAGAATAGAATTTTATGTTAAAGGTAAGTTAATTGGCATAAGTTTGGTTATAACACGCCAACTTAAACGTCCTAAATGCACCGAATTTTTAACTTTTTTTTAAGTCCTCCTACAACAATTTAAAAAAAAACAACAACAAAATTTTTTACCTCTATTAAAAAATCTCCATTTTGGCAATAATTTTCAAGTCTGGCAACACTAACTAGAAAAAATTAAAGCAAGAAGCTTGTGTGTTAACATGTGACTCGAATGTCAGATCCTTTCATGACAGATAATGTAAATATAAAAATTGTTTTTCATTATTAAAACCTTTTCGAAGGTTGTTGCTCCTAGAATTAGGGGATATTCGAAGCATTTATTGCACGTATAATTTTCTCAGCTTGAAACTAATTGCTGCTTGATAAATCTCTTCAGTAGTTATTTACCAAAATAATCTCTAGGAATAAGGCTATTGTGCCGTGAAGTAAGTTGTATCGGCGGGATTGGCGGCAAGCCGCGCCGACAATAAAATTTCTTGAGCCACGCCGCCGTCAATTGTTTCGGGTTACCAGCTGCTTATATATCAGCCGTTTACCCTGGCAAGTCAGTTTCTTATTAGAATATTTTTTCGATTAACTTTAAAAAAATATTTATTTATTTAAAAGCATTTTTTTTTTCTAAAAAAAAATGTAAATTCAACAAAGAAAAACAAGTATGATTTTTATGTGATGAATAAGAATGTCTTTAATTTTGATATAAAAATTTAATATAGCAGCCGGCTAAAACTACTCTTTCAGCCACCGCCAAAATATTTCAGTCGCCTTGCTTCTCTGATATTGTGTATTTAAATAAAATTTGTGACAGATTTTTGACAGGTCAGTTTGATTTGGCAAACTTAAAAAAAAATAATAATAAAATAACATTAATTGCAGGATCAGAAATGCATTTTAAGCTGGATCTTTCTTGTATGACACCTGCGGTTCTTCTAAGTAGAACAGAATTTTATTATAATTTCTTTTCAGTAAATTTTACGATTGTGTTCGATAGTCAATTGTTATTTATCAATTTTTGAGCCAGTCATCAGATTAAGAGAATGAAATTCTTCGCAAGTAGTGAAACGAAACTGGTTAAAACATCCAACAGGTTTAACCTCTACAAATAAATGTCAGAAATACATGTTTAAATCAAAGCAAAAAACCATAAAGAATAGATATTAGTTTTCTAATAAATATAAATGTTGACAGTTTTAAAAGGTCAGAGCAAATCTTTTGTGAAACTTTTGGTTTAAAGACTTCTAGAGTAAATAAGTGTATTCTTTCGTTTAAAAAAGGTGTAAAAGCTTAAATTGTCTCAAAAATTTTTTGGACGAATATAAAAAAAACATATGTGACTTTATTAGGTGATTGAGAAGGCTTTTTCTAAAGAATTGGAGGTTTTGATTGGTACTTTACCAGAAGAGTATCAGGCATTTGACCAGTCATTTGAACGTTACTGTTGACCGAAATACCTATGATTTTGTAAAACAAAATTTCAATCACAATTTCAACGAAAAAACTAAAAAAATGGTCGAAGTTTTCGTATATAAATATAAAGTCTGTAGCAAACAGCGTTGCCACTTATTTTTTTTTTTTTAACTACCAAAAGACTTTAAAACCTCTAAAATTTTACAAAAAAATGTAATTGAATACTAAGCATGATCTTTACAACAAACAAAAAATCTATTCAGTCTACTTCTTATTTAGGGCCTGAGCGCTGCAACGGCAACGCTGTTCAACATAAAATTGTTGCAAAGGTCTATCTATTTCTTACTGGGATTGGTTAAGCATTCTAATTTCAAGTTTAATATAAAAATTAATATAAAAATTATTTATTTTATTATAATTTTTAAATTTTAGCATTTTATTACATCTTGCAATTTTATTATTATTCTAACACTCCTTTTTATATTCTTTAAAAGTTTATGCTAGTTTTACCTTTGTTAGCACATACTTAAAACGATATCTGATAAGAAACTTGTATATGTGAACACCTTCCTATTAAGTTTTAATTATGTTTGGAGAAAGAAAAAACAAATAAATAAATCGAATGTTATTTGAAGAAATTATTGAATTATCAAAAGTCAAGATAATTTTGAAATTTTATTTTTATATTGATTTAATTAGTTTTAACTAATAAGATTTTTATTAGACACTTAATTTTACCATTGATTCAAATAAAATTCTTTCGCCGTTATAAATTGATAAAGAATTATTGGAAAGTTTTAAAATTGTCGGGAAGACTAAAACGCTTTATATTTGTTTTATAATTAAAACAGGCGCGGAGCTTGCAATATCGCAGAGCAAGAAAACTAAAAAAGGGAAGGTCGTCAACTTTTGTTTGAGTAACCATTTCTTTTTTAATTAAAATAGCAGAAAATAATCAATGCTGGAGAGGAGCGTGAGTATGTTACTTCTCTTATTCCTGAACAATTATATTGCTTTAAAGAGTTGAGCGAGTTTACAATCTATAAGCCAGCGAATTCATCTTATGCATTAATTCTATTCACTCATTATTAGCAGATTGTTAAGAATCGTCCAAGAAAATTGAAAAGATGAGCTAGTTTTTCTGATCGTTGGTTAAATCTAAACTAGCGCCCTTAGCTCAAGTTATCTGCCAAAAAATCTTATGTTCATGCATAAAACAAACGTAAATAGCATGGCGCTAGCGCTCAGCAATTGGAAAATTCCATTTTAACAGTGCGTTAGGAAGTGAAGTTGGCTGCTTGAGAATTAGTTATTTTCAACACAATCTAGCGGTTTTATCAATTTTTAATTCTATGGGTTTATTAAAATAAAATGAATTAACCTAACAGTTTAAGACACAAAAGATGACGATTTAATTTAGGTATGACTTTTAGCGTAAAAGCTAAGCGCTAAGCTGCGTTGCGCGTGACGCATTGATTTAGTTATTTCTGCAACCGTATGGCAACCCAAAAAACAAATTGACAAGTGGTTTTGATCTGCTAACTACTTCGCTACTGAGCAAGTGTAAAACTGACGATTTTTGCTTCCCATTGACAGGGCACTTAAAATACTTCCGAAAGATTTTACTTAGATCCCGTTCATTTTCACGAAATTGCTATCTTTATTAACAAACTCTTTTTATTAATGTATCTGCCTGCTATCTTTTGCAGACAACTATTTAAAACAATGATAAGATTTTTCCCCAGATTTTAACTGTCATCTTGGCATACAGTCGCTACAATTTTTGTTTACATCTTTTTATCAAAATGCTGTTATATCATTTAACATTAAAATTAATCATTTTAGCATGAATGTCAGCTGCATAAATAAAACACAAAAGGTAATTTGTTTTAAAAGAAGTTTGTTCTCTTAAAATAAATTTCCAGTAAAAATGTCAACTTTTATATATTTTATGTGTTTTTATTTTGTATTATTAAGACTAGCACTCAGGGGATGACCCCTACTTATGTAATGCATTGTGCAGCAACTAGTAGCGCAATTAGGTTATGGAAAGGGTTATAGAGCGAGTAGTGCTTGTGGATATTTGATTTGAATCTTTTTACACTGAAAGGGACAGAAAATACCTCCGAATATTCCTTGTAATGCGTAGTACGATTTACTGGCCCATCGACCACAGATGTATTTACTCTTAATGCAGTGCGTATTGCGCATACGCAATTACGGTTTTCAGGAACAACTTTCCTGGTTTCATAACAGCACATTCGGTTGTAGTGACGATAAAACAGTCACGTTTTTATATCGAAGTTTGTGATTCCGTTTGTAATGTTCGTCTGTCCATCCTTTTATTGTTGAATTGAACTTTGTCGAGGCACTAAAAGAGCTAAAGAAAATTTATATACGCTAATCGATCAGACATAGTATCGAAAGAGGTGCTATGGAAAATCAGTAAGATCGGTACATGTCCCTCAAACCAGTGGGCTAATTTTTCCATATCATTTGGAATAATAAAGTAACTCCAATCAAAAAACCAAAAATGTGGAGCGATAGAGAATTTAAAAACAAGAAACTAAACATCTAGGAAAAAAATGGCGCGCGCCCATATTTTCCGACTTATGAACCTCTGAAATTTTTATAAAAAGTTCGTTTGTAAATATGGTCAATATAAGTTTCATTTAAAAGCTTCTGAGGAGGTTTTTCAGAAAATGCCGGTAAAATTTTTATTTAAAATACGCTGTCATCGCAATATTTGTGTTTTTTTTTAATGGGAGCTATTTTTTTAATCTTTTAAAATTAATGCATGTGTTCTGATTCAAATATCACAACTTTAAAGCTTTTCCCACGTCAACATAATACATCTTAAATATTTTTTTAAGTGTAAAAATAGTTTAATTATTTTTGGCATCTGGCAACTCTATAACTTAAAACAATGCGCGCAAAGAACATTGATTAACTTGCAACTTTTAAAAAGTTTATTATTTAATTTTAATAAAGTAAAAATTCGGAATTAAAAAACTTTCAAGCCGGTTATATTTTCTTCAGAATCCTGTATTTAAATCGAATATGTCGCGCTTAATAAAATTTTATTAATTCTTCTGCTTATTTAAAGTCAAATTAAAAATGTTGAAAAAATTACAATGATATAAATTAAATTCACATCCTTTTACACAAGAAAAAATTCGAAGTGAATTTTTTAGTAAAATCAGATTATCAGTTAATTTCTAATTTATTTCCATTTATTATTTGTGCAAATTTCTCCACTGTGCCTATCACACAATTTTTTAATCTTGACATTTAAACAACAATGTATGTTTAATTAGAGAAAAATAAATAAAGTTGACAACGTTCAACAAACAAAGAACTATTTGTACGATAAGTGAAGAAAATTTTCTGAACAAATTAAGTGAAAAATAAATTAGCAACAACATCAACAAAACTAAAGACTTTTAACTAAATAAAAAAATGGAGTAGATAAGTTAATGACTGCATTAATAATGAATTGATTTTTTAACCCAAATATTCTTATGGAATCAGAAATAATTTAACACTTGAACATCTGAAATTTATTTAAATTCTGCAATAAATATATAAATTAATAATTTATTCCTCTTTATTTTATCTCTTTTAAGGTGAAGGCCACGATCATCATCATGGTCCCGATCATCTTCATGATCACGATCATCATGACCATGAGCATAGTTCTAGTTTTATGGACACAGTTGTAGATGCTACAACAATATCACCGACTATTCTTAAGAATTTGATGACAACAAGTAATCGATAGCATTTTCATTTGAGATATTTGTGATATATGTATTTTAGTATTAAGTTTATTTAAAAAAAAACACTAAATTTAACTCTTTAAAAAAAGAAATAATTAAAAATAAAAATAACTGCAAAATATTTAATTTTAAATGAAAAATTGTGTAAATAAAATCTTAAAATTTAAAACTTTAACTATTTTATAAATCATAATTGTCATCACCAGCCATTCCAACTGCATTTATTATGACGCAAAGAAAGCGGGCAATTGTAATGAATTGATTTTGTTTATATTTCAATAATTACGTGCCATTTTTGTAAAAAGTTTTAAACACTTAAAAATTAAGAAAATTAATTTTTGCATTTTAAATCAGCTTTAAATAAGACAGGTTATTTGCATTACTATTGAAATCATTGCATTGTTGTAATGTTTTTGTTTAAAGAGTGTGTTGATACAATGCCGGATTAAGAAATCTGCATGGTAAAATTGTAAGGCATTTTTAAAAAGTGGCAACTTTATAAAGATAAAATTTTTATTTTATGGGACAACAATTTTCCAGGTTAATTTTCTTAAGCGTTACATTACGTTACAATAAGGTTATTTAACTTTTTACAGTTACTTTGAAAATCACCAAAAAAATCTACATTGTAAATTTAGTAAAGGGACTAGATATCCCGCACATTCCCTTAAATATTTTAACACGCCTTCGAATTAATAAATTTTGCCTTTTAGTTTTTAATCCTAATCATCTGCCAGACACTGTTGTTATAGTTTTACTTTTCCTTCACCGACCGCTAGAGCTCTTTCTCATATTTTAAAGGCGCCTGGACTATTATCTGCCAATCTAATAATAAATAGACGCCTTCTCCAACTTATCTGGCCATACAATAATTATTATATCTGATTCCGCACAATAATTGTATTTTTTCATTTCTCATTGCCTTTACTTTAGAACTATTATTTTTCCTGTAAACGTCGTGTCCGATAGTGAGCTTAAATTCAAGAAGTTGCAGGCAGTCTTCTATTTCACAGCAAGCAAACATCTCTTTCAATACAGCCAACAAGGTTGCTTAGCTTGTGTTAGCTAAACGTCGTAGTATTTCATACGTACAACTCTGGTGGAAATAACGAGATTATTTTTTAAGTGTAGAAATCGTTTGTTTGTTTTTTTTTTCATCTGGTAGCTCTATAAATTAAAAAACAATTGGCGCATTTTCGCGTTATCGGAATTAGAATGGAGTAATCGAAAAACAAACTAAAACAATTGGCGCCAAGTGTCTTGACAAACTTAAGACTGTTGAAAATTATATTTATTTGTGTTATTTAATTTTCTAAATGGTCGTCGCAATAAAAAGTGAAACTCTAATGTGATTTTTCTTTTTGGTTGTTTACGTACTTCCCTGTATCTAAATAATGAAAACTATTAATAAATTAAAAAATAAATAAATCGAAAATATAAAATTCGTCAGGCTATTAAAGAAATTGAAAGAAAGAATGAAATCCTTAATTTCATTTCTTTCTTTACCATTCTTCTGGAAGCAACGCAAAATGTAACAACTAGTTGCCCTCTCAGAAGAGAACAAAATATGAGTGTTTTTATAGTTGAGTTATTGATTTAAAAAAAAATGTTGCTATCTAGCAACTCTGCTAAATTGAGAGCATTTCATACAAATTCTTCGCTGGGAAAACAGAAACGACACAAAGTTTTTCAAATTCGATAATCATTTGTAATATTCAATCTGAATTTTTTTTCTTTTAACAGCGAGTTCTACTTGCTACTTGTAGAATAAACAACATTTCTATGAAGTGTGCTTCATTGAATATTGATTGCTGACAAAAAGAGAACAAAAAAGCAAGCAAGTGGTTTTAATTGTTTGCAGCTAAAATATTTTTGTGTAATTTTGTAAAAGAATTTTTTGCGCCAAATTAAATATTTTAAAATTTTTTTATTATTTTCTTCAAAATGATTTTATGGCTTTACACACGTAAGTAATGTGAGTTAATGGGTTTTAAGAGTTGCCAACGTTATTTTATGAAAATATCCAGTTGCATTTGAACGATAACTTTCAGGATAACGACTTTTTGACATAGACTTATGATTTTAAAGCTGTCACAGGCAAAAGCAAATTTTTGTGAATGCATTACCGGCTGTTAGACCCCGTTTCATCAATGAAACCGCTGCTTAACAAAGTACCTTGCCATACTTGTTTTACATTATTGTTTTGACAGCGCTGTATTTAATGTAAAGAATCGTTATATTTCTTTCAGCTCTCAAAGCTAAAATTTATGAAGTTTCCAAAAACACATTTTCACAGTTTAAGTTTACGAACCACAAGCTCTTCACAGGGTTAATATTAAGATATTTTTATTAGTGAAGCTACAAGTTAAGAACACTTATTTTGTTGGCAATTCCATCACAGATCATTTTTTCTCGAAAAACTAAATCTCCCTGTAAAAAAAATAAATTTTTTCGAGCAGCATAAACTTATCTCTCTAAAAAATATTACTTCCTAATTTTATCACTTAACATTTTAGCCCTCACTATATTTCATTAAAATAAAACTTAGTTTCATTATTCTGCATGACTTTTAATTTATTCAACAAAATATTTGCCAATTCAATCGCTAATATTGTTTGAATAACGACAGCAAATAAAAAAAATTTACCAGCATGATATCTCTGTCATCTTAAACCCGAAATAAAAATGTTTAAGTTTTTTACTGAAGCTATTTAAACTTTATGTTCTTAATGGGAAATAAAGAAGAGGAAAAAAAACAAAAACTATAAAAAATCGTTAAAACGTTAAAAAAAAGTGTGAGGAGAAACAAATGTGAAGGTCAGGCACATTTATCAACCAGGCATGCAAATTTGATATTAATTTGCATAAATATATTTAAAACAACATAAATTATTAATACATGCCTAAAAGTAGACTTTAAAATATTTGTTTAATATAAACTGTTTACTTTTTGTGTTGCCAGCTTGAAGAATTTTGTTTTGTTTTTTTTTAGAAATTGGCGATAACGGATATATTTGTTATTTATTTGATATCCTATGTAACAAGATGTTAAACAGATGAAAAATTGTTCATTATTAAAAAAATTTGTTGTTAAAACTATCAAATATCATTAGCAGCGAAATGACCATTTAAATATGCTTCCCTTCCATTAAAACTTTTATTGCCATTTTTTTTAAAGGAGCTACTTCACTAAACTAGATTTACATACATGGTGAAGGGTATATAAGATTCATTATAGCCGAATATAGCACTCTTACTGGTTATTACTTTTTTTTATGTAAGCAAAATATTTATTTACCGAAAAAAAGCCTATACGGTGACGGCTTGTCACGACTCAAAAATGTTAGCCGGCAATTTTCATTCTTGTATATTTAATTTGCTTTCAGCACAGTAATATAAATTAAAATTTGAAGCTGTTATTTTAAATTGATTGTAAGTAGAAATATATTTCTATAGAAAACAATGCATAACTTATTAAATGTATTTAAATAAAAGAATTTAATTAATTTTTAAAATCTTGCGTCTTTATTTATAACATTTACTTTATGTAAAGTTTGTTTGTTTTTGTTTTTCTTCTTCTTCCTAACACATTACACAAGAACTTCTTGATGGTCGGCTTTAGCCGACTTACAGCCGCCGACAATTTTTTGCTCAGCCGCCGCCGCCGAGTTTTTATCACGACTTGTTTCTCTGGTCCTGAGCTAAAGGAAATTTATTACACAATCTAACTGCCGTTTAAATCGCCGTAATCAAATATATTGACCGCTCACATTAGTGTTGCGTCCTCTATTTCATAATATATCAATTAATAATTTCACCAACTATGGTACGTATAAAGCTTAGCATATTCAACAACCTTTTTTATCTACCACCCTTAATCTCGCCACTAGACACCTCTGTAAAAAGAAATGTCAATAACAGCTGTTTTCCTCTTGTATAGTCAAAAGAAATATAATTAATGACGCCACCGTGTATAAAGACTAGGATAAAATTTTTGCCGAAGAAATCAGAAGGAACACTGAACATCCTCATCATTCATTATGCTCAATTAGTAAGGGAAGTGTTGTTGTTGCTGTGCGTTTTGTAGAGTACGTGTGAAAAAAATGAAAAAATAGGCAAACATTTTGGAAAATAAACATTTAATAAATTAAGGAAAATTGCGGTAGCTAATTAAAACTAAAAGGCTTTTTTAACATAAATTGTGTCCAAATAAAAAAGGGGAAAATATTAAAGAGAAGCTGTTTACTGTTCGTATTAATTTATAAAAGAAAAACGGTATGTAATTTGTTTGTCGATTCTTAAATGAAAATTTGAAAAATACTTATTAAAAACGATAACAATCACTAAAAAAGAAAGTTTTTCATTGGTTTGTGATTGTATTTAATGTAAAATATTCGTGGAAAAACAAGAATGCACGTTAATTTCACTGAAAGAAACGGCATGATGTAACTAAATTGGTGTATTATACAAACGCATCACAAATTTGTGATAAAATTGGGTTTAATATAAAGATGTTTCATTTTAAAAACATGTGATTTGATAAATTTGCGCAAATAAGGTAGAAAAATAGTTTTATTATGTTGTTTTTAATTTTTTTATATGACACATGTAGCAACCTTTTTTGTTTTTTTTTTTTTTAACTAGAACAGAGTACAAAACCGGCTGATAGTCGCGCCGCCAAAGATTGTGTATAAAATACATCGCCGCTAAAATTATCGACTGATTGGCGTCTCATTTCTTTTTCATGGCAAAAGTATATTTATTTTTAAATACAAATATTTTTATATGATACAACCATGAAAATTCAATAAACAAAATACAAGTAGATTATCAGCATTTATGATCATAATAAAATACGTCTACCTTAATTTTTAATATTATGAAAAATAAAATAAAATTATCGGAGCAAATCTAGTTTAGTGAAGTACAAAATAAATGTATGGAGTGATCAGAGAAACAAGTCGTGATAAAAACTCGGCGGCTAAAGCCGACTATCAGGGAGTTATTGTGTATTGTGTTAGGAAGAAGAAGAACAACAAAAATAAACAAGCCTTAGATGAAGTAAATGTTACAAATAAAGACGCAAGATTTTAAAAATTAATTAAATTATTTTATTTACATACATTTAATAAGTTATGCATTGTTTTCTTTAGAAATTTATTTCTATTAACAATCAGTTTAAAAGAACAACTTCAAATTTTAATTTATATTTCTTGACTGAAAGTAATTTAAATATACAAAATTTAAAGTATGAAAATTGCCGGCTAACATTTTTGAGTCGTGACAAGCCGCACCACTCGGCGGCGGCTCGACTATTAAGAAAAAATCGGCGGCGGCTTTGAGCCGCACGACTTGTTTCTCTGGGAGTGATAGAGAATTAAATAAAATAAAGTAATAATACCAAAAAATGGGCGCTAGTCTTCGTCCGGCTTGGCTTTTTAATGCTAAATTTAAGACAAATTACAAATTTGAAAACTACATAAAATGCTAAACTTCGATTTAACGAAAGCCTTCTCTATTCAAATATAACTACGAAATTTAAACCCGTATAAAAATCAGAAAAATAAAGAATAACACATCATTAACGATTTATATTTTGTTTTAAAAAGAATCGAAAATAAATGCTAGGATTTAATTAAAAAAAATCAGATGGGTAAATACACTTGATCAACAAAAGGACAATAACTTAAATTTTAAATTTTTAGCAAAAGCAAAAAAAGGTTTGTTGAATTTAAAAATCGGAACAAATCATTATAAGCTATTTCCAACATAAAAGATTTTTACATTTTCATACATTTCACCACAGGAAGAAAAGGGAATGTTTAATGCGCCAATCGAAAATTTTGTTAATGAAAATAAGCAAGATCTGTCAATGTTGCTTAACCCATTAAGAGTTAATGACATTTTTGTGTAATTTTTTATTTTTTATTTTTTTATTCTATGTCACCTCACTAAACTAGATTTATATACAAGCTGAAGGGTATTTAAGATTCGATGTAGCCGAATATAGCACTTTTACTCATTTATTTTGTGTTGTGTTGCTTGGGTTGAAATTTTAAAAAAGTTTCCAAATCTTTTTATTAACAAAAGGGTATTAACTCGAAATAAAACCAAATTTAAATAAAAAAAACTTTATGGTTTTTAAGTTTATTAAAGGCTCAAATAAATCAAATTAATACCTTTTTTATGAAATTATACGATGCATTTCTATTTTTACTTTTGTGTTATTTCTAAGTAATAAGTATTTGTGGATATAAAAGTATTCACTACACAATAACGAAAATGATCGCAAATGTTGTAGAATTAAAATTTGGTTTACTGAGGCTATGCATATCTAGTGGGACTATCATCATCACCATACTTTTCAGACAAATTCCTTTGTATAAAGTGTCTCCTTCAATCTTCTATTTTATTCTTCAAATCTTTAAATCTTCAAACATAAAACTATATTTAGTTTACTTCTCTGATGCAGAGATCATTAAAAACTTTTGTACTGTAGCGTACGAGGAATATTAAAATTTACAAACTTATGAATTAAGACGTTTGTAATGTATCAATTTATTTTATACTTTTCCATTAAAGACTTTTAAAAAAAATTTAATTTCGTCGGCGAACTAAAAAAAAATGAAATAGGCTGTGTGTGAAAAACTAGCGTACCAGAGGCGCTGTATTATTATTCTAAATCCCTTTTTCTGCGATAGTTGTACTGAGTTCACACACGTCATTTTTTCTTGCAGCGTGATGATTTTTAAACAGGTATTTCCGATTTGATAATCTTAAACAAAATCATAAAATAACATAGTCCAGATTTACATGCAATTTTTTCAATTTATTTTTAAAGTTTCACCGAGTTTCTCCGCGTTCCTTAACGAAGAAATTTTTCATGGCACAGAAATTTGTACATTTCCCTTTTAATTTGATATTCGTTATATAAGTTGATTCTGTTATTTCAAAAACCACACAAACAACTACGTAGAATATCATTGTCATTTTGCTTACACTGGTTCTATCTCTACACCTCTTGCCAGCAAACAAAATTTCATGAAAAATTTCGTAGTGTAAAATGGCTTTATCTTGTGTGAAAGTGTGGCAACTAAACATACTTTTTCCAACGATTTTTTTAAACAGGACAGAATTCCATTCTATTTTCTTGTAAATGAATCTTACAATTGTGTAGGATAGCCTGCTGTGGCCTTAATTCAAAAGAAATCAATTTTTTATAAAAAAAATCTGTAAATATTTTTTGTGTAGCAAAAAATAAATACAAACACAACAATTTGTTTGAGCACCTCAATCAAGATTTTTTCAATTTGATAAACTCAGGTCAAAGAACAATTAGCGCTGATTAAAGAACAAATAACAAGTAATTGTACTTTTCAAACAACCAACAAAAAATGAAAAAAAATAATAAATGATTTGTCGTAAAGATAAAAAAACAATGAAAGTAAAATAATTCTGCTGCTAATTTTCAAATTGATGTTTATCAAGAATTTACCCTACAGCAAGACCAGCACGTTGACTACTAAGCATGTGATTAGTTTGATGGCCTAGGTTCGTATCCCAGTCGCTGTTAATCAAATAAGCAACATCAGTTTTTCTGAAATTTAATTTTTTTGTTTAATATTTCTAGCATATATGACAGAACTCACACCTTTGCCGCTCTATCTTATGATACTTATCGGCTAAAAGTATTTAAAATTTCCCCAGAAACCCTCAAATCAAAAAAAAAATGGATCTTCATTTCAACTAAAAATCTTTAATAAATAAATCTATTATTCTGCATTGGGTAGAGGAAAAATTTTTAGTCTTAACAAAATCCACATTTTGATATTAAAACTCCTAAACTGACAACTCCTGTTACAGGGAAAAAATTTAGTTTTTATTCGATTAAGCTCTCTGTTGCAAATAATTCACAAGAAAATAATTTCTATCGAGAATATATTCCATTGCAAAAAGAATTGTACGAGGGCTGATATATATATTTCTGGCCTGGCAACACTGAGTGCTGCCAAGTGCAATCTGACATTTCCATTGGAAAGTTTGTCATTTTTAAGCATAATCGTACTCAAAACGTTTTGACGTACGACCATTATTTGTGTTGTTTACAGTGACTTGAAAAAATTAAAATAGAAAAAAATGGAGTTAACTCGTGAACATTTTCGTGCCATCATTTTTCACAACTTTCGACGTGGACTATCACGACAAGAGTGCATTGATGAACTTAAATCTTTGTATGGAGATTAAGCGCCATCCTATAGCACTGTGAAAAATTGGTATAATGAATTTAATCGTGGCCGAAGCTCGCTCAAAAACGAATTCCGTGAAGGTCGTCCAAAAACAGCTCTTGTGCCAGAGAACATTTGACGAATCATGGATCTATGCGTATGAGCCCGAAACGAAACAACAATCGAAAGTTGTTCGTGGAAGAAGCACTTCGAAACAAATAGTCGCCTGTTTCTTCGGCAAAACTGGTCATGAGGCGACTGTTCCGCTTTAGCACGTAGGACGGTCACTTCTGAGTGGTACACTACAATTTGTTTGCCTGAAGTCATCGGAGGAATTCGAAAAACCAACAAGAGAAGACGAACCATTATTCACCATGACAATGCGAGCTCTCACACATCGACTCAAACCAGAGCGTTTTTGACCGGCCAAAACGTCGAATTAATGGGTCATCCGCCGTACAGCCCTGACTTGGCACCTAATGACTTCTTCTTGTTTCCGCACATCAAGAAAAAAATACGTGGTCAACGATTTTCGTCGCCAGAAGAAGCTATTGAAGTGTTCAAAAACCATGTTTTAGAGGTGTCTCAATCGGAGTGAAAAAAGTGCTTGTGCGGCTTGAGCGCATGCAAAAGTGTATAAATCATGCTGGAGAATACTTTGAAAATCAATAAAACCATTTTTGATTATAAATATTCGCATTTTCACTATTAGGCGAGAAATATATAAAGCAGCCCTCGTACTTTCTCCAAAAAATTTACTCAGTTACAGAGAGAAATTTACTGTTGAAAAATTTTACTTCTGTTGAAATGGGAAATTTTTTATTGGAATTTTTGCTCTGCAGCAGGAAATTCAAAGTCAACCAATTAAGTTTTGGCAATTAAAATAAAAACCATATTTACATGTATTTTATCACTAAAACCTTTAAAAGACACTGCCAATATTTTAGTTTCAATTTTAAAGAAAAGTAAAACGCTTTCTCAAAATGTGTGCAAATAATTGTTTTTTTTTTTTTTTAATGTCGTGTAACCCCAGGCGTTCATGTTGTTAATGATAAAAATCTTCATACAATTGATTATTTATTAATTTAAATGAATACCTAAATACAACGCTAATATTGTTAGACATTTTGGAAACAAAACAACCTAAATATAAAATAAATACAAGAAAAGCAAATTTTACTGATGCCATAGGTGAGCTGTTGTTTGTTTTGTATGCAATGCAATCACAAAAAAAATTTAAACAATTTAAAATGTTTTATTTAAACAAAAAGCAACAAAAAAAACTGAATTCTCAAAGTTAACAAAAAATCCATACCGCTCGCCACAAACTGTTAACACAGATCCCCACATTCATACATAATGAATGAATGTTGGAACAGCAGTCGTCAACTCTTCTTTTTTTTTCTTCACCGCAATTTTGTTGTTGTTGTTTGTGTTTTTGGGAGCGAGTTAAATAAATATTTGTTCGATATTTTTTTGTTCGTCTGTCAGAAACTAAAGTGAATTCCTCGTTAATGGTTGTGACTGATCGCAAGTTGGTTGTTTAAAAAACCCCAAAATAAAAATTAAAAAACGAAACAATATCTTACGAAATTTTTAAATCTTTAAATCAAAATACATTTTTCTTTTCCTGCTTTTGTTTCGCGGTAAGAAAAATCCACACTAAATAATGTTCAGTTAAAATTAAAGAAAACAAAAAAAATTTTTTTTTGCAAACAATGAGAACTTTTTAAATAATAAAGAAAGTGCAAAGTACACAAAGTGAACTAAAAATATTGTTAAAGAAAAAAAAAATGGCTTTAAATCCTTAAGTAATTAAAATTGTGATCAATCTTAAATGTTATTTTAAAAACAACCTCTGGAGCACTTTTTGTTTTTAAAAAAAATACTTTGTTGCTCAAAAAGATTTTTATAAATAAAAGTTGCTCTACCAAGTAAAACTACCCTGTTCCTAAACGATTTTTTTTATAAATTTTATTTTTTGTTTCTTTACAATCTAAGACATTAAAAAAGTAAGACTTTATCGCAGAACAAGTTTTTCTTTTGCGAAAGAATTCCAGCTTCTGAATAAGTTTTTGAACCAAAAATGTTTTCTCTTCGAGTAATATTTTAAAAAAGAGATTTGTATCTCTCAATTTACAAAAGATATTTAAAAATACTTTAATTTTAAATATTTAAGTTTTTTTTGTTTTGAAATTTTAAGTGTGTACTTTTACGGTTCAAAAGGTAACTCAAGGTACGTTAAAATTGTTCAAAAATAAATAAAAAATAATGTTGCTGTTTACTTTGTGAAAAATTACGAAATGTTTATTAGCAGCAAAATGTTTCTAGCAACAATTTTACACACACAACATTCATTTTGTTTCTGCAATTTCGTTCTTGATATCTTAGATTTTGCTTTAAGCCTGGTACTCTGTTCGAATTTGTGAAAATTGTTGAGCAACATTAATTATTTCATGTGGAAAATTTGACATTTAAAAAGTAGTGTCTATCTCGCGATTTAAGAGAATTTAACATTTTATTATTTTCACGTATACCACATTGTTTCAGAAATGTAAGCAAAATACATATGATTAGCTGTTGTTTGAAAAATTCCGCATGAAATAATGCCTCTGCTTTATTTCACAGCTTTGATATAATGTTGAGAGAAACATTTCATATGTTTTTCTACAATAAAAACAGAGTACCATTTCTGCAACATTTTTTATGACCTTTTCATACAAATTTTTTTTGTATGTAGTTTGACAGCATTCCACATGAAAAACGGAACGGAGTACTAGGCTTTATCCACAATTTCATGAGTTGCGTAATAAAAGTTTCAAGGTGTGGACAGGAACTAAACAATTTAAGTAAATTTTTTTGATAATCAACAATGATTGTTTTATTATTGCAGCTGCAATGTTTTAAAATGCATGGAGCACATTAAAAAATATCATTCAAAATGTTGCTTAAATGTTGCTAGATACATTTCACTTGTTTTGCAACATTATTTTATAAATATTTCATAATTTTTTTTATGAAATTTGACAGCAGTTCATGTAAAATATTTAACAGAATAACAAGGTACTGGAGTACAATTAATAAATATGTACGATTGCGTAAAGCAAGCAAGCTCATCAGTGACAGTAGGGTATGAAGTACAGTTTTTCTTACTAAAACTTTAAAAATAAATTAAAGAAAAAAATAAATTAAAGTATATGCGTTTACATTTTACGATACTCAGTAAACATGTGCCACATGCACATGTACACAATTTACCAATAAATTTTTATTACTACAGATGATTTAAAACACAATATATGGTGAGGGATACATGTTATTTTAACAAAAAATGAAAAATTCATACACACATTAAATAATTTGGAATTGATAAATTTAAATTAAATACAACAATATTTGCACATTTTCAGTATAAATTGTAATAATAATTAAACGTGAAAAATAACAATATTGCATTCCTCAATGCAATTTGTTATTCTCTTTTGTTTACTGTCTGGCGTAAACACAAAAATGACAGCAGATTTAAATCGTCTAAAATTTAAGCCTAAGAGCGCGATTTTTTTTTTTTTTTTGGCGCCGTTACAGCCACACGACTACACGATCAATGTTGTCATTGCTGCTAACTTAGGAATTTTAAATTTTTGTTAGTGATAATAAAAATATAGTAGCAGATTTGTAACCAATAATATATAGATCAAGTACTGTTTAGCACGAATGTATGTTAAAGTTCGATAGAACTTACAATTAACTGGCAAACGAACTGAAATATGATTAGTAAACTCTGGTAAATCGTCAGTAATAGATTAAAGCTACTTTATTGTCCAGATTTAGTTTTACAATCAGTCATCAATTCGAGCAACTGGTAGCTAACTGTTTTATCACAAAATTGTGTTCAGCGATGTTGCTCAAAGCCTAGAACTCTGTTCAGTTTTTCATGCGTAATGCTTTCAAACTTTTTACATAAAAAAATTCTACGGAAAAGTCATGAAAAAAATGTTGCAAAAGTAGTACTCTGTTTTTACTGTAAAAAACATATGAAATGTTTCTGGCAACATTTTATCAAAGCTGTGAAATAAAGCAAAGAGACATTATTTCATGCGGAATTCTTCAAACAACAGCTAATAATATGTATTTTGCCTACATTTCTGTAGTATACGTGAAAACAATTTTCACAAATTCGAACAGAGTACCAGGCTTAACGGGTTTATTAATAAACTAACTTGCCGCATAGAGAGTTAAAGCAATAGACGAAAGACTCCACAACATTTAGAAAAATGCACCGTTTAATGCGATTGGTATTGTTAGACCTTCTTCTTTTAGAATTAAGGTAGAGCTCGCATTGTCTGATAGAGCTTCTTGCCACAGCAACGTTATTGGGGTATTTTTTTTAATATGGCTGGCATTGATCCGGGCGAGATGTGATCTCCTCAGCCTGATGCTATGTGCAATAAAGTGTTTAGAGTTGTAGTTCTGTAGCTGCAGTTGTCTATGTGGCTAATGCATCAATCTACACAAGTTGCTCATCATTATGTTTAAAAAGTCACACACCCTTTTTCCACTGTTTGTGTATATTTAAGTTTGTCATTCCGTTTGTAATTTCTTAAATATTCTTTTCCGATCCCAAAAAGTTAATATATATTCTGAGTTCTTATGAATAACGAAGTCGATTGAGCGATGTCTGTCTGTACGTCTATGTTAGTGTTGAAATCAACTTTGCGAAGGCACTAGATGAGTTAAAGAAAATTTAAATACGCCAACCGATCAGCAAGATCGGTCCATGAATTTCGAGGTAGCGAACGAAACACCACGGCAGCCTCTAATTTTTCCATATCATTTGAAAAAATGAAGTTACTCCAATCAGCAAACAGATATATGGGGCGAAAGAGAATTAAAAAATAAGCAAAAAAATTAAGTAAAAAAATTTTGCGCTCGCCTATATTTTCCGAGTTATGGGCCTCTGAAATTTTTATAAAAAAGTTCGATTGTCAATATGGATATCACTTAAGAGCTTTTGAAGATATCTTTCAGAAAATACTAGTTTTTTTTAATGCTTAACCCGTTAAGAGCCGGTGACATTTTAATGTAAATTTTTTATTTCTTTTTTTTAATTCTCCGTCACCTCATTGTTTTTTTTTTCGCTAAACTACATGGTGAAGGGTATATAAAATTCGACTTAGCCTTACTCTTACTTCTTCAAACACCTTCCAAATTTACACCAAAAATTTTAAAACGTGTTTTTCCCACAAATCTCGGAGAGTAAACAAAAGAAAAAAAAATATTTTAAATTTGTTATAAATTATCTTGGATTTCAATGACACAAATTTAATACCAAAACTGTGTAAATAATTAACATTTAGTAATCAAAAGGTTTTTTAGATTGGTGGTACTAAATTAATAATATGTTGTTGGCAGACAAATGATTAGAAATTAAATTTTGCGTACGTTAAGTATGTAGATGTGCATGTATGTGTGTGTGTTTGCAGTTGCAATTAATTTATTTTTAAACTTGATGTTTATATTTATATTCCAATCAGACTCCCATATAGACTTGAAAGCGCCATTGTTGTATGGGTTACCTGCCTTAGACACTGATAACAAAATAAATAGTTTTTTTTTTAATTTTATTTCGTTTTTGAATACTTTTGTTTATTTCTCTGATTTCATTTGATTGAGGCTTATTATGATTCAATAATTCTTTCCATATGTAACGATCTTTAGCATTTAATGGAGAAAGTTTTTTTTTTTTTTCATTTTAATGTTTCTTCTTTTTGTTTTGTATTTTCCTACATGCTTTATGCAAGTCAGTGATTCTTAATATGTGTTCTGCACATGGAAGTTGAAAAACAATTTTTTTTTTTAATTTTTAAAAAATAATATTCTAACAAATATTTTGACAAAAGTGTGTCTATTTTAGTTTGTATTAAATTAAATCCAAAAAAATCAAAAAGTTCCGCTTATTTTAATATTATTTTCATGTTTTCTGTAGGCCGTAGTTATTATTATTATTTTTATTTCTTTTTGTTGTATTTAAAATGTTCAATAAAATGCGGTCGCTTGTTAAGATTTTTTTTCTCGTATCTTTTTTCTCAAGCCAGCATTATTAGTAACTTGAAAAATTTATTATGCTGAGAATTTATTAAACATCTTTTGGACCATAAAAGAGTGAAAGTAACTGCGTGAGTATTTTTTTTTATAAAAAAATATTATATGCGTTAATTAATAAAACGTGATAATAGATTTATGCAAAATAGTGCTTTTCAAAGATATTTAACATAAGAAAATAATCAGAAAGTTAAAATTTTAAATAAATTACAAAAAAAAAACTTTCTTGTGTTAATTTCTTGACTTCTTTAGCGTTTATCTGTTGTAAAGACTAAAGCCTGGTACTCTGTTTGAATTTGTGAAAATTGTTGAGCAACATTGATTAGTTCATGTGGAAAATTTGGCATTTACAATGTACTGTCTATCTCGCGATTTGAGAGAATTTAACATTTTATTGTTTTCACGTCTACTACGTTTTTTTAGAAATGTAAGCGAAATACATTTGATTAGCTGTTGTTTGAAAAATTCCGCATGAAATAATGCCTCTTGGCTTTATTTTACAGCTTTGATAAAATGTTGCCAGAAACATTTCATATGTTTTTTTGCAGTAAAAACAGAGTACTACTTCTGCATAATTTTTTCATGACTTTTTTATACAGATTTTCTATTTATGTAGTTGACAGCATTCCGCATGAAAAACTGCACAGAGTACCAGGCTTAATATAAAGACTCATTATGAATTTTGTAGCAGTACAAAAAAATGCATTTTAATAAGCCGATGAAAAGTACTTTTACTGTTTTGTGTCATAAAGAAATTAAATAAATTCTGAACAAAAGTTTGTTTTTTAAATCAAATTACATTTTTGTTACAATTTTTTCTAAAGCACAATATTGTATTCATCATTTGCTGCTTAAAAAACTTAGTGCGAAAGGAAAGTAAAAACAACTAAGAGTGCTATATTCGGTCATGCCAAATCTTATATACCCTTCACCATATATGTAAATATATTTTAATAAAATAACTCCAATTAAAAAAAAAAACAAACAGTTAACTGACAAAGAATTAATAAATTACAAACCAAAAAAAAAAAAAAAAAAATACATGAAAATATAATCAGCACTTAATGGGTTAGGCATTTAGTATTTTCTTATATCAAATTTTCTACAATGTTGCTCTACAATTTTCAAATTTTGTGATTCGGAAGAATTATAGGTTTTTTTATTTTAAAGAACGCAACATTGTTTTATAAACATAAACAAAATAAACTAAATTTTAATTTATTTTATGGATTATTTTTTTTTTATACCATTTTTTTAATCATTTTACTTAGAAATTTAACTCTTAATAACATAACAAAATTTTATGAAAATGTCATGAAAAAATGTTGCAGAAATGGTACTCTGTTTTTACTGTAGAAAACCATATAAAATGTTTCTGGCAACATTTTCTCAAATCTGTGAAATAAAGCAAAGAGGCATTATTTCATAAGGAATCTTTCAAGCAACACTTGATCATATGTTATTTGCTTACATTTCTGAAACAATGTAATTTACGTGAAACAAGAAAATGTTAAATTCTTTCAAATTGCGAAATAGACACCAAATTGTAAATGCCAAATTTTCCACATGAAATAATCAATGTTGCTCTACAATTTTCACAAATACGAACATAGTACCAGGCTTTATTGGCTACTTTTAAGTTGCTTTAACACCAAGAATGCAAAATAATTGTGCAGCTGTTATTTTAACAACTTTTATAAAATGTTTCCAGAAACATTCATGCTTTCAAAATAAAAACAGGGAACAATTTCTGCAACATTTTTAATGCCTTTTACACATCTTTTTGTACGTAGTTTAACGGTTTTAAATTAAACAAGAGTACTCAATTTTGGTGTTGGTGTATATAGTACTCATCATGGAATACAAAACACCCATTTATTATTCTGTCTGTGTTCACATCACGTAAAAACTGCTGGATAGATGGAAATAAAATTTTGTGAGGTGGTCCCTTAAAACCTTGGTTCATATATAGAAGCCTTTAAAAGAAAAAATGTCCATTTCGTGGAGAAAATAGAGGTACAAATTTGAAAGCTCAAAATTTTTCCGGTATAATGGTACTAAATAGAAAAAAATTTTAACAAAGTCTATAAAACTGCAAAAATAATTAAAAACACATTTTTCTAAATTTTAATTTTAAGGCACTGCTAGCTTTAAATAGATGCAGCTGGCAACCTTGAAATAAACATAATGTTATTAACATGTATATAAACTTCATGTTGTCAACAAGTGTTTAAATGTTAAAGTAAACTAAAAAAAACAAAAAAGAGACAACAGCCGACAGCAACAAGTTGTTTAAACTGTAACTAACATGAGGTGGCTATTACATAAATAATTTGCTGTTTTTTAATTCATGCCAGGAAACGGAAATTAATTGTTTTATGTGTTCAATAGAAAAACCTAAACATAATATTTTGTTAAATAAAACTTGATAAAGTTGCTTCTTAAGCAATTATTTTGTAGTGAAAGAACTTAAAATCCTAAAATATTTAATTAATTAAAAATTATTTTTTTTTCTTAACATACTTACAAATGCCTAATTAAATTTATGATTATTTTTATTTCTTTTTAGCTGATTTATTTTGGTTCTAAGTTCTACACCCCCGGACTTTTATTAAATTTACAATATAAAAGAATATTTAAAAATAAATAATGTGGCCTGAAAATGTTGGTATTTTAGCTATTGAGGTATTATTTCCCTCCCAATATGTGGACCAAACAGAATTGGAATGTTTTGATGGTGTCTCAGCGGGTAAATACACCATTGGTCTGGGTCAAGCCAAAATGGGTTTCTGTTCCGATCGTGAAGATATCAATTCCTTATGTTTGACGGTAGTTAGTCGTTTAATGGAAAGACATCAAATTAAAGCCCAAGATATTGGCCGCTTAGAGGTCGGCACTGAAACAATCGTAGATAAATCAAAATCGGTTAAGTCGGTGTTGATGCAATTATTTGCCGACAGTGGTAATACCGATATTGAAGGTATTGATACCACAAATGCCTGTTATGGTGGTACAGCAGCTTTATTTAATTCAATCAATTGGATTGAATCCTCTTCATGGGATGGACGTTTAGCTTTAGCCATTTGTGCAGATATAGCAGTGTATGCTAAGGGAGCTGCCAGACCAACTGGGGGAGCTGGTGCTATTGCCATGTTAGTGGGACCAAATGCTCCATTAGCATTCGAACGAGGTCTTAGAGCAACTCATATGGAACATGCTTATGACTTTTACAAACCAGATTTAAGTTCTGAATATCCAACAGTCGATGGTAAATTATCGATACAGTGTTATTTATCCGCCCTGGACACCTGCTATCAATTGTATCGCAAGAAATTTGAAAAACTTAATCCATCTGCTGAATTAGAAGGTTTAGAAAATTTCGATGCCATAATTTTTCATACACCCTTCTGCAAATTAGTACAAAAATCTGTAGCCAGATTGGTTTTCAATGATTTCCTTCTAACCACAGATGAAACGAAAAGATCAATAAAATATCCCAATCTAGAAAAATTCAATTCTGCTACATTGGCCTCAACATATTTTGATCGTGATGTTGAAAAATCTTTTATGACTCAGTTTGGTCATATTTTTGAGTCTAAGACTAAGAAATCTCTACTTTTGGCCAATCAAGTAGGCAACATGTATACACCTTCCGTATATTCCGGTTTAGTTTCATTGCTGGTCAATGAAAGTGCTGACAATTTGGTGGGTAAACGTATTGCTGTTTTTTCATATGGTTCCGGTTTGGCTGCTTCTATGTATTCCATGAAAGTTACATCAAAGGCAGATGTTTTCGAAAATTTCGTCAAAAAACTAGATTATGTTTTGCCTTTATTGAACTCACGCGAAAAGGTAGAACCCGAAAAATTTTCTGAATTAATGGAGATAAGAGAAAAGAATAATCATGCTGCTCCCTATACGCCCACGGGTAGCATAAGCGCTTTATTTCCGGGCACCTACTACCTCAAGAGTGTCGATGAAATGCATAGACGTACTTATGAACGCACAGCAACCATTTCAAATGGAATACATTAAAAACATTTAAATGGCAGTAAATTGGACGACGAACGACAAGGCGTATAAAATTAGCTTTATAAACGATATAAACACTAATTTATATAGAAAATTTTCTAAAGGCATTTGTAAAAATAATTAAATTATTTATCTACAAGCCACTACAATTCTGACTGTCAAACCATTACCCATTAAAAATCAGCTGATTTTGAAAGCTTTTTAATTTTTATTTGTATGAAAAGGGAAATTTGGACTTAGTCGTCTGTCAAAAATAGCATATGGGCTGAAAAATTATGATAGTGTGTGAGTTAATAGTGGGCTTAATTTGACAGATCAATCATAGGCGATAAAAAATATCGTGAGAGTTTTACAAGTAGGACAGCATTCTATCAGAAATACTCGAAGTAAGAAAATTGCGTTTAAAGTTTAAAACATTTCTCTAACTATTTTAAGACCACAGAGGCTGTTTTAGCTCATACAATTTGCATTTTCAAAGATACTAAAAGATAAAATTAAAGATTTTTTACAAATAAAAATTTTCCACAAATGAGGTTATGTTGAAAAATTTTGAAATAAATTTTTTCTTTCTATAAATTAAGCAAAGTTATACTCCGAATAATTTAAATACTTTTAAAGCAGATAATTTCATTATTTTTCAGAAAAATTTTAAACAGTAAAATACTTTTTATTTAAAAAAAATAAAAATAAACCACTCACATATTTAGTTTTTTTAAATAAAAGTTTGTTTAATTTAGCATTTTTCAAATGTCCTTTAGAAAAATATTATTTTTTTAAGAAAAATCTAAATTTTTTATAATAGAAAAAAACTTTAAAAGTTTTTTGAATATAAAATATATAAATAAAAAATATAATTTTATCAACAATTTACTTAAGTTAAAAAATACATTAAATTATTGTTTTATTAAAATTTCATTTTAAACTAAACTTTGTAAACAAGACAATAATTTCAAAATAAAATTTTAACAACAATAACTGTTTTAAAATTTTATAAATAAATTTATATTTATTACTTAACAATAGATTTTATTTTTTTATATTTATAATAAAATTACTAATATTTTATTATTTTTATTTATTGCTTTTCCTTAAACTTTAACGGCTTGAGCTTAATTGTAAATTCTAAAATTAAATTAAAAAAAAAGTCAAATCAAATTTTATACAATTTTGTAATTGAAAAACTATAAAAAAAAATAATTATTAAATAATTTAATATTTATATAGATGTAAGAGTATAATTTTTAGATTGTCTTTTATTTGAACTATATTTTATAGACTAAGACAACGCTAAAAAATAGTAATAAGAGTTAAAATAAAACAAGTTTTTGTTTTTAAGTTTTTTTTTTTTTGATTTGTCACAAAATTATGTAGGTGAAGAAAATATCGAACAGTTCGTATATTTTATGTTAATTTAACCAATAAAATTTAATTTTAGGGGTGAAATAAAACAAAACATTTTGTGTTTTTTTTTAGGCGATGGATCGTCGTAACAGACCACTTGAAAATGTTTGAACAATTGTATCCCATATTTTCATGAAACTGTACAAAGACTTGAAAAATTTTAAGTTTTCAAATAGAAATAACTTGTAATCTAAAAGCCATAATTGCAATTTACAAGGGGACCTACTTTTGTGATCTTTTACACCGACACTGAAAAGATTAAGAAATCTCCAACTTTAAACTTAAGTTAGTATGCACCTCTGCCACTACTTACATGTTTAGTATGGTCCGACCTTTTAAAAATTGTTGAATTTTTTAATATATATTTTCTGTCCCACTGTGCAATGTTTACATGCAACCTTATAAAGAAGTAGTTGTTTATTATTTAAGAAATTTTTAAGAAGACGCCCTCTTTCAAGAATATTTCTCTTTCATTTTAAGATTAAACTGATTGTTAACAGCAATTTTGTATATTTGTCGTAAATAAAAATTTATCTGTGAATTATTTTCTTTAAATAAACAATTTATTTTAGAGAACTACAGTTTCATAAGTGACTAATAAAATTTTCAATAATTTAAATTAAACACATTTTGTTAAAATAAACAAACCATAATATTTATTTAATACTCATTTTTCAAAAATATCATTTTAAAAATTAAAGAAAACAAAATTTTCATTTATTAGATCATACATATGCGGTGGAAAATATGTTTCAACGAAAATATTTTTCTTAACGTTATTATTAAATTAAATTCATATATTTGCTACACTAAGGGCACCCTTTAATTTCTAATTTTAAATATTTATATTCGTTATTATGCTGGATACAGTAGTGGACATTATGTCTTATATTTAAGTATTTGCCTATAATGGCTTTAAAGATAGCGCCGTATAAATTAAAATAATGGGGACACCCTTTAATTTTTTAATTTCAAATTTGCTACCTGTCACAATAGTGATATGCAATATTCCTTTCAATTTAAAAGTGGTGCCTTTAAAAGACCTAGAAAAATGTTCATATGTTGAATGGGACACCCTTTAATTTTTTAAATTATCAACTTTTTAAAACTGGGTCAACCTGCAACCATAACATTCCTAAAAAAGAAAGAAAATATCAAAATCTGTTTAGAAATTACAAATTCATGCGGGCACAAACATCAAAAAGCAACATTCAGACGAATCGATAACCTCCTTTTTTTGAACCGGAGTCGCTTAAAAATTAAAAAAAAAAAATCGTATATAAAAAAATCTCTCAAATAAAAACTAGAAATAAAAAATGTTTTGATTGTGGCATTAAAATTGCCAATCTGTCAGTGAAAACGACAGGTCAGCCCGGCCAATGAAATCGAGTTTTATTTAATACCATCTTTTTCAACTTCGAAGTGCTAAGCCAGTCGTAGACTTCGTTAAGTTTAAATAATAAAAATGTGAACTTAATTGAAATAAAAGTATATAAATGTTAATGTTCAAGCATTTTAAGGATTGTTTTCAATAGAATATTTTAAACTGCAATAACATTTTAATTCAAAGCTGTGAATTTGTAAAAGTTGACACCTGCAATGAGAAATTGAATAATATTAATTAATTTAATTTATAGTTAATTAAAGTATGTGGTAGGCAATAAAAATAAATTACAAATAAAGTACCATTTTTAAAATAGTACAATTAAAGGATAACTAATTAGAGTAAATTTTTTAATATAAATAACTATTGTAAGAAAAAATATAATTTAAAAAGGTCGGTTCAAGGTAAAAGGGCTAAAAAATGCACTTTAAGTACTTCTTTAACATTTTTGAAATAAAGTACTTTTTTAAAGATTTTTTAAAAAGGTTATATTTTAAAAGCGATTGTTTTTATTATTTTTAATAAAAAAAAATATTCTTATTTGTAGAAAAAGTACTTTTTCATTTAGTATTTTTTTAAAGGACGCTTTTAATAAAAACTCACTTAAAAAAATATCATAGAAAAGTACGTTTAAAAGAGTCCTTTTTTAAAAATAATCCTTTCGAAAAAATTCCAATAATGTGCTTTGTAAAAATTACTTCACAAAATGCAATTCATAGAAAAATAGTTCTAAAAATATTTTGTTTTAAGGTGCCGTTTTTTAAAAAGCTCTTTTTAAGTGTCGTAAGAAAAATAATACGAAAGTTCCAAAAAAAACCATCTTAGAAAAAAAACTACTTACCATTTGGTATAACACGAGTTTGGAAAATATTTCCTGGCTTGAAGGAACCCACATGTTTGTTATCATTGTAAAGGTCCTATAAATTGCAAACAAATCATTGATTAAATTTTAAGCACCTTTTTTTATTCTTATTCCACACTTACCGTAACCAAGTAACCAAATTTATTGTTTAACTTTAAATCACTCAATTTAAATTTAATGCTATAAGGAGCACCATCAACCCGACGGCTGACAAAAGCTATAGCGTAAGAGTATTGATTTTTGGCAGCAACAGGTGTAATGGGACGTGACCAAACCTTTTTTAAACACAAAAAGCAAATTTAAATAAAATAATTTTAAGCTTTTTCTTTTGTTATTACGCACCTCAATTTTCTTTTTCATTAAAATACGACGTCCCTGAATGCCCAAGGGATCTTGATCGACTGCAATAACATATCTAAAAAATGTGTAGATTTGTTTATTTTGAAAATTATAATTTGCATTTCATTTAATTTTCTTACTTATTTTGTAAAATCTCCTTAATTTCCGGTCTTACAGTGGCTAAGTCATTGGACATGATCAGAGGCGCGGCCAATATAGACCAAACAGCCATTTGTAATTTACTTTGATCGAAGGATAAACCATAGTTACCCAAAATTAACTTTAAATGAAAGAAAATAATTAAAGCAAAAAGAAATGTTGGCAATTTCTTACCATGTCTGGATCATTCCAATGTCCAGGACCAGCATGTGGCTGTATTCTATCTTGATTTTTTGAGAAATAATCCATTATCTGGACTACTGATTCAAAAGAATCATCAATATCATCCCAGTTGCGCCACAAATTACAGTGCTCTTTTAAAGCTTCATAATTTGGCTAAACGAAATACAAAAAGATCGAATTATTTTTAAAGTCACTGTAAAATATTTCCAGGAAATTACCATTACTCCTCTATATTCCAGATACACAGGCCAACTGCAGGAATATACCATTGGTCGGCCTGTACGATTTAAAAGTCTACCAAACTCTGGATAACCCTGATTCAATTCATTTATATCTGCATAACAACCATCCAATTTAACATAATCAACATTCCAGTCGGCAAAAGTTTGAGCATCTAAAGCCGTGTGATTCATTACACCCGGATATCCTTGACAAGTATATTGACCATAGTCTTGATATAAACCGAATTTAACGCCTTTTTTATGGATCTAAATAGGCGTTTTTGTTATTATTTTTTTTAAAGCTTAAATGTTCTTATTCAAAACTTACGTAATCAGCGAGATGATTTAGTCCACTGGGAAATCTTGAGCGATCTGCTACAAGTTTATTAGTAACATTATCTCTTTTCTTTTCTAACCAACAGTCATCAATAATGACATATTCATAGCCAGCTGCTAAATAGCCCTCATCGACTAAAAGGTCTGTGGTACGCTTAAACAGGTTTTCACTGAAATTTGAATATTGTTCGAGTATAATTTCCCGATCTGTTTAATAATAAATTTTAAAAAACTTTATATTTTCGTAAGAAATAAAATTTAATAGAAAAGTTCATGCCAAAATAACCAAAATTAGTATTAATATTGCTAAAATTTGAGAACCGAATTTGCAACACTATTATATTTTCGATACATATTTTCGAATTAAAGCTAAAAGTTTTAAAATTAAAAAATAAATTCGTTTGCTCGAAAATTAAACTACACGGATAAGGTAGAATTTATGGCTTATTTAGAGAAGTCTCTCGTTAGATAACCATAATCTTAAATCGATATTTATAGATCTAGAAATTAAAAGCGTACTTGACAGTTTACATCGCGCATTAGTAGTTTTTTTAACAAGATGACAGTTAGTCGGAAAATTAATAAATTTTCTCATCTTGATATTTTGCAGAACTAATTTAAATCATATAAAAAATTGGTGTTCTAAAGAAAATATTACAAAAAAAATTAATAAAAATTAAAAATTAAATTAATAAAAATTAAAATTAAAAATAACAGATGGCAACCCCTACATATCGAAAAAACAACAGTATTCTTGTCAGTGTGTGTGTGGTGAGAAAACAGAGGTGAATGATTAAAACCAGATTTACATGTGCTATTATTTCATGACATTGTTTTCAATTCTTTTTCAAAGTTTCATCGCGTCTCTATACTATGAAATTTTTCATGGCTTTTGACTTTGTAAATTTCGCTTTTAATTTTATATCCGTTACTGTAGTTGTTTGTGTAATTTCAAATAACACACAAACAACAAAACATATGCAGCGAACGTGCACAAAGCAAGTGTAAGAAAATCCCCTCAAAATTCAAGCCATGCCAAGTCTACCACGCCTGCGTCTCTACGTCTCTTGTCTACAAATAAAAATTTCATGAAACCAGTTTTATGTAAAATGCCGTGGTGTAAAATAGCTCTAACTTCACCAGTGGTCTGTGTGTATATAGTATAATACGACAATTAGCTAACACAAACTGAGCAACCTTGGTCCATGAGTTTTCGAGCCCACCATCGGAAGTATGCATTTAAAGGAAGAAATAATATTTGCATTGTATCAACGCACTTCAAAAAGAGAGAAACACCAGTACAAACCTTCTGGAAAGAAAAGCCATGGCAGAAAATTTAGTAAAGGCGTCTATTAATTATTAGATTTGCAGATAATGGTCAAGGCGACTTTATAATAAGAGACAGAGTCATATACGCAGATGTTCTGTGGCAATTGTACAAAAGGGCTTAATGGCTTAAATGTACTGCATAATTGGTCTGTGAATTATTTTGTTTACAACACAAGGCTTCGGCGGAGTAACATAATAATTTACCGTGGATGGCTGAGGTTAAAAGAGCGCATTTTTGGTAAACAGGAGACTATAAGACCCAAGTATAAGCAGAGCCCACGGAGTAAAAACTAGAGACAACAGTGCACTGAAGTAAAAATAATAATAAATAAACTCCTTGCTGGTATTTGCAACTAAAAAGGTCCGTACGTAACGTAAAAATATATTTTGATATTTTTTAATTATACTGGTGTTTGTCTTTCGTTTAAGTTATAACCGATAACAATAGATACAAAAAACTTTACAGAATACCGCTGATAATTTTCGTTGCCAAGTTTAAATTTTATTGATCATATAATATTTTTTTTACTCGAGGTTTCATCTCGATGAGCGATTTTGTTATTTTATGTGGAAACTTGTAAAATTTCGAGTATTTCGTCGCATGCAGTGTTGTCAGTTATGGGAATTTTTTCGCCAAACGTGGCAATGAAAAGTCCTTTCTGGCGATATTTTTAGGTTTTTTATAATTTTGCTATCAGTGCAGTCACACGGTCAAGTTTTTGTTGAGGTAACAGGATTGGTGTGGTGAAAACTTTTTGCTCACACAAAAACGCTACAATTTAAAAGAGGTTCCGTGTGACCAGATTGTCAAAAAGCTTTCTTTGATTAAAAAAATTTTCAACAATTTATTCATTTTTATTTTAACACAATATTTTAAATTTTTTCTATATACTTAACTTATGAAATAAGTCATTTGTTATTTATTTCCTTTCACTTTTTTTTTTTATGAATTTAAATTTGTTCATCAATAAATATAAATAATAAATTATATAATTAAGTAAATATTTACCTTATACACTCATCTGGATATTGTTTGCAATCTGTTATACAACGAAATCTTTCCCAATGCATCCAACCCATTGGTGGTGTGCGTGCTAAACCATTTTCCAATGCCCAAGCCGCATTATAAAAGATTACGGACACCAATAGATAATTCAAAAACGAATATAATATTTTGTTTTTTATCATATTTCTTTTAAAACTCACTACACTTTCATATGCCCGGTTTAAGTTTCGGACATTAAATGAATAAAAATTATTAAAATCAACTGTAATTTATATTAGAAATTTATTTGTTAGTTAAAAGTTGAATTTTGGGAAAATGAACGTTAGTTAAGCAGATAAGGAAAAAAGAACCCATAAAAACGCTTACCAGTTAGTGATAAGAAGTTATTAGGTGATTTATGTATATAAATTAAAATTATTTGTGAACATTTTTTATCATAGTAAATGTTTAATCGTCTCACAAATTGAAATACACAACGTCTCACAAATTAAGGACACAACTGCAGGAATATGCATTTACGATTCAAAAGCCATCCAAGCTCTGTAAAATTCTGAGTCATTTTATTTATTTTCACATTACAACCATCCAACTTAACACAATCCCGATCGTCAAATGTGTGAGCATCTAACGCCATGTAATTCATTAGATCCGTATGACCTGCACAAGTATTTTGGCCATAGTCTTGGGTTATTACAAACGTAGCCATCCACGCTACACTACTGTGTTACTACGGCGGCGTGAACTACTCGATTCCTTGTTTAGTAACCTAAATCATCCACAGACCACTGCACTTCGCTTTATATCCAAGCCTGTCATCCCATTGCGCAAACAGCTAGAGTTGTTCTCTTCTTATTAGAAAGAGAGTCTTGACAATTATCTGCTACTCTTATTAAATAGACGTGTCCATGGCGAAATAATTTACCAGGTGGCAGCGTAGGCGAATTCAGTATTTTTTGCTGGCGTACACCACTGTCAAACTCCATATATAAAAAATTTGTGTATATGTTTTATATATGGAGTTTGACAGTCGTGTATACCAGCAAAAAATACTTAATTCGCCTACGCTGCCACCTGGTAAATTATTTCGCCATGGACGTGTCTTTACTAATTTATCTGCCATGGCTTCATACAATAATTTTCTTTTTCTTTTCCATGAGGTTTTAACTGATGTTTTTTAATTTGCATTATGCAATAAGTATTATTTTTTCTATTTGCTTAACTTGAGTTGGCTAGTTGTCGTATTAAGGCCGGGGCACATAGAATCCGTCATACGTTAAACTTTGACAAATTCAACTGACAAGTCAGTTAAAATACATGTTTTCTTATAAGCGTTGTCACAATCAATACGTGTCCGTCAAGGCAAAGTGCGAAAGTTGGTCAACTTTTAACTTTAGACGTATGTTGAATACTTTGACTACTATCAACTGCTTCTTCTTCTCCGTTTTCTTTTAACTCTTGCTGTGTTTCAATTGTATTTTGTGATTTTAATAAAACAATTTTGGTGGCAAAAAATAAAACACTAATTTAATTTAATTAACAAGTGAATAAAATACAAATTAAATTTAAAAGCGAATGAAAATAGAGAGCAAACTTTGATTTAACATCCGTCAGCAAGGTATTCATTGTGCCCAAAGTATATCTATAACAAGTACATGCAGGAGCTCAGCTGAAAGTTTTTCGCCTCGTTTTTTATATTCCATTACGTCAAAATTTGTTTATGTTTTTTTAGCGCCACTTTAGTAAAAAAAATATTTTTATGTGTGTGATGTGTTTTGGAAAAACTGCATTAAAAAGTTATTCAAACAAGAAAATTTGTTAAGAGCAGTAATAAAGTTTTAATTTATGCTATTTTCACGTTATTTCCGTCAAATTTTTAATAATATTCAAATTGTTTTTAATTTTCCTTTTGTTTCATCAGAGGCGGCAAACGAAATTTTAAAAGCGAATATTTATGTCTCAAACTGCAGTTAACATATTTTTTTATAAACTCTTGTGCAGTGCGTAATTTACATTATTTTTATTAAGAACAAATCAATTTGTTTTAATATCTTTTGCTATTATTTAACAAAATTTGATTTTAAATTTACGTTAAAAAGAAAATATAAGTATACCGACTTTACCATCCTTGGATTGTAGTCAGTTGCTTTTTGACACAATACTAGATTTTTACACAAACAAATTGCCTGTTGTTGTTTTAATGTTGTATTTGTTGTAGACTTGCATGTACTTGATATAGATCATGGCGAAATAATACAGGTGAACGCACGGGCGAAAAAGCTCATCAGCTGTATAGGTTGTAGTTTTCAAGCCGAATTGAGCTTGTTTACGAAAATTGTCAAAAATAAATTATTTGACAAAAAAAATTTTCTATGTTTTGATTGCTATGCACGAAGCTAAAAAACACAAGATATTCTCTTAGCAAGTAGCATTCAATTGCACTCCGCATATAAGAGAATTTATGGTAAATGGTTTTACAGAAGAGGAATAGAAAATGCAAGAGGAGACAAAAAAATTTAAGTGCATCAATATCACTGCTAGTTAAAATATCATTATTTTCACCAGTGCTGCCACAAAGTAAATTGCTGCCCAATGGCCGGTTTAAAGTATCTTTCTTATTTCAACTGTTTTAATGTTAATGCTCTGGTATTGTTGAAAATCAAACATCATATAAGTTAAGCCTTAAGGCTTTGTATTTTACTTCAATGAATAAATAAATCTATACATATAATAAACATCCATTTCTGTACATGAAAATTTTCTTAAAAATTTTGATGTTGGTATAGATAGTAGTCCATATGGAATTTTTGTCTGCCTGTCTGTCTGTGTTCGCATCACATAAAACTGCTGGATGGATATGAAAAAAAATTGTGAGAAGGTCCCTTAGAACCTTGTTTCAAATATGGGATACTTTTTTTCATATAAATATGTCTTTTCTTAGAGAAACTATAGATACAAATAAGAAAGCACCTAATTTTATCGGTATAATAATACTAGAACAGTTGTCAGTAGGTACATTTTATTTTTGTAGATGGAACATTTAAATATTAATTTTTATTCATCACGTTCGCCTAACCAATCCAAAATATAGTTCCAACAAAACAAATGGCCACCATGGCGTTAGACCAGTATTGTTACGTATTTCTACACACAATATACACTAGGAAACATTTTTTCTTTTTTTATTTGCCTCGTAAATATGTATCTACTTATGGAAAAATCGGTTAGGAGACTTTTAAAGTTTATAACATTTTCTATTGTGTTAATTCTTAAAACAGCCAAGCGAATTTTTGAAACACTCAAAGAATAGTATATGAAAAACTACCCTAATTGTAGTTAGAGGAAAAAAGTGGATTTGAGTTTATTAGGAATGTGATAAAAATCTATCGATTTAAGAACATGCGTTATTCATTTATTAATATACAAATGCAAAAAATGTTTCTACACCGTTTTCATCGGCGAGAATTAAGACTAATACAAAAGATCAACTTCTTTTGTAACACGTCCAAATAGCTCTTATTAGTGCAATTTCTGTAATAATGAACGTACGACCCCTCCGAAAATGATTACAGAAATCCATTTCATCCATCATTCGAAACAGATAATCAATTAATTTCAATAGTTTCGCGGGTCTTTGTGCTACTATTTGTGGATGGTGGTATATAACCATACGAATCATCAACCTTAAAGAAAAATTAAACTTCACATTATATTATTTAGTTAAGAAGAACTTCCAATTAATTAACTTACAGGACTATTATAATGCATTTCCACTTAAAATCTTTAGATTGAAGAAGATAATTTTTGAAAAATCGAGTAGCAGCACACTTTTCGAGAGCGTATATTATTATGCTGGAAGAATGCTTTACAGATATCACACTTATAATAAGATTTAAGTTTAATAAGAGGTACCTTATGTCTTCCAGCAGTTTTCCATAAGTTCTAAATTCATCTTTAACTCATCTTTGATATCTATGTATATATGCTTATTGTTTTGCTGTTTCAAAATACATATATAATACTACACTCAAGTATTCTTTAGCTAATATTTCTTAAGTATCACGATATTTTTTTTAGTCGGTCTTTATTTTTGTATACATAAATTATTTCTTGTTCACTTCGAACTTTAAAACCATTTTTAATATACATATGTATGTGAAATCTGTTTTTATATTTTGTTTAACTTTGAAAATACTATTTTTTGACAACATACATAGATTTTGTGCCTGTTGTTTTTTGTGTTGTTGCATTGTTGTAGCCGTGCAATCACCTGTATTAATTCGCCTTGATATAGATGTACCTTGATTGTGCCAACCTCATCCGTCGTTACTTTGACTTTAGTTGAATTTGTCAAAGTACAACGTATGACGGATTCTATGTGCCCCGGCCTTTATTCTATTCACACAAATATGGTGATGGAAGTAACTTAGGCTGACTTTCAAAATGTATGAATACAAAGTTTGTATACAGTTTTACTGCAGCATTTAAACTTTTTTCATATGCAAAGTTCCGATACAACGCAACTTTATGCTTTGTTTAAATTTTCATTATGAAACAGGAATGTTGCAATGCACCATTTTTATTATTGACAAACGCGAAAATGGAAAGGTCGGGAGTAAAATTTTTATTTGGTAATTTTTTTAAGCTATCGGAAAATTTGAGTGGAAACTCTGCACAAAATTTCGTCGCTGTAATAAAATCTATTAAGAGAAAAAGGAATGTTTTACTGTAGCCAAAAAACAGTGCAGAAGAATACAAAAAATTGTTAATTTTTGAGAAGTTATTGCAAAAATGCCCGATGCCAAGATGTGGCTGCTTCTCCAGAAGTGTTGTTGCGCTTTTTAATTCTTTTATAAGTCAAACAGAATTTTAAAAACTTTCTGGTGACATCATCCCTCGAGAAGGGAAAGGTCTCATCCACATCCTTAGTTTCTCTCAAGACTTTCCCACAAAACGGTGCGCTTCTTGCGTTTTTTCGCTGCAATATGTTAAAAATAACTTTTTGCTATTTATATATATTAATTATTAAAAACAAATTAAAATTCAACTAATTTTCATAAAAATTAGAAATTAACTTACTTATGTAAGTCGGTCAATATTTGTGGTTGTTTTTTTATTTTTTATGAGTAAACAAACGAACACCAAACAAAGCATCAACTAAAAAACTGATGCCTGGTTGCTTTTTTACTGCCTTAAAAATACTCATTGTTGACGTTTTGAAATCGTATACATTGTAAATATTTTGTACAGCGGCTTTATGAAACAGTATACTTTGTTCGAATGCAAAGCAATTAACATTTTGGAAGTCAGCCTTATTCACCTCTGTTTTCTACCACAACAGAGGTTGCCAGATCTTATTTTTGTAATAATATGGACTTACAATCGTTCGAAATTTTTACACGGACAAAATACTTGCTCACCTCGTTAAACGACCATAACCTTAAATCAGTGTTAAATATTGTAACTGTTGCACATATTGCAACACCTCTCATTCAGATTAATGCCAATAAATCTCAATGTATGCGAGAGGTCAAAAACAATATGTTTTAGAGAATTGCATTTATTAAGTAGCACTTGAAATTAAACACGTTTTCTTAAGATAAACAAATATTGATAAGATTGTATTTCTTTATTTAATACTCATTTTTCAGGAATAAATACATCATTTTAAAATTTATAATAAACAAATTTTTAATTTATTACCCCACGTCTCTGCGCAGCAATATTTATTACTTAACAAAAGTAAAACCGTCGACAAAATAACGACATGCAATTTTTTTTTTTCTTATTGCTCGCCATAAATTTTAAACATTTGGTTTGAATGGTTATACCAGAGAAAATACATTTGTGAACAATAAAAACAAACATAATCTTTGACTTAAGCACAAGATACACAGGTTGTGCCAGAATATCTGTCAAAAATGTCAAAATTCTTGTTGCTTTAAAGCAGCTCGCCCATTTATAGATATCGTCGTCGACATGTATGATGAGAAAGAATCTGGTCGAACAAGTGGTGCATCTATTGAAGAATATTCTGGAGTATCCTATATTTCCTGCCGCCAATTTCGCAGAAAACAATCAGCATATTTGTGCCAAAAGTGCTCAATGCAATTTTTGCAGCCTCTAAACAATTGTTTTTATAGAATTTTTAACTTATTGTCTTTAATAATGTTTTTTTTTTAAACTCCTTCTTATCAGCGAGAGCGGAGGCTTTGAAAACTTAAGGCAGTTTCCGAACACGTTGGATACTACAGATGAAAAGCACATTCACATTTGAAATCCATAGCATACAGAATCTCATATGAATAATTAAAAAAGATTTTTCTGCGCGATCCTGTTAGTAGTTGTGAATGCAAACTTCAAGTTTAAGGTGAAAATGAAAGGGTCTCTTATGTTGTGGTCTTTAAAAACTGAACGTCTTATCACGTTGACAAATATGGTACCATTAGAAGTGTGGAAGCAAGTTTCCGCTTATGTGGAATAAATCTTAATATTTGTCATAAATTTAAATATTTGGTCATGAGTTTTGATTAATCATCATAATTTACCAGACCGTATCATTGAAACTTTTGTGGAATCTGCGGAGCAACAATTAAATCTTTTCGAATGGATACAAGGGACCAGCTACCATTTTAATACTTTCTTAGAATGCTATCGCTTTCAAATGGCATGGTATGCATAGATATTTCAAAAACGAGGTGCTCTACAACAAAAAAATTGCGGCCACCTCTTATTAATTCGCCTTGCAAAAAACATTAAAACTCCTAAATAAATTAAGTATTTTATTTTCCTTTTTAGCATGTGGAAAAGAGAGAACATTTAGAAGGAAATGAATGTTGATGAATGGTGAATGTTTAAAACTTTAAAATTTTTTTTTAAACTGAACAATTTGAACTTACAGAATACAAAAAGAAAATGGATTATATAAACACAAACGTTTCTTCTATAATCCACAATAAAAAAAACCAAAATCCAAATGCATTGATTGCATCAACTAATCATCCTTGCAGTCAAACCGACAAATCTGGCACCCCTGATAGTTAAATCAGTTCAGCGGAGGCTCAAAGTCGACTAAGCCGGCAACTGTTGACAAGAAAATTCGAAGTATATTTTTTTATTTAATTTATTTTAGAAAATTGTTTCTTATAAGTATCTTCAACAGGAACTTATAATAATAAACATTTTTAATTCTTACAAGGAAAATATCAACAACAAGAAAATTTTCGCACACCGTTTCGATCGTATTCAACTATATTTTCCTAAAATCGTATGCGTTTTATTTTTATTTATTTTACATTATTATTTTATGATTTTTATTTTTTATGTAGAAATAATTGCCTTTAATTGAACTTTATTTAACTGTTCTGAATTTTACTTTTTTTGGCGGAAATAATTGTTAAAATAAACCACGGGAATATTGAACTAAATTAATTTTTAAAAAATATCATGCTATTTTTATCCCGATTAAATTATAAAATCACAATAATTTTTGCAAAAAAAAAAAACATTAAAAAAATAAAATAGCAATTATTTTAGCCAAATGAAATTCAGACAACAATAACTTTTTTAGTTGAAAGCAAAAATAAAAATCAGAAAAAAACAATTACTTCTGCCAAAAAAAAAAAAAAAAAAAAAAAAATACTGAAAATAATTATTTCTGAGAATAAAAGACACAGTAACTGTTTATTTGAGAGGCTAACTAGGGTGCCAGACGATCAAGTTTTCATTCAAGTTTCATTCAAGTTTTAGAATTTCTCTCATTTTTTAACCAATACACTCACACTTTAAGAACTTGCTGAGAACTTGCTTTCAAGTTTTCGTTCAAGTTGAGTGTTTCAATTTACGTTCAAGAAAACAGCTGATACAATTCTTTTGAAGTATTTTTTGTTGTTATTTCTACAAATATATATGACGATGCCATCTTGAAAATAATATTGATTTCAACTTGCTTTCAAGTTGCGTGCAGCCTACGTCACAGCTGTCAATTTTAATAAATTTTGACAAGCAGTATGTGTGAAAAACTTGAAAGGAAAACTTGATCGTCTGGCTTCAGGGTAAGCTGGCATAGTCGACTACCTCGGCGGCGGCTCACTGACTTAAGCATTTATCGGCGGCGGCTATTAGTCAACTATGAGCCGGTCGGCTTCGTTTCCTGGCCGAGGCACATAGAATTCTTCATACCATATTCGGGTTAAGGCTGGGGCACATAGAATCCGCCATACGTTAAACTTTGACAAATTCAACTGACAAGTTAGTTAAAATACATGTTTCCTTATGAGCGTTGTCACAATCAATACGTGTCCGTCAACGCAAATTACGAAAGTTAGTCAACTTTTGACGCATGTTGAATACTTTGACAACTATCAACTGCTTCTTCTTCTCTGTTTTCTTTTAACTCTTGCTGTGTTTCAATTGTGTTTTGTGATTTTAATAAAACAATTCAAATAATTCAAATAAATTAAAAAGTCAGTAAAATACAAATTAAACTTAAAAGTGAATAAAAAGAGAGAGCAAACTTTGATTTAACATCCGTCAGCAAAGTATTCATTGTGCCAACCTTATCCGTCGTTACTTTGACTTTACTTGAATTTGTCTAAGTACAACGTATGACGGATTCTATGTGCCCCGGCCTTTAGGTTGGCTCAATGTTTACTTTGCTGATGGATATTTCATCAAAGTTTGCTCTCTCTTTTTATTCACTTTTAAATTTAATTTGTATTTTATTTACTTGTTAATTTTATTGAATTCGTATTTTATTTTTTGCCACCAAAATTATTTTATTAAAATCACAAAGTACAATAGAAACAAAGCAAAGTTAAAGAAAAAGAGTCAATTGATAGTATTCAACGTACGTCAAAAGCTAAAAGTTGACCAATTTTTGTACTTTGCATTGACGGACACCTAGTGATTGTGACATTACTCATAAGAAAACATTTTTTTTAACTGTCTTTCAATTGAATATGTCAAAGTTTAACCTATGACGGATTCTATATGCTCCGGCCTTAAGTCAATAACATCTTTTTCAGTTGCGTAGCGTTAAGCCAGCCATAGAGTTCATTATATCTAAATAAGACAAATTTAAACTTAATTGAAATAAAACTATATAAATGTTAATTTTTAAGCATTTTATGGATTATTTTCAATACAATATTTTAAACTACAATAACATTTTAATTTATAGCAGTGAATTTATAAAAGTTGACACCTGCAATGAGAAATTAAATATGTAATATTAAATTAATTATAGCTAATTAAAGTATGTGGTAGGCAACAAAAATAAAACTTTTAATAAAAAAAGTCTGTTTTAAAAAGACTCTCTTAAAAAGTAGAGTTTTTAATTAAGTACAATAAAAATACCATAAATTATATCTTTCAATTTCGTTTTTACTTAAAACGAATATTATTAGAACTAGAATTTTTTACGACAGAATCCTTGTTAATAAAAAGGCATTTTAAAGAGTAGTACTTCTTAAGAAAAATTACTTTTTTAGAAAAGTACATTTAAAAAATGTTAACTACCTGAAAAATATGTTTTTTAAATTAAACTTTTACCAGATTTTTATTAAAAGTAACTATTGAAGAAGCACCTTTCAAAAAAGCACCTTTGTAAAAAAGTCAGTATCGATTTTTTTTTTTGTTAAAATTGCTTTAGAAAATTTAGTTCATATAAATATGGTTTTTAAAGTACCATTTTAAAAACCGTATTTTTTAAGTCTCATTAAAACAGTAAAATTAAGGTACCAAAAAACCATCTTACTAGAAGAAAAAAACATTAACTTACCATTTGGTATAACACGAGTTTGGAAAATATTTCCTAGTTTGTAGGTACCCACATTTTTGTTATCATTGTAAAGGTCCTATAAATTGCAAGCAAATCATTGATTAAATTTTAAACAACTCTTTTAATTCTTATTCCAAACTTACCGTAACAAAGTAACCGAGTTTATTGTTCAAATTTAAATCACTCAATTTAAATTTAATGCTATAAGGAGCACCATCAACCCGACGGCTAACAAAAGCTATAGCGTAAGAGTATTGATTTTTGGCAGCAACAGGAGTAATGGGACGTGACCAAACCTTTTATTAACCACAAAAAGAAAATTGATTTAAATAATTTTAAGTTTCTTCTTTTGTTAATACACACCTCAATTTTATTTCTCATTAAGATACGACGTCCCTGAATGCCCAAGGGATCTTGATCGACTGCGATGACATATCTAAAATATAAATTGATTAGATTTGTTTATTTCGAAAAGCATGATTTGCATTTTATTTATTTTACTTACTTATTTTGTAAAATCTCCTTAATTTCGGGTCTCACAGTGGCTAAGTCATTGGACATGATCAGAGGCGCGGCCAATATAGACCAAACAGCCATTTGTAATTTACTTTGATCGTAGGATAAACCATAGTTACCCAAAATTAACTTTAAACAAAAGTGTTGAAAAATAATAATTAAAGCAAAAAGAAATGTTGACAATTTCTTACCATATCTGGATCATTCCAATGTCCAGGACCAGCATGTGGCTGTATTCTGTCTTGATTTTTTGAGAAATAATCCATTATCTGGACTACCGATTCAAAAGAATCTTCAATATCATTCCAGTTGCGCCACAAATTACAATGCTCCTTTAAGGCTTCATAGTTAGGCTAAACAAATTAAAGTTCATATACTTTTCAAAATCACCTTAAATTATTTTCTGCCACTTACCAATTTTCCCTCATATTCCTGATACACTGGCCAACTGCAGGAATATACCATTGGTCGGCCAGTACGATTCAAAAGTCTTCCAAACTCTGGATAACCCTGATCCATTTCCTTTATATCGGCATAACAACCATCTAATTTAACATAATCAACATCCCAGTCGGCAAAAGTTTGAGCATCCAAAGCCATGTGTTTTATTACACCTGGATAACCAGCACAAGTATTTGTGCCATAATCTTGATATAAACCGAATTTAACGCCTTTTTGATGAATCTAAATGAAAAATATTTTTATTTATTCTTTCAATGCTAAAATGCTCCTGAATCAAACTCACGTAATCAGCGAGATGATTAAGTCCACTGGGAAATCTTGAGCGATCTTCTACAAGTTTATTGGTGACATTATCTCTGTCCTTCTCTAACCAACAGTCATCAATAATGACATATTCATAGCCAGCTGCTAAATAGCCCTCATCGACTAAAAGGTCTGTAGTACGCTTAAACAGGTTTTCGCTGAAAATTTCAATATTGTTCGATTATAAATTGAAAAGAAAAAATTAATGTTTAAATGCCTGAAAGAAAATTAGCAGATTTTTGTAATGGGAAACTGAAACTCGAAATCAGTATAAATATTACGAAAAATTTAATCTAAAACTTTTAAAACTGAAAAAAAATTTATATTTATTTTGCCTTCTGGAAATTAAACAATTAAAAAGTTCATATGGATCCACAAAGTTTAGCAATAACTTTAAATCGAAAATTTTACTTCACGGATACGGTAGAGTTTAGGCGATATTTGTTGATTATGATCGTTTATGGCTTATTAGGAAAAAGTTTCGCGTTAGATAACCATAACCTCAAATCGACAGATATCCTAACTGTGCCACATATTGCAGCAGATGTGATGGCATCCATGCCATCTATTATCAATATATGCCTTGATTCCTGCTATTAACTTATACGAACTGCTTCTAAATTTGCTTAAGATCTTGTTTTTTTATCGTATAGAAATTAAAATGGTAATTTGTTTTCCTATTATAGATTTTCAATGGATTTTTGAACAAACCTACATACACTTGGAAGATAAAAAGAATTATTAAACTTTAACTGTTGTCATACCTTTCGACGAAGACCGTCATCACTGGCTGTTTGCTTGGTACGTTTGGTGAACGCTTTCGATGTGGGAACATCATTTTCATCAAATTTTGATTAGTATTTGAAATCATATACAGAAATTACCGCGCTACAGTTTTATTATAATTATAGATATGACATTGACAGAGATTTCTTTTTTTTATGCACGGAATCTTATCTCGATTAGCGATTTTATTAATTAGTTTAAAAAACTCAAAGAATTTAAAATTATTTGTCGCGTGTAATTCTTAAACTTTAAGCAAATTTCTTGACCTTTTTAGTATCAAGTAACGGGAGTGGTGTGGTGAATAACTTTATATTTACACAAAAACTCTACTATTTAAAATTAGTAAAGTGTGACCAGATTGTTAAAAAGCTTTTCTTTAATATAAAAAAATATCAACAATTTTTTCACTTTTATTTTAACATAAAAACTATTCTATTTAACTTATGAAATAATTCATTTTTTATTTAATTTCTTTCACTTTATTTTTCTATATGAAACTTAATTTTCACTAAACGTTTATCACTTCTTATACCATTGTGAAAAAAAAAACTGTTTGTAATTTTTTCATCAATAAATATAAATAAATAAATTTTATAAGTACATATTTACCTTATACACTCATCTGGATATTGTTTGCAATCTGTTATACAACGAAATCTTTCCCAATGCATCCAACCCATTGGTGGTGTGCGTGCTAAACCATTTTCCAAAGCCCAAGCTGCATTATTGAAGATTAAGGACACCAATAGCCAACATAACATTTTATTTTTTACCATATTATTTTCTCACTGCACTTTTAAATGCCCGGCTTAAATTACGAGCAATAAATGAATAAAAATTGCTTAAAGCAACTGTAATTTATATCAGAAATTTGTTTGTTTAGTGTTGAGTTTTGAAAATACTTATGTTGCTTAAAGCAGATAAAGAAAAAAACGTAAAAATATTCGTACTTCTATCTATAAAATTACAATTTGTCACACACAGTAGGGTGTAAAAATGTATAACAGTTAGAGATAAGAAGTTAATAGTTAATTTTTTTTTAAATAAAAATCATTGTGAACATGTTTTATCACTGCAAGTGTTAAACTTTGCTTCCGCCATTTTTTTACTTTATAGTCTCACAAATTGTACTGGCCCAGTTTTATTTTAATGCTAAACTTTTAATACAAAATACAATTACTGAGTTATTATTAATATTTGGTTTAGTTGAACTTCCCTATGAGTTTCTATTGTTGTTGTATTGATGCAGGTAGAGGTTCAAAGAACTCAATGCATTAACACTTTGACATACATAGGCGACTTTATAGACCAACTATAATTTAGACGATAACCACTATCGACGATAAGTGTCATTGAATTTAATTCATTGCCCTCTGTAGTGATTCTTTCATTCTCATATTTTATAATATTCTCAAATATTCTTTAATTAAAACTTGAACTTAAAAATTGTATTACTGCATCAAACGAAATTGATTAAATGAAATCTTATTAAATCAACAAAGCAAAAAGAAAACAATTTTTAAAATTTTATAAAATTCTAATTAATTAAATTTAGTTTTAGGTATAAGAATTTTTAATGTCTATACGAGATTTGGCTAGAATTAACTGATAAGCAGTAGAGAAATGGCCTTTGGATTTTTTTTTCTTTGGCAAAGATAAGGAGGCTTTTTAAGAATGATTTTTATCCGAAACCAGATTTAAAATCAACCGATCTGAAGCTTAAATACAAAGCTGCGTAAAGTTGGAAAATGTTTTCCCTACCTGGATTAACTTTAGTCTAACAAATGTCATGTAATGCAAAATGGTAATTAAGTAAAATATATATTTATCGATTTGATAGAGCTGCAAATCGATTATCGGAGTTTAAGCAATTAATGGCGCAGATATCAGCGAAAAGTTCACAGCATAAATAAGCCGAAAGTAAATATAAGTGATTCAGTGATGATAAAGGAAGTTTACAGTTAGCGTGAAATCAGCTAACATGGTTCTCTTTCAGACAATCGAACTTGTTTTTCTTTTCAACTATTGAACCCCGGAAATCATTTACAATATTTTTTTACAGTAAGTGTTTAAAGGAAATGAACTGACGACCTTATCGCTCTGTGCAATGATTTTAAAAAAAATTCATATGCAATATAAATTATTGCGTAATTGTCGATTGCAATACAGAAAATTATTCATTTCTAACCGACTTCAAAACAAGAAGGAGGTTATCAATTCCACTGAATGTTGCTTTTTTATGTTTGTGCCTGCTAACTCAGCCATTTTAAAGTTTTTTTTTTCTTTATTTCAAAAATTTATAACTTTAAAAATTAAAGAGTAAAGGGCACCTTTCTAAAATTAAAAAAAAAAACTGAGTATCGCTATAGCTCGCAATAGCAAAAAGTGGTAGAAAAGCAAGTAAGAATGCTATATTCGGCTATGCCGAATCTTGTATACCCTTCCCATCTATGAAAATCGAGTTTAGTGAAGTAACTCCAATTATAAGAGCAAACATTGGGGTGATAGAGAATTAAAAAATACAACAAAAAAATAAGTACTACATACATATAATTTTACATAAAAATACCATATGCTCTTAATAGGTTTAGCATTTTTTTAAAAGTTTAGTATTTCCTTAAAGATCTCTTCAATAGCTTTAAAATGGTACCCATATTGATATTTTAAAAATTTTGAAAAGTTCAGACGCCCATAACTCGGAAAATATGGGCGAGCGCAAATTTTTTCACTTGATCTTCTTTTCTAATTTTTTTAATTCTCTATCGCCCTATATAGGTATTTGCTTTTTTGATTGGAGTTACTTCATTGTTCCAAATGATGTGAGAAATTAGAGGTAGGCGTGGTGTTTTGCCCGATGCGTCAAACGACATGGACTGAACTTGCTGATTTCCAATAGCACCTCTTTCGACACTATGTCTGATCGATTGGAGTATTTAAATTTTCTTTAGCTCATCTAGTGCTTCGGCAAACTTGATTTCAACACTAACATGGACAGAAAGACGGACATCGCTCAATCGACATCGCTATGCATTAAAAGTCAGAATATATGTACTTTATGGTGTCAAAAATTACAAACAGAATAACAAACTTAGATATACCCATTTTTCCACTTTTTGTGGTGAAGGGTATAAAAAACAGATTCTAAAGAAATGCTGGAATCTGCTAATTAAAAACGCGTGGTGAAACAGAGGAGAACAGAATTTAAAATACACCACATGCTTTACTTTCTTTTCTTATTCTTTTGCTATTTACTATTTTTTGTAGTGAAGGCATAAACTATGAATGAAAAAACTTAGTTATAAAAAATTATAACCTCTTTTTTAATGCAGTTTGACGACGGCGACTCTAATTGTAAATTGTTTTGGTTTGGGATTAAAAAAGTAAACGTTATAGGCAGAAATCTTATTATGTTCCAATCTGTTTATATCAACACTTTTACTCCGCAAAGTTTTGTATTTAATAAAAATTAAAAAATCTTCATTTTAATCAATTCATTAGAATTAAAATAATTTTTATTAAAGAATGTTTTATTTTTTGATCACCTTTCTTAATTTTGTATGTAAACTGAATGTTTAAATGTCACATGTAACATAATTTTCTGCCTTTAAAACTTTATAAATCTGCTTTAGTTTATACACAATTTTATAAATAAATTTTGATTGCGTCCGATTTGTTATTCCCGTTTTAATTTAATTGTCGTTCAGTACTTCGGCACGCAAACCTTAAGACTGATTTGAAGCTGAGCTGTTTGAGTGCGAGTTTATTGAAATCCCAAGTCTTTGACTTTGTTCGTTGAATAATTTATTTCAGTTTCAGCAAAAATTTAAATCTAGTATTGTTGATAAGAATAAGACACTTTATGTTTGAGCATAATCATTTTTTTTTCTTTTTTGTTTTTGTTTTATTTTTGATAAAGAAAGTCATTGATTTTCAAGATACTTTTGATTATTATTACAGTTGAGTTTATTTAAGATGTTCTATTTAAACGCTAAATACTCAAGTTCATCAGCCTTAAAGCCCCACTTAAGAAGTCTGAAAAAATATAAGTTATTTATTTTTTTTTTGTCGCAAAATTCTATCAGATATAAAATTATGTATTTTTTCGAGTTCATGCTAAGAACAGTATATGTTTATGAATTTGGACAGCAGTTAACATACGATAATATAATATTCTTTAATTTTTGCTTTAAGATATTTAAATTTAAGAGCGAAGTTTTAATTAGTCAAACGTTACTTTAACGTAACGTAATACATAAAAAATTATTTGTTAAAGTGTTTTTAGTTCTCCTTATACCTTTTACCCCGAAAAGTTAAAAAAAGTGTATATCTAAGTTTGCCATTCCGTTTATAATTTCTGAAATACCCATTTCCGCCAATCGATCAGACATAGTTTAAAACATTTTTCTATTCAAAATCAGCTTGATCGGTCCATATATTTCGAGTAAGCGGGCAAAAAGCCTCTAAATTTTCCACATCATTTGGAACAAATATAGTTTAGTGAAGTTACTCTAATTAATAATTTAAATACAGTGCAAGCTCGATTTTCGCAACTTGAAAAAATCTGGCCAATTGCAATTACCGAAAAAGTTGCAATTATCGACCACTTTTTATTGTACCTGAAAATACCCCATTTTTAATAAAAAGAAACAAATTATTTGTAAAAAAAACAATTTTTTTATTAAAAAACAACAAAATAAAAATTTAATTCTATTACGTATTTGTAAAAATAAAAAAATAATGTGGGTAGGCTGCTTCTTATTATTAGTTTGAAGAGAAAAATTTTGAAATTTTCGTTTGAACTTTAGCTTTTTTAAATTTTTTTTGTAATGCAATCTCTTTGATATTCTGGATAGTACTCAGTTGTTCATAGTCAATGTTATTTTCTGCAGCCCATTACAAAAATTTTAAATGAAATCTTATAAGGAAGAAAAAAACGAAACAAAAAACTAAGACCGCATTTAGACACGCAAATTTTACTTTGCAAAGTTTTTGATTTTATGTGAGAGAGAGAGGGAGAAAGCATGATGGGTTTCTCCCTCTCTCTCACATAAAATCAAAAACTTTGCAAAGTAAAATTTGCGTGTCTAAATGCGGTCTTAGTTTTTTGTTTCGTTTTATTCTTCCTAAATGCGGTCTAACTGTTAAAAAACAGTTCTTGAAACAAAACAGAAAACTGATGCGTTTGTATTTATGTTTTAAAATGTTTTTGGGACAGCACTAACGTGGGAGAAATGTCATTGAAATGGGATTTTTTGATTAAATATGATTACTTTTATAAAAGTACGTTTCTGAACAAGAAATACAAACAGAAATCATTGTAAATATATTTAAAAAAATAGTGTTGCACTTATTGAGACTCATTTTTGAAAATTGTTGCACTTATAAAGACTGTAATGTAAAAAATTTGCCTGTTGCGCTAATCGGGGTGTTGCGTTAATCAGGGGTTGCGAAAATCGAGCTCGCACTGTATATGGTGCAATAGAGATCAAAAAAACAAGTAAAAAACATAAAGTAAAGAAATTGACGCTTGCTCATATTTTTCTAATTATGGGCCTCTGAACTTTTTTTACAAGCACTTTTACCAGTTTTTTAATAATTTTAATCTTAAAAATTATTCTTTTAAAAAGTCAGCTAAAAAGACGTCTATCTGTGATGCACGCGAAATACACGTAGCAAAAAAGCAACAAATTTGTTATATTGCCTTAACGGCAAGTGCAAATCTATAGTGTATTTTGCACACAAAAAAGTCACGATATTATTCAACTCTAACACTGAACGCCGCTAATGTTTTTAAAGAGTGCACCTTGATAAAAAAAATACGCAACTGTTCGTATTTGTTATGCTCGGAATTACTCATTATTAATTATTGCAATTGTTGTCCTACTTATTTACAAGTATTTTGCCAATAATAAGAGGGCGGCAAGATTAAAAACCCAACAACTTGGAAATTTGCAATATATAAAATTATAAAAAAAAAAAATATTTGCAATAATTGTAGAATAAATATCAATAATCATAATTATAATGAAGATATAAAGTACACAGTTGACAACACAAGGGAAATAAAAAAGCAATAAATTAAAATTTAACTAAATTGGGTCATTATTTGTAGCTTACGATAGATCTTTTTTATTTTTGTAACCTTCGTTGCATAAAAACTGACCGAGAAGTAAAATTAGTTTCGTATTTAAGCAAAAAAAAAAAAACATAAAGCGTATAAACGAAATGTTTAATTGATTTAAAGTTGTTTAAGATCTTTTCGATTTTATCAGACATCGTCAAACCAAAAAAAAAAAAACAATTTTTTTGCACTGTTTCCAAAATATTCGATACCTTTATACTTTTTTCCTAAAACTCACATTGTGTTTGTATTAGCGTTTGCTTTTTTATCGCCTGTATTGGTTTTGTATGAATTTTTTAGAGGTATATTAACGCTAATCGACAGAAAAGAAAGCTTGGAAGGCATTAGATTAAAATGAGAATAAGATTAAAATGAGAATAAATTTATATAATTTGATAAGAGTACGATCTGGCAACTCTTTACATAGCTCTAGCAGCAAAAGCTAATGTGTGTGTTAAAAACGGTGGAATGTGCCTTAGCTAAAAAATACCACAGCTGAATAACTTCTTACTTCTACTACTATTTAAAAAGTGTGGTGGAATAAAGAAAAATAATACATGTAGATGACTCTACGTGTTTGCTAAACAGAAGTTCATATTTTGAACGAGTTAAGCCACCCTTCGGAGTAACAATTTTGGATTTTTTCTGTTCGTAAACAGTTTATAATCCACAATGAAATTTTCCTTCCTCTTAAAAATTCTCTAACTACGTTTATGTGTAATTTCTAACGGCGGCTTAAGCATAAAAAAATGTTAATAAATTTATATATTATAACTATATTGTGTAAACTGTATTATCGACATTCACATTTTATTGGTTAGTGCTGTCACCTAAACACAACCGTATAACTGTAGCAAGAACATGCCTTTTTCAAAAATTTTAAATTTATTTCAAATACCCAAAAAAAAAAAAAACGAATACGTATTTTTTTAATAAAACTAATTTGCAATTAAACTTGTAGATGATTATTTGATTATAATTATTATTATTTTATTACATATACAAAGGCTTTGTGCACAGCCTCCATTTTGCCATAACAAGCCTAAATAAAAATTAAAAATAAACATTTTCTAGTCGTTTTATTAAAACGATATACGCTAGTTTTTAGTTTTAAAACTTTTCTTACGCTTCTTAAAGATTGATACACCATTGTAAGTCATCTTATTTTAATTTTGGGGGCAAATTACGGCACTCGATATCGAAATTTCAATAGAATTTAAATGTAAATTTCGATCGATATCGAATGCCGTAAAGAAGAAATATTTGATGCTGTTAAGGTTGTTGCTATGTTACAATAATTTATCAAACAAGTACATTATCCTCTTTGACCTTGATTTATTTTTTGTATCTTCCTCGATATATTTTTTTTATTTATTTACAAAGCCTTAAGGCCAAATAACGTATTATTAAGTAATCTATTAATAACAATTATTAATAAAAATATCTGTATGAGTAAACATAAGTACAATCAAATATAAACTTCCTAAGAAAGTGATTATTAGAAACAAATAATATTATTCTGCAACAGCCATATAACATCAGAAAAGTAGATAGAAAAAACAGTTCAATTTAAATTTAAAAAAATCCCTAATTCTCCAGCTATACAAAGATAAAAAGTAAAAGCGATAAGTAATGTCAAAAACAAAAAAAAAGAAGAAAATAATATAAAAATTATATAAAAATTGAACAGCTGTAAAACCGCTCTTACCTATTGAATTCTTGTGCACTACAAAATCTTTAAATGTCATTTCTTAAACTTTTGCTTTGCCGAAAAATAATTTAATGCAATTGTTTCTGTTTATTTTCAACTAAATTTTTAGAAGAAACTAACTTAATTATTTAACATACTGCAAATAATTAAGATTAACAAGAACCTGCTTTATCTTTACAAGAGCGACAAAATTTACCCTAAATTGAATCACTTACTAATAGCTGTCATTTTATTAGCTTACAGTGGCAACACCCTTTATCACGTGAATATCTCTTTTTTCAATTTCTCTTTTGTTTGTCATTTCATATTAGAAAAAATTATTTTTGTATGTTGAGTTTTCTGGTCTTGGGGAGCATCGCTGTCGATTGATTTTTTGGCAAAAAGTAATTTAAACACATTTTTTTTGCCTTTTCGCACAAAATTCGGTTTAAATAAACGTTCAAGAGTTATCAGCATCCATAAAATACTTAAAAAGCTTTAACTGTTATTTGCTAATCAATATAAAAATGTAAGTGCAGTGTTAGTTCTAAGAAAACACGAAAAAATATTCTACAAAAAAAAAAACTAAAAAAAGTGCACATAGTGACGACGTAGCGTCAGCTATTTAATCATAAAAGCTTTATAAAGAAAACAAAGCAAAAATAAAAGTGTCATTTTTATTTAAAACAAATCCTTCAACTCCAAAAATTTTTCCAAAGTTTTGGAAATGCCCATAGAAGACACCTGTTAGTATTGCAAAAAGTACTAAAGATTAATTCTATACGTTTGTATTATTTACTTAAATTTTTGCTTCATAAAGGAATATTTGCTATTCTCTCTTTTGTTTTAATATTCTTCTAAACTATACGCTGAAAACAAATTATATCTGATTTTTGGTTTGGAAACCTTTCAAACATGCGCATCCTGTAAGAAAATCTGTTTTTTAACAATTCATAACTTTTTGCGAAAATAAATCTAAACCCGTGAGTGAAAAATATCGATCCCAACTGTCATGTGATTTGTCATCAAACAGCTGACCATTGCAAAAGAAATTCACCATAGTTGTAGGGTGGTAAAATCTAATGAAGACAGGGTCATCTCAATTACAGTGTTGTATAGCGAATGTATTATATGCATAAGCTGTTATATATTTAAAGTTTTAAATGTTTTTTTTTTGCATGCAGCTAAAATTCTCATAAATTGTTGTTTTACGCAAAGTCTCTGTCAAGGTTTAGGACCACGACACTCATCCTAAAAAACAAAAATATTGATAACTTAAAAAATCGATTTAAATGTAATAGGTATGTAATGTAATTATTTTTTTTTTCTTATATTTTATTGTTGATTGTGTTTAAATAATGTTAATTAATGGGTGGAGTCCTGCAATTTATTTATTGGCCAATTACGCTTACAATTTACAAATAAAGTTGAGACCGGCCATCAAATTATCTCGTTAATGAAAACATTCTAAAAGAAGTATTCAAATTAAATGTAAAATTCGTTTTTCTTACTCTAAGCTTTTTTATGGCAATTGATTTATATTAAGTACCTACTGGCCGATCGATTTCATACTTTTTTTAAATCTTGATTTTACTTTACTTACTATTTGAATATGTTTTCGCTTTCATTTGATTTTGACATTAATTTTAAAATGTCTTGCAATTTTATTTACTTTTTGTGTTAATGCAAGTGACAAAACTTTTAACAGAACTAAACCTTATTTCCCACTAAATGCAAAAAAATGCTCTTCCTTGTTTGTTTATAAGTCATAAATAATTTTATTTTAAACTTGAAAAGAATTTTCCCTTAAGGTAGTCTTTAAATTATTTTTAATAACACAATAAATAACTTTAATTAATTTTGTCAGAAATTTTTCGTAAGAAATTGTGTGTTCAAGGGCCTCAATGCCACAAAAAAAAAATCAACTGATTATTTGTTTGGAAAGTTTTTTTTTTAGAAATATAGCAAGTCTTTTTACGGATCCGTATCTAAAACGTAAAAACTACATTCTTTTATTGTCTCTCCAACTGTCACAAGCTTCTATCTCTGGACATTGAATTTTTTATAGAAATTCTATTTCAAAATAATATAATGGATTTAAAAATTAACCGGTATGCCCACAGATGTGTAAAATTCACGTATGGCCGTATCTTTCAAACTGTTCAAATGTTCTAAAATAATGCCAAAAAGAATTAATTAAACTTTAAATAAAAAATCTATGCCAAATATATTTGGTAGATTACATTCTTGTAAATGTATGAGAAAATTGTTTAATAATTGATATAAACAATCTGTTCCTATTTTTGTTTTTGTCGACAACAACAGTAAAAAGGACAAAGGGAGCAAAAGATTAACACATCTAGAAAAAATTGTCAAGTTAATTATTGAGGCAACTATAAAGCAGCAGGATGTTTGTTGAAATAAACAAAAGCTAAAAATATAAATATACAATGAACGCGGAAAACAAAGGGCAATAAACTTTTACTGCATTACAAAATTAGAAGACAAGTATAGACTGCGTTATTTTTAAATATGAGAACAAGTAAACAATTTATTTTTAATGTGAAAAAATATAAATACGACAAAAGGTCCTTTAAAAGGTTTTTGCGTAAATAGTAAAAAAATTTTAAGTAATTTGTACTCGATATTGACATCATTTGAAATAAATTATTTTGAAGTTAATTGATTTGTCAAGTGAAATATTTAAATTCTGCTACTGTTGCTACTTAATTTTTTTTTTTTTTTTTGCACCATGTGAAGATTATATCCGTAGCCTCTTATTTTCAAAATTACGGACCAAAACGCAATTTGTCCAGAGCGTCTAACATCAGCTCCATTTACAATAAAATATTTTTTCGACGTGTCATTCACCATTAGGGTTTGGGAAATGAGAATTCCTTAGAAAAGCAAAAGCTTATGCAACCCTGACCATTATTATGAAGTGATTAAACAGTGTAGCGAAAGACATATTTTTCCGTGCAACGAATGTCGCAGCCGAATTTTGTTCCAACAGGGGATTTAATAACAAAATGAGTGAAAAATACTGCTGGTGAATCTATCTATTGAAAAATATTCCAGAAAAATTAACCTTTTGGGATATTTTGTAAAACTGCTTCAAGTGGAGAGTGTGAAGAAGTTATCTTCGTTTTAGACAACTCTGTTATAGTTGTTTACTTACATCTCACTCAAAAAATGTTAAGTTAACAGAATTGAATTATTTTAACATGTCCGTGTGAAAACTAAAAATATTATATAAAAAGTATATAAATGTATAAAAAATTAATTTTATTGATTTATATGTAGCAAAATATACAAAGTCGTAATATAACAATTTCTAAAATTAATTTAAAAAAATTAACTTTTTTTCTGTTTTTTTTTTTATAATGGGCCAAAATTGCGTCTTAGTGGACAACTGGGGGCGAAAGTCACGGCATTGTAGATTTCAGAGCTGTAGAGGTTATATTCTGAATTTGTATAGATTTTTTATAATAGAATTGAGAAAAATGTGAAATTACGCATTTCCCTATATGGGCATTTTTCAAATGCCCAAAAATAGCTTAAAATTGAGTGCGGCTAAGCGGTCTACTTCAGCTGGAATTTACTTAAATACCTGCAAAGTATTTATGCAAAGTGGTTGAAACAAATAATGAACATTAAAAGCCAACTCCACTCTAATTTTAAGATAATTTTTTCTTAATTTTTAATATTTTTCCCCAATCAGGATTTGAACCGTGGATATTTATAAATGAATTAACATTTACTTTTTTCTGCTTATTTGATTTCTAAAAAAAATTTTGAAAGAAAAATTATTTACAAATCTATGCGGACGTTTTCCAAAGAAAAGAAAAAAATGAGACGGAATGAAATGCAATATTTTCTGGATCGCTACAACCTTCATCAGTATTCTTCGCATGTATCTACCTTTGGTTGTGTACATTGTTAAAATCGTCTACATATTTAACCAACTAATTTTGTAAATAATAACACGAAGAATATTCATGTCTAACTTTTTTTTCTTTAGAAAACTTCCGCATACATTTGTAAATAATTTTTCTTTCCGAAAAAAGTAAATTTTAAATAATTTATAATTTTTTCTTAAAAAATTCTGTTGCAAAGAAAAATATTCCGATTTATTAACTGTTTTTTTAATGAATTATTCTTATTATGTTTCTGTAAAGTTTTATTTATGCTGAAATTGAAAAACAATCATTTGACCAAATTTTTGTGATAAAATGCCATTTTAAAATAATTTTTATTTAGTGTGCGGAGACAGGATTGACGTTTATTAATGGTAATGCTTTAAAACCATTCAATAATTAATGAATGACAATGAATTTGTTTTTTTTCCAATTATCAAGAAAACATTTTCATTGAAAACCATTACCATTATCGAAAATAAGACATTATTAGTCTCGCATGTTTTACATGCATAACAATTAAACAGAATAAAATATAAAATTTAATAAAAGCTTAAACTAAAATATACATTTTTTTACGACAAACACGTTGAGAAAATGTGTACTTAAGGACTTATTTAAAGTAATTAAAATTTGTGTATGTATGTAGTTGTGTAAGTTGTTTTTTTTTAATATTATTAACTACAATATTCGATCAAGGTCTTTTAACTAAAAAAGTTAAGTTAAATAACAAATTCCATTTAATATAAAAAAATATACATCGATTATTTTTGGGAAAAGTTTGAGATTATTTAACTCTTTTTACTCACCCTTTACCGCTGTTGAAAAGTACATATATATGGGGCGATAGAGAATTAAAAAATAAGAAAACAACATCAAGGGAAAAAATTTGCGTTCACCCTGAAATTTTCATTAAAAAGGAAGGACTTGAACCTTTCTGTTACTATTGGATTTATCAGTAATTGCTATTGCATACTTTTAGGAAAAATATATTTTGCCAAGAAATCGTCCATATTGTCATTGCAAATGTTACAGAAAAATGTGACAAACTGATCCTTAAGCGAAGACTACAATGACGTGTAGGCTGCTTTACAACTGGGAATCGTTGTTGTAGTTAAAAACAACTTTCAATAGGTCTACAAAAGCTTACGGTGTTTATTAGCTTCCATTAACAAATTAAATTTAAGCTGTTTTTAGTTGCAATTTTATTTTAAATTTATATCTAATTTTGTCCTTGTTGCATGCAAAAATATGAAAACAAAAATTCAGGACTGCATTGATATTTATTTGGACAATTCTTTTAAATGTAACACAAAACGTTACAACAGACTTGCATAGGTACATACATACATACAAATGTGCATGTATATGTGTATTCATATAACTACTTTTTGCATCAATATCAACAATAAATTAGTCGCTTAACATGAACACGAATTTGAGACGCCAAATCGAAAACAAAAATGGCAATGCCAAAAAGACGCCAAATGAATGAGAATAACAAAAGAAGTTTGAATAAATGTTTCCAAACCAACACAATAACAAATGGCGGAAATTTAAACGTTCATACACAAAGACTCACATTCTTATAAAACCAGTGTTGTTGTTTAATTAAATTGTTACGATTATTACGACGTATCTTTGCAATCAAGATTATTAATTGCAACAGACAACATGAAGGTAGTCACCCAAGAAAGAATATGTATGAAGACGATCCTTAATGTAAAATATATTATAATTTTTTCCACTTAACAAACGTCGTATGGGTTGATCTGATTGCAAATTATTAATTATTTGCTTCTTCTTATTTTTTCGTGTGTTGGATTAATAACTTATACAGCCGTCCATACCACAATACTTTGTAACTGTGAAGTGACTAAAACTTCATGATTTAATTTTTAAAAGTTTTTTTTTTTTTTAGATTTCGCTTTAGAGACAACTTATAATCAACAAAAATTATTTCTTTTTTTGATGAAAGTTTTGATGGGATATGAACTCACGATCTTTTTTTAATCGTCATTCGAATATTAAATGTGCTTCAAGCTTTAATTAAGTTCTTGCAATTTTGGGTGGCTAATAAATATGTAAAAAGAAGTTACTTTGTGATCTGTATGAATATAAAAGTATTAAAGCTATTCATTGCAAAGACATTGCAACTCAGATGATAACTTTTAATAAAAGATGTATTCGCGTTTCAAAAACAGCGGTATTGTGTGTTGAAATGACTCTCAAGGTAAAAATGTGACCAATACTCTCAGCACCATCAATTGGCCGCAGTTCTTTTTCATTGTTAAATGCAAAAAACTTTTGCTTACATTCAACGGCGTATGGTCTTTACATATTTTTCTTAAACCATAGAAGAAATACAACACCATTTGTATGTGCCAAAGCCATTAAAAATTTTACATTTCGGATGTGTGCCACCTAGCGAAGTCGCGGCGGACAGTTTCAGGATGTTATATTTCATATACAATGGCATCAATAGTGAATAAAAATGTCAATATGTAATTTAAATATTAAGATTTAAAGCGCTTTACAAAATACTCGTTTGTGGATATTTGTATATGAATTCAATGAGCAGGGATTTTTAATTCAATTTTTTAATATTTTTTTTTTCATATGATCCTTACCTCCAAAAAATATGTATTCTTTTCTTCAGGCATTTTTTATTATATAAAACATCACGTCCATCTTCCACCCCTTCTCTTGCTGTCTGGCACTCATTTGATATAATAGTTTTCACCCAAATTAGAATCAAATGGTTTTCTTTGTTTGGTTTTTATTCTCCATTAATGTTTCTAATATTTAGTGTGTGTATCAGTGTTTATATAATTCAATATGTATTTTTAAAGCTGTGTTAACAAAATCAAACAGATAAAAATGTCACTAAAAATGGCAACAAAGTTAGGGAATAGATAACATCACTTAGCATCACAAGGGTTTTTTTCAATCCAAAAAAAAAAAAATACAAAATAACACTGATTATGAGTTCAAGTTCCAACAAGCCTTAAGAATAAAGATAATGGATAATAAGCAGCCCCAGTGGATAAGTTGATTAAACTGCAAATAGAGGACAGCAGTCTAAAAAAGCAAAACAATTGCGTAGCCACTGTAGAGGAGTTGGCGCCTTTATATAAGAACAGCAGAGGAGATTGTCAATGCGACTGAATAGTAAAACAAGGAAATCAAGATCTATACCTCAATGAAGACGTTGATAGGGTGGAAGGTACCAATATGACAACAGTATTCGGCAGTCGTGCCTGGGTTGCTTTGTTGCTAAAGCAAAAAGTGAGTTTGAGGCTCAGCGGAACTACAGTGTGGATGACTTGTTTGTTTAAATAGTTCGAGTCTTTTTAAGTCTTCCTGAACTTTATTTACTTAATACAGCGAGCATGAAGTTTTCTTACCTACTCTGTCGCAATTTTAAACATTTCCCTTGCTTGTTTTTGCGATGCCTGAAATCAGTCACATCTCTGCAACAGGTTTCTGCACCCTCAAATTGTTCAGAGTGGAAAACTTTAGATGGTCACTTACTAAATTAGATATTGTCTATGTCCTCATCGTTGAATTTAGGCCAAAAGAAGTTAGTTTCCATTGTACTGTAGTGCTTGTCGTTAATGATGATGACCTCATCGACGTCGTTATCAAGGAAGCGTAATCCAATAAAAATGGCAACTAAAAATCTGCTATAAAAAGTTACTAATTGTTTGGTCACTGCTCTTTCGGCGCTCGTAAGGATTTGCGTCACCCTCAATCGAGCAAGTTTGTTTGCTTAAATACATAATTATTTATCCTAAGCACGAGTCGTATCTAGATTTAATTTTTGCATACATTAGTTATGCGTATTATGTTATTTGCCATGGTGACTTGCAACTAAATAATAAAAAAGAGATTTAACAGACGTCTAAAAAAACAACATGGCCGCCGCAGACTATTAAAAAACTCGATAGGTATTTAATGAAGAAACAAAAGAGTAAAAGAGCATTAATAAAAGATACGGCGACCACTGTATATGCACAAATACATGCATACAAACACACATATGTATTTATGTAAATATTTTTAGAGTTTAACTTACCAAGCTGATGATGATGTTATTTATTTGTATTTCCTTTTTGTTTTTTCTTTATACTTTTTTTTAAAGGAACCAAGAAAAGCAACCAAAAAATCATTTTTTCCCATCATTCCGCTCTGAAGTTTTATGAAGGACTTTATATTTTTTTAAATACATAAAAAATATTATCTGTTGTGTCTTTTTTATTCTCTATTTCTTTCTAAGACGGCAGAAAGTCTGTGCACATACATAAATTGTATAACTAAATCATACTATTGAAAGTGAATGTCCTTGCCAGTCCAAAAAAAAAACCAACCATTACAGTTTATTTCATAAGTTTCCAATAAAAACAATGCATACATTCGAACAAAACTTATCTAACAAATAAAATCGTCAACAACAAAGAAAAAAAAACAACAAGTTCATCAAACTACCGTCTTTAGAAAAAGAAGGACATTCAATTCTTGTCTATCACAGTCTCTGAGTCATTTGATAAAATTGTTTTTGTTTAATATAAATTAACGTTTTTTAACAAAATTAAAAAGAAAAAAATTTTTTTTTCAAAAACACTTTGCACCAAAGAGCCAAATCAATTTTTACTTCAGTCCTTTGTAAAGAAGAAATTATACAAGAAAATTTAAATTGAACCTAGAGGACACATTGCATTCTGAGTCTGCACACTTGTGACTAAGATTCTATTGCATACTTTGGCCTACGCTTCTTTATTTTACTTCCTTCTGCTCAATTTTGGGAGCTCGCTTCGTGTCGTGCCTTCGGATCGTTTTACTTTTGACGGCCTTAAAAGGAATATTCGTCAGTTTCTCTTTTAATTTCAAAACATTCAACCCTTTTATAAGATGCCCGTTGTGGACATTTGAAAAAAATTTTTTATTAATTTGTGTCTTTTATTTATCTTTGCTTTAACATCATTTAGTGGCTGCTGTGGTCAAGGTGGTAAGCACGTTGGCTACAAACCTGGTTGGCCAGGGTTCAACCCCTGCGAAAACAAAAAAATGAAAATGTTTTTTTCAGTTTAATGGTAAAAACACATATTGAGAATTAACATTAAAAATGCAGCCTCCTTCGTTTGTACCTCTACATAGCACATTCACCGGCAAAGTAAAATAACTAATAAAATGGCTATACTTTCACCACCTGTTCTTTTCTCTCCTCTATCCCTTTTCTAAAGAATGTAGCACGGTTACACACTAATTAAATAGGCATTGTTGCCTGAAGTGCTACTTCTCTTTATAAAAAAAAAAATAAAATTTATTACACTGGGCGTCTAGGAAGCCTTCTAGTCATCTTTTTTTATTTTTCGAATAACAACAAAAAAATAAACTTTCGAATTATAAATGCAAGTGATTACAATTTTGTTTAGGTTTAATATAATTTTGTGTTTGAACAAATTGTCGATTATAATAAATGTTTACGTCACAAATAGTTGCCATATGATCTGAATCTATTACAAAAAATTTAGTTGGTTTTAAACAACGACCACCACCACCACTAATTTGTCTGTAGGGTAAGCCGTATACAATTCTATCACAGGCTTTATCAAACGAGCGAGTTGTAAGATTTAAATTATTCCTTTGAAATAAAATTTTAATTAAATATATTTTTAAACTTTTGAAAGATAATTTGTAAAATAATAAAAAATTAGTAAACAAAAAAAGTAGTTCGTCATTAAATTACAGTGATATAAAATCTCTATGCCTGACTTCATCGATTGCAATCAGTCAAGCACTTTACAACGAACTGAGTTCATTTCTCCTGTGTTTTTGTGGAAATGTATTGTCGTATAAGATGAGATCTTGAAAAAAATTGCTAACAGTGCATATAGGGAACTGCTTTTATAATTTCATAAAAGTATTTTAATGGAAAAATCAATGCACAGTGGGGTAGAATCAAAATATTTTGAAAATAACTCAGTCATTTGTAAACGGATAGGCCGATTGAACAAAAATTTTACATGAGTATAGCAGAGGAGTATGTGAACATAAGTCTTAAAGTACCATCGACTTTCCAGAGATGGCGGTATTTGGTCTCAAAATACCTCGCACCTGCAAATTTTTTTAATGCTTGGCATTTTTTTGATTTTTGTCCGATTTTTAAAATTATACATGGTCTTAAAGACTATGATTAAGTTGTAAGCACTTTGAAATTAACCTTTTTGATTTTTCGGTACACTGGACCTGTTTTTTTTTCAAAATTTTAGGTGCAATTATTATTAAAATTTTTCACAATTTTTTCTAATCGTAGTTAGCGAACAAAATTAAAAATATTTTGGAAACAATTCAAAGATCTTATCTCTTGTGACTTAGAAATTATACGATTTTCAAGTTAAAAAATCCAAAGTTATTGCATTTTTGTGTTTTTTAGCCTAAAAACGGTCACCAATCGATTTTCTTGAATAGAAAAAAATTCTCTTTAGGAATATATAAAAATTTTTTATTTCTGCTTAAACTAACAAAATGTATGTACTTTTTAACCAAATTTCGTATAATATTGATCATTCTTGTATAAAATGGAAAACCTTAAATTTGACCTATTTTACATTGAAATTTTGACTGTAGCCTTTTTGCTCTAAAACATCAAAGCTGGGATCGGAAAAAGAAGCTCGTTTTACATCATCTTTCAATCGAACCGCTTTTAAGCTGCTGTTGGAGACTTTAGAATGGTGTTTATCAATTAAAGTATCGTCTTACGTTAACTTTTTCATACGAAATAATTTTACTTCTGACGCCTGAAAGTATGCATTGATTTATTTCCTATTTATTCTAGTCCCCTTCAGGTGCAAAGTTGTGAAGAAAAGTTGTCTATGTTTTAATCAAGATAAAGATCTATCTATGATCCAAAGTTCGTAGTAATATTTTTAGCATTTTAGCAACATTTTTAAATTATAATTTCAGTGGAAAAAATAATAAAAATTTTCTCACAATTTATTTTTGCTTCTATATAAATTATTATCATAAATATTTGTCAAACGACTTAGTTAATCGCTAGTAACAAAGAAACAGCACATAAGATTTGTTTTAGCTTTTACAATTTGTAAAATGATTTTTTTGTTCCGGCCCACCCTAAAAATGTTTTGCCATCGAACAACCACTTTTTTTTTTTTTTTTTTTTTTAATTTTATTTTTTCGTGTGTCTTCATTCTACTATTAACGCTCAAATGCAAAGTAGTTTATAACAATAAACTTCAGTTGATTTTTGGCCCTGCAAATGGAAGCATTAAATAAAAATGTTGAGAAAACTTCGTGATAAAAATAAAAAATGGAAAATTTATAAAAATTCTTAAGAAATATAAAACCAAAGAAAAAAGTGTTCTTGTTTTTATTTTCCCAACAAAATTAAAATAGTTTCTAAACTAGTGTCAATTACAATAAAAATTAATTAATTTGTTTATGCAAAACTCATTAGAAAATGTTAAAGAGTTTAAATAATTTTTTAAATTTTGATAAAATCGGCCACTATAAAAAATTACTATTAACAGTCATTTCTAAAAGAGTACGTATGCGTGTCTGTTTGTGTGTCATAAGTATTAATTATCTTTTATAAATACAACATTTCTCCATATGTTATACTTTCATAAAAACAACAATTAATGTAGAGTTCTTGTTGGTTGTAATAAATACTAAAAATTTAACTGTGAGAAAATATTGAAAATAACTTTTTATTTACTATTGATTTGAAACAAAGGTTTACCAGATTCGTTTTCTACAGTTGCATTAAATGTGGCAGAAGACAGTACCCCTGCATTTTATTTACATTCATCCACATATACAAGTTAATATGTACAAACTAAAACAGGAAAGAATTAAAGTAAACGAAAACACTTACACATCATCATCATAATTTACTGCTGATGTTTGTCGGTGTGTGTTTTTTGTTTTATTTAATTTCGTTTCGTTTGTTTTGTGGTCAATGTGAAGGCTTTACAATGGCCTTGAAAGGAAAAGTGGGAAATTTTAAAAGTTTATTTTTAAATAAAACTTTTGTTCTTTAAATTACCTTTTTTAAATAACAATTTAATTATTTAAATGGGTTCTCCTTTTTTTCTTCATTTGTTTTTGTTGTTGCTGCTGTTTGACTGCCACAAATTTTGATTTTGTGTGTTTTTATTTGATGTGTTGTAAATAGTTTGTGTATGTGTTGTTGTTGTTTTTTTGTTCGTGTGTAAACTAATACATGCAAATAAGCTATTAACAGTTAATTAGAAATACATACATTAAATATTCAATAAACTATCGAAAAAAAACCTAAGAAATTATTTAATCCTCGTACTTTTCCAGTTGTATAATTTAGTACTACAAGTTTAAGGGGGCACAAATTTCGGCGCCAGTAGTCTACAAACGTAAATTATATAAAAATTTTTTAAAGAATAATGTAGTAATGAAAAAATGTAAATACATTAAAAGCGTGTTCAGAATAGTGCAACTTAAAAAAATTAAATATTTCTGCAATAGAAATAGAAATGTTTAATAGTGCTGTGGCACATTCACTACTAAACATGTAATTGATTTGTTGGTCTGAGTTCGTATCCCAGCCATTGGTAATTTTTTAACTATAATAGCTTTGCTATTATTACTCTACAACATTTAGATCGTCGACGAGGTTAAAAATTAATTAAATGGATATACCAGCTTTAAAATCTTTACAGTGAATTTTCAAGGCTTTTGCTTTAGATTTGTCGTTTTGGGACACTGCTAAACTCAGGAAATATTTTTTGTGGCTAAACGAACAAAGATTTAGTATTGAAAAATTTTGTTTAAAATATTGATGAAAAAAATTTGGTTCAAAATTAATGTTTTTTTTTTTGATATTTTTTGTCAAAGAAAAAATGTGAAAAGGTTTTTTGAGAGTAATCTCCATCGTGATCCTAAAAATATATATCGTAAATTTTAGATTTCTACTTTCATAATGTAAAAAAACGTTGCTCGTTTTTGTGCCATTTTTTGCGTTTTTTTTTTATTTTTTTGTGTTTTTTTCTCATCTTGCATACAGATATTTATAAAATGTTTTGATTTTTATTAATTGAAGGAAGATGTTTCTTACGAAAATCGTTACATCTAACACTAACGGACAAAAGCGCAAAACAATCATTTTACCTACCCAATAGAATACATATATACACACCTGTGCAGCTGCATTATAAATGACGTTAATCTATGGAGCAAAAATGTACCTGTTTTAAATAATTTTCAAAAAAAAAAAAAAATTATGTTTAAAAATACAAATCTGATTTGACCTGCAGTTAATAAGATTTTTATTATAAATTGTGATTATTAGACAAAACTGTAACTGTAACCCTTTTGAAGCTTCGAGAGTAAAATGAAGACAATACATACAAGATTGGAATTACTTCGAATAGTATAGAAATCTTATGTTGAAGATAAATTGCAAATTTTATTTAAAAAACGTGCGACATTTTATAATGTCAAGGGAATGGTGATATATCAGCAGTAAAGAGTTTCAAAAAAAATTTCAAATTAAATTGACAATCCGCACATGGCAGATCTTTAACAGCCGATGACAGATTTTTCTGCCAAGTTTCATTATTCTAGCGGCACTCAGTAAATTTCTAGAGCCAATATAAGCTTAAAAAAAGCGCCTACTAAACAGGAGAAGTTCTCAAAATAAACATAACGTTCAACTGTAGCATTTTGAAAATGAAACATGCTCTTCTTCTGTCTTTCTTTTTTTCGAGAAAACCCGGGGATTCCTTGACCTTTTTTCTGGCCTGTATTTTAAAAATTTAACGAGAATCAATTTATTATCTCACAGCGTTGTCGTATTAGAAAAATCGCTGCTAAGCCGACGAAAGTTTTTATAGGTTTCTTTTAAAATTTATTTTATCGCGATATTAGTCTAAAATCTAAAAATGCAAAGTTCTTGAGTATACTTTTTTACAGCATAAGTTTTAGGATTTTTAACAAAAAAAAAAAAAAAAAAAAAAAAAAAACATATAATTTATTAAAAAAAACATGTATTCGGCATTAATATTGATACCACTTGAGTTAAAACAAGAAAGAAAAAAAGGAAATACAAATTACACGCATTAATAAGGCGAAATTCACAAAAAGTAAATACAGATATTTTTTTAGAGATAAAAACGTCAACAGATTGTATTAATAACTAGTATGCAGTTTTTGATGATTAGAACAGTGAATCTGTAAATATAATATTAACCTTAAAATTATCTATGCATATACTAAAACTATAACGGGAAAATTTCTAGACATTAAATATTTTTTTTTTTTTTGTAATACAAAACACATATTTTGGAATTTTTGTTTGTCTGTGTTCGCATCACGTAAAAACTGCAGGACGGGCTTGAATAAAAAATGTTGCTAGAGTGTTCCTTAGAACCTCGGCTCAAATATAGAATACTTTTTTTTCGTAAAAACATTAATTTCGTAAAGAAAATAGAAATACAAATGTAAAAGCTTCCACTTTTACCGGTAGATAGGTACTAACAACAGTTGTAAGAACATTAATACAATACAAAATTTTTATCACTGTTTACAGAACTTTACAATAAACATTTAAAAACACATTTTTCTAATTTTTAATTTAAAAAAAAAAATTAGAAATGCCACGCTGATGAAGTCGTGGGCACTGCTAGTATGTATATACTTATTCCCGCCGTACCATTTAATAAGATTTAAAAATATTTTGACATAACTTAATGTTATTTCAATCTCCCGGTCTGTCTGTCTCTTCTAAGTGTTCGCAAACTTTCCCCTACATCTGCTGTCCTTTTGGTTCATTCTCTGATAGCTTGCACATTGTGTGACAACGACAATTCCGTGTGCTTCTAAGAATTTCGGTGCTCATGTGGTATATTCAGCTCTGAATTCTAAATTAAATTTTTACAAGCAATCATTGTTGCATTAAAATCATTTTTTACAAAAACAAAGCTTTGAAAATTTCGTATGGAATTCAGAATTTCCCTGATAGCCTTAAATTCAGTTTAAAATAACAAAGCCGCAGACAAAGCTAATTTTAATTTATTATTTGTTTTTAATTATTTATTAATTTTTATTTTAGAAATCAACAAGATGTCCGAGTATTGGCTTATCTCAGCCCCTGGCGATAAAACCTGCCAGCAAACTTTTGATACCATGAATAATCTTACCAGCAAACAAAATAATTTATGCAACAACTATAAATTTCATATACCCGATTTGAAGGTGAGTCAGTTTTTAAAATTTTTTCAATATTTATTATTATTATAATTTTATTTTTGTAATTAAACATAAATTATAAATATTTTGAATTTTAGGTTGGTACTCTTGATCAATTGGTGGGTCTTTCCGATGACTTGGGTAAACTTGATACTTATGTTGAGCAAATAACTCGTAAGGTCGCTGTCTATTTGGGTGAAGTTTTAGAAGACCAAAGAGATAAATTACATGAAAATCTACTCGCCAACAACAGTAAGTCATTTTTAATTTTAAAAATTATATCCCTTTTCATATTAAATAACAATCAATTATTTTGTCTTGATATTGTTAAGTAGTTTACTAACAATTTTTTTTCATAATTTTTTCAATATAAAATAGTTTTCTGTAGTTTGAAAACATATTTATTTATACTTTGAGAATGATTAGAGAATTTTTCAAAAAATACTAACAAACTTAAAAACGATTTTTAACAACAACAAACAGTTTTATATTTGTATAATTTTTCTTGTTAATTTTAATAAAACAGTTTAGTACAAGACTTTATTCGTACTAATGTTCTAAAAAAAACTTCAAGTAGTTTAAAGATACTCTTTTTTAATATAGTTTTAACATAACTAACTGCTATGTTGATTTTACTATCTTAAATAAGAAATTAGAGGATTTAAAAACTAAAAGTTTTTCGTTATGAAAATATTAGGTTTTTTTTTTTATTTTTTTTATTATTTAATTGAGATTTGTTTTTATAATTCTACAGCTTTCTTTTGAATTTTCAATTTCTAAATTGTTTTATGAATTCGTTTTATTATAATTTATATTTGAGTTTTTATTGTTTTCAATAATATTTGATTAATTTTTATTATTTGTATTTTTTTTTTCGTTACTCATTCGCACCCCACTCATTATAACATTATTTCTCTCATTTTCTCTGTCTCTTTTTGTCCAATTGTTTTATACTTATATTCCCTTTTCTAGGGCAAGTTATTTTACAGTTGGTTGCAAAGAGAGAGGCAGAGAGAAAGACAGAGAAAAAAATTGCTTTTTATAATCTATTCTGTTAAAGAAAAAATGTATTAAAAAATATAATATTTTCAGTTATATGTAAAATTGCGATCTTTTTGTCTAATTACATATTATTGTTTAAATTTGTTTTATGTTGTATATTTATTAAATTTCACTTTCTATTTTCTTTTTGTAATTAAGTATATTGTGAATATTAAAAAACAACATAAACATAAACAAAAACAAAAACACCACAAATTTCAACACACATAACAAAGATTGATTATTATAATAATTGCAAAAAGTGGGGCAAAAGTAATGTCATGTTACAATGTAAATTAAATACAAAAATCAACTACTTGTCTGTCAAATGATCATCTCTCTAGTTGATGCACACTTTTGTTTCTTTCGTTGTTTGCAAAATATGTGGCTCCGAGTTGAAAGCCTTAAATATTGATTTTTAATACTTGCAATGTTTGTGAGTCGTTGTATTAGGCGTAAGATTAAAGAAGGCTCAAATGCACATTTCTGGGGAAACAGCGAATAACATAACGGAATTGATGAAATTAGCAGTAACAATAATTTCACGTATCGTTTCATTGTTTATTATGAAGTAACTGTCTAAAAAATAATAGCAAAGCATAATGACATTTGAAGCCACTTGCAAAAAATAAGACACGTTTACATAATAACATTGCTTTTGCGCCACCCTGTAAATTATGTTTGATATATCATAATAAATATTAATAAAATAAATCCGATCTTCTGGATCATTGCGGAAAGAACCTAAGGATGTCCTTTACGGACTATTTACATTTTTTAGTCGGTTACTAATTATTACTAACAAATTTATATAATAATTAACATAAATAAAATTAGGTTTTGAAAAATTTAATTAATAATTAATTTTGAAAGAAAATTTTTATTTGTTTTTTTTTTTTAGTGTTAATATATTTTTTTTTTTATTTCATGAGAGAGCTTAAACAGAAAAAATTTAATATTAAAATTTTACTTTTTTGGCTTTGGTTCATTTTTAATTTAACTTTTATTAAGAAAAATTATTTTTCAAATGTACGCGGACGTTTTCCAAAGAAAACAAGAACAATTAGACGCTGGCAGAATGTAATGCTACATTTACAGGACCGCCAAATCCATCTTCAGCAATGCTTTGAGTTGTGTGTGAATTTCGTCCAACCAAATTAATATTGATTAGTTGGTTAAATGGATGATGTTTACAATATACGCCTGAAAGTATGCTTAGATTAAATTAATAAAATAACAAATAAATTAACCTCTTACCTTACGATTAAAACTCGAAGAATAATACGCGCGTAGACAATTAAATTTAGAGCAATTCTATGCGTAGAATTATCATAAAAAACTTAAATATTTCATTATAAAAATATAGAAATAAATATTTATCATAAAAAAATCTGTTAAAACCGTTATCTATAATAAGGTCAGTTTAGCTGGAATTTAGAAAAGACCACGTGCAACAATAATAATATTTTTATTTTTACAAGTTTGAAGAAAATCATATGGCTTTTAAACATTAAAATATTCTGCGGGCGACGCCCGTCAAGTTTGAATTTAGTGCAGAAAATCATTCCACCCAAGGGGTTAAAAATAATAAAGTAATAAAGTGGAAAAGTTTTGAATTTTTAACTACAAAAACATTTGGAAACAAAAAAAAAATTGCCAAGATAAGTTACCATTTTGTAGCCCCATTCATATTTTTCCACTTTTGGAAAAATAAAAGCAAATTTATTGATGCCGTTTGTGTCAATCTTATCTATAGTCCAGAGTCAACGGACTTACAGCTAAAAATTAAATAGCAAGCTTTTTATAACAAAAGAGTGTTAAGTTTTTGTTCAAATGCGATCAATAAGTAAACAAAAAAGTAATATAAACGTTATACCAAATGTGATCATACCCTTAAATCATTTAAAACAATATGAAGAAGTTAATTAAAAGATGTCGTCTGTATTCTGACAAATTCGCGCCTTTTTAACTCGCAAAACGACTAAAAGTTGAAACAAATTGAGAAGTACTACATTTCTAACGTTTGCGAATATAACAGAACACTTTATTTAATGTGGTCAGATTATAAACATTTACGAAACTTATGCTCTAAACTGTATAAAAATTATTTTATTAAAAATCTTAAACACTTGGCGTTTTTGTAATTATTTTTTTTTTTTACACTAATAACATTAGTAACACTTTGAATTAAATTTAAAAAACCAATACATATTTTCCCAGTTCCTAAACTTCTTTGTACTTTAACAAAGAATTCATCCGTTTTCATGTTACTTTTTACTTACTTTTTAGTTTCATACTAAAAGTATTTTAAACAAAAAAACATTTATTTGATTTAAGTTTTTCTTTTAGTTTTTAAAGTTTGCTATTTATGGGAAAACTGTTAGTTTTTAAATCATCTGTATCGAACTTCTTTAATTATAGTTTCTTTTTAATTGTTGTCAATGACCAATAATAATATCAACTAGAAAAATCAATATGAAACTCATTGTACTCTTTCTCGTTTGTTTATGTATCTATTTGAGTTTTCTTACATATTTTGTTTTGAATTTTGAAAATTAAGTTCCCCGAAAATTAAATCAATCTTTCTTTTCTGTTTAGAAATAAAATCTATATAAAATGGTTTGTGTTTATGTGTGTGTGTGTGTGTGTGTTAACGTAACTTGTAAAGTGTTTTTCTGCCTTTTATAGTTTCAACAAAAAATTATATACGAATATTTGTTTTAATTGTCTTATTTTATTAACTTTTAATTGCATTCATATTAAATTCATAAAGACTGCCCGATTTTTTTTTTAACTTTTCAATATTTTGCTTATTGAGTTTAAAATTTTGTTGTTGTTTGTATCACCACAGAGCCAACAAAATATAAAAAACACCAAGCTCTTACACTGCGATTTGTTTTATTTTAAAATTATTTTAATTTTTTTTTTTTACTTTTGAGTTTTTTCAAGTTCTTTTTTATATATATTTTTTTTTTAAGTTTAGTTCAATACTTTAAATAAAAAAAACCATTACTACTACATACTACTTTTTGAAACAAGTTTTATATTATACATGCATACGTATAAACTTATTGTTATATTGAAAATAAATAAGTTTATTGTTTAAGCAGGTATATTTTAATTATAATTACAATCATGGCTGCAAGCGTCAGGCGACACTTTTTAAACTAACCAAAAACAAAAAGTATTATACATCTATACAATTTATATACATACGTACGTATTTACAAGTACATGTGTAGAACAAATAACAAAACTGGCAAAAAAAATTTTCTAAAATTTGCTGACTGTATATATTTTTAACTTTCGGTAAGTACGAGGGAAATTCAATAGGTTTTTCAAAAGACAAATTTCTTAAATTGAATTGAAGAGGTTCCAGTAACACATAAAGGCCATAAATTAAGAAGTAGGGAACGGCTATTGCGTGCATTCTATTTAAAATTTCTCACATAAGAATTTAAAGAAAAATTTTTGTAGAGAGTTAATATCACATTCAAAATTTTTAGCTTGGAAAACATATTTTTATGTGAGGCTGCTATAGATTGGACTGGGTTCAACTCGTGCTATTTGCTTCAAACACAAATGCCTAATAAACAACATATGGCGGACATCTCATCACCGTCTTTTGCATTAACGGCAAGGGCAGTATTGATTAAAAAATGGAGTTTTTCTCTATCTTTCTACTTTGATCACCTGTCTTATCCTTCCTCTATCCCTTTTCTAAAGACGTAGCTCGTAAAAAAATTTATTGGGCTTAATTCGTAACATGTGCTAGGCGTGCCGGTACCAGAAACCTAGGTTGGAATTGTTACATCCGGGATCGTATCGATCGTATGAACTTAATGGCATTATGATATACGATAGCAATCGTAATCTTTCGATTGATTCACAATAGTTTTTAAATTAAAAAATTCTAGAGGTAGAGTATTCAGGCAGGCCAGTATTACAAATTTCGTTGTTTCTAAAGGTCAAAACCAATTTTTTGCATGTAACGCTTGATTCAAGACCAGCTGCTTCAATTAAAATCAATCATTGGACATCAGCATTTTTTTCATAAGGTCCTCCTGCAGTCTGATTTTTCAAAATTGAAAAAAAAAATTTTTTTTCTTCGCTGGAATTTTTTAATCAGCCTCAATCACCAAATTATAAATGTATATAATTTTCTAACAAACAATATAAATTGCTATTTATCTTCTTTTAAATCTTTACATTATTAACTTGATACTAGTGCTTTCATTCGCTTAGAAAGCTCATCCCAAAGTCTGTTAGCAGTTTTTTGTGTTCATTCATGAACTTATTGTAATAGTACTTGAAAAGAAATTTTATCATATACTAAAACTAATTTTGTTTAATTTCCATTTTTTAGCGAATTTCTAGCAGTTTTTACGTTATTTAAACTAAGTTTTGTTAACAGATGACAATTCGTAAAAAAAAAACGTACGTTCAGACATACGATAACGTATGTTATAATCTCCAATATTGTCAATTATCATCAGTTAACGTATGTCAAATCCAAAAAAAAAACATATTTTTACGATATGTGTTGTACATATACGGATGTAACGATTCCACCCCATGGGGCAAATTACGGCATTCAACATCGATCGAAATTTTTATAGCATTTAAATGTGAATTTCGGTCAATATCGAATGCCGTAATTTTCACCCTTTCTTTCAGTTCTCATTAGACCTCATTCTATTGTAACTATAAAGCAATGCAGGTCATTGCATAAGTGTCCCAGTAACACAAATGTGATTAAGATTCACTTTTACTAAAGACGCCTATATATGCATAGTGATACACTAGAGGCAATTTAAGCCTCATACAACCATGTTTATATCTGTTCGAAGAAGCTTAGAGACTCTTTAAAATTTTTGCGCCATTAACGGTAACTGTTGTAATACAACTGAATTTTAATAGTCCTAGATCTCTGCGGGCTACAAGTCCCCTCAACACCAGTAAGGCCTTAAAAAATCTTACATTGCTGCTGCAAACCCTATTGTCTCATATAAACTGGAAGCAATAACGTCAAGGGCGAATGAGTTTCCTAAGTAAACACTTTCTCGGTAGAAGTTCTACTCATCACCCATTTATGCACTAGCGATCAGATGTAAAATGAACTTTTAAACACCGACATATGCATGACATTTGTATTCATTTCTAGCATCGTTTTGAATAACAGAGTCACTTGAAAATGTTTTTAAATTAAGGAAGGAAGATGATTAGTAAATCAAACATCGCATTTGATATTAAAAATTAAATTAAATTAAAAGTTTGTAATGTCGTGCTTTTTTTAACACCCATTACCATTTATGTCTATGTGTCCACCTACAGCACAAGCTAAAATCGACGTAAGACCCTTCTCACAAATAGTTACAATGTCGTCATTAAGCGTTTATTTAGAAGTCTGATGAAGAATAATATTTAAGGAAATTAAGAAAAGAGCAGATAACTTGCGATATCCTGAAATAATCTTGTAATCAGTTTATGATATCCCATTTTTAACAATCAGTTTCGTTTGATGCCTGACAACCTTCAATATAAACTGACACAAGTTGCGCTTTTATAGAATTTCCTTAATTCGCTTTTCCTTGTTTTCATTCCACATTTTATGATACCGAGAAAGAATGGTAATTTACCACTTTTACTATGTTCGGTGCGTTTTCAATTACTAAAGCCGTTATTTTATTTCTTGTTAAGTCAAGGTTGTAACAGCAATTACCTTAATACGATGGCTGGACGAAGCTGCTTGGTTTTTCGCTAGAAGTTGAAAATTGCTGTAGTTTTTCAAAGACATAATGACTTTCACTCGTGCCATTTTAAAACAATTGCGTTTAAAAATTTTATTTTTGTTTCTTTTTACCCTTTGAAGCCTTGTGGCAGCCATAATTGTTTTTTAAGATTTAAATTTTATTAATATATCAAGTTAATAAAAAAATGTATAAATATATAAATTATGTTAAATGTATATTATTTTCCATAATGCAATTAATTTGAATGTTCAACTATGCATTACCTGTATGTTTATTTTAAATATAAAATCCAAACCAACCAACAAAAAAACAAAACAAAAAAAATCCAAAAAGGTCCTGGCCCACCAGATGATTGCACCATAGATAATAATCCTAATTCTTCACACTGTGATTTGACGGCAAAATCATCAAATCTTTCAAATAGTCGTGAAACCACAACAACATCTTGCTCGGCATGTCCCACAGGAAGTTGTTTAAATTTCTCTACGACTGAAGAAACAGAACGCAACGATGATTTGTTGTCGCCATCTGTATCGCCTGTATGCAACTGTGATTGTGAATGTGCCACACAAACGGCAAATGCCACAACTAGTCCTACTCTTACCACTTTAAATGCCTGCTCGACTTACTCCTCAACTGTATCGGCCTGTAATGCTCCGACCGATGATCATCAAAATTTTTCTTTCTCCACATCGATTTCAAACCATAAATTGCATACATCTCCATCATCGTATAACCAGTATCAGCGGCCTTCTCACATCCTTCATGATGAAGAAAATCTCTTTCCATCTTCATTAAATAATGCCGCCTCCACATCATCGTGCTGTATATCCTCTGCCATTTCATCAGCGAACTCCTGTGCTACTGGCCCAGCTATTGCTGCTAATAGTACGTACTTATGTTCCACATCGGCTCCTACAGATGGTGCTGTTAACAATATTATTTCCTCGCGTCGTCTGTCCATTAATAGATTACTAAACTCAAAACAAAATAATAATACTTGTAGCATAAACAATAACTCCACCTCCACAACAACTACGACGCTTTGCGGTTTAAAGAATAAAAACTCTTTAACAATGTCACCACCGCCTTCTGCAATTGCGCATCATCATTCGCTCGCTAGTTCTGCGCGTGGTTTTGTCGGCTTTTTGTGCAGTCGTTCTTCATCGAAAAACGATGTTAGTGAGTCCTCCACTTCGCCTCGTCACAAATTACAACAACACAATCTACAACAACAGCAACACCATCATCATCATAATCACCATCATCACCACCACCAACAACAACATCAGCCCAACATTGAGAATGACCAACATAAACCCTTAAAAAGTAGTGATAGTTTATCAGATGTTAGTGATACATTCGATTGGTGGTTTCAAAAACATAAAAGAAATTCCCAGAAAAAGTGCAGGTATATATAAGAAATTAAAAAAAAGAAAACAAAGAAACTAATTTTGAAACGAACAGTTCTGTAAAAAATGTCATTAATCGTTTCATATTTCATCAGTTTTTTTTTTACTTATTATTTTGCTCAAGCTTTTTAGAAAGTAAATGCACCTTAAACCCTTAAATATTTGAGCTCCAGTTTCAACCCAAATGTAACTGTGAGTAATATGCTTTTCCATAAAAGTTTTATCCTAAAATTAATGCAAACAAACCCAGATTGATATCAAAACGTGAGAATAACGACAACGAAAAAAAATCTTTGTCATAATTTTTTATTGTCAATACTACAACTTGATGCAAATAACTGAAACCAACTACTACGCTGTCATACGATAATACCAGGTATTGCTAGAAATATCGATTAGTTTTAATTCCTCGATACATTTCATTTGGGTACTCGATATTACATTTAACAGACGGAAATATTTTTAGGTTTCCGTACACAGAGTGTAAAAACTTGACCCATTGCATTCGTGATCATCCGATGGCTGTTACAAATGCAACAAGAAATGTACAAGACAAGTTACAAAGAGAACAGTGAAGAAATACTTTTGTTAGTGTGTCGACTTCGTCTAACCAAATAAATATTGATTCGTATTCTTAATTACAAAATCAGTTGGCTAAATAGATTATGTTTACAATGTACACAATCGAAGAATGCTGATGAAGGTTGTAGCGATCTAGAAAATGCTGCATTTCATTCTGTCTATATTTTCTTGTTTTTTTTGGAAAATGTCCGCATACATTTGTAAATTAATTTTTCTTTCGAAAGAAAGAAATATTAGAAATTAAAAAATGAACTTAAGCCAAAAATCTTCATGCGCGTTATCATACTTATTCGCGTTTTATTTGTAAAGCGACGCAGTGAAAATTGTTTTCCAATTGTTAAATATTTTATTGTTATCTATGTAAAAACTTCTTCGTCTTCCACAAATAATAATGTGCTCGTGTGCATGTGCCTCATATCAATGTTCAAATCCGTGACATGGATTGGAATATCTCAGTTTTTTCGCGATGTAAGCGTTAATTTAAGGCATTTTAACTTTCTTAAAAAGTGGAATATTTTTTAATTGTACCATTTTGCTCGATTTTTAATTGATCAAAGCAAGATGAGATTTTATTTTCTTGTTAGGAATAAAGCTTTGCAAAGCACATTTGAAACAATTAAACAGATTTGACTGAGGTCATTTCCACAATATTTTGACCCTAACAGACTTTCAACATTAACCCGAACTAATTGAAAAACCTTTATCCTTTTTTATTTAATTCTTATTCTAATTATTTAATCGCACTTTATGTGCACCTTCACTTTAATTCAAGTTTTTTTTTATCCCGTTAGAGCAAGCTGTCCACACTTAATCACTTATTTAAGCACATTCATTGCTCATTTAATTAATTGCTCACTACAAAATGCAAAACTCTGCACTGTTTCAATTTCTCTTTTTTTTTTTCTTCTTTGCTGTCGTCATTTGTGTTTTCTTTTCGTTTTCTTTTGTTTTTTTTTTCTACTCCCACAAATTGCAAAATTACTTGTATAAAAAAAATCAAACAAATGCACATCAATTAAATATGAAATTGAAAAAAAAATAACAAAAAATAGCAGTATCTTCTCATCGAGTCAATTAAATTTAAATATTGGATTTAATTTCACATCAACTCACAGATCGTCACCAGTGAGTAGTTGTTGTGGCAGTAGTAGTCATGGTCGCTCCAGTCCGGACACCGATATATGCGAACCTCCAGCATTCCCCTTAAGTCCAGGTTAGACGGTTCTCTCATTAACATATATTTAACTTATTTGTGTATGTGAGTGTAAAAATCCCGTAAATTTAATCAAATATGCCTTAAACTGTTTTTTTTTTCTTACACCACCTTTTCTTTAATTTTTGATTTTTTTCAACAATTACATTAATAATTTTTCAAAATCTACAATTGAACAATCAACACTGTGCTTAAATTTTTTATTTATATTTAAAAATTGTGTGACACTTTTACCAATTAATTTTAGTTTACTTATCATGTCTACTTTTTTTTCAAATTTATTTGCAGTGTAAAATGTTTAATAACTACAAAATCTATTTGATGGCTCTCTTTTTGTTTTCTTGTTTAAAATTTTACTTATCTAGCATTAGTTATTAGTTATTGTTGTTGCTTGTATTTATGTATGTATTTTTAAAATATTTTATATTTTATAACATTTTTTATTAAGAGCTTTTTTTGATATTAGCGTTTTTTTATGAATTCTAAGTTAATATATTTTGCATCACTAAATATTTAAGAAATAAGCTGTTTCTAGTAAAAAAAACTGGTTATTTAATTTTTGCTTTCGCATACTTTTTTGCCAAAAGTTTTTTTTTTATAAACTTTATATATAAACGTTTAGTTATTGTAAATTAAGTGAACAAACGCAGTAATGGGATGTACATATGTATATCGCCACATCGGCGTATGAGTAATTTGTTTTAGATAATACGGTTTTCACAGTTATGTGTTTAAGCAAGTTTTAAGTGTTTAAGTGCAAAATAAGGGCCTGTTCGTAAATGCGCCACTGCGCTGCATAATATGATTATTCTGCACTGCCATTGCTAATCAGCTGTTGTGTATGCTTTGTATTTCTCATTTTAGATTGCATTTACGAACGAAGAAATACTGTGAAAATTGAAAAATTATTAATAATAAACTCGATTTGTGAACTACATGATACAAAAAATTATAAAAATTTGATTTGAAAATAATAATAATAAAAAAAATATTAAACAAAAAAAAAAATAAATTATAAAAACTTAACAAAATTTACACTCACAGGTTTATTTTATCAGCTATTTTTATGATTAGTTTTTTGATTTATTTGCGAATAATATACTTTAATGATGCATTTACGAACAGATAACATTTTGCAGTGATGCACTTACGAACAGGCCCACACATTTGATTGTCTTGTAAAACACATCAAATTTATTAAAACACGTCGCAAAAAACTTTAAAATTCAGGGCTAAAAGCCAGGATTCATTATTATATTCAGTCGTACAACCTGTCAGAAATTGCATGTGTGATCAAAAAAATATGATAGTGCGGATTAAAAGCGTGTGTGTGACAGACTTTTAGACAGATCTGTACGATTTTATAATCTTTTTTTAAATAATTCATAAAATGTTTTTCTGTATGTGATCAGATGAGGAGAAAAGAAAACAAATGCCCCTATTGCTGTTCTCAACTCAACTAAGTTTGGTCGTCTGTCAGTCAACCCGATTTTGACTTAACCAAATTAAATTTTAGTATTGTAGAACACAACGATTTTTAGTTGGGTTTGTTATGGTATTGCCGGCATTACATGTCGATTTCATGTTGGCAATACCGTGCATTTTATTTGTAAAATGAAGATAAGAAAACGCAATAAGAAGTTTAAATCAAGTTTTTATGAAATAAAAAGAATGGATTTAAGCGTGGGTTTATTTTTGAAGACGAAAATCATGATGCTAATACAAATGTTCTACGTTTACGTAGAAAAATACGCGATGATTCCAATCCTCTTGAACTACCCAGTGTGAAGTACGAAATGTCCAAAATAAGTAACAAGTATTTATAATAAGTCATTTTTCATAGATTTTTTTAGCTATTTTCGGCTGAACAAAGAAGCATTTTATTATGTAATAAACCAATTTAAGGATCATTTTAAGAAATCTGTGCAGAAAAGTCAAGATTTTAAGGAGTTTCAGGAGCCTCGCTTGTTGAGGAAGCAACGTTTCCAACGCCGAAGTTGTGTTTAAATGGTGCTACTTGATAATTTAGTGATAACAGCTGAGATATGCATTTCTCATTCCTGTTGCTTGTTAGTTGTTTTTTTATTATTAGCAATTTATTTTAATACTTGCTTTGTAATGAGTCTAAACCTATATGAACTAAAAATTCTAATAAGATGTCTGTTTGTAATATTAAAAATTTTCCTGTGGGTGGGCCCAAGCTATTTAATTCAATTATAAATCCCTCCCACGCTTCCTACACTGAGTTGTAGTCATCCCAATTTTTTGCTTTCCTTTAGCAATTTCTTTTTATCAGCTGCACAAGTCACTCAAACTGGGCCTTGGTTGTTATCTTTAAAGTCCTGCGTATGTGTATTAAACATTTAATTTATTATATTAAGATCAAAAAAACACCTATACTTACGATTGTTACATTTTTTGTTCTTTTTGTCTTATTTTTTTAAGGGAATTTATTAAAATTTAATAGAAACTTATAACCGACAAAGTCTCATCTGCTTATAAGCAGTTGTGTATATTTATCGTTTTTGTCAACCAAACTCATACAAAGTGGGGAACCGCAATAGCATTAAACACAACCAAAACATCGACCTCACAACCAAATAGTCAACCGCATTTAAATTGAGAATGGCAATATCGATCTATGAAAGACGACCAAATTATTAAAAAAGTTGTGAACCGCAATAGGGGCAAAAATATTGAAAATATTTTTTGCATCTTTTTTGTATAATAGTGTGGCACATATGACGCTATTTTAAAACGATTTTTAAAGAAGGAGAGAATTCTGTCAGATTTTCGTGTGATTTAATTGTACGATTGTGTATGATAGCGAATTCTGGCCTTGAGATATACTCGAGATGGTTTTTTCTTATTTTGGTGTTTTAGTAAACATGATTTTAAATCGCGGCAAATCAAACATTAGGTATCGTAACAAAAAGTATAAACAAATTAAATACATACAAACATATTTTTAAAGAAATTAATTTGCTATTAACAACAGTAATTGAATTGTAAGATTTTATTTTTGCCTGAAAGAAAATTATTTAAATATTGTGTGTCGAATAGTGTTCAAACTGGTAAGCAAAATTCTAGCAAACGTGCTCAAACGTATATTCTTTAAGATCCTCTGCGGAGGAAGATACCAACTTTTTTGTCCTGTGGTACTGTCGTCCGAAATTGCGTTTGTTATTTTTGCAAACATTTCGATTTGTTGCAAAGTTTTTAAACCCTTTTTCATTTAACATTTGGCAATCAAATTGCCAAAATGCGTTTGTGCGGTCCTGAGAATAATTAAACTAATTTTTCTTAAATGAATTATAAATGATTTTCGGCTTAGTTTAGTTTTTTATTTTAATTTTCTTTAAAAAACATCAGCATACATTTGTAAATAATTTATCTTTCTAAAATTTTTTTAAAAATTAAAATAAAAAATGAATTTATGCGCCAAAAATCAATTTTAATTCATTTGTAATATTCACGGTTCAAATTCAGATTTCTTAAACAATTATAAATAATTGTTTTAATAAGAGAAACCAACCATCCTATCAATTGCCACAATTTTTTTTGATCATTAAAACCATACTAATGCTGTGCCAACATTAAAAAATTCGCTCTTGCTCCATTCTCAAATCCATTGCTTATTTATTTAAGGCACAACGTCTTCAATTATTGTTATATTTTTCTTGCTTAAATAAATCTTTGATTTTTATCACTGCTTTAGTTAAAAAATATCCAATTTAAGGCTTTTATTACTTCTCTAGAAATTAGTTGCCGTGGTTTAATATGCACTACTTCCTTAAACAGCTGACCAACTGTCAAACTAAAATACTATAATTACAGTTTTTGTTTAGTTTGTTAAACATTTCGCTTAAACACATTATGAACACATAAATGTGAACAACAAATAAATTGTTAAATATTTGCTCAATTCCCAATCGGCGCAGACATAAACAAAAATTTGAGGGATTTTTTTACTTTTCTCTTTTTTCCTATTTTAAATTTGTTCCCTTTTTTATTGACTGGAGAAAGTAAAAAAAATAGAGGGAACAAAAGTAGGTTTTATGAAAGAAAAATTAATTGAAAACTAGCAAAATAGCTGCCTTCAAATTATGGCGATGCCACTTTTTTTTTGTTTTCGTGGAATGCATAATTGGACGACACTTTTTTCGAGAAAAATTTTTTCCGTGAAAAAGAAATTCCGTGAGAATATTCTTGATTGGGCTAGTAAAATTTCATAATTATTATGCATTTAACCTTTTTTTATTGAAGCTATCAGTTAAAAGTTCTCATACATAAATAAAATTTATGTTATTAATTTTTGTCCTCAAGTAGTATAATTATTATATAATACACGATACAAGAAACGTTTGCTTTGTGGAAAAATAAGTTGTATAAATTTAATGATAAATTATATTTCACCTCGTAACATAGAAAATAAACTAAAAATTCTTTAAAGCTCTTAAAAACTTTAATAAAATAGTGGAGGAAAACATAAGTCAAAATATTTTACGTTTTTGTTATTAAAAAAAAAAAATTATGACAAAAAAAATTATTTTAGGTTAGTTTTACAGGCAGTCTGAAATTAGGAAAGGAAAATAGATAAATGGAAGAGGGAATATTTCTAAAAAGAGATTTAGAATGAAGAAAAAATTAATATTGAGAATTGAGTAATAAATATAGGAAACTAACGCATGAAGAGACTTAAAAGTTCGAAATCCTAGGTAACGTATGTTCAAGTGCTTTAGAGCAGAACAGAGGCATTGCAAAAAAAAAAATTGCCCTCTTTTGTATTTCGACAGAAATGTGGTACCGGGGATGGTAAACAAAATATTTCAAATGTACTTTCTGAATTCAATTTGAACTAATTTTACTTTGAATTTAAATTTTTCATAAAAATTTTTAACAGTTTAATAAAACAGTTTAATAAAAATTTATTTTTTACATAAAATTCCCAAGAAGACGTAACGGTCAGATTAGTAAAATATTTGACATATAAAGTAAAAAAAACAATCCACATATTATTATGTTTTTAAAATACAACTTCAAATAATAAGTATTCTGCACCAAAAAAAGTCGATTTTCAAATATCGTAAAATATTAAAATCAGTTAAAGCTGCTCAAAAGGACTTATGGTAAAACGCAATGGACGATCATTGCAAGCTAAATTCTACCCAATAGCTTCACTATTGCTCATTGACGAGTGAACGTCAAACCTTCACATTACCTAGATGCATATAAACGTTACCAGAATTTAAGTATTTAATTGTTCTTTTGGAAGATGAGATTCTTTTAGGATGACAAATATGTAATGCAAGATTATATACATCATAAATGCGGGAAAATATCTGAATGGTAGCAAATCAGGCATTTGTGTACCATTGTACTCTGAAGGTTAAAATGCAATAAAAATATTCAATAATATCAATCTTACCATCCTTGACTTGTACCAGTTTGACAGAGGTTAAGTCAGCTTATTGTTCTGCACTTACGCTCGCTCAGCCATCTGGCTGGAGAGGATAAAATTTAAATTTTTTTTTTTTTTTTTTTTTGCTTTATTATTTTGCGTAACAGTATTGAATAATCTGCAACTTGAAGTGTGTATGTGTGTGTGTGTTTATAAATTTTGTAAATACCTGTTTAACTGTTTCTGTATGTCTTGTTTCAGAAGTTAAAAACGTTTTCAAAATTCAAAATAAAAATAATAAAAACTCAAATAATATTTCTAAGAAAAATTTCTAAATTTCAATAGTTAAATAATTATTGTTACCAATTTTTTATTTTTTACATAATAATTTCAAACTAATAAAATTTTTTATTATTTTCTAAAGCCGATTTATCTGTGTATATCACACGCTTCCAATGGGACATGGCTAAATATCCAATTAAACAATCGTTGCGTAATATTGCCGATATTATTTCCAAACAAATCGGCCAAATTGATGCTGATTTAAAAACAAAATCGAATGCCTACAATAACTTAAAGGGAAGTTTGCAAAATTTGGAAAAGAAGCAAACGTAAGTGTTTGAATAATTAATTAAATACGCAAAAAATAATATTTTGTTGCTTTTCAATTATAGTGGCAGTTTGTTAACACGTAATTTGGCCGATTTGGTGAAAAAGGAACATTTTATTTTGAATTCTGAATATTTAACCACTTTGTTAGTGATTGTACCAAAGTAAGTATTTAATAATAATTTTAGTTTAAGTAAAGTTGTATTGTACGGAAGAACTAAACAAACTTATTATTACTGAAATTTAAATCTAAAAAAGAAAAAAATAATCAAGAGTGCTATATTCGGCTATGCCGAATTTTATATACCCTTCACCATATGTTTAAATTTAGTTTAGTAAAGTAGCTCCAATAAAAAATAATAATAATAATGAGGTGACGGACAATTAAAAAATAAGAAAAAAATCAGCACTATAAATAGTTTTACATAAAAATGCCATTGGCTCATAATGAGTTAAGCATTATAAAAAAAACATTACTTTCTGAAATATCTCTTCAAAAGCCTTAAAATAATACCAATATTGATATCTTGAAAAATATGCTGCACAATCTTACTTTTCTATACAAAGTTTAGATTCTCATAACTCGGAAAACATGGGCCAATTTTTTCACTTGAAGTTTTTTTTTTTTTGTAATTATCGCCCCATATTTTTGTTTATTTTAACCAATCTTGCTAATTTTCGAATTTCTGTCTGATCGATTGGCGTATTTAAATTTTCTTCAGCTTATCTAGTGCCTTGGCAAAGTTGATTTTAGCTCTAACACGGACGTACAGACGGACATCTCTCAATCGACTTTGCTATGCTTAAGGACTCAGAAAATATATACTTTATGGGGTCGGAAATAGATATTGTGGGTATAACAACACTTAAGATAGAAATCTATAAAGGGGAAGCAATAACCTGATTGTAAAAATATATCTCAAGGTTTTGTGTGAACTTCGTTTTAACCAACTAATTGTTCGATTTGAAATTGGCACATCTTTAAAAAAATAATTTTATATAAATATTTTATTATAAATCAAACTCCACATATAAAAAATCAGTATACTTTTTTTATATGGCATTCGGGCTAACTGCGAAATCGCTACCACCTTGTAATTGATTCGCCTTGATTACAAATAAGGAATACGTACCTCTAATCAATTAACAAAATAAAAATTTGTAAAAATACGAATTTTATTATTAAAATTATAATTGTTTAATATTTATATCTGACCTCAAAATATTTTATATTTGATTAATTTATAGAATTTTAGCCAATGAATGGATGGCCACTTATGAAAAAATTACTGATATGATTGTACCCCGTTCATCACATTTGATTGTTCAGGACAATGATTACTGCCTCTACAATGTTACCTTGTTTAAGAAGGTCGTTGAAGAGTTTAAATTACATGCCCGCGAAAAGAAATTCATTGTACGTGATTTCGTTTACAATGAAGAAGAATTGGCAGCTGGCAAAAATGAAATAACTAAATTGATTACTGATAAAAAGAAGCAATTTGTAAGTAAACAATTAACAAATAATTTCTTTTCTTTTTTTTAGTTATTAATTTTATTTAGAAAATATTAAATTTTATTTATCTTTTTTTAGGGTCCTTTAGTTAGATGGTTGAAAGTTAACTTCAGTGAAGCTTTTTGTGCTTTAATACACGTTAAAGCTTTGCGCGTATTTGTGGAATCTGTTTTGAGGTGAGTACATTCACAGAAATACTCATACTGTTGCTATGGTTTTTAAAAATGAAATAAAACTAATTTAAACATGTTAGAATTGTTCAAAACTTACAACAAACTAAAGAACATTTGATTTTACATTGAACAAAATGCATTAAAAATAAGAATTGAAAAAATATAACGAAATTAAAAAGTCTAAAATGTCTTTATATTTTAACATCGCATTGTTCATTTCTATTTGTTTTGGAAAATTGCTGTCAATATTAAAAAAGGTCATGCAGTATGCTTAGCCCTCATCCACATTTTGCAACTTTTGTTGCGCAACTCTTGAGTTTGTAGGTGAGAGAGAAAAGACGATAAGAAACGGGTTTACTGTTTCATGTAGTTGCAATTTTTTTTTTTTTTTTTTTTTGTTTTTCTCATTCGTCTAAGCAATCAAGCTCGAAATTGAAGAAACAAATGTTGAATGTGTGGACACAAATTCAATTTTATAAGAGAATTTGAAAAAATTGCAGAAACAAAAATTCCATGTCTGGATGGAGACTAACGAAATCTATAAGAAAAGTAAATTTATTGTCCTGTTTTAAAAAGCAGAAGATGAACAAAGTTTTTTTTCTTTTTCGGAGAAAATTTTTAATTTTAACGAATTTCTGAAATTAATTAAATCTGAAAGAAACATGAATTAGTTTATCAATTAAAACTAAGTTTCTTTTAACGTAGTTTGTGTTGCGCTTTCCTGACTTGTTCTAGAATCTTTTATAATAATTATGAAAATTTTTCAAACAAGCGTCATGTAAAGATTTGAGGCGCTACCTATTATGTTCAATTCATTAAGACTGTGACCAAAGGTACACAACGACATAGTTTTATTAAAATCAGTAAGGAAGATAACTTTTACTTTCTTGTTTTCCAACTTTTCTGCCATTAAGAGAGAGTATTCTTAAACCATTCATTTTCTTTATTGCTCGTTTTCATACCCTTCACCATAAAAAATGAAAAAAAAATTATGTCTAAGATTGTAATTTCTACAATATCCATTTCCGACCACATAAAATATACATTAATTCTGAGTCCTTATGCAGAGCGAAACCAATTGAGTGATGTCTGTCTGTTCGTCCGTTTTAGTGTTGAAATCAACTTTGCCAAGGCAATAGATGAGCTAGAGAAAATATAAATAAGCCAATCGATCAGGTATAGTTTCGAAAATTAAAAATCAGCAAGATCGGTCCACGTCCTTAGAGGCAGCGGCCAAAACACCACGCCTGCCTCTAATTTTTTATAGGGTGGTAGAGAATTAAAAAATAAGAAAAAACATTAATTAAAAAAATTGGCGCTCGTCCATACTTTTCCGAGTTATGGGCCTCTAAAATTTTTTTTTCATATGGGTATCATTTAAAAGCTTTTGAAAAGATTTTTAAGGAAATGCTAAAATTTAAAAAAATTCTTAACCCATTAAGAGCCGGTAACATTTTTATGTATGTTTTTTTTTTTAATTTTTTAATTCCCTGTCATCTCAATATTTATTATTTTGATTGGAGTTACTTTACCAATGTAGGTTTAAATACATAGTGACAAGTTTATAAGATTCGGCATAGGCGAATATAAAACTCTTGTGATTTGCTGAAATTAGTTTGTCAAATATAAATTTGTTTTTTGGAAGCAACTAAAGAATGTTTTCATCCAAATTAATAATAATTTAAAATAGGGTTTTTTAAAACTAAAGTGCAGTTCATCTCATACAAAGTAATTTTCTGAAAGGGATAAATATATTCTGGAGGTAATTTAACCCTCCCCAGACAAGTCTCTATAAGCTAATGTTGTTAATAATTCTACATCTAACGACCTAAAAAAAGTGATAGGTTTATCTCTCATAAAGAATTCAAAAAAATAATAAAGCTAAAACATAAAAAAAGGGTGAGAAAAATAGACACAAAATGTTAATCGTGAAGTTTTTCTCCTGCAGGGTTCCTCTGTCCCCGTTCATCTGTAAACAAAAAATATATGCCATTTATATTAAATGAAAAACTATAGCGTAAATGCCATTTAAGTGTCCAATCAAATTGCTTATTTAAAACCTTTTTTTTAAACACGTAAAATAATTTTATTATTTTTAAACCTGTCTCATTTCTATTGTGTGGCCTTCAAGAATGATTTCTTTTTTATTATTATCTTTATTTATTTATTTTTTTTTATTTCAGATACGGTTTACCAGTAAATTTCCAAGCTATTCTTATTGAACCTAACAAGAAAAGTATAAAACGTCTGCGTGAATGCTTAAATCAGTTATATGGCCATTTGGATGGCGCGTCAGCTGCTGGTCAAGGCAATGTTGCCGATGTAAGATTTTTAATTTCGAATTTTTTAGACATAAATTAAAATTATTTAAATTACTTTTTCAATTGCAGACTGTGGATATACCCGGCTTAGGATTTGGTCAATCTGAATATTATCCCTACGTATTTTATAAACTGAACATTGATATGGTTGAAACATCTAAAATATAAAAAACAAAAAGTTATTAATTTATGTTTTTTAAAACAAACCTGCTAGAAGAAGACATTCTATTTAAGAAAAAGTCAAAACTCTTGAAACCACAACAAATGCAACATAAAAAAGAGAACTTCATAAGTAACTGTTTAGCTTAATTTTTAACGAAAAATTATTAATTATATTAGATGTATTGTAAAGTTGAAAAAAAAAAAGATTTAAAAAGTCCAAAACAAAACTATCAACAACCATTATGTATATTGTATTATAAAAAAGAAAAACAAACACAAATCCACTTAACCTATAACAATAACAAGCCTAGAAAAAGAACCACATAAATTAATAACTAACAAATAAAAAAAGCAAATATAAGTTAAGATGGCGTCTTTATTTTCCTCAGCCATATTCAACAATTTTATCCGAGTTTCTCTACTCGGATCTTGTTATAATTTCTTTTTTTCTTTAGCTTTAAATATTATTTTTTATCAAACACAAACGCCTTAAGTTTAAAAGAAATAACAATTTCTTTTTGTCGCCCTCTAAATTATTTTACTTAAAATTAAACATTTAAGTTACAACTGTGTGTTTCCTTCCATATTTGTTTTCTTTTTGTTATATTCTTTATAATCTTAAGTTTAAACAACAACAAAAATTATATTTCCTTTTTTGGTTTCCTTTTATAAAAAAATTTTATTGTTAACAGTATTTTGTGTGTAATATAATTTGCAAAGAATATATAAATATATTATAAATAAAATTTAAACTTTACTATTAATTAAAAATAATTAAATAAAATTCTTAAAAAAATACCTGAGTTGAAAAAAAAACAATTTATAAATAAAAAATCTAAATGCTTTAAAATATCATTGGGCTCAATAATGTTTGTTGAAAAGTTTAAACAAATAAAAAAGAAAATTATATAATGCAACAGTGTCTAATTGAGGAATTCAAAACAAACACAAACACTGAAAGTTAGAACTTGAAATTTTATTTTATTTTCTTTATATCAGATAGCCAGTTTTTTGCCCACGTATTTAAAATCAGTGAAAATAGGAGGTTGCATACTGCAAATCGCGAGTCAGAAATCATTAAATAACGAAGAGAATCGAAAAGTAAATGGTTAAAGGTTAAAGGTTAAATAAAGCAGCTGTTCATATTAAATCGTCAAGAAAAAAGTATTTTAAAGCGTCAATTTACAAAATAAATTTATATTTTTTTGCATCTTTTCAAAAAACATACGTTAAATAATTCCGATCAGGATTTTCACTTCCTATACGAAGGTATAGGTCATAGCGAATTCATTGCTTTTCGCCTAAACGCTAAGTGTCAAACACCATATAAAAAAATTATACACATTTTTTATATACATATGAAGTTTGACATTTCATGTTTTGCGAACATTAATGAGTTCGCTATCAAGACCACATAGTATTGATTCGCCTTGATATAGGTCGACGCGCAGTTACCTGGAGGACGTTATATCTAAAAACTAGTGGAATATCCTAGCGATTTGGTTTTGAACCCTTGCCATTAAGAAATTCAGATTTCAAAAAAATCTTAAGTAAAGATAATTTGAGTTTTAATTAAGAAAAATATTTTAAATGAAATTTGTGCACAGCCTAATCGTCTACTTTACAGGCCTTTTTAATTATTATGCCATAAACATAATCAAGTCCACCGACCATCGACTACAAGATGTCAAAAATAGAATATATGCGTGCTCATGACAATAATTCTTTTAGCCGCTACACGGCTACTTTTGTAGCCCGTAGCAAACTTAGGCTAATTTCTATTTTTCGTGGCTACAAAAAAACAGATAAGTGCTGCTAATACAATAAATGCATGAAATGGTGGTTTTAAAAACGCAATACATTAAATATCGCTATTAAAAACGCGAAAAACTATTATAGCGGCACCATTGAAAAATAATAATCATCTGTTCATTTGCTTACATTTTTCATTTACTTTTTATTTGGCGCATTTCTTTTTTTTTTTTTTTTTGTTTTTTTTTGGTTAACTTTAATACATATGTCAAAACAGATGTTTATTTTTTGTAGTTAGTGGTCGGTAGTCGTTAAAAGAATTAAGTAGCTGGCGACTTGGCTATTTTTGTAGTCGGTAGTCGATGGTCGCTAGCTTTTGATTGTGTTTATAGCATTACTTAAACGTACAAATACGTGATCGTAATTCTACTGAGATTGTGTCAATGAGATGCATTTTAAAATTACAGAAATCTGGAGTTTATAGCACATATGAGTAAAGAGAATGGAAAGGATTACAAATTAACTCGTACATTCGTTAATTCGTTTTGTTATTCGTAATTTAAAACAAAAATATTTCTAAGCAATCAAAAGGAGAATTGTTGAATTACTTGAAACGTAAACACAAAAGTGAGTTAAAAATTTAAAAAATATGTTGTATGTAAATCTACCTAAAAATTTGTTTTTTTAGTAATGAAATTCCGAGCAAGAGTAAGTGTTCGTCCGCATTTAGTGAAATCGGCAATATACCTATATTTATAATTATAGCATTGGTCGGAGCTAATAAAAAAATCGTTTGAAAAGTGAAAAGCTGATAAATCATTTAAAAAGGCTGTTTATAATTTTGCACAGCACTACAAATTCGTCATTAATACATCTTTGCATAACTTGGTTGACTTAGTGTAGGAACACAACACACGACGGTAACGATATTTTCATACAAATTTGACATAAGTTATCGTTCAACGACAATGCCGCTGAGATAAAATTTATTTTATTTTCTTGTTGGTTTTCATTATTCTCTCACATTTAGTCTCTCACTCTCCTAACAATATTGCCAGAAATATAAGTATTTTGCATATAAGTATTAAGCATTTGAATTCACAATAATAGCAAAGGCACATTATTTATATAAAAATAGAACAAAATTTCAGGAATAAAAATATTTTAAAAAAACTGATACATGTATGTACGTAAAAGAAAAACATAATTGAAAAGGTTAAAAATATGAAAATAAAATTAATTGAAAAAATAACTGAAAAGGAGAAAAATATGAGCCCATGTCTCATCTTAAGTCAGTCATCATTTATTCTTTGACCTGCTCTTCAATTTGTGTGAAGGTTTTGAAAAGACCTATTGAATCTCTTACAAGGTTAACCTGTCCAATAGACTCTAATGCCATGGATATGTTAAATGTACTTAATATTCTTTACGTTTCATCGAGTTTTTAATAGAATTTATCTAATTCATTTAAATGTAATAAAATATTTTAACACAATATTTTTGAAAACAGACACAAAGCTGAAATGAAAATAAATATTATGAATGCCGTCAGAGAATCGTCGTTATTTTGTTAACTTACTCTCAGCAACGATAAATCGTTCCGTTACCGTCGTCTGTTGTGTTTCTACATTTAAACTTATTTATAACGAAAAAATTATTTATAAATTAAATTGAAAATAAACAGGCATGTTCTGAAATTCACAAGAAATTTTCACTTTATATTTTTCAAAGCATTGTTGCTATAAAATTGTTTTTTACAAAATCAATGCCTTAAAAAACCCAAAAGTAAAAATTTCGTGTGGAATTCAGAACATGCTTGTATATTTTTGTTTACATCTGCAATTTGCTAGAGTGACCAAGTATTTAAAAGAGAACTTTTAACTTGTTTTATAAACTAATTATTATTTTATTTTTTTTTTTTTTTTGGCATAGCTAATAGAAAAATATAAAATTATGTTTCTAAAGGATAGTTTTTGCTATTGTAGGAATTATTTCGTTGTCAACACACACTTATATAACGACTTTGTAGAGAATTAAATATTTAAAAAATACATATGAAAGTATAAAAATTTCTTATATTTTATTTCTTTTAAATGCTGACGAAGGTTGTAGGAAACCAGAATGTGCATTTGATCCTGCTAGTATGTTAATTTTACTGTTATCTATAAAAATTGTCACAATAACGAATTTAAGGCAGAATTTAAAAAAAATAATTCATTTAAAAATCAATAATTGAACATAGTAAAAATCACAAAAGAATTTTAATTTAAAAATAGTATATTTTTTATATATGTACTACAAATAGAAAAAAAAATAATTAGAAAGAAACAAAATACTTGAAAAAAAAAAAAAAAAACAGAAAAACGGTCGCCCTCCATTAAAATATTCGTCGTTCGTCAACATAAAAAACGTTACACTCAACGAATTTTGTCGACGCATTGTTTGTGCGCTTTTGCATTACGCAAATGTATTTTATTTAGTTCAACGATTATTCGCAACAAAAAATTCGTCGTTCGTCCTAAATGTGTTTAATATAATTTTCTCATTATCAGTCAGTACTTTCAAATTGGAAGCTGAAGCTTTAAAATAAAACTATTTGGAATGAAGAAACTACCTACAGTTAAACTAAACACAAGGTTATCGTCGAAGAAGTATTATTTATATCTGCCAAACTATACAAATTAAATGAAGTTGTTAACATTATAATTATTAATCGAAAAAATAAAAACGTGTGCGCAATAATTACTTTCTTAAAAATAAATTATACACTTTAAAAAATTATTGTTGTTTTATTGTGGAAAATTTAAATTGAACGATTTTGCTTATTCTAAATAATATTCAAGTTATTATAACCATTAAAGAATATATCACGTTACCAACAATTAACCATTAAATAATTTTAAGGATTTGGAAAAAGTATTAAATAATTAAAACTCTGCAGAAAATAAATAATAAACAAATGTAATCCTTGTAAATAATTATTAATTATTGATAAAAAAAATATATATTTCAAAAACTGTGATTTTTATTTGTATTTTGTTATTGTTGTAGATGAAAATAGTTTTTGAAATGAAAGGTTCACCATACATGTAAATCAATAGTTTAACATGGTAACTCCAAACAAAAACAAATATTGGGGTGACAGAAAATTAAAAAAAAATTTATTTCAATATATACAAGCATGTCACAGAACTCAATTCCGATAGAAAGTGCTTTCGATTCCGCAAATTGTTCTTCAGAAAACGAAAAAAAATTTTCGGAATGAAACCATTATTAAATTCCAAAACAGAATTGATTTTCTTCCAATTTTTTTAAATTTACTTTTATTTTGTATCCTTATTGAGATTAGCCTGTTTGTTACTTTGGTGTGACCATTGTTGCCATTTTAAATTTAAAAGTAAAGATTCACCTTTCATTTTTGAAAACACAAAATCGATCGGAATTGTTAGAATGGAATTAAAACCATTCCGATCGGAATGTGTGACATACCTGATAGTCTTACATAAAAAAAGTCATCAGCTCTTAGTTAAGCTTCAAAAGCTTTTAAATTATACCCATATTGATGTGTCAAGAAATATGGTGCGCAATTGTACTTTTCTATGAAAAGTTCAGAAAACCATAAATCGGAAAATATTGAAATTTTATTGAAGTTACTTCGTTGTTCCAAATGATATGAAAAATTAGAGGTAGGCGTGGTGTTTTACCCGCTGACTCGAAGGACATGGACCAAACTTGCAAATTTTTCAATTTTCGAAACTATGTTCAATCGATTGGCGTATTTAAATTTTCTCTAGCTCATTTAGTGCCTCAATCGACTTCGCTATGCATAAGAACTCGAAATATTAAATTACTTTATGGGGTCGAAAATGGATATTGTACAATTCACTTACGGAATGACAATTTTAGATATACTCTTTTTCCACCTGTAGTACCTAAATAGTACAAAAACTGAAATTTATTTCTAGGGGGAAGTTACATCCATATGGTCATTTCACTACTGCTCACACAGCTCATCAGTGAATTCTTTCCAAATTTTTTAAAGAAAATTCAACCAAAAAAGCAAAAAATTAAACGAACACTCCCACAATTAACAATAGAAAGATTTCAAATAATAAATTTTCATATTGATGTTTAATTAACAGTTTATTTCAGAAAAAAATATATATATACAACACCAATACATACATATGTGTAACTGTTAGGACACTACTACACGTTCAATGTATATTGAACGCGATCCGCGATAATTATTGAGCCTGTAGCATGCAGTATTGATGCATCGCGATCCATATCGCAGAATTTCCTAAAATATGGAATCCAGGTCGTGGATCGCATGATAAATATTGAACCTGTAGCGTTTTCATCATATTAGATCCGGATACATGAATAATAAAAAGTGAAATAAAACATAAATCAAAACTCACAGTGCGAAAATTTAACAAATAACAAGTAAAAAAATGTTATTACATTTGTGTAAAGTTTGTTTTTATAAATTGTAATTGCAGAAGATAGTGAAAGCGAATGGGTTCTGCCAGTGGAATCGGAATTAACACCCGAAAAAGTTATTTTTAATTTGGAGGCATTGCCGGAGTTGTGGGACTCCTCAGCTAAAGCTTATTCCAAGAAAATAAAAAGAGCGGCTGCACAGCAAAAATGAATAAAGATTTTAAAAAAAATCAAGCCCATTGCCAACTTTTCCCTTGGCGAAATTGCTTCTCTCATCACCGTGTCTTTTTTCAATAAAAATGGGGTAACTAAAATCGTCTATTTCTTTATAACGAAGAATTGTGTCCATTAAACTTAAATGTGTGTATTTTATTTAGATACTGCAACCACTTTTTGCTCCAATATTTTCTTTCCACTTTTCTCTTCAATGAAAAAATAATAAAAAATAGGTAAACAGGATTTTTTTTTTGGTTTTCTCGCGACATTTTTTTTTTAATAACCGATCTGTACTGCACAAAAATAACGTAAATACTGACGCGATGAATATTAAACAAATAGCATACGCTCGTGATCGATCAATCCATTAAAATGTATCGCGATCCAAATATCACAATATATATTGTACGTGTAGCAGTGCCCTTAAAAAAAGTAAATAAAAATATTCGTTTTCCATTTATTCAGGTTCCAATTTCAAATCTTGTTCCATCAATTTCTTTTTAATATGTCGCCGTTTTCTTAAATTGTTAAATAAACGAACAGAAAAGAAATAAACAAATTCAATTACACTTAAACTAGAAATGCCCATAAATAAACCAAAAATGCCACCACAATTCGCTATTAAAGTAGTTACTCCAAAAAGAACTGTGCGCTTAATAGCAGTAAATTGGGGTTCCTTATAGTAGACCGAAAAACGTGAAGCTCGCCCACTGTGAATAAAAAGTAAAAATTAAAAAAAAATTTTAATCAAAGAATATCTCCAAGGCGAATAAGTATACAGTGGAAGCGATGGCGAATTAGTTCATTTTCACCGTTAGCCCGAATATCAAATTACATAGAAAAAAAATAGTATACTGATTTTTATATATGGAGGTGGCAGCGTATGCGAATTCAGTATTTTTTGCTGGTATACACGACTGTCAACGACTGCCACCTGGTAAATTGATTCGCCTTGATCTTGACATTCGAGTCGCCATCGCTCCCAACATTTAGTTATTCGCCTTGAATATCTCATTACTCATTATGTTCGTATTTATCTCTTTGCGCCAATATTGTTTTTTCCAAGTCGTAATACGCTCTTGATATTTCAAAATTATAATCTAACGAATTACAGGATGGCATACAATCACACAATATTTTCACATCTGGATCAATAAGTTTTTGTTTGGTTTGATTTGCAATTATGAAATTCATTTCATCAGCAGCATTGCTATAGCAGTCAACTTTGGCCAAACTACAGGTGGGAGTATCAAGGGGTTCTGAAAATTAAAATAAATTTATATACAACTCGAATGGTAGATGTAAAATTTTTATTTTACAAAATTCATTTTTAATTTTGATGGTTTTTGTAAGAAAACTTTTTCTCTTCATGGCTCATAGTCTTATGCAATTGCGTGATAATAATACTTACTTGGCATCCAGAATTTGGCACAACCACATTTACTTATTGTAAAATTAGCTAAACACTCAGTTTGGCAATTGCTTTGGGAGTATGATTTGAAAAAACGCAAATAACGTTCATCGTTAAAATAACACTGGCGCCTTAAAAAGTGAAAATTATGATTATTTTCACAAAAAGAAAATCAATAAACGTATGACTCACTTTTCTGGAGCAAAGTCGTGTATATTATCTGTCGATACGACATATTGCGGTATAATCGATACTAAAACTTCTTCCTCGTGTGGAACCAAAATATAATTTCCCGTTGTCAAGGGTACACTTTCGGGAGAATTAAGAAATACCTAAAATTTCGCATTTATAAAAAAACCATAATTATAATTTGGAATAAGAAATTTGATACAATTACCTTGTAACCCTGTTTAAAGCTACGACAGATATAATCGAAATTATGTTCAAAACCCATCATAAAGACAAATAAACCATTACGTGCCGATGACAATACCGATCGCTGGGGATAGGCATTGAAACCCTGATTGACGTAACCATCATCTAGAGACCAATTACCTGTTATTTCATTAAATGGTGGCAAACCATCAAAATTATTGTTGTAGTCTATTTCGCTTTCATCCCAAAAACTTAAATAGCTAAAACAAAAACATTATTGGAAAACATTTTAAATTATATTTGTACGAGGGTGGTCTAAGAACAGCCTGACTTGGGGTAGAGAGTCACTTATTTATATACCCTTTAACACAAAAGTTTTTCATTCCGTTTGTAATTTCTAAAATAACCATTTCCGACCCCATAGTTAATATACTCCGAGCTCTTTTGCATAGCAAAGTCGATTGAGCGATGTCCGTCTGTACGTCTGTCATAGCATTGAAATCTACTTTGCCAAGACACTAGATGAGCCAGAGAAAATTTAAATACGCCAATCGATTCGACATAGTTTTGAAAATTTGTCTATTAAAAATCATGTCCTTCGATGCAGCGGGCAAAACACCACACCTGCCTCTAATTTTTACATAGAATTTGGAATAATGAAGTTACTTGAATCAAAACAACAAATATATGGTGCGAAAGAGAATTAAAAAATAAGAAAAAAAACATCAAGTGAAAAAATTCGAGCTCGCCCATTTTTTCCGAGCTATGGGCCCCTGAAGTTTTCAAAGAAAAGTGCGATTGTGCATTATATTTTTTTGAATATCAATAAAAGTATCATTTAAAATCTTTTAAAGAGATCTTTCAGAAAATAATAAAAAAATTTTAAAAATGCTTAACCCATTAGGAGCCGATGAAATTTTTATGTAAACATTTTTATTTTTTTTTTTAATTTCTGTCACCCCAATATATATATATTTTTTTTTTTTTTGTGATTGACTATTATATACAATAAGTCTAATTTTACCCAAAAGTAATAATTTTTTCTTCACTAGGACAAGTAATTCTGAAACCCCCTTCGTATATTTATTTGTACAGATTTTTTTATATCTACTTACTTCGGATCCCTGTAGATATCTTTAGCATTAAGTCCATTGAATTGATAACAGACACCTTCATCAGTTATGACGTATTTAAATAATTTGTCACAGAAATAGTAGCGGCCGTTCCATTTACAAAACGGCAATGTAATATTTGGTGTCAAGGCCATTTCAATCAATGAGTGGGCCACATCTACATGTAAATCTTTAGGTAATTGCGATGCAAAACGATCAATAACATCATTTTCACAAATTTGTAATGTAGCAGCAAAATTTTGCAATCTAAGAATTTACATATATTTTAATTAAAAACGAATAGATCTTCAAAGAACAATTATCTCAACTTACTGTTCGATAGTTAAATTAGAAAAATTTTCGAATTTATTATTTTCTTCGATTTCTGACCAAATCTGTTTAGATATATTAGCAAAATCAAATGTGTTTGTTTCCATTTTTATTTCGGGGCAAATGGTTATCGTTGGAAATGGTATTTTATGGACGGGCACTAAAGTTTCATCAAAGCCCAATATAACCGGTGAGTCAAGCCATTTTAGGTAGGTATCCCACATTAAGGAGATAGCAAAATAGAATGATATTGCCATTATAATGATCCAATAAAACCTTTTAAATTAGAAAAAAAAAATAATTTTAAGAATTTATAGAAAAATTTGCCAACAAAACAAACTTTTCATAAAATGGTCGATGAACTTCAAATATGTAACGAATGCCATGAACAGATGTACTTTTTGAATATTCAGCCAATAGACCCTTGCAAGCTGACGATTTAGTGCCGTATTTAATACGCGATTTTATAATTAGATCACTGGGCACATCACTTAAGGCTTGAGAAGTTAAACTTAAACTTCTTTCATTTTGACTGGGCAGTGAAAGAAAATCCGGATCCGGTTGTGGAAAATGTAATGTTTTTCCATCTTCGCTATAAAACATGTGTTTTCTTTTTTATTTCTCTACTTTTTCATTTATTTTTCAATTACCAGGTGAACAGTGTTATTGTTTAAACTGTTCTCGCTTATTACTTAACACACTCTAAAGCTTTTATATCTTTGGTGTGTCCTTTTATAGTAATTTGTCATTTACAGGCTTGTACAAAACTAATTTAATTACAAAATACCCCAAGGGTATAGTCTGAAGATATCACCCTTTCACTAGTGCATTTGCTACACCCACTTATAAATAATTTAAATTAAACTCTTACAAAATTATACGAGTATAAAAAGTTTAATTTTATTTTAAACATTTTGATGGTTGGATAAATTTTTCATAAGTTTTGAATGTATTTATGATACCTGATACTAGCGATTGAACAACAAATGTTTGAAACCCATGTAATCAGAATGAATTTTCTCTAGCGACTATCGCTGCCAGCAGTGCCAGTTTGCTATTCCTTAATAGTCCGTCAGTGGACTTCAATTAATTTTGATAAATATCGCCCAAAACGAAAATTATATTCAGTCAAGAAACAACAAAACCTTTCTATTATTTCAATGATTATGCATCAAAACCCTTTTACACTCTTAACATATAAAACGTGAAAAGTCAATTAGTCGTTCGGAGTTAGTAAAGTTTTTAAGACAAGATTAAATTTTTTTATTTTTATTTTCGAAGCTATTCTTAAAATTATAAAATATGTTTTTTATAATTGTAAAAAAAAATAGTTAAGCACGAAGCAGTTTTTTTTGTTTAAATTAAATAAATAAAAGATAGTTTTAAAAAATAAATCTTCTTTAACTGGATAAAGCATGACTATTTTCCGGAAGTTTCTAAAGAAAATGCTGAATATAAATTGAAACACTTTGGGTTCGTTAAGCAATCTTTTTAACAAAAAACGACGCTATGCTCTTAGTTCCCTTTGCGCTTTTAGCCAAAGATTTTTCTTTGGCACTTAATGTACGCTCTTTTAAAGGTGTAGCCATCTTTGCTGGTGGTGATTTTGAGAAACTGTCTTCTTTCACAGAAATATTGAATTTGTTTTCTTCCTCCGCATTATTATTATCCCCATCATCGTCTAGCGATTTATCTAACAAATTAGATTTCTTTAATTTTGTGGTTACATCATTTTCAAGTTTTTGTTTCTTTGTGGCACTCATTAACTTATCAGCTGATTTTCTTTTGCTTGTTGTCTTCTTTTCCTCTTTGATGGCTTGAATTTCAGAAGGAATTTTTAAAAGTTTTGTTAATTCTTCGTGTAAGTCTGAAGATATATATCCTCCCACATAATCGCATGCCATCCGCAAATAGTCGGTATCTTTTGCTGTTTCATCTACTGCCTTTTCACTTTTTGTAAAATTCTGTGATACTGCGCTACTGCCGCAATAAATGCCATTAGTATGCAATGCCTTAGCTAGGCGTTTTGTTTTAAGAGACAACCAAGCCATAGCTTTGTCATGATTGTATTTGTAGAAAGTCATACTTCCACCGGCCGTTTTCTCATCAGCAACACATTTCAAATTTGTAGGATTTACAAAATTATTTAATATTCTCGCTGCAGTTGGTTCTTCTTCATCATGGATGCTATCGAGCGCTAAAGCGTTTTTGTGACAATGTTTGCGTAAATAATATAGAGCCAGGAATGTAACATCAATGGGTGTTGTAAAATATATGTGGCCATTAGAACACACTTCACTATCAATTAGCCAACTTCTTCTAGGTTCCGCAAATTCTAATATTTCCATTATATGCTTGTCTTCTTTTGTTATAAACAATGCTGACTTTCCCTTTCCGGGATGGTAAAAACGTTCCAGATTTAATTTTCCTTTTGCATCTACCAACATGCTTTGGGAAATGTAAAATATTTTACGTAACGCTGATAAAACTAAGGAATTATTTGATTTTACGGCGACATCAGAATCCTCCTTAATTTTTGTAGAACGCGTGTTAGACCCACTCATATTTTTTATTATTAATTATGTATAAAAGCGTAAAAAATTATATTTCCACTGTGTGTTTGAAGCCATGCATAACAATTTGCGCGAATTTTGTTTGTTTACTTTTTGTATGTAATATTGCCATATTTCTATAAACTTAGAGTTGCACAAGTCGCAGTGCTACCTGAAAATAATTTTTATTATTTTATTGATATTACATTAAAGTCGTTTCATACCCAGCAAGAAATGCTTGACAGAAACCAATACTAACACAATCTGTACACTAACACATTTGCACCAATTTTATATTGAACAGCGTTGCCGTTGTAGCGTATTTGGTACTGAATTGGGATAAATTTTTTTTTAATAGACTAAATCTTATTTTTCGCTTGAGTTTATAGATAATAATACAGCAAACTATAAAATACAGCTTACAAAATGTTTTGTAATTAAAATTGTGCCAAAGGTCAAACAAAATTTTTATTAAATTTGTTGTAAAAAGTTAGCCGGTTTTAAGGAATTTTTGTAAATTTTGAAAGAAAAAATAAGGAAGAGAAATTTCTTGTCAGTTGCAACGTTGTTTGCCCCAAACAAACAAATCATATGCAAGAGTGAAACAACTAATATATGTTTTATTTCGTGACGTTAAGAAAATTGCGCATTTATCAAGTAATTATAAAAGTGTTAAGGTGAATTATTAAAAGCAAAAATTAAAGAAAAAATAAATGAAAAACAAAGAATTTAAAATAAATTTAAATAAATTTACTAGTTCAATGTGGAATTAAAAAGATAAGTTGCATTTGGGATTGAGAGCAGTTAAAGTGCAGAGATTGTGTCCAATGAACCTGACACTGGGAATCCAAATCTTCACCGGCATGTTGCGGGTATTTAAAACCGCCACAACCTTCAAAGAGTTAGATCCGAGTTTGAAGAACTTATGAAATCCAAAATTGTAAGTTGTTTTTAAATGTGTAAAACGTTTCCTTATTTGCTTAATTTATGTATTTCTTTGATTTTCAGTCAACAACTGTATTTGGTAGAAACACCCAAGATGTGTGCCTCAACATCATCATCGTCCAAAAGTGATGGGAAATATAAAGCTTAATTAAAACGTCACAAAAATTATATTGGTTTAAAGTATATTTTCATTTAAGGCATTCTTTCCCTTTCAAGATTAGGTCCAGGGTCAAAAAGAAAGCTAAACTGGGCTTGGAAAACTTGAGGAAAGTATATGTGAGTATAAAATTATAATTTATTTTAAATTTAAAGAAGTTTTGAAATTCGTGTTGCCTAAAAATGTTGATTGGACTGCAAGGGGGTCATCAAAAAGGTTGAAAAATCCATCTGTCGGCTGACTTGGAAGACTTACGACTCAAAACTTGATGAAGTCGTCAGCATGCCCCCTTTGCAGAACCTTCTAGCGGTGAAAGAGTTGGAGAGAAAGTTGTAGGAGTCGCCAGGTTTCACTGAAGCAATAGTAAAGAACTTAACTTTATGCTTAAAGTATTTTAATAATCTTACATATTTTTTTAGACATCACATTTACATGTGATTAAGGGGACATCGCAGGATGTCAGTTCTGTGATGCGCTCAATTTTTACTGACGACCTACTCGAAAAATATAATTGGGATGGAAGGTGGAATAAGCAAGCACTCTTAAAGTTCTCTTTGGTTAACAACTTCCTGCGAGATAAGTACAACAGATTAGAAGTTATTTGTTTATTGCGTATTAAATTATTTATACATAAATGTATCTCTTTTTTTACTTTAAGGTGTTTTTCAACAGCAAGGAGCGCTAGATTTTGAAAAAAGTGTGAAGAAGTCGGTAGAGCGAAGCCCACAACAGACTACAACAAAAAAAAAAAATATTTAAAAAAAGATAAAAATTAAGTATTGTATTATAAATGGAGTCATTTTTTATAAAGCAAGTTATTTATGTATAAAAATATTATTTAGATATTAAAAAAGTAACATTATATATTTGAAATATTAAATTTTGTTTTATTAAAAAATGTCCGATTTTTCAATTGAGGTTATATCCATCAATTGTGACGGATATATCCATCAAGTGTGATGAAAACATCTGTCATCACTAAATAGTAAACTGCTGTAGAGTGAGCAGTGCAGATATATGTGTCTCATAAAGGAAAGAATTCATTAGTTAGAAAGAGATGCAAAATCACATGTACACAAAAGTTTCCATCACGTTTTTCATTTTACCCTTAAGAATGTGATAGAAACTTTGTTCTACGCGATGATGGATATTTCCCTCATCAGTGATTGTCATTTGATGGATCAAATGATGGTCACTGTTCTTGTAGGGATAATAAAGCAATTGCAAATTGTAATAGTTGACTTGGACAATCGTCTGTCGCCATCTACTTGACCTGACCTAAATTCATTTACCATCTAACGAATTTGATCATTAAAAAAAACAATACTACTATTGTAATCCAAGAACTTAATACTAGGAAGATAGATTTATCACATTTATTTCCGTTAATGATATTACAATGAGAACATTTAGATTCAGTGTAAACCGAATTTCGTAAGCTAACCTTAAGTCAGTAAACATCGAACTAGGAACCGGCTAAACCGATATCAATAAAACTTTTTATCTTTAGGTTTACAATTAGAGAAATCATTTTAAGACAAAATCCAAAACTTTCTTTAAATAAAAAATCATTGACCGCCCAGAACAACAGGTACTTTTGTGTCATAGATCCCGATTTACACACGCAAAGATAAATAAAACTTCAAAATTTTAAATTTTTAAACACTTTTTGCAAAAGCATTTTTTATTAAGATTTTTTGTCATTTTACATATTTTTTATTCAATATTTTTTATTGTGAATTGTATTTTTTTTTTGTTTTTAATTTTTTTATTATAATTTTATGAAATTTCATATATATGTATGTAAGTAAGTGTATGTAAAGTAGATAGTGTAATATTATGTGTCATAAGTAATAAAACATTATTACTTGATTAATCATATTTTTTTAATATCAAATTTTCATATTTTAATTGATTTTAATAATAAAGAACAGCAAATTGTTTTATAAATTTGTTAATACTTAAACTGAGCTTCACTGTTAGCAGAAACCAATAAAAAAAATTGTTTAAATAAAATGTTATATTGAAGATAAATAATTTTTATAACATTGTCATGTAGAAACTTTTGGGGTGATGTTTTTTTTTTTTAAGGAAACTCAAATTTTTCTAAAAATTCTATTTCTTTTACATTAAGCAAAACGGGAATATAATTTTTTTGGAGTATTTAAAAATAAAATTTCTCGTGCATAAGCGCACTTTAAACGTTTTAAAAATTATTAAAGTGTTTTGTTTTCTTTTTTGGAAGGTTAAGCAAACTTTTATTCAAAAGAAATTTTAAATTGTCCACAAATAATTACGGAATTTTTGATAAAATAAAATTTATAAAATTACCCAAAACCCTAAAATAATTCCGCGGGCCTCCAAATTTTAAAATAATTCTTGGAGTTTTTACGCAATTTTTCTGCATAATTGTTTGTTCTGCTTATTACACCTAATAGAATTGCCATTTTCAAAATTATCTATTCCACTCCACTTTTTCTTATTAAAATTGAAAAGAAAAACCCAGTAGTAAATTTAAAAATCAGTTTAAGCCTTTATCAGTATAATAAATTACCAATTAAAAATAAAGATTTTATGTTTTTGTTTTCAGGGAAATTTTTATCTTTATTATTTAAGCAATTTAAATTTTTATCTACACATAATGGGGAGATTTTGTGTTGTGTGTATGTTTTACTAAATTTTCTGAACATTTTTCAAAAAAGGAAAACTTATAATATAAGCATATAAATGTTATTAGTATATATTTTTTTGTTTTGTTTTGTTTTATTTTTTATTATTTAAGGTTTTACTAAATAATTATTTTTGTTTTTATATTTTTTTGTTTTGAAATATTAAAAAAACATGTTTATTTATTTTTTTTTATTTCTTTTGCTAATACTTGTTTTTTTCAATTTATCAACTAATATTTATTTTTCAATTTTTAAATTTGGGTTTTTTCTTTCTTTTGTTTTGTGGTTGAGAAAATATTTTTTTTTATTTTATTTTTTGTTTTTTTTTTTAATCATTTAAGTGCATAAAATATTTGAGTTTTGCTTTAATTATTAAAGAAGGAGCTCTACTCCTTACATATTTTTTTTATTAAATAAAATGAATTTTTAATATCTTTTTTTATTTGCTTTTTATATTTTGTATAATTTTTTTCTTGTCTAAAAAAGCTTATGCTGTGTAGGTTTTCATTAAATATTTATTTTTTCAGTAGTACTATTACAATTATTTAACATTTAAGCAATATTTTTTTCATTTTTTAACGTAATCTAAATTTCAAAAATATTCATGTTTTGTATTTTTTTTTTTAATTTTTTTCAATCGGTTTTTTTAATTCTACAAATACATTTAAGTATATAGTGTGTTTTGCATAGTGTGTGTATAATAATAATGAAATAGTAATGTTTTCTTTAAGATAAATATTAATAGATTTTTATTATTTTTTTTTGTATACATTCTGCATTAACGCATAAATGTATTCAAGGTTTTTATTTTATTTTATTTTTTTTTATTTCTGCTTTAATTTCAATTTTTAATAAAAAAATACTTGACCTGGTTTTTGTCTTTTACGTTCTTCTAATTTACGATTGATTTCCTGTTGACGCTCAATTTTACTTAAAGCTCGAGCTACATAAAGGTACTTGTCACCCAATTGTTTTCCATTCAAAGCAATAACAGCTGCCAGAGCTGATTGGGGATTTTCAAAAGCCACAAACCCAAAACGTTTAGAGCGTCCTTCATCGTCAGTCATAATCTACAATGGTGATAAAAATAATGTTTGTAAAAGTAATAAAACTGTAAAATTGATAACAACATCATAAATGGGAGTAAGCATTAAATGATAAATAATTAACTAATTAACTACATCATTTCATTGACACTATTTCTACATGGCATCAAAAAAAAATTTGGTGAAATATACATGTTTTAATATAATCAGGCAGTACGAGAACATATCGAACAAAAGTGACTGAACTCAAAATTTAAAATTTTTTTATATGTATAAACGTTGCAGAATACTCTTGCTTATATATATGAGAAAAATATCAGTGTATTTTGTTGTTGTTAACTGTTGATAAAAAACAGTCCAAAGTTTTTGTTTTTACCAATTTTTATTCAGGTCAAAAACAGTTTTTTCGATTTCTGAAAATTTTGAGTTAAGTCACTTTTGAACTAGGTGGGCGATATATTTATTTCTCAGTAAGAAATAAAAGCTGATACCTGGGGTACTAGGTAACTTTAGATCTCAGACATCAATTTTTCTATTTATTTTATTTTAAATTTTAATACTAATCAAAATAATAATTTATCTAGATCTATTTTATGTAATTTTTCTTTCTTTTTCAAATTGAGATTTTATTATAGTTTTGTCATTGTAATTATTTCATATAATGCCAATAAAATTTTAATGGTAACAAAAAAAAAAAACACTTAAATTAAATAAATACGATTTCTACATTTATTCGAATTTAAAAATACAATTGAAAATGTAAAGGAAACCGCTAAGTGCTTAGTACTACTTCACAAAATACTTTGAAATTTGTATTATACTCTACGCTTCAAATATATAATAAAAAATAAAATAGCTGTTTAAAAATAGTGCATTGATTATCAGTAGATAGCTGCAATAGCAACGTTCTTAAACGCTCGTTAGTCCCAAATTGATGTGACACTTTTCAATTAAAATACAGGGTTGTTAGTTAAACAAATTATTTCCAAATACATTTAATTTTTTAGTTTTAAATAATAAATACTTCATGAGAGTATCACGAAATATTTATATTTAACGGAATCAAGCACAATTAATTAATATAAAAAGATTCCAAATAACAAATTTTCATATGAATAATAATTATAATCATAATAATAATAATCGTAATAATAATAATAAAAATGCGGCCCAAAATGAAAATTAAAAAATAAAAAAAATTTAACAAAATTTTCAAATCCTAGTCCTAAAAATTTATGTACAAATTGAAAATAAAGTATTAAAAACATGAAAAATATTAGGTATTCACTGAATAGTAAATTCTACAATAAACAAATTGAAAAACAAAAAATACATTAATTCTCCAGACCCCAAAATATCTTTTAAATTTAAATTTCTTTGCCGATATTGTTGTTTTATCGATATCGACAATTAGACTTAAAAGCTGAAAATATCAATTTGTGTTCAGCAAGGTTTTGTAACACATGAATCATTTAAGGCCACAATAATGCTTCCATATTGTGAAAGTTTTCTTTCAAAAAATAAGTCTGTTCGCGTAGTTCTTAGAGCACTTTTATCAACGAATTGTATTAAGTGATAAATATAATTTTTCGTCAATAAGCAAAATGTCATATTTGCAGCTAACGCAATCCTCGAATAACCATTACATCCATTAAATTTGGCTATTTGGTGCTAGACTGTTTTATTTCTTTAAAAATGAGGAAAGTACTGTACCATGTAATTTTAAGCTGTAAATCTTTATTATTTAAAAATTAAAATAAAAAAAATGATTGTCATTAAATAAGTTTAAATAATGAGTCGAACAAATTTCAGTTTTTCATATTCACATACGTATTTATATTCCTACAAAAAATTATGGAACTGATCATACTATTTACATTTACTTAAAAAAAAAATAAAATAAATAAATAATTATGGTTAAGAATTAAGGTTCGTTTACACTAGTAAATTTTATTTACTTAATTATATGAGTTCAAGGTTTTAATTTTACATGTCATGTTGCTCGTAAAGCTTAAAACTTAAACAGAAAAACATTAATGTATGATGTGCAATCTCATTGCTTGCAATTACAGGTATCCAAAAACCCAGAAAGATTATACAGAATATCTAAATGTTAGTATGAGGGTTGATAAGTTAATTTTTCATTGTAGATTCGTTTAAGGCAAAACAGGGGTTACATATGTATATATAGAGTATATACACATTCATACATAACTTTTATTTATATTAAACCCCCAACCTCAACCCCCATCGACATTAATATGACTGAGCTTTAAGTTTCATGCTCGTGTGATTAGTATTACGAGTTTGTATTTGGAGAACATTTTATAGGATTTTTATGGAAAAATTGCTAATTGCAGTTGGAAACAAGGAAATGTTAAATACGCATAAGCATAGAGAGAAGAGAAAAAAAAATAAGGGAGACGACAAATGTTTGTGTGTGTAAAACATTTTTTTATTTTTATAATAATAATGAATATATAGCGGAATTGTATAACATGTGAATTGAAATTAATATAAATGAAAAAAAAAAAAAACAAAGGAGGCGAGTGAACACATGTTCATAAAGATGATGTAGAAAATTTAGATAAAAACACACACATGCCTACATACAACATTAAAAGCTATGATTTTATATACAAATAGCGGACTTGTTAAACACAGGAATATTTTCATAAGAGAACGAACGTGTTTAATAAATATTAAATTTAACCCTTATAAAGCCAATTAATAATTTATTTCAAGAAGTAAATAGTATCTGAGCTTAAACTATTATTAACTTAAAAATCTCCATTAAAACGGACACAAAATATAAGAACCATAAATTAAATTTCCCACTATAATTTTATATAAGTTATATCAGGTCTCACCTTATGACTAGTGATACGACCAAAAGGTTCAAACATTTCTTGCATATGCTGTTCCGAAAAATCCTCATTGAAATTCTTTACATACAAATTCCTAAATTGTGTAGCCTTTTCCTGTTCTCTGTCGCGTCGTGGTATATACTTTACCACATGAACCTTTTGATTGTTGCACAACATTCCGTTCACCTTTTCAATGGCCACACGTGCAGCATCCTCGGTGTCAAAGTGTACGAAACCATAACCACGAGAATTTCCATGCTCATCCTTGGCAACATTGCAATTGAGTATGTTACCAAATACCGAAAAAGTATCGTACATGGCCTTATTATCAATTGAACGCTCCAAATTTTTTATATAGATTTTGCCGCCATCGGGCGAATTGGTGCTCGATGCGCTTCCCGAAGAAGTGCTCCCAGCTGAAAGATGCGGAGAAATTGATGTTATATTACCGGCACCTAGTCCCATTGGAGCGTGTGGAGTACGATTTAGGTGACTGCCACCTAAATGATGATTATTGTTAGCAGCTGCACCATGATGGCCTGTATGAGCTGTCAAATGATGACCTAGTGGCCCGGCCCCGCCAGTATGGGCTGCTGCATGATGTAGCTGAGCAGCTTGTTGGCCAGCATGATGAGCTAGAGGATGACCAGCAGCAGCTGCTAAGGAGGCGTGATGGTTTAGAGCAGACTGCTGTTGATGATAATGATGGCCGGCAGCCGCCGGATTGCCACGGAACGTCATTGAGTTGACAAACATAATCGGCAGATTTCGGTTGTTGTGGTGGTGTGTGCTACTTGAACGCGTTAATTTATTTATATTATGATTCGGATGAAGTTTATTAATATATATTGAATTGTTATTTAAGCCGAGAATTTTGACGGTTTTTATTTTTGAATAATGACAATAAATGAAAATGTAAATTTTCTTTTCTTTTTGTTTTTTGTTCTTAGCTGGCGAGTGTGTAAAAAAAGAAAAAATCCACCTGTATTTAACGTTTGCTGCACTTTTCTGCTTTTTTTTTCTTTCAATACGTTTCCTGTTTGGAAGAAAGAAACTAATAACTTTTCTCTTTAAAATCTTGGTTGCTCTTTGCAATTTTTCTGGTTTTTATTAGATGGTACTCTTTCTCTTTTATATTTTCCAATTATCGCACAATATTGGCTTTCACTTTTTTCTTGATTACTTTTAGCAATGTATAAATTTAATATCTTTCTAAGTTATTTTATATATCTTTATTTTTTTTATATAAACCTAATATATATACGTAGTTTTATTGATTAAAACAAAATATTAACTAATTTGTGTGTTTTTATAAGTTTTTTACACAAAAATTACAAGCGCAGCTAAAAAGTGCAGCAGACGAAAAAATTCTTTTTTTTTTTGTTATCCTCTATGTGCTTCGTTTCGTTATTCCAGTAAAAAGTTGCCACAAAATATTGCGTTCGAAGTAAGATGGCAGTATTAAATTTAACTCTGCAATGCTATGAAGTATGGCAATAAAACATTGAAAAGCCATTAATTTGTTCAACCATTGAACAAAACGTCGGCAACATAAGTACAAACATTTGTTTTTCTATGTGAAGAAAACGTGGCGATGTTCATGTCTTGTATGTTCACTAATTTTTAGTATATTTTTATTAGTTAATTATTGTCTTTTTGTTAATTCACATGCAATTACATATGAATAAAAAGATATACAGACTTTTTTTTAAATATCGCCTCAATTCAAACATTTGTAGACGTTTGATGGCAGACATCGTTGTTCGAACAAATGTTCTGACAACGCTGTTTAAACAAGAACATGGATGGCATCGACAAAGATGGTCTACACCAACCATATTAACGTGCGCACATGAAAATGTTAAATGATTGAACAACTTAATGGCTCGTCAAAACGGCGTGTTACATTAAAAAATTATATAAAATGTTAATAATATAATTAATTGTACACTAATTCATATATAAGTTATATCATAATGTATATTCTTATAATATTGTATTCTTATTATATCATATTCTCATAAAAGTTTGGTAGATCGCACAGAAATAGACAGTTTATAAATCCAATCTTGACTTCTTTCCTGAACGCTTATTCTACATCTTTATACCACAATTAATGTTAAAAGATAAATATTTGTACGTTCTTGCCCTTTGTACGGATTTTAGCTTATAGGATTTTTGGATTTTAAGTAACTATCAACAAAAATTTTTACTTGAAAACATTACATTTTGTGCTATGATATATGTATACTCCTTACTTAGCATGTAATAATTTTTTTTCTTCATTTTTATTGATCACTTGTTGAATTTATGGGTTCTGTGTTTTTGTATAAGGTGGATAAATGAATAAAATATATGCCGTAGAAAAAAATGAATTCTTTGATTTACACACTAACATATTTAACTCTACACGGAAAAAAAGAGAGTAGACAGTTTTACAACCAAATACAAAATTTGAAATGTCAATATATCCAAACAGTTGTCTGAACATCATATTTTATATATTGTCATACTTCCCTGTAATACACTATATACGTCAAATATTTCGTGTACTTTTTTCTTCAACTGCATATTACCAAACGGACCGGGGCCAAAAAAACTTACAAACCAGAATTTTTGTTCATTTTTTACTCATTCTTCTTTTAGAAACCTGAAATTCAGGCAAAACATTATAGAATATTTAAAAAAAATCAAAGCAGCGAGTAAGAAACAACCATTTAAAATAATTGTGAAAACTTATAATATTTGAATATTGTAAAATACTTTGTTGAAATTAACTAATAAATTTTGAGACTAAAAAAAACTACATTGACCGCCACTAATGTTTAAAGATTTTGTAACTGGCAACCACAGACATAATCTATGCTGGCAACGCCTTATGAATAAACATCAGGTTAAAAACATGTAATTTAGTACTAGTCAAAATATATGTTTTTATTAATAAATACTTTTTTATTTTGTGCGCATAATTATGTTAGAAGACTCAATAACATCTAGTCCGTCAAAATCAAATAAATCAATAAGAGAAGCAAGACTTAAAAGAAAAAACAAGCGAAAAAATGATCAGTCTGCGCAGCAAGATAATGATCATGAACAGAGTGCTGGGATTTTTAAAAATCTAATAAATGAATTTTATTTAGATTCAGAAACTGAAAGCACAGATATTGAAACTAAGTCTAAAAATTTTCCATGTTCGGTAACAAAACCTCCAGCTATAGTAAATGATTTTAAACCATTTGAACTAGAAAAATCTTTAGTAATGGCAGATCGTGTGCAAGCACAACAGTATAAGCCAAATATATTTCCAGTAACTCAAGGATTTGTAAATTGCATAAGTTTAACTGAATCTGAAACAAAAAAGAAGTATCTCAAGAAAGAAAATGAATGCAATAATTTATCTTTATCATATAATATAACAGAGTCAGAACTGCTTAACTGCTGTCATCAGGCAGAAAAAGTATTTGATAATGCTACTAATTACAACTTAGATATTGTAAAACCATTAAGCTCTGAACTAACACCAGATAAAAATTATAATATGAAGTTAGTTAATTCTATATTGGAGGATTTTTCTCAATCTCCTTTGGGTGAAGAGCAAATCGAAACACATACTTTATGGCAATATACACCAGAATTTCGTCTGCACAGACAACCTGTAAAAACTTATAGTCGTAAAAGAAGAAATCATATCCAGTGTCTTCAAAAGCATAAAAAAGACTCGCCAGGAGACGAAGACGATCATAGCAGCTGTTCCTCATTATCAATACAAGAAGACATGACGGTTAGCGAAAAACTTAACAGCCTACCAACAGTCACAAGCAACACGCAACTCTTATGTGAAAATCTTTTAAATTTAACTGAATATTTTACACAAAATCATTCACACCAAAATTTTTCAGACGAAGGCCAACAAGATACTGAAGATATAGATTTAAGTACTAATAACGCAGATAATCTCAAAGATTTCCAGAATATTCCGGATCTTATTAAGGATATTCTTTCTTTACGTACATCATACCTTTATAAGAAACGTTATGATTCTTACAATTCTACAGACAGTTTTTATGGATTTTCGAACGAAGAAGATAAGAGTTACATTATCGATGCAGTTAGCAACGATCAAGAAATTTTGAATAAAAACCAAAACATAACGTATGATATAAATGTTTCTGATAATCGGCTCTTAGACGTATCAAATAAAGAAGGTAACTAATTTTATATATAATTCTTTTAGTACGTATTTATACTCATCAATAAAAAATAATGTTTGTATATCTTTTTAATAGACAAACCTTGTTTATATGATTGGCCTGAAGACGATTACAATGATATGTTTGCTTGCATTAACACTGAAAACATTTTGCAAGAGCTCACAGCAATGCCACATAGTGGAACAGAAAACGTTGAAACAAACGCGACACATAACTCAGAGGAGAATAACAATAAGTTTTTCAATTCGAAAATTTCAAACCAAAATCCGGCTTTTAGTAATTGCATTGGTTTCAAAACTGCCTCCTCGAAGCCAATAAAAGTGTCAAGAGAAGCTCATATAATGGCAGCTAAAATTTTAAGTAAATTACCTGAAATACCTGCACTTAAAGAAAAAAGTGAACTAAATAACTGTGATACTAAAAATATACAAAAAGGTAATTAAAGCAAATTATATTAATGAAAATAAAATATATTGATGACAATAAAATATATTTTGAACAATTCTTGCCTAGATCTAAATCCATTTGAAAATTCCGAGGACTATGAGTGGAATGATGACTGTGATTTATTTTTAAATATTCAAACTCCAATCGCCTTAAGGGAAAGTACTGAAGCAGAACCAGATCATCTACTTTCAGCTCCTAAGGAAGAGCAAGATTTTCCTAGTACATCAAAAATGGCGACACTCAGCTTTAAAACTGTTGGTGGGAACAATGCACATATACCCTTAAAAGCGCAACAAACCACACGAAAACTTGTTGATAATTTTGGTAGTGATCTCAGCAATGATTATGACTTTGAAGAAGAGCTGAAAGAATTAAAATTTAAAACTTATAACAAGACTCACAATTTAGAAACGAAACAAAGCGATTCTAAGCAACTCGAAACAAATCTTGGATTTCAAACAGCTAATGGAAAAAATTTAACAATTTCTACGACTGCTCAAAAAAGTGTTGCAAATATTCTAAAAGAATTTTGTTTAGAATCCAAACAAAATTACTATGAAGAAGATTTGGAGATAATGAAACAAAAAATTAACAAGAAAAATAATGAAACAAAACAATCAACTACAGCTTTAAACCGTATCCTTAAAGAAACTTACCCAGCGCAGCACAGTATATGCAATTCTAAAACATTAGACACAAATAATATGGACTGCAATACAGCAAACGATAAAGCGATTGATACATATTCTAAAGCAAAACAGAGGAAGCATAAAATTATAGAAGAATTCAACAAAAATTCTGAAGAAGAAAACTTAATCGAATTGAAGTCCTTAAGAAAAAGAAATGGTGAACAAACAATTACAGATAGCAATGTAAATGAAAACAACAATGACTATACTAATACAGTTTTGAGTAAACCTCCATTAGAAAAACTTTCCGGAACAGATACAAAAGATGAATTCAAATCACTTGAGTTAGAAAACGAGGAAAGAAATTCGTTAAATAAACAAATTAATATTGGGTTTCAAACTGCCAACGGCAAAGCAATTTCAATATCGGAAACAGCTCAGCAATCAGTCGAAAGAATTTTTAAAGAATTTAGTGCGGTTTTAAATATTGAAAACCATGAAAATGACTTAAAAGAAATGAAAATGAAAATTCAAAACAAAAATAAAGAACTTAAGTTAAAAACCAAAAACGAAGATAATGAAGCTGCCAATGTGACAATAAATGAATGTCCATCAAGTTCAAATAATGGTAACATACTAAATTTGACACCAAATCTTATAAATAGTAAGAGAAAATATTCTACTGATAACAGCGATTCAGAAACTCTAAACGAAACACCCTCGGTTAAATTTTTTAAGAATAATTTGTATTGTTCGAAATCATCGTTGGCCGAACAGTCACTTAAATCGCCATTGGCTTCGGCTGTTCAACCGGTAATAATGAGAAAAAATTTGCTCACTTTAACGAAAAGACGTAAAAGTAAAAGAAATATATTGACTGTGCCTCTTGAAGAAATTCCTAAAGCCAATAACGGAATGTACGATTTAAATGTAAATGCAGATACTCCTAATAAATCAAAAATGCTATTAAAAGCTGTTGACCATTCACCAGCTTCACCAAATTTAAAAGAATTCTTTTCTAATGCTCCCCTAACATCAACGCCTCGAGTAAATAACAACAATCATAAGATCCCGTCAGCTTATGAAGATTCAGAATTGAAACCAATATCCTGGGAAAAAAACAATGATTCCATTAGCAATAAACCATCAGAAAACACCGCTATAAATATTACGTTGAATTCTTCAAATCCCTCAACCAAAGAACGTATTGATCGTTTAAAAATGTACGGTAAAGCACCTGCTCTTTCACCTATTCTTATTGAAACTCATCATAATTGCCGGCCGTCTGGATTACGGCGTACCCGTAGCATGCTCAAAAAGATTGAAAAGTAATTTTTTTTTCATCTAAATAGTCATTCGTTGTAAAATTTTCGTTATTGTTAAGCATTAGGTAAAATATTTAGCACATATGTATATACAAATACATGTACATAAATACAGAGATCTTCAATATACATATGTATGTATTTATTAAACATATGCACATTTGCACAAATTACGTATCACTTGTGTACACGTACTTTATTATTATATTTATTTATTTATTTTTTTATTTCGTTTTGTTTTTAACTTGTTCATTTTGTCTACTTCTACCATTTAATCTACTCGTTTAATTACCTTTATATTTTGATATGAAGTTTTACAGTTCAGTCTTGAAACAATTGTTTTCAACAACACAGTTATATTTTTTTAAACAAAATTGGAATATAACCAAGCAGTAAGTGAAGAAGATATACAAACAAACATACATACATACAATCTCCGCAGTGTAAAATGATAATAAAAATATAAAAACATTAAACGTGGCCAAAATAAAAAACTCTTATGGCTAGAATTTATTTTCTTAAATATTTGTTAAATAATTTTATTATTTTGAAATTAATTTTCAATAATTTTACTCAGAATTGAACCTTAATCTAATGTTTAATAAAGACCTTTCACAAGCTGCAGAAGATTAATTAAGTTGTAGTTAAACTAATGTTTCATATGTATCACTGAGTAATTTATGATTTACTTTGTTTGGTTTGCTTCTAGACAAAAACATTATTTATTTATTAATTCACTTCATTTTGTAATAAAAAGCCAAACACCGTCAAAATAATAATATAACAAGAATTAAACCTGAGATAAAATCCATTATTTAAGTATAATTTTACTTACAAAAACTGAATATTTTAATGACTTTCAAACAAATATTCAATCAATGCTAAGTAGCTCACTTTAATTTACTAACACTGTCCAAACGAATTTTTTGCTAAAATTTAAAAAAAAAAACCGGTAGTAAGAAAAGTTTTTTTTTATAGAAAAAGCAGTTGTTCTTATATTTTGTAAATATCTATAAAAGAAAAGAAAATTTACACCAGATGACTGTTTTTTTCTATTAGATTTCTACTTGGGCTTATTTCTGGTCTTATTTTTCTAAGGAGTGAATAACATTAATTGAATTAAAAAATCTTTTAGTTAATCGAACACATTGATAAATAATAAACAGGCTCTTGTCACACGTACCGATTCAGGAATCAAAAATCTGAAGGTAAAAGAAATTAAAAAATGAAGAGCTTAAGTACTTTCGAAAATGTAATTTTTTTTCGTAGAAAATATTTTTCACAAAATAGGGATTGTCCATTTGGAAGTTGTAATTTATTTGACAATAATGGAGCAGTAGAACTCAAGTTATTTTGAAACGAAATTCCAAGTGCACGTTTTTTTTTATTTATATTTCTGGTGTTAAATTTGGTTAAATTAATTAGTTAAAATTAAACGGAATTTAAAAAATTAAACTACGGTGTTTTATTTTTATAACGAGAGAATGAATTTTAGAAAAAAATTTTAAAGCCATTTTCAAAGCGTAACAATTTATTAATTACGTGCAGTTGATATTTTTGACATTTAAGATAAAGGGTTTTATGAAAATTTATTATTCGGAATCTTTTTATATTAATTTCTTTTAATTGTGTTGATTCCTTCAAATATAAATATTTCATGATATTTTGTATTACTGCGTATTCATATGGCCATTTGGCTACTGCTCATATAGCTCATCAGTGGATTCTACCCAAATTTTGTATTCAAAACTAGAGAGTCTTATATCTTCTTCAAACTTTGCGGCTAACAGAGCTGTAAATGAATAATTAATTTTTTGATTTTAATTTGTTACGATTTAGCTAAAGTTTATTTAGTTCTTTTCAAAATATAAAAGAATTAAATGAAATGTAAACCAATTCAAACAAATTAGGTAGAAATTAATTTTAATTCTTTTGTTATTTAAATGATTTTTTTGAATTCGTATTTGCAATTCGTTTTTTATTCAAATTAATCTGTATATAAATTGTATATCGTATCATTCAATTCAAAATAGGTATAATTAATAGCATTTGTTTCTACAAATATTTTGCCATCTTGACAATAAATTTGCTTTTATGTGCGTGCAGCCTACGTCACAGCTTATAATTGAAATTAATTTAAAAAGCAGTATGTGTGAAAAACGAAAGGAAAAATAGATCGCATGTAAAACATGCCAATGTACAGGGTGTATCATTTATTTAAACACTTAATTAAGGATAGAAGAACGGCAACCCTAGTTTTTCTTATTCATGTTTTTATTAGTTTGTTTTCCCATTTTATTTTTGAACAACTGTTTGTCGTCATTTATTGCTGAAAATTAAGTGAACGTATTCAGTCAAGTATTTACTTTACGTACATCCGAAATTAATTTAAAGCCAAACCCAATGGAAAAAATTGAAAGTGTTATGTTCATATGTACATAAATATAAAGAAAAAAACTGAAGATTGAATTCTTATTCTAATAATAATTAAAATTAAACTAAATACTAATAAGAATTCAGCTTCACCCCTGAGTGTAAAACTTTAAAGTAGCAGAAAAATACAAGTTTCTAAAGTGATAAAATCAAAATTGTAAAAGGTAATAGGGGGGTGAAAGTAATGCTAGCAGCAAGAAAGATAAACGCATAATAGACTGAAGAAAATTTTGTAAAATTAGGATATGAAAATAAAAAGGGAGAGCAAAACAAAAAAACTGCTGCCTTCTAGTGTAAATAATAAGAATAACTCGCCTTTCCCTTCTAAATTATATTTGGAACCTTATTAAAAAGTATTTATCTATTTGTGTTCCATTTTATTATATAATTTTGTTAGTGCCTTACTTACATATATTTTGATAAAACTTGCACAAAATTCATATATGTAAGTATGCATAGATAATGTGCATATGTATTCATAATTTCAAACATTTACAGGTGTCATGTTCTATGCCGAATCTCATATACCCCTCGCCATATACAAATGTAAATCTAGTTTAGAGAAGGAACGCCAATTCTCTGTCTGGGGTGAACAAATAATTTAAAAATAAAACAAAAATTTAGCACTATACCTACATAATTTTACATAAAAATGTCCTCACCTCTTAATGAGTTAAGCATTTTTTAAAAATTTAATATTTGCTGAAAGAACTCTTTAAAATCTTTTAAATGATACCAATAAAAATAAGGTGCAAAATCGTACTTTTTTATGAAAATTTTAGAGGCCTATAACTCGGAAAATATGGACTAGCGTCAATTTTGTCACCTTATGTTTTTTTTTTTTTTTTAATTGGAGATACTTCACTAAACTTAATTTGTTCCAGAAGACATGGAAATATCAGAGACATGGAAATAGCTAAATTTTCGAAACTATGTCTAATCAATTTGCCGCATTTAAATTTTCTCAAGTTCATCTAGTGGCTTGGCAAAAGTGATTTAAACCCGAATACGGACATCGCTCAATCGAATTCGCAATGCATAAGGACTCAGAATAAATATACTTTATGGGGTCTGATATAGATCTTGTAGGAATTACAAATGGAATGAAAAACATAGATATACCCATTTTCCATCTGTGGTGAAGGGTAACGCACCACGACTGTCTCTAATTTTTGCACATCATTTGGAACAATGAAGTAAAAAAAAAAAAAAATGGGGTGATAGAGAATTAAAAACTAAGAAAAAAAAACATTTTCGAGCTATGGGCCTTCTAACTTTTCGTAGAAGAGTAAAAGCCGCTTTTTCTTATTTTTTAATTCTCCGTCACCTCAATATATTTTTTTTTCGATTGAAGTTACTTCACTAAACTAGATTTATATATATGATGAAGGGTATATAAGATTTGGCATAGCCGAGTATAGCACTCTTACTAGTTTTAAATCATAATAAAATTAGCTACCTACAGATTTTGTTGTAATTAATTGTTCGTCTTAATATGAATTTCGGAAATTATCAGAAATAATTTAGGCACAAATCGTTTTTCTTTTCAGACATTTAGATTTACAAAATGGGCGATGAGTTCGACGGTTGCGAATGTATTTGGTCTCACGAATTGGCTATGCAAAGATTATTGAATTTTGTAAGTTTTAAACTACTAAAACATTTTAATAAAAACAAATAATTTTTGTTCTCTTTTTTTATTTACATAGATACGACAAAATCAAAATGAATGTACGGATACGCATTGTATAGATGGTTAGTTTTTTTAATAAACATTCTATTATTTCACGGTATACAAATATCTAAAAATTAAATACTTTTTCATACAGTAACAGGTCGTTTAACGCATGCTACATCTCCGACAAGAGGTGGTGAAGACGTTAATTTTACTATGATGACAATGATTATCATTTTTGCTTTGATTATGTATTTGATTAGACCTGAATCAATTATGAAAATCACTAATACTAAACGTCGTGGACAGGGTCCTCGTGATGGAAATAGTGATGGGTCAAATCAGTATCCACCACCCTCACCGCCGGCGGTAAATTAATTTGTTTCTTATCAATTCCTTAAAAAAAACATTTCATTTTTTTATATACAATTTTAATAATTGTTACTACGTAAGTAATTATGCAAAATTATAATATAATTTATAGTTTTGTATGATGAATAACTAATTTTTTTTTAATATACACTTTTATCTAACTAAAACTAGTTTTTAGTGAAATAACAAATTATAAATATATAAATGAAAAATTTACTAAACATGCATATCCTGCTTTTACTAAAAGATCGTTTAATTGCGATTTTTGCCTTAATAATGTTAAATCGCGCATAACATCATTATTTATTTCTGTGCACCCTCCTTTAGAAAAAGAGTTTTAACTTGTTTTGTTTACGATGTGGCAAATTTAAAACTTGAATTGTGTTTGCTGTAAAAATCTTGCATTTTTGTTCTATTTTCGAGGACAGACTTTCTTTTAGTAAATCAGCTATATGTATTAAAATACCCAAATTTATAAAATAAACTTCATATTTGCAATTAAAAACCAATTGTTTTTTATTTATGGCTTTTATTGTGTCAATTTAAATGCTTTATAAACAACTTTTAACCATTTGCCATGTTATAATAATTAATTTAAATTCTAAAAGCTGCAAAATGTTAAGCTTCTTGTTACTTTTTAAATTTCACGAATGAGAAATTGAGCAAAAAATATTTTTATTGACTTTTTTTTATTTAAGTACTTGATTCAAAAATTAAACTTGTACAGTTTAATCAATTTAGCTTACCTCAAATCTAAACAACTTGAATATATTAGAGCCCCGATTTGCGTCGCTAATGGGGACCGAAGAAACGCGACGCAAATCGAATCACCTTTGTCTATATAAATGCACTGAAATTTAAATTAAAAAAATTTATTTTTAATAAAAGAAACAAGTATGAGTACATTTTTATTTATTTCATTTACTTTAAAAATGTTGAAAATTATTATAAAGAAATAATACATTTAAAACACCAGGGGAATTTCCCTTTTTTTGTTTTATTATTTTTTTTTAATCAAAAGGATGCAATTTAAAATTGCAACGATCGAATTTTTCCAGTTTTTAAAAAGCGACGCAAATCGGGACTCTAGTGTATATGTTGCGGTCTACAAAATGGATGGCGTCCTAGAAATTTGAAAAAAAAAAGTATTTACAATCGATGTATTAGAGGTTGAATATTCAGGCATGTTCTGGCACTACCACGTTCTTGACATCGCATGTGATTTTAAAAACGGTAATTTTTGTTCTGAAACCCACGCGTTTTGCTTTTGATTTGCTTTTTTTAAAACTTATGTTCGAAAAACTATTGATTTGACGGTGCAAAACATAAGAGAACAAAAGAAAATTAAAAAAATGCCAGCAGCCTTCTTGCTTAGTTTAATTTCTTTTAAAAATAATATTTAATTAAAAAAAAAAAGAATTTAAAAACGAACTCTTAAAAAAACAAAAAGGAGTGTAATTTTTATTAGTGATGTTGCATTTAGCATCTTTAAAGAAAAAGATTACTTACGTCGTGTTATTTCGCCATGATACTAGATGGCTTCGATAGCGATTTCATTGTTTTTCGGCGAAACGTTAAGTGAGTATGAATTATTAAAGAGAAATTTAAAAGGAATAATCAAAATAGCTCCCTTCATATAACGGTGATTCCACGTTTTTGTTTTTTTTTTTCGAATACATATTTGGAGAAATCTTTTCTCGAGAAAAATTTTTTTCCGTGAGAATATTTATTATTTGGCTGAATGAATGAATTTTAAATTTTAAGTGAAATTGTGTTTTCTTTACCAAGATGATTATTTTCTTAGTTTTTTTTAGGATTATATCGAACCAAGTTGCAAGGTTTGAAAGCAATTGTTTTGCGGAATTGCTCTTTATGTTCATCCTCAAAGTATGCAACAGTTTTTTATTTGTTAATGGAGCTATTTGTAGTTTTAAATAATCTAAGGTAGAATAGATACAATGAATGCTGATGAAGGTCGTATGTTAAGTGCCACTAAAGCTTTCTAAGCCGCACAAAACCAGCCATACTTATGTTTATTTTTTTATTTGTTAACCCAAATTCACATACAGGAATACCACGCATAGTACTGCTTCCATCAATACGGTTTTGAAATTTACAAAACTAATTTGTTCTTGGAAAAAATTGTATTTAATTTTCAAATAAATTTTTTTTAATGTTTATATTTTACATATGTAACAAAATAAAAAAATTATCGTTTATTGACTAGATTATAATCATCATGTTCTTTAACCTCCCTCAGGGATATAGGCCTATTAATAGGCGCATAGTGCTCGATGGTACTATGCGAGGTATTTCTGTATTTAAATTCTGTTTAATTGATCAAAATTGTAATTTTAAGATAATTTTTTTGTCGGTCATATGTTATGTTGTCTGCTTAGTGTTGATAGTACATATTATAATAAATATATAAGTAAATACTTGATTCGCCTTGGTGGTCTCGATGGCGAATTCGTTCATAAAAAATATAGACTTTTTTATGTATGTAGTTTGACATATCAGGTTTTGGCGAAAATCAATGAATTCGAAGGAACTCCCTTCGAGGTCAAGTATGTAAAAGGCATTTCGCATCTTTATGTTTACGCAGGTTTCGAGGAGGACCAACCAATCGTTTGTTCTCACCTCTGTCAAAGGACCAAATAAGAGATTTTAAAATGACTAAGGGGGCTAATAAGAACGAAAAGAGTGCCTCGCAGTCTGTCAAAGCGTCTATGAGTACAGGAGGTTGGTTTAGCGCGGGTATTATCCAGAAAAAAAAATGCGCAAGAAATAAGAGTGATAAACGAAATCAGGAAAAAGAGAGCACAGCCGCAGAGCGCTCGGCAGCCCGATGATGTCAAAGTTCTGGTCAAGTATTCTTCATCAGACAAGGAGGACGATGTTGATGTTGCTGAGCATATCAAAATATTTCCTAACTTTCCAGATTTATAATAATTATTAAATAAAAAAAACACACTTTTTTATTAAATTTAATCAATTACACATGAACTATTTCGGGCCATAAAATTATATTTTGTTTTTAAGTTAAAATTAACCCAAATAAAATCTGTTTTACACTACCTTCAAAATTTAACATAGAATTTGTATAATAAATGTTATTTATATGTTTTCGAATTTTTTTGTTAGATATATTTTCTTATGTTTATTCGAACGTCTAAGCACACTTTTTAGTGTACATTATCAATTCGTCATATAATAAACTGTATAAAACAATGAGAAATTATTGCTGGCTTAACCATTTTCTAAAATTTGTTTAATTTATGTTTTGGAAAAAATAAGAAGACTCCAAAAAGTATATTTTGGAACACAAACAGCGAAAAAAATAAGGAAATAGATAAAAATATAAGACAAACATGCTGAGAATATATATACAAGATCAATAAACAAGTTAATTTAACGAATTATAATTTTTGAAATGCTTTTGCATTAACTCAATCCTCACTGTGCAGTTTAAAAATGCAATTACGTACTTTTTTAATAACCTCTTTCATTTGCTCATATTTTCCAGTAGAATCTGGCAAGTTTTCGAAATTGATTACATCACTGACACCAACTTTGAAATTTTCTCCATTTGGTAAATTGTTATATGGTGTAAACTTTAATACCGGCGTACCCATTATTGATTCTTTAATGGCAGTTGTTTTGTCTTCAGCCGTTACATTTTCAGCTACCGCTGTTGATTCTAAAGAATTTTCCAAGTTGTTGACATTTAAGTTTGGTTCGTTTTGCTTATCAACTTCTTCATCTAACTCGATTATTTCATCGATTAGAGAATCTTCTATTTCTATTACAGTATTGTTAGAGTCTAATTCTTGCAAAAGACGTTGTTTTTGCTTTTCTAATTCCATTAATGATGGTGATTGCGTTGATAAATCACGTTCGTTAGTTCGACCTACTGTTAATGGAGACTCACATGATGATGGAGAGGAAGGTGGTGGTGGTGGAGGAGGCTGTGAAGGTGGCTGATCAGCTGGAGGTGGTGGTCTTGAAAATTGAACTTCACCCAAGGTGGTGGCTTCGGGATCTTCAATTTCCATATCAGCTGCTTCGTGTGTTGTCTCATTACTGATGCCTTCTGCAGTTGCATTTGGAAAATCTTTTAGTTTTTTACGCTTGTAACCTTTTAAAACGTTGTCTCCCAGAGTCTTAATAAATTCTTCTTTCATTTGTCTTTTATCCATCGGCGGAACATTGTGGTATTTATAGTCCTTCAAGCAAATAGTTTGAGAATTAAATTTAGTATACAGAATATAAACTGCAATAAATTATAATTAAGAAACAAATTGCAGGTCTCCGAAAAAATATATAAAGGTACTTTTACTGAATATACACTTTTTCGAAAGCAAATTTTAAACGTTATTGTTCGTTAAAAGTAAAAATTGAAAAGTTGCAGAAGGTTGCTTTAAAATAAGATCATGAAACTAGTACTAGCTAGTTATTAGTTTTAAAGATAGTTTCAAAAAGGTATAGTTTTTATACTCGAAAACTTAATACCATTTTCATTGTGCTTAGTATTGAAAACGAGCACCAATATCACTAATTATACTGCTCCTAATTTTATTTTTAGATTTTTATATAAAGCTTACATCGAAAAAGTTTTTGCCGGGATCTTGATTAAAACCGGGGAAATCATGGATCTTTGATATGTTGAATTTGTGATTTATGGGATCGATTTCACCTTCATCCTCATCTGAATTTAAAATTTTTGTACCCTTAATAAATAATAAAAAAAACAATAGTGTTTAAATGTTAATTTAAATTGAGATAAAACTTACATCTGAATTAAATAAATTTATACCAGAATGTTCCACCTTGGCGTCTTCTAACCAACCAGGTGGATAGCCTAATACTCTCATACGATAAAAGAAAAATGGCAATTCACCCTTTCTTAATCCTAAAGCCTCGCGTAATTTGGCACTTATACAACCAGGCTTAAGATGCGCAAATCTCTGTTCTACATCTACATGATAGCGTTCAACTTTAAAACATGCTCTTTTTGCATTCTTAATACGTTTAGCATTATGGGGCTTGGGGCATTCTCTTATGCTGTGACCAGATTCGCCACAGTTAAAACAAGTATTAATCTTTTTTGTTTTGAAAACATCTTCATCCTCTTTTTGTTTTTTACGTGCTGCACCCTCTCCATCTAGCAGCGCGTCTTTAATGGCTCGCTTATAGGACGGCACTTTGACACTATCTAACTGCGGAGTCGGTGCCGTATCAATAGTAAATAATTCACTAATGCCGCTTAAATCAGGCGAGTCTTCCTTTTCAAACGGTCCATTTTTTTCTTTATTGCTTACAGGTGTTTCAGGCTTTGGCATTTCTTCAACACAATGTTTAAATTTTTTTTGCAAAATTAGTTTTACGTATCGTTGGTTGTCTTCTTTAACCACCTCCACAACTCTGTCCAATTGGTTGTCTAATTTATCTTTTAGACTATTTATAATAAGCGAACCAAATTGTTCAAATTGTTTTTCGCTTGGAAATTTTATCTCGCATATGGTTTCGGTTTGCATATTGTCATCATCATCTTCCATAACTTCACCTTCTTCAATATCTTGCTCCAAACCAGGTTGCGCCGACGGTACGTTTTCATCATCCGCATTGCTATTGTCAGAATCGTCTACAGTAATACAAGTTATATTTTTCTCTTCTATTATACAGTCACTATCGTCCGGATTAAATTGCGACATTTTCTTTAAAATTTTCTTTAATTTTTAAAAAATCAGGCTCATTACAATTGATAAAAAGTTGTTTTGTTTGTGATTTTTTAATGACATTCTGTGTTGTTACTTTTTGTTGCTGCACTTGACAACCAGAGGCTTTAGCTTTTAAAGTTGCCAGATATACTGAACACAATGTGTTAAGTTATGAATTCAATAATAAATAAGTAATATATAAAATTGTGTTATATGATTTTCAATTTTTTTGTTTTTAATAATTAGGGTAACAAGTTCAATCTCATTTAAATATGCGAAATAATATTTATATGATCACTTTTTTCATGTTGTTTTTCTTTCCAATGCAACTCATGATTCATTGATGTAACTGACAACCAGAGTGCTCTGCATGTAAAGATGCCAAATTTATTTAGAATTCTTTGGATTTAAAAAACAAATATTTAATAACAAAATCAACCTTAAGATAAATGGTAATCATGCAGAAATTAACTTTAAAATAAAACAATTACTTTTAAAATATGTAAAACAGTTATACTTTCTTTGTTGGGATTTATTTTCGAAATATACAATGGAGAGAGAGAGAAGAAGATAACTGTCTTAAACTTAACTTTAAATCACGGTAAACATTATTTATACAAACATAAATGAATTTTTAAATTGTTTCCATTTTTATAAGTTTTTTAAAAGATGTAAGCTAATTACGAATAGGTTCAATTACTTACCTTTTCCAGGCATTGTTTTACTTCATTTGATAAAAAAATATGTTTTAAATTACATATTAAAAAAGATGCACACTTTTAAAATAGAAATTTTACCGTTATGAAAAAAAGGCCAAAAACTTTTTAATATATATATTTTTATAATTTAACTACCTGTTTTTATTAAATCAAAACTTATTAATTAACATAATAATTTCTGTAGTCAAAGGTACTACATTTTAGTGTTTTAATTTATTAGCGAAGATGCTTCTGATAGAAATTTTTATTTACTTGCAAGGTTTTTATATTTTTATCTATAAACAGTTTATAAATAATTTTTAAGTTTATAACGTTTTTTTTTTTAATATTCGAAAACAAATTAATTTTGTGTTTATATAATCTACGAAAAATATTAATCATTTAGAAGAAAGGAAAAATTAGTACATAAGTTCTAAATTTAATTACAAACCTAGTAATTATATATAAATTATTAATAAAATATAATACTGACAAATTTTTTTATATTATACCCTTTACCATAAAAAGTGGTGACCCCATAAGGTTAATGTGTACGTTTTGAGTTCTTGTGCATAGCAAAGTAAATTGAGCGATATCCGTCCGTCCGTCCGTGTTAAAATCAACTTTGCCAAGGCACTAAATGAGATAGAGAAATTTTAAATACGTTAATGTTAGTTTCGAAATTTTTGCTATTAAAATTAGGCAATATCGGTCAATGTTTCCCGAGGCACCCCGCCTGCCTATGATTTTCTCATATCCATAAGATATATATATATATATATATATATATATATATATATATATATATATATATATATATATATATATATATATATATATATATATATATATATATATATATATATATATATATATATATATGGGGCGATAGAGAATCAAAAAATAAGAAAAAACCAATAAGTAAAAAAAATTGGAGATCTCTTATATATTCCGAGTTATGGGCCCCTGAACTTTTTATAGAAAAGTATGATTTTGCACCATATTTTTTAAGACATTAATATGGATATCATTTAAAAAGCTTTTAAGCGATCTTTCAGGAAATCCTAAAACTTTTTAAAAATGCTAAATCCCTTAAAAGCCAATGACATTATTATGTAAATGTTTTTTTAATATTTTAATTCTTAATATCTGTTTACATAATTGATTTGAGTAATTTCACTAACCAAGACTTACATACATGGTAAATAGTTATATGAAATTTGGCATAGCCGAATATAGCACTCTTACTTGTTTTTAGTTATTTATATACAACATTTTCAGATGTTTTAAACGCACATTAACTTTCCTTAAACGATGTCGTGTCTGTTTAGTTATCATTAATGTTTAGTAAACATTAATGTTTTTAATAGGTTGCCGTGACATGAGGATGCCACCTAAATGAAAAATAAAAAAACACTGCAACTCGTTTTCATTGAAATGTACAAATCTTTATTTTACGACTAGATCCAAAGAAGTTTCAATTTAAACAATACATTAAAAAATAATATATTATATGGATACAAACATATAATCAATGTATTATTAATACAAAAATATATCGTTGTCAAAAACTGGTAAAACTTAAAGCATAAATTATCAAATAATATAAAAAATAAGCTTTTAAGATAATAATTTAAACATAAAATTAAGATTATTATTAAATAAATGTTGAGTTTATTTACATCAGACAAAATTTTGAAATACTTGTAGTTTACTGAATGTATATTTAAATTATATAAAAAAAAGAGAATTAAAGCTGTACAAAGAAAATGTGTATACAAATTATTTTTATTGTAGTTCTTTTTTATTTTGGATAATACTTACTTAATAATTTATACATAGATAAAATTAAATATTTTATTTTATTTTAATGTTTAATATATGTATGTATATTTAGTAGTTAAAAATTTTACAATTTTTTCTTTGTCAAATACATCAATTTCTTTTTTGTTTTCCTTCCTTAATGTATAATTAAGAGATTTAATAATACTTTAGTTTTTTTTTCTTTTTTCATTTTTAAAACCAATGTTTTCTGGAATATTGTAGTGTTTGCTGTTGATTAAAATAGTAAACGAGAGACAGATAGAGTGAGGGAGGAAGGGATATAAGTCGGAGCCATTTATTTTTTGCCTAAGGTATCACGCCATTCATTGTATTTGTCCATTTCCTCATGCAATTGTAGTGCCTCTATGCAAGCATTAAAGAATGGTGAACCAAAGCAATCTTGTCTATAATGGTTGCATGTCAGAAGAAATAGAGAATAAAAACAAATTATGAGTGTATTTGCCAAGAATATATTTTACGTTTTTTTTTTATTATACAAAAATCAAAATTTAGCTGTTGGCTAATTATTAAAAATGTATTTTTTTTTTAAATTTTCAAAGTCGATTTTAAAAAAATGTTATGCCAAAACCTTAAAAATTATGGTTTTATAAGAATAAAAATTCGACAAAAATTATATTCGAATTTATTACATTTCGGTATACATACGAGTATGTATGTAGTAAAAAAAATCATAAAACACAAAAAAATTTCTCCATATTTTGGTTTATGTAAACAAAAACAAACAAAGAAGAGGTTTGCGTTACAGTTTTATATGCATATATTTACAAACTAAAGCCATAAATTTATTAGAGGCATTTTTTGAATTACCGTTTAATACAAAATGTATGTGTGTATACCAGTGATGACTATTAGCGACTATTTATCAAAAATTGTTTATTAACGGTTTAAGAAGTTGTGTTATAAATTTCTCCTTCTCCTTCTCAGTTTTTCTTGCAACAATTATGAATTTTGTGGGTGAGAAAATGAGAAAAAATACGATTCTGCACTCTTTTCTCTTCCACAAAATTCAGAATTACGGAAAGAAAAATTTACGTGATAATCCTTAATTTTTTTAATTAAAATATTTTCACAGTTTATATTAAAGAGTGTAACTTCTTCGTTTTACATGGCAGCACACTTAAAAATAACGGATTTTCTTGCTTAAATCAACGTTGCCACTCTGCAAAGCTAGAATTAATAAGCATCGTTATTAACGATAAAAAATAGTTTTTTTCCTTCATTTTTTTATACAAATTTATTTTCAAGTATTTTATTTTATTACTAAAGTACTTTAGAGTCTAATTTTAAAAATTTACCTAAACCCCTGGCAAAAAAAATGCATATTGAAGTTTCGATTAATAATTTGCAATAAAAATATTTATTTTTTTAGGAGTTGCCATAAAGAACTCAATATTGTGTTGCAAATATGTCCTAATATTTTTGCTAACGTTGAAAAAAAAACATATCAGCTATTTTTTATTTAAAAAAAATTTTTGTATAGAAAAGGAAGGAAGTAGAATAAAAAAAAATAAAGTTAAAAAATTGTTAACATTGTACAGAAGGATTTTCGGCTACATTAAATTTTTATTCATTTTAATGTATCTTTTATTTTTGTATGTTGTATTAAAGCAAAATAATTTATAGATGAATTTGTTATAATTTGTAAACGTTGATATTATTTTATGGGTATATAAACATGCATATAAAACGTATCATAAAAATTGCAAAACTTTTAAAAAGTGATTATATAAAAATTAAAAAAGTCACATACATACATACGTATGTACAAAAAATACGAAGGAAAAAATTATGCAAAAAAATGGTTAGGTAAAAAATAATAAATCAGTAATTAAAAAAAAAATAAATAAAATAAAAACGTACCGAATAAAACAAAATAAGTTGGTTTCATATGATTATCATCAATAAGTCTCTCTTTATATTGTGTAGAAGCAACCAAGGATGAAGAACAAGCAATTTTTTTTAAAATTTTTACTTTAATTTCTATTTAATAAAAAAAGGAGTTCCGCAAGCCGCTGGCTTTAAAGCATCTGATTTTTTTTTGTGTCATTCTATTAAAAAAGCTGCCGTTGTTGTTGTTATGTAATAATAACTTTTGTTTTCTTTTGTAAAGTTTGTAAAATATAATGATGCATTTAAACATATAGGATTTAACAATGATTATTTATTTTTTTCTTTCTATTTTTTAAGCTTTTGTTTTATTTTTTCACATCTGTATGTATGATTGTTGTTTTATATAAGTATATATTTTACATACAAACATACATATATGTATGTGTGTGTATGTATATGTAGTAAATAAAGGAGTGTTTTTAACGTGTTTTATCACAATATTTTCCATTAGTTTTGTTGTTTTTTTTTTGTTTTTTCTAGTATTTTGTTTTAAAAATATTTTTTGTTGTAAATTAATACATCAATATATTTGCCAGCAAATTTATAAATATTAGTTTTTATAATGTTATTTTCATTTGATTAATAATTATTTATAATTTACTTTTGTTTTATATTTATAAATTAATAATTTACAATTGGATAACAGTTTTTATTTATTAAAAACATTTTAAATGTTTTATCTATTAGTTTTTAATAAAACTCAAAAATTTTAAAACACAAAATTATCGTTGTTGTTGTTTTTTTCATTTACTGCCTGTGTAAGTGATTATTTTCAAATAAAAAAGTTTTAATTAATTAGAAAATTCTAACTAAACAAATAATTGTTGTGTTAGCTAAAAAATTGGATTATTTTAATTACAATTATATATTTTATATAAGGCAATCTTTTAAGAATGTTGTATATTAACGTGATTTTTTTAAGTTGCTGAGCAATTATGTAAAAAAAGTATTAATTTTAAAGCACAACAATATATTTTTTAAAAATTAAACTTATAAATAAAGTAATAAGTTTTCTTTTTATTTAGGTTGTTTTTGTTGTTGTAGTAATAAATAATAATAAAAAAATTATAATTACAAAAATTAATACAAATACATATATAAAATATATAAAAATAAAATAAATAAGTACAAAATAAACTTTTTCTTTTGTTTAATTAAAACAAAAACAAAGACTTAAGCTCGATTTAAGACAATGTGTTGTTGTGTTAGTATTAAAAAAAACTACATATACATTATGTTGTAACCGGCGTCATATTGAATGAAGGGACAGGTGCGCCGTTTATTACTTTAATAAAATGTTGCAAATTTGAAACTTCTTCTGAGGGTATTAATAAAACTTTTAAACATTCACCAAACCACTTGGAATCAAAACAGTTTTTTCTATAAAAAAATAAAAAGAAAAAATGTAAAATAAAGAATTAAATCAATCAGCAAAATAAAAAGAAATTATGGAAATAATAGTTTAAACTTAAAAACAATTTTAATAAAATAAACTAAATAAAATAACTAAAGTAAAATATAATAAAAATTATTAATAAAAAATTAACAAAAAAATAAAAATCTTTTTGTAGGGTAATCGTTAAAGTTCAATATTTTTTCGACAAATTTTAAAGCTGAAATCCAGGGATAAATCTTTTAGCTATGAATTAACAGAAAATTTAGCGATTTTTAAGAAAAAGTCGTACAGACCAAAATTTAGGTAATTGTGGTTTAAAATGAGCTTTTAATGTCATGATTCTACTAGAGAAGGATTTATAGGAAAACCAAAATATTGAAGATGCGGCAAATACTTTCTAGTGGTATAGAAAGATATTTAAAAAAACTATGTGCAGATTCTTCAATCTGTAAAAATACATAATTGCTTTGTGAACTACTTGTCACCTTTATTGAATTTCCAGTACTAAACAGCTTAGAAAAACATTTTATTATTATGAATATACTCGTATAGTTTACAACAAAAGGACAATTGTAGTATGTACTAAAGGGAAAAGTTATAAAAATTATTTCAGTCTTATTCCTAACAAGAATTTTTCCCTGTCATTATTTATTAATGTTTTTTTAGGCGATTCTGCGAATAAATATGACTACACCTAAATCTGGGATTCACCTTTTTTTCTTAAGAAAAATTATCTGTTAAAATAAATCACTTTAAAACAGATTAAATTATCGAGTTGCACATACCAGTTTTTTTATATTTGTGTGGCAACGCTATGCATATTAAACATTTAATAACAAATGAAGCAACAACAATTACCGTTGTAAATTACAAATGAAAACGAAAATAGCAAAAGAAATCAGAAAAAAAAATAATATATCAGAATATTTAAAGCCTTTAAACACTTATTTTTGAATTTCTAAAGTTATATCACATAACGGTAAAAAAAACAAAGCAAAACAGTAGAGGTTTTTGTGCTTGATTAAAACATTAAACTTGTTAAGAAAATGCTAAAAGTTATAAAATAAAAAAGTAAAAAAATTCACAAAAATTAGAAGAATAATTTGTTGGATTTTTTATTTAAAATAGATGAAAAAACAATAAGTGCAACAAAGGACTTTCTGCTGTTTTATGAAGAATAAAATAACCACAAATTAATTAATTATTAATTTGTTTAAAATTATTTAAAATATTTTATAAACTTTTATCACATAACAATAAAAATTATGATTAAATAAAGTATATACAATACAATTATATGTTTAAATTTAAAATAGTGCTGTAAAATCTAAAGAAGATAATGGGGAACCATTGATAATTTTAAGAAAATATTGCAGTTGCGTTACTTCTTCTTCGGGTATTAACAAAACTTTAAGGCAATCTCCGAAAGTTTCATGAGTAAAACATTTTTGTCTATTTAATTATAAAATTTTTATGTTTGATGGAAAAAGAGAAAGGTTTAAGAAAACAAAACTTTTAAAAGTATAATAAATAAATGTGCGATTTCTTACACTTATTTAAATTTTTACTTATGGAAACATAATATCTTTAGTGCTCTAACTAAAAAAGACAAAAATAGCTATACAACGATACGTAAATTTACTAGTTATAGAAATTTTTAATCGACAAATATGACACTTAAGGAATGTGTTATATTTAACACATTTTACTATTTGTACCACTAGTAAAAAATCCAAATGCCTTAATGTTTCTTATATTTAAAATATTATGGACACCAAACATTTCAAACAACTAGAAATTGAAATTAAGCATCATCATCAAACAGATTTTGTTTCAATAAAATCTTTATAGTAATTGATTTTGAGTGAAATATTTGAAGCGTACAATTTATTTGATTTTTAAAATAAACGGGCACGTGTTTAGGAAATAAAGAATAAAAAAAATATATATTAAAAAAAAATTATTAATAATGGAATATATTTCATTAAATTCACTCGTAAATCATAACAATCAATCAATATTTTTTTAAACTAAATTTCCTTAAATTTATGTGCGATCTGGAAAAAGTAATTAAATTTTTGTTTGATGATTCATGTTTTTTTTATTCAAAATATTTGTGTGCCATGACTACATAATAAAAAGTACTTTATTATTCTATGAATGTTACAAGTACCAAGTAAAAAGCAATAATTTTTACCTTGAACTACAGTATCATATTTAATTTGAATTTAAAAATAAACTATAAATCAGATGAAAATATTCTTAAAATTAACTTACATACAATAAAATAAAAGCAACCGAAATTATGATTAATTTTTATATAAAAAAAAATAAATTTAAAGGAGAGCTACCCACTCATTCAATTTAAAAAACGTTTATAATACAGAAACAGTACATGAAATATGGGATTATATGCTTAATAATTAGAAGAATTACCACAAATACTGAATGCATTCAAATACTTAACGCTACAACGCTATTGGTTAAATACAGCGCTAAAAGGGATTTCAAAGCTTTAGGGAAGGAGAAATCAATTTTGATGAAAAGGCATAGTTATCAAAAGAGCTGGCCACTATAGGTGATTTTCAATACAAAAACGTCTAAGAGAGAAGAATTTAAAGGGATGTAAAATCTCGTTTATTTGCTGGTAAATAGCTGTTCTAGAGCCAAATCAAGGAAAATTCTGTTAAATATTATGGTAGAACAAAATAGAATGAGTTTGGCATAAGTGCAGAAATTTAGCAGGGTCTCAGTGTGTTTTGCCGTAGGGCCAGCCACTTAAAATCATTGTAGATAGTTAAAGTGATCAATAAATATATTCTAGGAATATCGCTAGTTTTAAATTGTAAGAAGGGCCTTGAAGAGACCTTGCTTATTTTCAGGAGTTTTGCTAACCTCATGCTAACTTTTTGTTATGCATAAGGCCGGTTGTATTTGAGCGAGTTTACTAAAGTTAAATGCTGTGGCGGCCATATTTTTGTTAGCGCCGTCTGTTAAATAAATTCTATATTAGACCAAATTTACACGATGTAATTTTTAGTTTTTGTTTTCAAGTTGCTAAGTAGGTATTCCATTGTATGTTTTTATGAATACTTCTTCTTTGATTTAAAACTCGTTAATATTATTTCTTGTGCGTTATTTCATGAAAAAAAGTTTAAAATAATCCCTTAAAAATTTGTGTCGGATAATTATCCTTTAATTCAGGTCGTGTAAATTAAGTCAATAAATCCAAATCATTATTAAAAGTCGCACGACGGATGGGACAACTGAACAATTAAACATTGAAAGCAAAACAAGCAATGTATCCTCAACTAGTTAATCGAGGCGAATTAATTTTACCGGGTGGCATCTTTGCAGCAGCTGACAATTTTTTGCTTAATTTTGTAATGTTTAGAATAGCTGTCGAAAGTGAATCATTTTATATTAAAAATTTCTGTTTTTTTTATTATTCTTTAAAAAAAAGAATTGTAAGAAGAGTTTTAAATCAATTTAAAAAATGAATCTTAGTAAAAACGTTATTAAAGGGGGTAAGAAAAAAGTGCAGTAATTAATTGTGTTCTGAAGTTTACCATATACTAAAGTGCCTTTTTTCTTTTTATTGTTATATCGGCGCTATGGAATCATTTATTTGTAGTTCTTCGAAAATGATGTTTGAGAGATCATTATTGACTTTTTTAATGTAAAAAAAAAGAGTTTTATTTAAACCCTACAGATATTTATTTAAAATGTATTTAATATCGCCCGTACAACCTGAAGTACATATGTATGTGTTTTTGGAAATGTTTTTTATTTACTGTAAAACATATTTTTTACATTCACACTTTTTGCAAACTGTAAGCATGAGTCACATTTCCAAACTGCTTTTGCAAGGCAACGGAAGGCTTCATTAAAGTAATATAGTTAGGATGGTCCTACTAAGGGACAAGGAAGATATGGTGTTGCACCAATAATATTTACATTTGCAAGTAACATAAAACAAGGTGGTAACTCTATTGTTATCTGTCTATTAAAGGCAGACAAAAAAAAAATTTAAAAAACCTCAACATGAAGTTAAAGTTCACAATTTATTCATGTTTTAAAAACACCATCCTGTGAAGAATTTTATCAAATAAAATTGTTTAGAATTATCATTGAAAAACACACGCATATACTTACATAAATAATCGAAGTGTAAATAAAGAAAAAACAAATGTTAAATATTTATGAATTGCAATACATGAATAATTACTATGTCATTGACCTATTAAGTGTTAAATGACTTAAATTTTATTTATAAATAAAATTGTTAAAAGATTTTGAAGAAAACTTACTTGCATAACCGATGTATACTCGTTTCACGGAATAGTTGATAACAGTCTTCACATATACGATCCAAGCGAAAGAACATAGTTTTGTTAAAGATACCCTTACACTCTAAATCAAAGAAATTACTTCTTTTCGATAAGTTATGATTTTGGGGAAAAGCTGTGAATAGTGGAATCAAAACAAGAAAGAGCACTGCCGAGATCTTAATGTTGCGGGAACACATCTAAAAGAAAAACAAGAAAATAAATTTTAAAGTTCATTCGAAAAAATATTTATTTAAATTATTTTTACAAATCTTTCAATTTTATCAAACTTATGTTGGCAATATTAAGGGAAACAAATACAACAAACGGGTATAAAACGTTTTCTAATTTGCATTTTTGCCATATGAAGTTGCTATTTTTCTTTTCTTTACTGTCAATATTATGAAAATTTATTTTTTTAAATAAAATCTAAAAATATTAGGGGTTTTTTTTGTAATTCTAAAAATAGTTAATTGTTGTGTTGTTGTAACAACAAGCGGACAATTTATTTATATGTAATTTTTATGCATTGTGCTGCTTTTGCCTGTGTAGCCAAGACAGTAAAAAAGGCAGACCGCCTAAGTAAATTTTGCGTGTGCTTGCACACCTTGTCATTGATCCAGCCGCCAGACGATGTTATCATATTATATTCTATAAATACTTTACTTTTTATATACACATATTTATACATATTTCTTAATAATCTACATTATGGAGAGTATGAGTGTTCAGAATTTACTTCTTGTCTCGTAACGAACTTGTTTATTTTCTGCACTAGACTGCTTTTTTGAAAGAAGCTATTGAAGTCACATGCTACGAAAATTTATGTTTTTGGAAAGAAGGTTTTTTATTTATGTTAAAAAAATTATGTTATCAGCACTTTAAATAATGCAGTTTATAAATAATGTTAAAAACTGACTTAAAAAAAAACTATGAGTCACTTTAAGGACAAAAAAATAAAAATAAAAACTGTAACTGCATAAGTTTTCGGTAAAGTTAAAAATAACACTAAGTTGAAAATTTGCAATCAACTGGTTTTATTTTTTATTGCAGTTTATCAGCCGGTAGTTGGCAGGAGTTGTACGGAAGTGTTTTAATTTTAAAAGTATTCATAAATTATGTACAATGTTGCTTAATGCTTTTTTGTAGTAGTTATTTTAAGACAATTTAATGTTGTTGAAATTTAATGATGTTTTAATTTATTTAATGGTGCCCCATTTACCTAATTTAATTTGTGCCATATAAATTTAAAAGGTTTAAAGGAAATTTTAAATTGAAATAAAGAAAATGTGGCAACACTATGCGATCACAACATTGTAGTGTTGCCAGGGAAAGACAGGGAAAATTACAAGGTAAAAAATTTTTTTGCTGAAGAAATATAAAAGTAAAATAAACAAGTGAGAGTACTATATTCGGCAATGCTGGATCTTATGTACCCTTCACCATGTATGTAAATCTAGTTTAGTGAAAAAGCTCCTATCAACCAAAAAAAAAAAATTTTTTAGGATGACAGAGAATTATATATAAATAAAAAAAAAATAAAAAAAAAGTTTAGAGGCCTATAACTTGGAAAATATGGGCGATCGCCAATTTTTTCACTTAATGTTTTTTTCTTGTTTTTTAATTCTCTATCGCTCCATATTTTTTTAATTTATTTTTTTTAATTAGAATTACTTCACTCAACTAGATTTGTTCCAAATGACATAGAAATTAGGTATGTAACGATACGCCATTTCGCCACTGTGATATTGATACTCAAAAATAAATATCGCCGATACCGATACGCATATTGAAATTGAGCTCAAGTAAAAATTAATAATTAATGAGCCAATTAAAATCATCAAAATTTTCAATACATTTCAGTTCCTAAAATTCAAAATTTCAAACTACAAAACGTCTGCAACATTTATGATTTTACAAACTAAACGATGGCATTCAATTAAGATTGGACAAAGATTTAAAATTGATATTGATAAGATTTAAAAGACAACAAATTGAATTTGAGATCATGTCAAAATTAAATTAAAATTATAAAAACAAGATTGCAAAATATTAATAATAATAAGATTTTTGTTTAAAAAACAAAGTGTTCGATTTCGATGATTTCGACGATTTCTTAAATCAGCTTGAAGCAGACCTGCATTGGAAAATAGTCTCTCAGATGCGATAAAACTCATTTGAATTTTATGTTCTGCTTTTAATATGTTATTTCTCATAGTTGTCATGCAAAAAAAAAAAAGAGTTTAAAATTTAATATTTTGTTAAAAAAAACTACTAAGAAAAATATAAGAAGTATCGGCGTATCGACAGTAAAATATCGCCGATATCGATATGTCGGAAAACCAGAAGTATCGCCGATATATCGGTATCGGTTGCATCCCTAATAGAAATATTAGAGGCAGAAGTGGTGTTTTTTCCGCTGCAACATTTTTGAAACTCTGTCTGATCGATTGGTGTATTTAAATTTGCTCTTGCTCATCTAATACCTTGGCAAAGTTGATTGAAACCTAAACACGGACGGACAAACGGACATAGCCCAATCGACTTTGCTATGCATAAGTACTCAGAAAATATATACTTTATGGGGTCGAAAATGTATATTGTAGAATTTACAAACGGAATGACAGGACTCAAAACTAATATTCTGTGATTAAAAAGAGCATGCTCTCGCCATTCAATAAAGTTAAAGTTAAAGAAGGAATTTTTGTAATAAATTCGTTTAATCTTTTGAAAGATTGAACTTCGATATAATTAGGAATTTTAAAAATTACTATAGTTGAATATAAGGCTAATCGATTACCAGGTAGTAGCGATGGAGAATTTATTAATTTTTGCTATTATACTGTGTAATGCTTTTTTATATTGAGTTTGAGATCTAAGTTAACGACAGAAATCAATGAATTCTCTTTTAAATTTCCTGGTAACTGACATGCCTTACTCTATATGTAAAAATATACCAGTACATCGTTTTTTTATAAGTGGCGCGAGGCGAATTAATTTTTAGGTGTTAGCGAAGTCGAATTTCTTCATCAGTGTAATACTTTTTTTATATAGATTTTGACATCCAGGTAAACCGCGAAAATCAATAAAATCGCGTATACTAGAAACTGGTATATGATTCGCCTTGGTATGGGGTTTGGCATTCAGAGCGAAAATTTACTTTTTTCTAAATATTTTAAGATTTTTTTTTACAACAAATGACATTGTTCAAGATTATTAGGCGTGTCACAGATTTCAATTCTGATCGAAAAAGGTTTTAATTCAGCAAATTGGTTCTTCAAAGAAAGAGAAACAAAAATTTTTTTACGGAATGAAACCACTTTTATATATTGAAGAAAAATTTAGTTTCTTTAAAATTTAGTTATTGCGGATCTTAAGTTTAATTTTATTATGTTTACTTACTTAGATTATCCTTGTTTTCTTCTTCTTTGGTGTGGCCAATATTGACAAATTTCAATTAAAAATTGGGGATTAAGTATTTTTTTAGCAGTAAACATAATTTATCGGAACCTGAAGAAGGTGAAACAAAATCGATCGGAATGGTTCATACGGAATAAAAACCATTACGATCAAAGTTTGTGACATGTCTGTATATATGTACTTGACTTGTTTGAGAAGTTCTTATCTGCTAAATGGCATAGAAAAAAAATATAGTAATTAATGTCTTCAAAACACATTCCCGCTGTGAAGTAAAAGTTCTTCTTCATTAAGTTGTTAAAACTAGAAACGATGCCTACCATTCAAAACTCTGTAACGTGTCGAAAAGTCCTTCAGTTGTTTTCACTTTAGAATAAAAAATATAATATTTTTGTACTTTTACAGAGATGATGCTTTAAATATCGCTAGAAAGTAAATTTTATACTTAAGATAGGTTTTCTAATTTAGAATGACGTTATATTTTAAACTTAAGAGAGTTCTGAATTAAATACATTTTTTGTTGCATTTTTTGTAAGAAAGCAAAAAGCATAAAATTTGACCTTTTTAATTTTTTTTATCTTCTTTTGTACACCAAAGCCGGCCGGTCGTCGGAGAATTTAAGTTAAAAATAATATTCAAGTATTCAGTTTACATTGATTTTTATGGATTTTTTTTGTTAATAAAAAAAGAAGTATGACAGTAAATTAAAAATAGATTTTATTTTAATAGAAATAAAAGAAAAAATTATAATAAGAAAAAAGTAATAAATTTAACAATTTGATTCCAATTAGAAGAAACACAGAATGAACTGTTTCTGCCGCCTTAAATGAAAATTGATATTGAAACCACATTAAGAACATAATGTTATAAAACGCACACCAACGCATAAACTTACAATTGCTGTGTATATGTATATATGTACCTCTCGTATGAACTCGTATGATGTTCTTCTGATAAATTCTAAATGGATTTCAATTGTATTTATTGTTTTATGAATGATCTGAAATCTGTGTTGAAATTATGGTGGGTAAATTTTTATCAATGAGTCAAAATCTTTAAAATTAAGAAGGAAGACACGCCGCCCTTTAATTAAAACTGTAAAGTTAAATTTATGTTAAATAATTTAAATTTTTCTCTGCAAAACTTAACTTTCCTACGAATTTGGGTTAAATTAAATTGAACGACAAAGTTATTATTAATGTAGAAATTGTTTTAAAGAATTAAATTAACAAATAAATTATTTTTAGATTCATCAATTTAACTTTCTATAAAATGCGTTATTACTCTAGTGATTCACAAAAAGAAGAAATGTAAAAACAATTGAAAAATGCAGAAATACATAAATTAAGGAATTTGTGGGTAAATTTAGAAGTATCTAAACACTGTAAGAACTAATTATTCAGGCATGTCACAGAACTCAAATCAGATTGAATGTGGTTTCAATTTTACAAATTGGTTCTTCTGAAAAGGAAAATCAAGAAATTTCCCCGGAATGAAACCACTATTGAGTTCCAAAGTGGAATTAATTTTTTTTCAAATGTTCTTTTTGAGTTTTTAAAATTCACTTTTATTTGGTATCCTTATTTAGATAAAACTGTTTGTGACCAATGTTGCCATATTGAAATTAAAAAGTAGAGATTTTTTATGAAAATGAAAAATCGGTAGATATCCGAAGAAAGTAAAACAAAATAGATCGGAATGATTAATATAGAAGTAAAATCATTCCGGAGTTACTTCATTGTTCCAAATAATAGAAAAATTAGTGGTGTTTTGCTAACACCGACTGCCTCGAAGGACATCGACCGATCTTGCTTATTTTCAAAAGCCAAATTTTTAAAACTATGTAAGATCGCTTAATCGACTTCGATATGCATAAGGACTCAGAAGAAACGAAAATGGATATTATAGAAATTACAAACCGAATGACAAACTTAGATAAACTCTTTTTTCACCTGTGGTGAAGGGTTTTTGTAAAGATTTGAAAGATGTATCTTAAGTTAACTGTCGTATTTAAAATTAAGTATGTGTGTCTATGTGACACTGCATATAAAAATTTAATGTCATTTACATTAATAATTTTGTGGTTAATTTATACTGAATCTTATTAGACATTTGCTTAAACAATTGGTTGTGGTTTAAATGAAACATATATAAAAAAAAAATAAATAAATAAATCGCACTCTATTTTTCTAGTTAATAGTTGGATTTGTTTGAACTACTTATGGGTTGTGAACGTTTTTTGTTTTGTATTTTTTATTTAAAAGTTGCAATGCATAATATTTAACAGACACAATTGTGATCATCGTTAAACCAAATACATTTAATAGAAAAATGTACATACATACATACGTTACAGCATTTCTCATTTGTTTTTTTTTCTATATTGAAGTCACGAGATAGTTTATAAAAAAAAAAATAAAAAAACAAAACAGAGTATAGATACATTTTTTTATACAATATATTTGTATAAGTATTGGTGATAGTATTTTTAAAACTAGCGACATCAAGTCTGCTATGGCAAAAGTAACACATGTAATGATAAACAAGAACGACTACAACAATAATAGTTGTATAGATTCAAATAAAAATTTATACAAAAAAACAACGCTTCTACACTTTTGTGTGCAGTATCATATTAATTTGTTAATAAAGAAGATTTATTGCAGCACGTCATTGCAGTGTATGATGTGCTTTTAAATACAACGATCAAGTTGTTTTAATTTTTTTTTGCTTGCTGAAACAAGCACCTTATCAAAAAGCGTCCAAATAGGAGTTGTAAATAATTCAGAAAAAAGCTGCATGTTAGTAGTCAATTAGGTTCATTTATTTTTTTTTTTTAGAGTTAAAGAATTTACAAAATTACAAAGAGAACCGTGAAAAAAGTTGTGTATAAAAATTGATTTTGTATGGTTACTGTGGTTTAAATTAAGAATTTTAGATTTTGTCTTAGTTTAATTAATTCTCATTTAGTCAATTAATTTAAAGGTATAAGAATCTAGATATTTTTTGAAATTGTAAGTAAAATTTACTGATGATCAAATGATCCAAACAATAATCTCTATTTTTTGATAATAAATATTTTATAAGAATATCACAAAATATTTGTTGTATAATTTTTAAAGAGATTAAAATGATACCCATATTGACCTTATTGACAATCGAACTTTTTTATGAAAATTTCAGAGGCCTATAACACGGAAAACATGTGCGAGCGCTAATTTTTTCACTTGATATTTTTTTCTTATTTTTAATTCTCTATCGCCCTATATATTCCTTTTTTATTGGATGATGATGTAATTGTTCCATATGGTATGGAAAAGTTAGATGCAGGCGTGGTCTTTTGCTCGCTGCCTCGAAGGCCATTGACCGATCTTGCTGATGGAAAAATTATTGTAACTATATCTGATCGATTTATCTGTGTAAAGCAGAAACTTGGTTGTACCCTTCATCACAAAAAGTAAAAAGTACTTATGCATACCGAAGTCGATTAAGCGATGTCCGTCCGTGTTAGTGTTGAAATCAACATTGCTAAACCACAAGATGAGCTAGAAGAAAACTGAAAAACGCCAATCGATCAGACATAGTTTTGAAAATTTTTCTCTTAAAACCAGCAAAATCAGTTCATGTCCTTCGAAACAGCGTACAGAACACCTCAACTGCCTCTATTTTTCCATATCATTTGGAATAAATCTAGTTAAGTGAAATAACTTTAATAAAAAGAGAACTAAAATTAAGAAAAAAACATTAAATAAAAAAATTGGCACTCGTCCATATTTTCCAAATTATAGGCCTCTGAACTTTTTATATAAAAGTACGATTGTGCAGCATTTTTTTCAAATATCAATATCATTTAAAAGCTTTTGTAGTGATATTTCAGAAAATGCTAAATTTTATTTTTTATTTTAAAATGCTTAACCCATTAGGAGCCAGTTATATTTTTATGTAAAATTATAAGCAATACTTAGTTTTTTTTTTCTTTTTTTTAATTCTCTGTCACCCCAATATTTTTCTTTATTGGAGTTACTTCACTAGATTAACATACATGGCGAAGGTTATATAAGATTCAGCATTGCCGAATATAGCACTCTTACTTGTACTTTTAATATAAAAACTTATTTCAGTGATACAAATAATTAATAAAAACAGTCATAAACATTTATACAGAAATACTCTTTTTTTTGTTCTACAAAACTGTACTTTAATCGACTACTGTGAAGGCAACTAAATGCATTTATGTAAAAAAAAAATTATCTGCTAATTTTATTGGAAAACAAAAATGCGCAAAATAAATTATAAATTAGTAAAAAAAAAAATATTAATCAGGGGGCTTGTCAACATCAACTTTAGAAAACATGAATTCCCTTCCCGTACTTGATTTCTGCACACTTGCTTGCAACGTCAATGTTCAATTTCCAACCTACAAACAAAATATATTTTGCGCTTTTGGTTCGTTACTACTTAAAAATCTAATACATAAAACAAGTTGTCATAATAATTATGAATAAAATATTAATAAGCATTGATGTGAGTCAGCAAATAAATTCAAAAGAATTTTATATGCAAATGTGTATGTAATTGTATTGTTAGTTCTACGTAAAACATTAACGATACAGTAAAAATATTTAATGAATAATAATTAAAAGTATTTAATTCGTTTGTTAAAACAGTGTAAATATAATATTGATCTTATGCAGATTGTTTATTTATAAATTTTTTTTTGCTACTGATTTTTGTATTTTGTAGTTTTGCAGTGCTATTTATTAAAGAAAATATTATATAATATTTTTTTAAGTAATAATCAAGTATTTTTGAGGCGGTTGTTTGTTTTGTTTTATAATTTTAAAGGCAAATGTTGTCGTGAAAGTTATTGCAACATTGGGGAAGTTCAATTCCTTAATCCCTGTTGTCTAAAGTCTGGTACTCTGTTCGAATTTGTGAACATTGTTGAGCAACATTGATTAATTCATGTGGAAAATTTTACATTTAAAAAGTAGTGTCTATCTTGCGATTTGGAAGAATTTGTTTTAGAAATGTAAGCAAAAGACATATAATCAGCCGTTGTTTGAAATTTCTACATGAAATATTTTTTTTTTGCTTTACTTCACAGTTTTAATAAAATGTTGCTAGAAACACTTAGTAAAACAGAGTACTACTGCTGCAACATTTTTTCATGACTTTTTATGTATGTGGTTTGACAGCATTCCGCATTAAAAACTAAACGCAGTACCAGGCCTAAAGCAAAACAAATTTCTTAAAATCGTCTTCACTAACAATAATAGCGTAACGACAGCTGTGCGACTTAAAAGCGAAATAAGCTACACAAGCGTACTGTCAAACCAATATTGTATAGAATCACCCCTATTCTGCGTTTCGATTAAGTCTCCGCATTCAGTTCCGTTGCGATAGTAAATTGGTATTCTGAAGAAAAACATAATCGAAAGAAAAAGAAGAAGACAACAATGTTTACAAAATTAATAGCATCACTGTGGAATGTGGAAATGAAATAGCAAAATAACCAAGTTTGTTATCATTTTCATAAACAAATGTCAAATTTAATAATAATTTCTTGATAAGGTTTAATAAAAAAATTGTTAAATAAAATAAAAAAATATAAAAACAAAATAAAAATTAGTTGTTCACGCATTTTTTGTTGGAGGACCTATTGCTTTGAGGATTTTTGCTGGTGGCATCCACACGTAATATCTGCTATGATGACATTACATCCGCCAGTTTTTCATACTGCTCTAGTGTTGTTTTTTTTTTTGACCCGTAATACATAAACAAAAAACACATCAGATTCGGGTACAAAAATTAACAATTTAAGACAAAAGAAAATTAATTTAATTAAATAAATTAATTAAAAATAATTTTCAGTGTTTTTTTAAGCCGTTTCCGAATATTTTATCTCATTTTCTACTTTTATTTTTTCAATTTTTAATTTTTTAACTAAAAAACACAAATAAAGAAAACCCTTCCGTTAACAAAAAAAAAAAAACAACCGAGAAAAACGGAGCTTCGATCGTAATGCAGAATACTTATAATCGAGAGAAATTGAGCGGAATCGAAACGCAGAATAGGGGTGAATAACTAGCTTTTGCCCGAGTCTTTGCCTGCATTGACCATTATGTAGTAAAAATATTTCAATAATTTAAAATTTTTTTATTTTTCTTTTTATATTTTTCGGTTAAAAAATCGTGTTGCCGAGTTCCGAGGATTATTATAAAATGCATTACATAAGTAGATGATACGCAAGTAATTATCCACCAATCCTTAAAAGATATGAATGCCTTGTTTGCACAAAGCGAGCACTATCCAGCCATCAAGTAACGTTCCGCTAATAAACGGGTATTTCAGAGTCAGAATTAAAAATGAGCCATCTTTTTGAAAACTGTTATAACTCTAGAGTTGCTCTAAAATTGAAAACATCAGTAAAAAATCGATACAATAAATCAACATCGAAATACTAACTTTCGCAAATACTCAGCTTATCTTCTGTAATTGTTTGAACTGAATTTCAGTATAATGATAATGCAAATCTAAAATGCACCAAAGTGCAATATTTAGCTATTTTTAACATTTCTTTGCAGAGCGTTGTGAGGCCCGTCTTAAGGCGGGGGCACATAGAATCCGTCAATCGTTATACTTTTACGTATTCCACTGAAAACAAAGTAACGATAGATAAGGTTGACACAATAAGTACCTTTTTGATGGATAAAAAATCATTGAAACACAGCAAGAGTGAAAACAAAAGAAGAAGAAGAAGAACCAAATAATTGCAGTAAAATTATTTAACGTACGTCAAAAGTTGCCCTACTTTCGTACTTAATGTTGAAGGAGACGTATTAATCGTGACAACACAAATTTTTGTTGCGCGCAATTTGTAATTTCTTCATGCAATTTATTGCATGCATTTTTTGATATTTTGGTGGCAAAAGCATAAGAAAAGTTGCACATGATCAGTTTCAAAAACATTTTTTTTACAAAAAGAGAAGTTAAAGAAAAATTGGCAAGCCGCTTGCTTTAAAAATTAACCTTTAAAAACATGCCATACATAGCAATTAAAAAAAGGAAACTGAAAATACATAACAACCCAAAAAGGGAACTAAAAAAATTGCATCGTGTAAATCTTGTCTTCGTTGCAATCTTTATACTAAGTTTATGATAATATTTTGTGTTGGAAGTATACTAAATCATAATCTATTATTTTAGCAAAATAATTCATTTGGTAAGTGCCATTTAACAGCTGATTATTTTTTTATAAACTGTCTTGGTAGAAGATTACATTTTTTTATGCAATGCTTGTTAGAAATCATATTTTTAAGCAAAATGTTTGCCTTAACTTTTCTTAAAAAAATGACATCACAGTTTACTGATTAAAATATGCGTATTAAAAATAATTGTACAAGTTCTAGAAAAAACCCTAATTCTCGGAATGCATATACATTTTTTGGTTTCGTTAGGAATGAACTAAAATTAAAAAAAAAAAAATAATTAAATAAATTGGACTTGAGCACATCTTTTTAATTTGAAACGTATTTTTGTTTTTAGTTCTTTTTTTTTTTTTTGACCATCATCATTTTAAACAGATTCAATAGCCTTTTTAACATTAACTTAATCATTGGCTTGGAGTACGTGAGCTCGACTTTATTTAGACTTTTATGATAATAATGACGATGTTAATGTCTATATGTTGGTTGTATGTTTGGAATTTATTGTCTTGATTAGTTGCCAATTTATATGATTGTCGGCAAATGTCTTTCTTTTTTTTTTACAATCAAACTTCTTCAACAACAACCATAACGTAAATGATCGATCGTTTTTAATTGTTGGCAGTTTGTACGTTTATATGTACGTATGTGTGAATGTATGTTTTTTGAATGAATGGTGTTGATGAAACTTTTGATTTAGTTTAAATTTATGATTTATACACGAACAAGTCAATTGTTAACCATTATTGATGTTTATTCTTATTAATGAAAACATTTTGTTTTTGTTATTACAGTCTCAGAAATATTTGTGTTCATGTCAAGTACGCAATAGAGTGTAAATTTAATAAGATATTTTTAGAAGTCCAATCATCACATCGCAATGCTTTTTTGTAATAATTTTTCAAAAAGTTTTAATAAACTTTAATAAAAACAAGTTGAAGGACTGACTGACTAATTCTTCATATTAAGAATGATGTAAAAAAGAGCATGTTTAATTGATATTCAAATTTAACTACATTATTTATAGAACAGTTGATTTGTATTTTATGCCAATTTGAAGTTATTTTACAGCCATTTACAGCAATGATTTACTCAATGAAAAAAAAAACTAATCCACACGGGAGTTTTGCAGTTTGAAATTTAACAGGTCATTAAAAAAATGTGGTCTGAAAGCAGCTTAAATGCTCTCCTGGTTCCTTTCTTTATGATCATTAGGCGTTAGTTCTTACATTAATTTAATTCTGGTTAACTTCTTTAAACCTGCTGCTAGCATTTTTCATTTTAAAATAATTGCTTATTGAACAATTTTTCAAGAAAAAAAGTTGTTAGTAATTTATATTTAAAACTGATGAAACTGTAACAAAGTTTTTACAATAAATAATTTTTAATTAAAATTTATTCACCTCTAATCGGTATGGTAGGTCCATAGTAATGGCTTCAAAGTGTTTGTGATTACATGCGGAAAGTGCAATTTGATCAACGTCAAAATGCAATTAAAATACAAAATAATTTAATAATAATAAACATGCCACATATAAAGTATATAAGATTTGATGGATAGTTACAAGTATTTTTAGTAAAAAAACAAAGAAAATCATATACATACATACATATCGCTGGTCTCATGTAGAAAGGCCCTAACTTGCATAATCGTGATTTTACAGGAGGAGGTAAAAACATAATAGAAACTGTATTTATCACAATGTAATATTTGAAATGAAAATGCTTGTAAAACAGGTATTCGTGATACTATTGCATTGAAATTTTGTGACGAGAGGTGTCTCTGTAAAATGTATTGGAATCTTAAAAAAACTTAATTTCGTAAAAATTCGAGTTAGGGCTTTTCTACATGAAGCCAGCGATATGTAGATACATGTATGTATTACAATTAATATTCAACATGATCACTTTCTTACATATCCATATAACATACATACTCGTGTTTGTAGTCATATGTTATCCTAGTCGATTTCATGCATTTTTTTTAACTTTATGTGTTTTTTTTTTTTTTTTTTTTTGAAAAACTTTGCTATAGCTTTTAAAAAATCACCCTTTAGAACATTTGAACCAACTACATACATATATCCCTGTTGCAAAAATATCTTTTGCCTTGGTTTATGAAAGCAACAGACAGAATTCTGTCCTACTCTAAAAATCGTTTTTAAATGGCGCCATAGGTGCCACACTATTGCACAAAAATATATGCAAAATCAGATGCTTTTAATATTTTGTTATCTTTTTCTCAGCTTCAAAAAATCAACCCTGATCGAATAGAAAAAAATTATTTTATGAATTGTATCAAAATATTATAAAATCGTACAGATCTGTTAAAAATTTCTGTCACACACATACACTTTTAATCAACATTATAATACTTTTTGAGCACACATGCAATTTTTGACAGATGGTGCGACTGAGTATGATAGTCAATCCTGGCCCTTAACATAAATGGTATTCTATTTACAATTGCACGCGAAGGTCTCTTGCCATAAATTCTACGAAATATTTATGGCAGCATGTTATCTGTAAATGCAAAATGTTTCTGGCAACATTGTTTTCCAATAAACAAATAATCACTTAATTTCAATGAAATTATTACCAATAGCAAAAAATGTTGCATACTTAAGGGCAAAAAATCATAAAGACTCTACAAGCTTCTTGTAAAATTTTACCATTCAAATACATTGCCAATTCATTTCTCCTTTAATAGTTATCAGCGCCATAATAAAGTTTATTCTAATAAAATTACAGTCAGTTCCACAAAATCAAGGAAATATTTTTTTTTACCCAAAACTAATTGGGACGTTTGTTTTGAAAATTTTTCTATTTACTTTTTGTTCATATGGGTGTTGTAAAGTAAAACTATTCGCACGTTTTAACATTTGTGCAATATAACCGGACGAGTGTAACAAATGCATGATTGTTATTTAACTTTTTATGATCAAGCATGATGAGCAACTTTGATAAAATTTTTTCTTTACTTAACACTTTTTCCGATTCAGGCTTCTTATGCAATATTGACAAAGGAATAAAATTAAAGTGTTTTGAAGTGTTATTTAAATCATTGTCTGATATTTGTAAAAACTCCCAACTTTCTTTTTACTTGCACTTGATAATATTTGTTAAGAAATTTTCTTTAAAAAAAATCGGGAAATTACTAGAACAAAAACCCTGTTTTAAACATGTTAATGGCTTTTAGTTATTTAAACTTATTAACGAAAAGTGCATGCATGAGTCTCTGCATATACTTTGTTAATATTTGTATGTGCGGTATAAGTTTTATTAGTTTTGCCACACAAAAACTCAATTAATATGTATATTGCTTTTTGCATTTGTTTATATGTATGTACATATAAGACCGGGTTTTTGCCAAGTCAACTTTTGTTGCTGCTTGCTGTTAGTGTTACTAACGATGTTGCTTGTATTGTTGCCATTGCTGCTAATATTGTTGTGCAGTTTTTTTTATGACAGCCGTACAAATAACATTATTATTGCCACACATGCATACCATGTACTGGTTTAGACAAGTACGAGGGCCACACGAAAATTTATTTAAAATAAAATAATATAATTTTTAAAATTTTTAAAATTAACTACGGTTGCAAACCAGTTTAAGAAAAAAGAAAATTATTATTAAAAAAAAGAATTAACATTTTTGTTGCAACACTGGCCACTAGACCAATAGACCAATAACGTTAGAACCCAGACATGTTGTCCCCAACTTGACGGTCAGACTACAAAGGTTCCTATATTCCCTGAAAACTCAGCTGACTGGTGACACCTTGTTTCCTAGAAGCAATATCATCAAGGGTGACTTCAAAACAAACATGTGGAATGTAGGAGGATTGGATGATGATTAAGACCAGCAGGCTTAGAAAATTGTCACAATGTTAAATGGCTCACGTTAAGGGACGTATTTGCCAAGAGCATTGCTGCTGTTAATACGCAAGCCTTGAATTCGACGCGATTAACAGTTTTAAATGGATATAAAACATGGGGGCCTGTACTGATTTACTCTTATTTTAAAGAAACTATTAAATTTTTTGTTTAGATACAAGTAGTTAAACAAGTTGCTGCAACCAGGTTTATAAACTTAAAATGTTCTTTTGTTGTTTATAACAACAAGCTGTATCATTTATAAACAAATCCGGGTTAAATCCCTGATTATAATTAAAATATAATTAAAACTGTTTTCATCGACTTCGAGGCAAAAAAAAAAAAAAAAAATTCAATAAAAAAAAAATTAACATTAATTAAACAATATTATCAATTTTAAACGATAGATATAAATGATAACCAAGACATTGTAAATATTAAACTATCTTGCCATTTTTAAAACTAAGTAAAATAAACTTTTCGGTTGGCCTCCATAACAGTAAAGAAAGAAACTTAGTTGTATGAAAGTATTTCTTTTATTTGTAAAACCTAATAATAGTATGTAAAAATGTGTATTCTTGTACTGGTTGTTATTGTTGGCTTGATTGTTAGCTGGAACCAAGCAGTCTGTGTTGCTTTAGACGTATCTAAATTTTAAAATTCAAGGTATAAACATTCCGCATTTCATGTACTCCTCTACATCTACATACATATGTATGTGCCTACATACGTACATACTTATGTATACATGTGTTTAGATGCATATAAATAAATAAATATTAGCTGATATATGTATTAGAGAGTACAGTAACACCTGATTTTAATATGATCAATAAAAATATAAAAGAACAACAGAAGAAAATAATAATGAATTTTAAATATTTATATACATATGAATTTATGTGTGTATGTATGTTAATGGATATTTATTGGATACAATGTATTAAAATGCAAATATTAAAAAATACATTGAATTATAACAATTAAAATTGACGAGTTTGGCATCAATATAATACGTAGATAAACTGCTTTAAAAAATTGTTTTTTTTAGGCCATTCTCTTTTATTTTAACTGCATTATCAATTTCAGGAAATCGCATTAATATCATATACTACGTTTATACGTCTTACGTCTTCTTCGCAAATAAAAATATTGTGAATAGAAAATTTTGCCGCATAAACGATGAATTAATTTTTTATTTGCGAATAGCTTACTCACAAAAACAATTCCTGATTAACGACACTATTTGTAAATAAGGTATTAAATGCTGCCACTTTTTTTCTGTTTAAGTGGTTTTGCCTATTAAGCCTGGTACTCTGTTCAAATTTGTGAAAATTGTTGAGCAACATCGATTATTTCATGTGGAAAATTTGACATTTAAAATGTGGTGTCTATCCTGCGATTTAGAAGAATTTAACGTGTTATTATCTTCGCGTATTCTACATTGTTTTGGAAATGTTAGCAAAATACATTTGATCAGCTGTTGTTTGAAAAATTCTGCACGAAATAATGTCTCTTTGCTTTATTTCACAGCTTTGATAAAATGTTGCCGGAAACATTTCATATGTTTTTGTACGTAAAAACAGAGTACTACTTCTGCAACATTTTTTCGTAACTTTTTCATAAAAATTTTTTATGTATGTAGTTTGACAGCATTATGCATGAAAAACTGAACTGAGTACCAGGCTTTACGCATTATACAAATTTTAAAAAGTTACATCTTGAGGAAAAAAAATAATGGTTTAAAAACAAAAAAATTGTTAATTAATATAATAATTTTTGAATATAAAAAATTGAGCGAAAAGTATTTTGGCGGGCATAAATATAAAATGCTCAAATGTTTTCTGTCGACATTTTACCACTTAAATATAAAATTGCTATCCGGTACCACTAAAATGTCGAAACTATTCTTGCCGTATAATCAGTGAGTTAAATTTTCAGAAATAATTTTTATTTCCAAATAGGATACGTATAAACGTAGTAACAGAGATGGAACTGTGACGATCAAAACAAAACTTCATGCTTGATTAGGCATGATCCCCGTTTTAAATTAATTAAAAAATAAAAAATTGCCAAAATCAAATTTCCACCTTGCGAAAATGTTAGCAATAACTGTATCATTAAGAAGAGATAACACCGTGATAAACTACAATTAAGATTCTCTTAAGAGAACATAAGAAACAGCTGTTTTACTTAACACATAAAAAAAAAAATACAACGGGGTCAATTTTTATGTCTTGCATCGGCTTCGTAAAATTTTGTAAGGTCGTCTGTTGTGTATGTCAACAAAACGCTCAGCTGTTTTTATAAGCTTTCTGCAGGAGATTTGCAACAAAGGGTAAGTTCTGTTATGGGTTTTTATTTCGTATGAGCTAACGATTTGAAGACACCATGTTCAATTTCATAACATAAATAAACTATTTTTATACTCTCGACTATAAAGAGTGGTAAAAGGTTATATTTAAGTTTGCCATTCCATTCGTAGTTTCTACAATATTCATTTCCGATCCAATAAAGTATATATTTTTTGAGTCCTTATGCATAGCGAAGTCGATTGAGCGATCTTCGTCTGTTTGTCCGCGTTTGGGTTGAACTCAAATTTGCTAAGACACTAGATGAGCTAGAGAAAATTGAAATACAGCAATCGATCGACATAGTTTCGAAAACAAAGCTACTGAAAATTAGCAGCATCGGCATCAAGGCAGCGGACAAAACACCACGCCTGCCTCTAATTTTTCCAAATCATTTGAAACAATGTTACTTCATAAAATAAAAATAAAAAACAAATATATGGAACGATAAAGAATTAAATAATTAGAAAAAAACATAAAGTGAAAAAAATTGTTACAGTCAAGCGTGATATTGCGCCATTCACGCTAATTACAGACATCTCTTATATTTAATAAAAAGCCTTTAAAAGAATTGCGAACTTTAAACTTTGCTCGTTTTTATTAAAAATAATTTTTTAATGGTCACTTGTAAACACAATAAATTAAAATAAAATAATTATAATCATACCTTTTAATTCATTTAATTATAAACAAAGATTGTATATAAGAAATTAATTATAAAGAAAAACAATTGCACGTTTTTTCACAGAAACAAATCAAGAGAACTAAAAATAAAAGTGGGCGTGTATTTATAAACACACAAAGTCCAATCACAACACGCGATTATATTTGAACTCGTTCGATTGAAAATAAAATTAGAACTAAATTAGCATATTTAAATATTTTATAATCTTAGTAGAAAGGAGAGCAACAAATAAAATAATTTCTTTTTTTTTCAGTTTTAATCTATCGAGTGGTTTGGTCTTAGTATCTCTTAATAAAAAAGATTTTTTTATTGTGATTTTTGTTGTTTAAATGTGGCTGTTAGTGGGAATGAGTAATGATGATTAATGATAAATATTATGACACAGCAGCTGTCAAAACCACATATTGAATATTTTGTATTTTAACTCTTTTGGTCCATAACCATTTTAAAGTTAAGGACACCATACAGGTTGTCTATTATAATTAACACTTTTTCATTTCTATTTGGTCCGTTAAACTATACAAATAAACTACATAAACAGATTGTCAAACAAAAATAATTCGAACGAACGTAGAATTATCATTTGTTAAGTGACACAACCGTCACACAGTAAAGGTTCTTGAATAACCAAGGCCGCAACTTCGGTCTTGATCCTAACAAAGGATTCCCATACTTTCCAACACTGTCTAGTCGTTTGGTTATTCCACAGGTTTTCGTGACCCTCTTCTAAACAACTCATTATTTTCATGTGGACGTGGATGTGTATGAATGCTGACGGTCATCGCTGCCCTAAAAATATATCAATTTTCTTTCAAGTCAATTAAATGACATTTATCGTAACTTGGAAAATGGATTAGCTTCGTAAATATCAAGACAGGTTTGCCTTTGTTAGGAAAGTTCCTCACCACTCATCCCTTTTTGTTAATCTACTTAATAATTTAAAGATTTATTCTCATTTAATTTTAAAACAAATAATTGTACTCAATGATTTTTATTGTGAGGTCCCTCTACACACAATATGAACGGTTTGATCAAGCCTCTTCAAGACTAAAGTGTCTTACGTTAAATTTAATGTGGTTTAAAAAACTGCTTGTGTGATTAGGTGTGATTGTTTAATTTTTTCCTTAAAAATACTTTGGTTTTTACATTTTTAACAAAGAAAAGTGTGTATTTTTTTTTAAATTACAGCTGCTAAAACACTGTAACAATTCTTTTTTACATTCAAACACAAGTCAACTAAAACCTGAAATTTGTGTTGTCGTAAAAACTAAATCCCTTTCGTATAGTTGTGTTTTTATCACAATCTTAAACTGTTTTTCCTAAACTTAAATTCTTTTTGCTAATATTGACCGTTATTTTCAAAGAAATTTTGTAACTGATAACAAAATCAAAGCCACAATCCCAACAGTATTTCAAACTGTTTTTTGGTTTTTTCTCGCCAGAGAATTTTCTACGAATTATATCTGTGAGTTGGTAGCTGCTTCTCTGTTTAAGTTAAAATAAATATTTATCACTGTCATTTATTTATATTTATTTTTCAAGTAAATATTATTTAAATCGTGTTCAGCAAATACATATAAGACATGCTAGACTTTATGTCGTCGTTCGTTGTCTATATTTTTTTTAGACGACAGCAACAACTACTGCTGCTACATCACATACAAAACATTAGGTGTGTTCACCTATTTTTGTGTTAAATTTAATGATTTAATATAAATGGTATTTAAAATGAGTTGGGTTTTGATTTTTATTTTTTTAGTTTTTATTTATCTTATAATTTAAAAAAATATATAATTTAACATAAAATCAAAATTTGTTTAATAATTTCTTTTGCTAGCTTCTCACGAATTTTATCCATAATTTTTAGAAAAACTAGTAACAATTTAAATATTAAGCTTTCTAAGCCAAACGATAACTTTATAGAAAACTTTGTTTAGAAAATTTTTTTTTTTTAGAAATTTTGTTAAAGCTTCTTTCTCGTTTTTATTTACATGTTTTCGTAATCTGTTGCTCAGACGGTGTAAAACAGGGTCAATTATTCGTGACTTTTTTCATAGTTAATGATTAAGCCCCTTTCACTCTATAATATTGAGTATTAAGATTTTCATTGGATTTTGTAAGAAGGAAATCAAATGAGAATTGTTTTGGTTGTAAAGAAATCTAACGTAACATTACATTTTGTTTTCACACTTCAAATAAAATGAAAACTACCAAGCTGGTACGAAGTTTAAGCAACCGCTACTGAAAAATATTATGTATGGTGCGGAAGTGCCGCCTCAGGACAATTTTTGGCCGTTTAGCTTCTTAGTAAATTAAAATAAAGGTAGTTATAAAAAATTGCAGCTATTTCTACTTTGTTGTAAACAAAATCCATATGTAAGCGACAAGTATAAGGGAAATTTTAAGCAGTTGCAAGAGAAAGAAAAAATGGCGTAGACGACAGCACGCTATCGTCTGCAATGCAGACGGCACGTTTCTTTGCTCAACAGCTGCTTTTGTTTTTTTCTTCATTTGCTTTTGAAAAAAAAACAACCCTGATAAAATGAAAAGCGTTGGCGTTCAGAAAAATTTCTAAAAATGGTTCGGTGTTATTATATGTCAAATTTCTTTCCGTATTCTTTCATACTTTCATAACGTATTGCTTTCACACCATCACACTTTCTCATAGGATTTAAGTTTTTGACAAGTCTTAATACTCAGTATTATGATGTGAAAGGGGCTTTAACATTACCCTACTCTGTAAAAAATAGGGTGACTAAATTATTTTCATGCGAAAAATTTCTGCATTTTAGTTACAAAAAAACTGTCAGAGAAATATTTGTCGTTGCTTTCAAAATATTATTTAATCATCATATTGAAAAAAAGATTTGATTAATAACTTTTGCTTTTGCCGGGAAATTCCACATTTCTTAAACAGATTTCTTGTTAAAAGCACGTTTTTAATTTCATAATGTCTTTTAACAATTTAAAAAAAATGTTTGTAGGGTTATATTGCAACTACTAATGTGAGTTATACTATACAACTTCAATTTTCTAGGAATGTGTGACTTGTTGCTATATATAAGCCCAACTATTTAATTTGTTGCCATTGTTGATTTTTATTTATTTTCTTTATATTTACCAGAAGTCAAAGTTGTTTTCTTAATTTTCTACATAGACTTTCTATTTCTACTTTTATGCTCTATGGAACTTGAACACATATGCTGCTGCTTCTTAAAAGTTTCTTTAAAAAAATCTTGCAAAAAAAAAACTTAATTGCCCTCAGATCACGTGAATGCCTAATCAGGTGTGTGTAAAACTAATTAAAAGCGAAATAAACAAAACAAGCGGCTTGTCAAACCAGAAAAAAGTTTTTTGTGTTGGCAACAAAATGTAAATGTTGAGTCAAGGAATTTAGCGCTGTCGTTAATAGAAGTAAAAAAATAAGTTTACCGAATCAGAATGCTGCCAACTAAAGGCAATGAATGTATCTAACTTGTGAGCACTTCCAGTATAGGATTGCAGATAACGTAAGATGCTTATCATATTGCCTTACGTCCTACTTATACCAAATGTTACTGGAGACTGGGAGCAGGCTCAACTCGCTCAGTAATAACCACGATTTTTGTTGGATGGGTGGAATAAAAAAGATTAGTCATTAGAAATCAGACCTTAGACAACAGCCTACTTTGAGTATTAGGACCAGTAATCATCCACACAAATTGCCTTATTTTCTGATATACCGTGGACTGACTTAAACCAAATGAACGGAATAATTAAGTTTCCTAAAGAAGGTAATTTAGTGGTAAAATGTGATAAAAAATAACAAACAGTCTGAAAGAATAAACTGAAACAAGATGGACAAGGAAACTTTGAAATTTAATTTGCTGATAAGTTTTTAGCGAGGTGGCAACTCTAAAAACTACAGGATTGGGAAAAGCTAAAGGGGTAAAAATAACAGAAACCGTAGTAAGAAAAGACATGTGGAAGAAAACCATTTCTACCAAAAAAGAGGTGATCCAACAGAAGCATAATTTAATCTGACTTTCAGTCATAAGCTGGATAAGAGTGTTGCAATTCTTGCACTGCAAAGCTTCATAAAAACGCGAAACGGACTTGTTTCCCAGCTTGAATGGTTCAAAAAATGTTAAAAAAATATAATAAGTTAAGTAAATTATAACTTGGCAGGTGACAGCATAACATATGATCAATTTCAAATATCTTCTGGCTAAAAACTTAAAAGAAATAATGGAACCTAATGTTGTTAGCTGTGTATTTTACTGCACAAGACGACAGTGCGTGCTTTTAATGAATTGAACTAGAATCGTCTAAGTTCGGGTTTTGTTGAAACAAAAAATTTTTGACTTCTCTGTGCAAATTATACGAGCATAATTTTGTCCGGATTTACACTATGCAATTTTTTGAGGCAATTTTTTCTCAATTCTCTTTTTAATTTGCAGTGATATGCATTATTAAAAAAAAACATAACCACCAGTAACATCCCCTTAAAATTTATGCAATGCCATATTGCTAATCCTCTCTTGCTTAATCAAAAAAAATGTTAATGCTTGTTTCATGAAAAATTGCATAGTGTAATTGCAGTATTTCTTTTAAATTTATTTGCACTAGAATGGCTGGACTTCCAGATACTGCTACTTAATTAGCGTTTTTATTTTTATCTAATAGAAATTTTTAAAGCAAAACTATTGTGATACTTCCACAGAAAAAATAACAATTTTTGTTTGAAGAAGTCATGATTGATCGTGTTTAGGGAAATTAAAACAAACATAAGTTCAAGATTTAATAACATTATCAGACGAAATTACATGACTAAGAGTACGTTTTTTATTTACCGAACTCCCCTAAGCAGGATGGTACAAACACAGTTAGTACAGCCTAAACAAATACGTAATAAGAGAATATTAGCATAAATAAATAAAATTTCGATTGTACGAAACGATATGAGGGAATATTTAACATTTAAGTAACGTAACGATCATCTTGTCAAAAAGAGACAAAGAATGTTAGTCAAATAAATATGTATGTTTTGAAAGTTGCGTGGTTTTATTTCATGCGTTTTTAAACTTGATGGTTAAATAACTGGCAATTTAGGATTTTTATTTATTATATATCATACACATACATGTACATGTACATATGTATGTACGTTCATGTGTATATGTTTTTGAATATTTCTTATATGTGCATAAAATTTATTGTAATAAATAAAAAACGTTGCAGGAATTTTTAATGAATTTATTAAACAGATCAAGTTGAGCTTTAACTAGAAAAAATATTTTTTTTATTTTGGAAACATAAGATTTTTTACCGCCAAAGCTTAAATTGTCTAGTTGTTTGGCATTTTATTTTATATTTTTTATAAAAGTTGGGTGTGTTTTAAGTTTAAGTATGGCGTTGTTATAAAATATTTGCTCATACATGTACATTTTTATTATTTTTAAGCCAGTTGCCAATGTGTGTTTTTATTTCTTAGTTGCTATTGCTAAAGTAAAAAAAAAAAAATGTTTTTTATTTTTAAACTGTTTTGTGCATAAAGTTGTTTAATGCCTGCATTTCTATATAATTTTTTATAACAAAAGCTACAATACACATGCAAGCACATAAATAGTTACAATAAGTAGTTTATATTCATACGTAATACAATTTATTTCAAACAAACGGCAAGGTGAACTCAAAACTTGATTGATAAGATTTGTGCATAAATAGTTTTGACTTGATTTTAACTAATTTTGTCACTTAAACTACTTCATGGTGGTAAAAACTAATAAGAAAAATTATAAAAGAAAATCTGGCCAAGAAAAATATATGATGTAGTTATTTATTTAAAAATTAAAAATCGCCAAAATGGCATCACCGTTTTGAAAAAAAATGTTAACTGATTACATAATTTATTCGAGTTTTTATACAATCAAACTAAGTAACTTACTTAAAGTTAATAAATCTCAGAATTATTATAAATTTGTATTCCATTTATCTTGACGATTGTTTTGGAAATAAATATGAGAGATTTTTCCGCTGGGTTCTTAAATTAAAATACTTCAAAAATTATTTTCCTTGCTGTCACAAAGAAGTTTTTTGTTCAAAGCTTTTATAAATAGGCGTAAACAGCTTAAACCTGCAATTTTTATTGATAGGCGATTTAAAACGTCTATATTTTTTTAAACATTTTTAGGTTCCTCTCTTTTCCGATGGTGTCAACTCACTCATACAATTCTTCTTTACCATCCTTTCTCTTCCACAGTTCACTACTCCAATGCTTGATAGACTTTTCGGTTTTTTTTCAAATTTGCAGATTTGTAAGAAAATTTTGTTTAATTATAACTCAAGCGGTTGCGTTGCGGAAATCTAAGTTGTTATTTTATTGAGTGAGCCTTTTTTATAAAATTTATAAAAAAATGGCAGGGATAAGTCAGCATAAAAATAAATTTAAAATTTTATTTATAATTTTTTCGTGCGCTTTTGTTTTTGGAAAGCCTGCAAAATGCTACCGAATACATATAATTCTTCAATACACAATCTTTTATAGATGTACGAACTTAAGAGGCAATTGTTAAATGCAGCATTGATCTTGGTGAAGGCCTTTTGATAAATTTAAAATTATTTCTTAATGTTTTTCTTAATGCCAAGCATTTGACGTAGCAAAAGTTCAAATACATGTTTATTTACAGTAGACCCAAACAAATTAGAGAGGTGCTGACATTTTTATTCTTACAGCATGTTCCATTATGCACACATTAGCCAATTGCTTTCATAAGCGATTTCCATTGAAAATCTCAGTCATTCATAAATATTTGACGAATTAAAAAAAACTTCAATTTACAGTGATGGACTTAAGTATAGGCACAAGGTGCAAAATGAAGCAAACAGTAATTTTTTTGATATTGATTATCATCAAATGTTTATTTTTAGAACGTAAAATGGTTCTTACAAAGCTTCATATAAGAAGTATTCAAAAAATTTGAACAGATTTCATTCGCCGATAGAATAATAACAAAAAAAATATAAAAATATCGAGTTTTTATGGGACAAATGTATAGGCACATTCATTGTTAACGGAAATAAAAGACGATTATAAATTCGCCAATCTGGCAATACTGTATTTTTTGACAGAATGGAATGTTCCGTTATTATTTTCAATTTGTTTCAGTTGGTGAAAAGTAAGAAAAATTTGTTAAAAATAATAATTTCTTTGTCGTTTTCTAAAAAATGTGTCCTAAATTAAGTGAAACTACAGAATCACAGCGAAAAATAATTCTCCATCTGCATAACCAAGGCAAATCTTTTGCTGAGATTGGCAAATTATGGATCGAAGCCGTTTTACTATTCGGGCAATAATTAATCGTTTTAAAGGTAAAACTAACTTTGAAAGTGCTAAACGCTGTGGTCATCCCAGAAAATTAACTGAGAGAGAACGTGCCCAAATAATACGGAAAGATAAAATTGATCCGAAATCAACATCTACACAGCTGGCAGCGGATGTCAAGGAAAATTTCGGTAAGGACGTGCACTCTAAAACTGTTCAGAGATTACTACATGAAGCCGGTTATAAATCAGGTGTTGCTAGACGAAAACTATTAATATCTGCAGTTAATAAAAAAAGACGTATGGATTATGCAAAAAAATTTGAAAATCAGCCATGCAGTTTCTGGGAACAGGTTCTCTTCTCAGACGAAAGCAAATTTAATATTTTTAAGCCTGATGGACATTCACGAGTATGGCGAAAACGTAATACTGCATATGACGAAAAAAATCTTACACCAACAGTAAAGTATGGTGGAGGAGGAGTTATGTTCTGGGGCTGTATGTCTGCAGCGGGTGTCGGAGAACTAGTCTTCATTAATGAAATAATGAACAAGACTGTTTACTTAAATATTTTGAAGGAAAATGTTAAGAAAAGCGCCATTAAATTGGGTTTGTCAGAGTCATTTACATTTCAGCATGACAATGACCCAAACATTCTGCTCACGACGTCAAGATGTGGCTTGCTTATAACACCGCACATGTATTGCCACATCCTCCGCAGTCCCCAGACCTAAATCCCATTGAGCATTTGTGGGAGGAGCTAGACCGAAGAATTCGGAAACGCAATATTTCAAACAAATGTGAGCTTAAAACAGCGTTAACCGAAGAATGCCTTAAAATTGATAAAAATTTTACAAAAAAATTAGTACTCTCTATGCCTAATAGACTAAAAGCCGTTATTAAGCAGAATGGACTGCCAACAAAATAGTAATTTGAGTTTCTGACAAGTTTTGATTCCGTTAACAAAGAATGTGCCTATACTTTTGTCCCACAGAAAATCAAGTTTTTTAAACCTTTTCGTTATTTTTCTACCACCGAATAAAATCTGTTCGACTTTTTTTTGGTTATTTTTAATATGAATTACTGTTATAATTATTATATGTTCTTTAAATAAATATTTGATACTTACAAATGTGAAAAAAACATATTTTGTTTCGTTTTGCAGCTTGTGCCTATACTTAAGTCCTTCACTGTATATATTTTGAAACAAATAAAAAAAACAATTTCAAAATAAAAATTTGATTTTGATTCTTTAGAGCTTTTTGTTATTTTCTTAAAGCAATTTTACAATTACTGACATCTTTCTATAATTTCATATGGACCAGATGTTTTGCTAAATTTACAATAATTTAGTTACTCATTCACTGAAAAAAAAACGGAAAAAAGAAATAACAATGATAAATATCTCTGTTTGTCTATATAAATACAGATGTAAGAATGTACATAAATTGATCCGCAAATTTGACCTTGAAATACAGCTAAGATGCAACACTGCCAATTTTTCGTTTTTGTATTCAATCAATAACGAGAAGTAAAATTACAGCAGCAAATATAACCAAGAAATTTATTTAATAAAAAACAAAACAAAACACAACAAACGCAGTTCTCAATTGATATCGATTAAAATAAAAATAAAAATAAAAAAATCTTTTTAAGATTTTTGTTTAATTGATTGAAATGAGAAAAAAACAACAAGAAAAATTGCAGAATACAATTTGTTAAGCAGCATTACCGTCATCAAGAGTACAAACTTAACAGTGTATGTATGTGTGCATGTGGAGGTAATAGCAGAAATAATAAATAAACCTGGTTAATTACATGTTCATATATATGTTTGCATGTATGTTTATATGTGTGTATGCATGTGCTTGCACATGTTTGAATTGAATTAAGCATCAATTAATACAGTGATGCCAACTATTTAAAATGTTAGCAGGCAACAAATTAAAAAATTTCAAGATAAATATAATGCTTGTTGAAAATAGGCTTTTTTTAAATAATGGGTAGCAGTTTATTTAAGAAATCACTGAGTTGGCATTACTTTTTATTGGAATCACATATGTTGTATGCAATTTTTTAAAGATAAAATTATGATTCTTCTTTTGATGTTAATTATGACGTTTGCCTTTTTTTAATCGTTTCTCTTTTTTTCGTTTAAGAGGCTTTTAAACGAATAAGAATGAAATTGATTGTTTTGGCGATAATAATGCTTGGCAGACATTCACTTTGTTTCTTTTCTCTTATGTGTTTTTTTTTGTTTTTTTTTTTTTTTTTTGTTTGAAAATCAATTAAATGTATTTCATTTTAAGTTCATCAGCCTTTTAGTTCTTAATCAGATTCTGCTAATTGAATTATTTTATAGGGTCAGACATTTAAAACCTGTAGCATCCAAATACATTCTGGCATTCAAAAACGTATTTAGAAAACAGGCGTTCAAATGAGTTTAAGGAAATAAATATCGCTAGAACGTGGGGTAAAAAATAAAGCTGAGATAATTATTTTGTTGGGAAATAAATTCCAAAATAAATACTCTTATACCAGGATTATTTAACAACCTTTTTAAAATTGGATTAACTACAACAAAGTAAAGTCAGTGATTATGAAGCGTTTCAAAATGCATACCTTTTAGCCATTTTAAAACAAATTTTATTTAAAACTCAACTATAAAATGATTAATTATTAGCGGTATATTCACATTCACGTTTTTTACATTTTATATAAGAAAGTTTTATAAACCGTATCGAAACAATTTTGTTAACTTTTCTGCATTTTCCGCGCAATATCAAACATAACAGTCATTCCATTAAAAGTTGAACAAAAAACATTAAATATATTTTTTTGTGGGTTCGATTTTTTAAGCATCAAGCGTAGCGACTTTTAGAGCGTCAAAGTGTTACTGTTCATTAATGTAAACTTATTCTCTCTCCCTTATTCATCAGAATGGATTAAATAAAATATAGAATCGCTTGATTATCTTATCGTTATTGGCGCCAAGAGCAAGGAAATATTTTAACCAGCTGCCTTTACTACCTAACCCGCTATCAAAATCGGATTAGTTAATTTTAAAGCGTTGAGCCCGTACTTTTTCTCGTTCGCTTTATACATTTTCTATGATCAGGAGAATTTTTAATTTAAATTTTAACGTTACATTGGTAGTTTTATATGAAAGATGATAACAAAAAGAAAGTAAGAAAAATCAGTGATGCCAAATGAGTTTTTTATTTTCGTTCAAGATTTAACTGCTTTTGGTTTTCCCTGATGGAATTTGTTTTTGAACATTTGAAATGAATAAGAAAAACGCATAAGGTCTTATGAATGGTTTTCTGAAATTTTTCGAAAAGTAAAGAAAGAATTTCCAATCTGAAATTTGTTGTTAATTCATCTGAATGTTGCTTTTTTATGTTTGTGCCTACAGAACTCAGTCATTTCTGATCCGGTTATGAAATATTTTCTTTATTTAAAAGAGTTTTCTTACAGATTGGTCCCATTTTAAAATCGGTTCATAGTTTTAAAAAAATAAAGGGTGACCCCACACAACATACATGATTTTTACGTGTATTATGAACCTTAAAGTACGCCACTTCAAAACTAAAAAAACTGCGTATCATCATAGCAACCAATAGCACACAATAATAAAAAATAAATCTAAAAATTAAAGGGTATCCCCACAGGTGACGTCAATTGACTTATATTAGCCTATCTTTTGAACCGTTATACACAAACGCTTTAAAATTGGACAAAGTACCGACTAAGAAATAATAAGAAACTAAAGGGTGTTACAATATAAATGGCCAAACTGTAAGCGGCCATACTTTTTAACCGTTATAGACAGATAGCTCTATGTTATTGAGTCGGTTTTTTGCAAAAATTGGCGGTTTTTGTACACAGAAAAAAAACACGCCTTCAGCATCTTTCAAAGAGCTGAAGGCCATACCAAAAAAGCGCTCATGAGAAGTGTTTAAGTGATTGAAAAAAGTGCTGTAGGTATCTTAGCAGATGACTACTTAAAATAAATACTGACAACTATATAAATATTATTCGAAATGAATAAAGAGCCACTCTCACACAAAAAAAAAAGTTTATGAGGCCTTTTTTATTTGTTTGGCAGTAAATTAATTTAATAGACTTCTAACAGTAATTCTATATTAAGAAATTTTCACTTAATTTTTATTTCTTTCGCTGTTGTACATATTCAATAGTAAAAAACACATTTTGTTTTTATTATCTGTTAATGGCAGAGTAAGTAGCTTTAATAATGATTTTGTAATAACTAAATGACATAACATTTTATTATTATTAATGGATTCATATAAAAAATTATTTGCTCATAAAAAAAAATACATTTTAATAAATCAGATAAAATTATGAAATCCCAGGGTGCTAAAAGTTTATTGCAAAATTAATTAAGAGTCACATAAAAAAGGGGGCCTGTCATGTCACTTAAACAGCTGGTTGTCTTAATTATTATATAAAATTAAAATAAAACAAAAAAAATTTTTAACGGTTGGGAACGGAAATAAAACTTTTTTTTATTTATACTTGATTATGAGACAATTAAGAAAAAACAATGATATTTTATTGTAGGAGTCTGCACTTGCATATTCTCGATTCACAAATTAACATAAACTATACATAATGATTTTAATATGTTTTTAATTGTTATTATTTTTTATTGCTATTGAACTTTGCTTAATCATGCCAGACGCGAATGTCTTGTTCCCTTTTTAATTATTTTTTTTTTTAATTTTAAGCATTTTTATTTAATTTTGTTAAAATAATCAAAAAGTGTTAAATAAATTGCATTTAGTATTTGATATTTCTAAATAGTTTCAATCGCTTTTATTTTACACTCATTTTTATGAAAAAAATGAAAAAAAGGAAAAGAAAATATTTGGGGTTAATGAAATCCATCTAATGAAAGAAAAAAAAAAGAAAATGCTTAAATTTTTTTTCCTTTAAATGTGTTGCAGATTCATAAGTAAAAAGAAGAGTAATTAAAAATTGAAAATCATAAATGATTTAAAAAATTTCGATTTTAATTTTATGGTTTATATCCGCTTTATTTTGAATTATTTTAATTGTATATTTTTATTTCAAGCTCTAATTTTCTCGAATATTTTTTTTTTTTTTTTGCAAAAAAATGGAGAAAATCGAAATAGAGGTTTTTAAAATCTACTCGCCTTAATTTTGCAAAAAATTAACCAGCCATGGAAAATTAAAAATTTCTAAAACCGATTTAAAAAAATAAATGGTACTTTTTTTCAGGACTAAAAGTACGTAATCAGTGTGTGAAAAGCGTTCGTTCAATCGGAAAGAAATTTAGTTCTCATTTTGGTCTTAGTTTAGCGTTTAGTGGTCCTAACTATATTTTTTTGTGCGGATTTTCTACTACAGGAATATTTTTCTATCAACTGAAACAAAATTTTTATTAGCTTTTGTCTTTAAACAGAAAATTTTATTTAATTACTGCAAAAGATTTTAAAAGTAAAAAGGTGAGTCATTAAATATCATCTAACAGTTCTACTAAATTATTTTATATAATTCCTTTCAAATTTTTAATTATAGCTTGTTGCCTCATACACATATTGAATGGTAGAAAATAATTTTATGTGTGAAGGGTTTTAAGAATTGTTAGTGTTCTCGTTAAATGTCGCCACACAATGGGGAATTAAGCACAAAAATGAAAATAATTTTTTAGTTTTAAAATGGGCAGGCGATTTTTTTGAAATTTAATCTGACTAAAGAAAATGTGTATTTGAGCTTAAAATTTGCTTTTAAGTGTAATGGCTTTTGAAAGTATCATTTTTATTTAATATTTTTTTTTTTTTTGGTAACGTTTTTGTTTGGATTTACCATAAAGTTAAGAAAGTAACAAAAATAAATTATTTTATATATGTAATTTAACACCAAAAATATTTTTATATTTTCGCTCAAACCTCCCAGTGTGCGCCACTTTACTATAAAAACTTGTATGTTGAGACTGAATTTTTTTTTTTAAAGTTAAGACAAAAGGGTATAATATTACAAAATCGTTTTTATAGTATTTTTGCTACTGTTTCACATTAAAAAAAAAACTAATTGAATTTTGAATAACTTAAACATGAACATAACAACTCAAATTATTGCATCAGAAAATAAACAGCAAAAAATTGCCAACAATTAAATTGCCATCAAATAATCCAAAACGAGAGAGGTAGAATTGATCGATAAAGTTGTTGCAAGTTAATTTTGGTTATAAAACTGATGCAATAATATTCAGGGTTAGAAAAGGTAAATCACTTGTATTTTTAAAGCCTTGACATTTTTGTCTCCTCAAATAAATATATTTCTAGGGACCAGATTAAAAGAAAATTAGTTTTACATTTTTGAAAGTTAGAAAATTATTAGTAGTCTTTTAAAAAAGCTGTCCAATAATAAATGAAAAAATTTAGACAATTTTTAATTTATACAAATAATATTAATTTTTATTTTTTTTTTCCTTTGCTAAAATCAGGATGCAGATCCCACCAATAAATCTTGTAAGCATTCAACTACACTTAAGATTTTTCTGGTTTCTTTTACGCAGTAATTTGTATATATTTTTTTTGTTTTACAGTTAATTTGTAGTAAACTTTATTAAAAATCTTGATTTGTTCCATACAAATTCCAATTTAAAAGAAATAATATTGACAATAAGCTGTAAAACAATTCAATTTATTTACAAACAAATTAAGACTTTTAATAAAATACACTGTTTCCTAGCGTTATTCACTGTTTTCAACAATTGTACACGTAAAATATCGTTAGAATAGTATGTCGAAAATTATTTAAACACTTTTTTTATGTTACTTTTTTTGTTATTTTTGATTAAATTATTTTAAAAAACGCTTAATCAAGAAGTAAAGATTTTATATTGAAAGCTTTTATTTACTTAAGACTGTATACACAACAAACTCTTCTAAAAGTAGCCAAAAAATAAACCGCCAAAAAGGAATGTTAATGTCATTGCCAAGTCTGGCAATCTGTGTACACCCGATTAAGGTTGCCAGAATATATAATCGACAATATCGATTTCGGTAATTCGCAACTGGAAAATTTTTTGTTGTTTTAATGTTAAGTAGATAAAAAATAATTGCAAAAAGCATAATTGCCTTTCCTTAAGTATAGGAACATAATACACAACGGTAACGATATTTTCTTACGAAATTATCATTGATTTAAATTTATTTTATTTTCTTGTCGGTTTTAATTATTCTCTTACATTTAGTCTCTCACTCTCTTTACAATATTGCCACATATTTCCAAATAATTTATATTTTATAAGCATTTGAATTTACAATAAAAGCAAAGGCAAATTATTTAAATAAAAATAAAACAAAATTTTATTAATAAAAATAACTAAACAAAAATGATATACGTTAATGAAAAAAAAAAATAATTTAAAAGGTAAAATATATGAATATAAATTTAAATTTTAATCATTAAAAAAATAACTAAAAAGTTAGAAAAATATAAGCTCATGTAAAATCTAAAATCCGTCGTCATTTATTCTACGTCCCTCTCTTTAACCTTTATGAAGGTTTTAAAAAAGTCCAATTGAGTCCTATGCAAGATTAACCAGCCTTACCCACCATCTTTACAATTGCTTCTAATGCCATGTACATGTAGAACGTACTTAATATTCTTTTTATTTCATCGATTTTTAAAATTAAATTATCTGATTCATTTCAAAGTAAAAAAATATTTAAGCAAAATATTTTTAAAAATAAACACAAAACTGAAATGAAATTAAATTAAATATTTATAATGCCTTCAGAAAATCGTCAATATTTTGTTCACTAACTCTCATTAACGACAAATCTCAACGTTACCATTGTGTTTTGTGTTCCTACACTAAGCGTAATTGTACGTTTTCTCTTAGCAATAGTTTCGCGGACTTGAGCAAAAGTTTTTCTCTTAGTACTTACTGGCAATTTTGGTGACTTAATTTTATCCGACAATAGCTCATCGCAATAATTCTTAAAATCTAACAGAAAAATCTCAAGCGTTAAGCATTTATTTTGTACGAATATGACCCAGCAAAATAAGCTTTTAAAATAATTAGAGTTCATATTTGCATTATTTAATTTTGTTGTGTATTTTTTACGGTGAGTTAATTTATGGCGCACCGGGAATAGCTAGGATTTATTATTATATAAAATCGTTCGATTTAATCACAAAAAAATTAAAAATCGTTTCGTCGCAGGTGCCACCCTATTATACAAAAAAAAAAAAAAAAAAAAATGCAAAAAACATTGATATGGTTTTAATATTTTGTTGTATTTTTTTTCTTCTCATCCTAAAAAATTCAACTCTGATTTCACAGAGAAAAACATTTTATGAATTATTTCCAAATATTAAAAAATCGTACAGATCTGTCCTAAAGTCTGTCACACATATACAAATTTGAACCACACTATTAGTTTTGCTAAACTCACATGCAATTTTTGACAGATCGTACAACTGAGTATACATATATTATTTTTTCGTTTATTTCTCTTTATTTCTTCATGTCATTTTCATTTACTGACGATTGATATCTTTATATTTTATTCTCTAAGAGCTGATATGTAAATTATTTAATTATTTTTACTTAATTTTTTAAATAAATATTTTTTCAATTAGTTAGTTAGAAAATATTTTTTTGTTGTTGGAAAGGGTGTTTGTTTAAACTGTCTGAACAAAACACAAGTTTAAAATAATGAAATGTATAAATTTTTCAATTGCTTTTGATTGAACTGATGTGATAATTTAGTTTTTTTTTTAAATTTTCTTTTAAAGGCAAGTTGGTGTATGAATGAGTCTATATTTGTAGTGTATTTTCTTAAGAACACTATTAATAATTACGTATGTATATAGATTATTTTTTAAATATTACGACAATCAACTGCAACGTTTAAGTTGAAAAAAAATTCAGACACTGAAAAAAGGGGCTGGTGCTTGTTGATTTGTTGCTGCTGCTATTATTTGTGTATTTTACTACTTAGACCAATGGCCAATATCTGCTACACATAGTATAATTGTTTATGCATTCATTTTACAAGTTTTGTTCTTGTTACAGTTGTTGTGTATTTGCCCATGAACTCGATTTGCTTGCAAACAAATTTTATGCATTTTGGTACATGTTCACTTGCACTGCAAATGTCTAGCATTTTAGAGTACAAATTAAGAGATCTCAAGATTTACACAAATACTCATGTATGTACATTGTTAAGTATAAAATAAAAGCATTATTTATTTCAAAGCCATTAGCAGTACTCATTCTATGTAACCGTTACTTTCGCTTATAATTCCTAAGTGACTAAACAGTAATTTTTTTAAATGACACTGCTCATGGTGAAGGGTAAAAGAATTTTTTTTTGGGAAATGCAGTAAGGTAAATGTATTTATTCTTTAAAATTTATTGTTTCAGCTTAATTTTAATACTTTAAAATAAAATTATTACAGGCCAATATTAACAAACTAAATATGGATTAATTGTCAAAAGAAAAAAACATCTATTCATTGCGTTTGCTGGTACTTTTCTCCCTAAACATATTTTACATTTTTTATTTGCGTTACCGAAGTGGTAAAGAACTGTTAGAAAATATGCTTGTCAAACAACTTCTGAGGTCGAATCTGGTTTAGTGCAAATCAACGCAATGCCGAGATGGCCTCTGCAGCACGAAACAATTCCTCATGAAACTCAGTTTTCTAAACTGAGTTGTTTATAGAGAATATCTTTGCAAATTTTCTTTCTTCATTCAAGAAAAAATATTTCTATTTTTAGATACATTTAAATATTAAAAATTGTTTTTTTTCAACGTAAGAAATAGAAAAATTTTAAATAATAAAATAAGGTAAAAGAAAAATGAAATAAATAAATAATAAAAAAATACTTACATTTACAAAATATAAATGTGTTGAGTTCATATATTTTAGAAGATCAAAAAAATTAAGTAAATTTGTAAGGAGATGTATATTTAAGTAAATAAAGTTGCGTTAATTAAGTACTTCTTTGTAAGATAAGTAAACTAGATGAAATTGAATCTTTAATCCAAACTGCCGCTTTTCTCAATTAATACTTTATTTCAGTTTTATTTTTGGACCTTTCAGTTATTGATGAATTTTAACACGTTTCTTTGCAATAAATTATTGTAAAACGAACGAAGCTTTTTAAAAATATTGTCACACATAAAAATAATTTCTAAACAATGCGTATGATTAAGCGTGTTATTAAAATATTTTTATTTTATCGTTATTATTTTTGATCATCATTATTCTACTTTATTTGATTTTTAACAACTTGCATTGAATTAATTTTTATTATTATTTTAATTTTAAATAGACACTGATCTAAAAATCACTATTTAAATCTATCAGTTGCTTTAAATAAAATGCGTATTTTGGAATTTTAGGCGTTTTCTTTGTATTTTGATAAATTAATTTTTTTTTATATAAATTTTAAAATTCTAATGCAATATTGGTTGATTTTTGTTTTATAAATTAAAGCTAAAATTAGAAAAACGTACAAATATAATTAAAATGTTTTATGTTTTATTTATAGAATTGTATTTAGAATTATTAACATAAACAAATTGTAGTCATTGGTTTAAGTGCACAAGTAGTAGTAGTTTTAATCACTTTTTTCTTAGCATTATTTGAAAACGTTTTGTGCGATTTTGATTTGTTGTTATTGTTGTTTTTTGCTTATTAATATTTAGTTGCCATTTTAATATTTTATTATTATTATTATTATTTTTATTATATCGGAAGCGTTTGCTAACTATATTTCCGCTTAAATTTTTATTATTACAAATTAAATTATAAATATTTATAACAAAATTCTAAATTAAAATTCTATTGGTTTAAATAACAAAAATTATCCAAAAATATTTTGTAGAAAAGTGCATTTATGTTTTTGGCATAAGCGTTTTTAGTTCAAAATCAATTATGACATCATCTTTTATTAATAGGAATCGAAAGAAAAAGATCCCTTTTCAAGAAATAAGAAAAAAAAGAGGAAGAAACATTGTGGTAAAACGTGTCAACGCACAGGTAGTTGGAAGATACCACAACAATGTTGTAGGTCACATTTTAAATAAACAGAGTCATAAAGGAATTTTTTTATTCAAATCAGAAAAAACAAAAAAAAATTTTTTTGAAAAGCAATCAATTTAAATGTCAAAATTTTAATATTTATCAAAGAATTTATTCATCTCTAGAATGGTGATTTTTGCATTTCTAATACAAATTATTGTGATTATTTTAATAAAAATCTGTGACTAAATAATTTGTGACTATCGTTTAAAGAGTTCTCATTCTGTAACTTATTTTCTTAGAACCACAGCACACAATATCGATAGAAATTTCTCTAGAATTTGAATGTAATTTTCGATCAATATCGAATGCTTTAATTCGCTCCCAGCAAAAAACAAAAATAATATCACTTCATCCCTGTTATGCGCGCAATATATTTTTAAAGTGACTAAAACTGATGCTTAAAATAATTCAGGCGTCAATTACTTAACAAAATTTGTGTCGGCTCTGTACTTTTAAATGATTTCTTCTTTTTAATATTGACATGTGTCTCTTTGTTCCAAGTTTTCTTATTATGGCAATAAATGACAGTTCAATATACCATTGTTACCAGATAGAGGCAAGAATATAATGTTCATTATTAAAAGGCTTTTTAACTTAAAAATCAAAGCCCAATCGAAACTTAAGGTCAATTTACATTTGAAAGTAAACATTTTCTTGTAGTTTGTGCTAAAAACCAAGAACATATGCGCAGTCACATGCAATATTTTTTTTATTAAGTTAGATGCTGCTAAATATATTTTTTTAATAGTTCCGTTGTAAAACCTGATGGAAAAAAATTAAAATAAAATAAAGAAATCCGAAATTCACATAAAACTACAATTATTCTAGGGTTAAGCCATCCTGAAACGCAGATGAAAAAATTTTTATTTCAATTTCAGAAACCTAAAATGCTTTTTTACTAGACAGACAAAAAATGCACTTTGAAAATGGGAAAGAGACGGAAAATCTCCAAGTTAAGTTTTTATCCCTAAGTCCCAATTCGCACGATATAAGTATTTAAGCTGAGCTGATTAGGTTGTAGGCAACGGGGTAAGGTAAAATTAAATGAGTACAGACTTGCTTGTACTTGCAATTCGCTTTGCTTCCATATTCGTAATGTCAAAAAACACAAATGTGTGTGTACATTCATGCAAAAATCTGAACAATTTAAGCAATAAGACTTGTACTGTGCGAACGTCAATGAAAGTTCAAAGAAGAAAATGAAAACAAGCAGTCTTATTTTCTTGCATCATGCGAATTGGGACTAAGCAAAGCCTTGTTCTTAATTATATATAAATACTTTTTGATATTTAGAATTTTTTTTAATTAATAACGGTTTTTTGATACATTTTATTTATTATTTTTTTTTTTGTTTTGTTTAAACACCAGCTTTTTGGTGATTTCTCAAGATTTTTGATTTTTAGTGAAATTTTAATTTTTATTTATTTGTAATGAATTGCATGATTACAAATTTTAATTTTCTGGTTGCATATTTAACAATTGAAATTTTATAATAACTGTAAAATTAAAATCAAGCGGTGGGCTTATTTTTTTCTTTTTTTTGGTAGACAATTTATTTTAAAAAACTTTTTTCTTGTAGGAAAATGACTGGAATTTCTAACGTTTATTAACAACATTCCACAATTTTTTTTGTTTTTATGTTTTTGATTGCGGTAACGTAATTAAATTAAGATTAATTATAAAATGAAAAATATGAAGAAGTTTTTCAAATCTCATTACTTTTAAATTTATCATTAATAAAGATAAGAGAAATGAAAAATATCGTTATAATATAATTAACAAATATCTTGGCTCATAGCTATCGTCAGTATATATTTTGCTTTGTAAAAGCCTTTTCGGGTGGCTGAGTTTATATAATAACTGTGAAAAATTCTTGCTTACGAGACTTAAATTTGTTGTGACTTGTTAATTAAACTTTTAATGTTGAAGAATGAAATGAAAACAAAATTAATATTTAATGGTTTTGTAGTTTTAGTGATTAATTATAACAATCATTTAATCAATTTTATTTTAGAATTAAGTATCAATATTTTTTAAGGCCAGGATTCACTATCATACACAATCGTACGATTTAATTACGAAATAATCTGACAGAATTCTGTCCTACTTTAAAAATTCTTTCAAAATAGCGTCATAGGTGCCAAATATTATACAAAAAACATGCAAAATCAGATGCTTTTAATATTTTGTTGTTTTTTTTTATCTTCAAAAAGATCAACCCTGATCGCATAGAAAATTATTTTATGAATTATTTCAAAAAGATTATAAAATCGTAAAGATCTGTCAAAAATTCTGTTAAACACATACACTTTTAATCCACACTCTCATACTTTTTGGCAGATCGTACGACTGAGTATGATAGCCAATCCTGTCCTTTAGCAAAGTTTGGATAAAAATCGCTGTTAAGCAGTGTAACCAGATCTTAAAAAATTATAGTACTAAATCTACTAAATCTAATTCTAAAAAGTATTAAAAATTTTTTTTTGTAATTGTTTTAAACAATTTAGGGCGATAATGTAGTGCTAAGTTAAAAATAGTTTAAAAAAAATTTGATCACTACAGTATAATTTGCTCAAAATTTTGTCAATGAACCTATTTTTTTTTTAATTTTTATGTGTAATTAAATCAAAAACATGAAATATATTTTAATAACAAATTAAATATTGCTGATTCTGTAAAGATTTACGTCCTCATCATAACTGTTACCTGCGGTGTACGGATATCCAATACAAACTAAATGACACGCCACTTTTTTAAATTTGGCGGGAGTCAAATGACAGATGCCACTTAACAGGAGCAGTGTTGCTAATTCAGTTAAGAGGTTGGAAATTCAAAAAGTAAAAATTCGGTGCTTAATCAGAAATTAAAGTGCCAAAGTTGTACGATTCCCACTGCAGATGTGAGAAAGAAGCTTGTGAAAATATTTTTCCTAATTTATGGAAAATCCCAGGTTATGATTAGAACTATGTTTTGTTATAATTAGAACTATGTTTTGTAATGCTTTTTTTTTTTTGAAAATTGAAGGCGAGGTTGAATTAAGGAAAGAAAAATTTGTTTTAACAAAAAAAAAAAAAAAAAAAAAAAAACAAGATACTTGACAACAGCATCATAAAACTTTTATTTCGACAATTTCGGTTTTCGATTGTAGATTAATGCGCCAAAAGTTCATGTAACATTTACTGTAATGAAATCTAAAATTTTATTAAAAAATATTTTTGCCATTTAAAAATTTCCTATGCCGCCAGTAAATTTTTGGCAGATCTGGAAAACAGCAGCGATTTAAATACGACCCTGAAATTGTATGAAGGCAAAACGATTACACTAAATTATCCACAAATTTGCTTAATTGAAATATTTGGGCGTTTAATAAAACATTCTAAGAAAAGAGTGACAGTTGTTTATTTTAAATCGAGAATGCAATTAGAAAATAAATATTTTGTGTGCAATCTGCAACGAGGAGGAAGCACATGTTGCTTGAAGTTGATATGAAAGGTTTATAATATTAGACAAATACATAAATAAATATTTATTTATTTCTGTAAATAAACTAATATTTCCATTTATTAAAACAAAAATTGAGTGCATCCGGATTTCATATAAACAGATATTCTGTTTAATTAAAAAAAAATAAAATTGTTAAATTCTTTTTTTTTTTCCTTAAGAATAAAATTTTAACTGGAACAAACTTCAAACTTTTGTAGGTATGTATTTTTTTTTAAAGAAACGAAATCGTACTTTTAGATACATTTTTGCAAATTTTAACTCACTTTCATTTGGAATCAATAAATTTGTTTCAAACTGTTTGGCTCTTAACACAAACTGACAACTTAAGTACGCTTCTCTTAACACTTAATCGCATAAAAACGAAAATATTTAAGCAAAATACGTTTCAATTAACAGAGTAGTGAACGGCTTGTTTGAATTTACCAACACTGTTTTTTTAACGATACGGTCGATTAAATATTTTTGGTTATGGTTTTTTGGTGTTTTGTGTCCCTTGCGTATTTAAGAAGTATTGAAACAATGGTATTAAATTTGGATTTTTTTTGTTTTAAGTTTTTTCTTTAGGTATTTTTTTTTTCTTTTTTTTCATAAAATGCTGGTTGGCATTGTTAAGTGGATTTGTTCGTTTAAAGATTTTTTGTTGTTTTTATTTGATTGACTTTAAAAGTTGGTCTTTCTGTAACACACTGATGGCCAATGTTGATGGAAAAAAAATACGTACAAAAATGATAAGTAAATATTTTTGGATAATTTTTTTTTTAACATTTGCTGGCTGGTTGGTTTTATGAAATTATGAAGATGATGTCTGAATTTAACGCCAATCTACAGATAAAACTTTGTTGAAAGTTTTTTAAACGTAGATATGGGTTTGTATGCAGGTATATTTGTTGTATTACAATATTTTTTTTAATTTTAATTTAATTTTTTTCCTTAAATTTTAATACTTAATGCGCATGTGCAGCATTTTTTTTATTTATATTTAATAAAAAACAGTGGTAAAATTCCATGCCATTAAAAGTACTTTAAAAATGTTTAATAAAATATTAAAATATATTATATTTTATTAAACATTCAAAGGCCGTTTTTTATTTATTGTTAAAAATGATTTTTAAATAGTTTAAAATTTCTAACACTTTTATTATAAATTAGATTTTTATTTAAAAAATTTACTTTTTTTTGAGCAATAAATTTTTATTGAAATCACTGTAAATAACGTTATTATTCTTTCTAATAAAATTTTAACTATTAATTTAATTTGTATCTTTTAATTGTTTCTAACTCGCTTCGCGATGCTTTCTTCTTCAGATGCTTTAAAGGACTAGTGATTTTCACAAAAAACCAAAGTATTTGAAGTCTTTTTTACGGTATATGTTGTACTTCTCATTTTTAAATTTTCAATTCTCACTCACTCATTTACTCGCTTACATATCATTTATCAGAGATACAAAACATGTATCAGAGATGATAACATTGGTACTAGTTTTTAGAAAAAGTACGCAAAACATTATTTGAATTGTCCCAACTAACATTAGACACAGTGTTATGAAATAAAAAAAAAAGTTTGAAAAACTATTAAACTTTTACGCTTTTCAACGAATTTGCCTGTAAAAAAATTTACTTTGAGCAGAGATTCCAGAAGATAATCAATCGCTTATTAAAAAGTCAAATTTGAAAACCTCATTATTAAAAATATGAATTTATGCGGCTATTTGACTACAAATGCCGCTTAAAGCAGTTGCTGCTATGTAGTCAAATTCTACTTTATCATTACATGTTTGTTTTAAAAAGTAAATCTCAGTGGTATTTTTTTTAATATTTCACTTTCTGTGATTTTCTTTTCTGTTAAATAAATAAAATATTTTCAATATTTGAATCGAAATATTAAAAATATCTTTAATATTTCGATTATTTCACAGTTTTTGTCGCAGGCGACAATAGAAATTGGCTTCAGGTGGAGACAGTGCCATCGTTGTTCGTGTACCCGTGTAGCTAAGATGGCGTCAATTTTCTTTAGCATGCGCACGTGGCATATCTTTTAAAAACCCTGGCAAAGCCACTTAGTTTTAAAATGTACATGCTACACATTTTGCAATTTGTTCTTGCAATAGGAGAAGAGAAGACACCTGTCATAATTAACAATCCCAATTCCTCTGATCTCTGGCTGATTGGTTGGAGACTTTATAATTTTTTTTACTACTTTTCGTCATCAGAGGAGACAGGGTTCTCAAACACATATTCAATGTTGAAAAAGCAAAACTACAATACTTTTCGCAAGTTTTATAGTAATAGTGAAGTATTAAAATCAATAAGAAAGTGGTGCGTTGCTGGTTGTAACATAAGTTTTTGCAATTTAATATTGAAAACTCCAAAAATTTTTTCCTCGATAAATTTTTTGTCATTCTGTGTGCATCTGGGTATAACAGTATTGCCTTACAGATTTTACAATGAACCATTTAAAATATTTAATTTTATTAGGAAAGCTAATTTAACAAGTTTATTGTCCCAAATGTAAGCCGATAATCACTTTATCGGACATATCGGAAATAAGATTTTAATGAAATTTGATTCATATCAAAAAGGTACCACTTAAAAAAAAGTACTAATAGAATCTAAATAATAAGATATTCTAAGCAAAAATTTTTTAATTAGTATTTGTTTGACTTTTGATTTTTTTTTTAGCAACATGCTGCTAAAGAATATTCTTTCATCAATTATTGTACTGAGAAAATAGATTATGTTTCGATTGTTTAATTGTGTTTGAAAGATACTTGTATAAGATACTTTCTATTTGTGCTCTTTTTTTTTGCGTTGAAATGTTTTTGTGTGTGCGTTTGTTTGTATGCGATGAGTACTTGTGTTCTTGTACTACAAAACTGCATTAAATAAATATCTCTTCTCTTTCTCACTCTCTCGGCTACCATCTCTGGTTTAACACTTGTTGTAATTCTCTTACTTATTTCAATTGCAGAAGTGAGTACACCCATGTAAGTGGGTGTGTGTGTGTGTATTGTATTTTCTTGACACTTCTCGTGATCAGACACACTTGTTGACTGGCTGACACTTGTTGAATATTATATTTTTGCCAAATTAATTTTTTTCAAGAGAATTTCATTCCATTTAGCAATTTGCCGGTTATTTAGCGATGCCAATTACTTTTTTTTTTATTAATAATGAGTATTTTTAAGGCTGGTATTTAAATTTCGAAAGGAATTATTGGCTGCTCTTATTAAATTTATTTTTAACAATTATAAATTTTCATTAACCGAATGAATGTTGCTTTTATTTATCTGTATTGCTTAGTCCGCTATAACTTCAAGTATACAGTTTGGATTTGGAAATTATAGGGTGTACCAATCGTTGAATTTGAAATTTGATGAATTTGGTTACCTTGGGAAATGTTATGTTATAAAATATTATATTAATTTCTGTTTAAAATTTATTATGTTGATTTTTTCATTAAAGTTTTTAATATCTTTTTGGCAAAATTAATTTTTTGTTGTTGAAAAACCCTTTATATAAGTGGTTACCATCTGAGGTTAATAAAAACCAGCACAACTGAAAGTGAAAAACTTGAAGAGATTTCTAAAAAATTTTTGTAAGAGGTACTAAAGCGCGTAGAGGAGAAGACGAAGAAACTTTTCGCTGACAAAAGGGCATCCCCCTTAATAGAATTACTAGATCATAACCATATCTAAAGTTATTGAAAATTTTTTTTCAATTAATAGTGTAAACACTTTTATTACTTGTAAAATTTTTTAAAAAGTTTTATATTTATTTTGTATCATTTACTTTAAGCGTTCGATTTCGATTATCAAAATCTTGCAATTTTTAATTTTATTAAGTACAGTCTGCCGAGTCATCATAGCGTATTCTGAAAATTTTTCTTCTTCTGAACTTTATATTCATAGAAGTTTACCAAAAATTTTCCTTAATCTTAGCATGAATTAATTTGTTACCTTAAGCTAAATTATGGCAAAAACGGCATAAAATGTTTGTTTATTATTAAATACTTTAATTTATCAAAAAATATTTTTTGTTACTTGATACGTTTCTATATAACTAACTCCAATCAAAAAAAAAAAAAAAAACATGAAAAAAAAGTACTTTGTATAGTTTTAAATGAAAATGTCACCGGCTCTTAACGGGTTAAGCACTTTTAAAATATTTAGGCATTTTTTGAAAGATCGCTTTAAAAGATTTTAAATGATACCCATATTGATATATTAAAAAATGTAGTGCACAATCGTTCTTTTCTACGAAAAGTTCAGAGACCCATAGCTCAGAAAATATAAGCGATCCCAAATTTATTTACTCGATGTTTTATATCTTATTTTTTAATTCTGCATCGACCTATATATTTTTTGATTGGTGTTTCTTCACTAAACCGAACTTTGTTTTTCAATACCAAAACTTTCGAAAAACCCAAGACCAATAAAAAAAGAGATCATTGGAGTGCAAATTTAGCCAAACCTACAAGGTAAGAATTACAATAATAACAAAAGTAATAATGAAAATTGACGGAACTCACCTGCGTTTGAGACTAGAAGTAGATATTGAATAAAAGCAATGTGACTGTATAAATGTGAACGTAATAAATTTAAAGTAATAATTTTCAAGAAGCCAACTGCTTCACTTAGAAACAGATTATCTATCTAACCAAGCAACTGACTGGATTTTTTTATTATATTCGGTTTTAGAAGTACAAGTTTAATGCACAGATAATTAAACTTCTTAAAGTTATCATTAATTTCATTATAAGATAATTATTATATTTTTTATTACAGTTTGGCTTTAATTAAATAATTATATAACATAATAAAAAACAGACATTTAGTTTCGAAAATAAAATCTTTTATATTTATTTGTATGTTTTTAACCCAATAACACTTAGAATTTGTCTAGTGATAAATATTATCTTTAGAACCCTCAAATACTAGTTAAACAGTAATAAAATAATCTTTTTTATGTTTTTAAAAACCCTTGAATATCATTTTAATTAAAAGCAAGTAAGAGTGCTTTTTTCGGTTATACCCTTCACCACGCATGTAAATCTAGTTTGATAAAGTAACTCCAATCAAAAAAAAAAAAAAAAAAAAGCAAATATTGGGGTGACAGAGAATTAAAAAATAAGAAAAAAACGAAGTACTATACATAGTTTTACATAAAAATGTCATCAGCTCTTAAGGGGTTAAGCATTTAACTAACAATTTTAGTATTTCCTGAAAGATGTCTTCAACAGCTTTTAAATGATACCCATGTTGATATCTTAGAAAATATGGTGCACAATCGTACTTTTCTATTAAAAGTTCAGAGATCAATTTTTTGTTTTTTTCTTTCTTAGTTTTTAATTCTTTACCATCCCATATTTTTTTGAGTTACTTCATTTTTTTAAATGATATGTTAAATTACAAAATTAGAGACAGGTGTGGTATTTTTCCCGCTGCCTCGAAGAACATGGACCGATCTTGCTAATTTTTATAGCAAAATTTTTGAAAATATGTCTAATCGATTGATTTTTTCTGTAGCTCATCTAGAGCCTTGGTAAAATTGATATCAACACTAACACGCCAAATCGTCTTCGCTATGCATAGAAACTCAGAATGTAAACTAGTTGGCATATTTATTTTGACATACCAGTTGTTTTTCTTCTTTTTTTATTTCTGGTCCTACGCAATAAAAGTAATAAATTGAAAATACTTAAAGTTGTAAAAGAAAGTGTAATTTATTAGAAAACAAAAGACTTTTCACATTTCAAATGTTTTTTTTTTATTTTTTTGAAATTAAAACTAGAAAAATGAGAATTTAGTTTGCGGCATAATTATTTTGACACATTTTTGCATAGCATATTTAAAAAATCGGGAACTTCAATCTAAAGAAAAATCGTTAAAATTAATAAAAAATGTATCCTCCTTTCGCATTTAAAACTTTTTGGAGGCGGTTCGGAATGGAATCCACTAAGGACTGGAGAAAATCCACTGGAATCTCTTTCCAAGTATTTGTGACCTCTATGATTGTCTCATCTTTTGTTCTTGTCAAATCCGCTGATCTATTTCGCTTTAAGTATGACCAGACATTTTCTATTACATTTAAATCTGGACTTTGGGGGGGCCAATCCAGAGTTTGAACACCAATCTCTGTAAGAAATTTTGTAATCATCTTTGTTTTATGACATGGGGCATTATCCTGCTGGAAAATAAATGATTCTCCGATTAATCTATCGCCAGAGGGAAACGCATATTCGTTTATTATTCTTAAATATTGATGTTGGTTCATGGAACCGTCAACAGGAACCAAGTCCCCTACTCCATTATATGAAATAGAACCCCAGAACATAACGCTTCCACCTCCATGGTTTACTTTCTGACATACATGTGTCACTTTTTTATGTATTTTTTTATTTAATCTCACAAAAACTTTTTTGGGTGATGAGTGGTACTCGAAACTACTTTCGTCAGTCCAGAGTACATTACGCCAGAAGGTCAGAGGCTTGTTAATGTATTTCTTGGCGAATTCTAAGCGCTTCATTTTATTTTTTGGACTGATGAAAGGAATTGTTTTTGCAATGTATGTCCTTATATTGGCTTTAGCATAGCGCCGACGAACGGTTCTTTCACTTATGTGATTAATTACGGTTTTATTCCATTCCATAGCGGCATTTTTGGGTGTTTGCAGTGGGTTGTTTTTAAATTGCCGAACAATCAGCCGGTCCTCATAGATCGTAGTATTGCGTTTTCTACCACTTCGGCGCAAATTAGTTGTTCGTCCAGTTTTTTTATATTTATTTATTTGATAATAAATTGTTTGTCGTGACAAATTATATTCTTTTGCAATATTTATAACAGAAATACCCATTTTGTATTTTGTCAAGATTTCTGTTCTAACAGTTTCATGTAATTCAGATGTTTTTACCATGTTAATGAATTAATACACAAACTTTTAAGTTATTTTTAATGAAGAATGATAAATAAATCAAAAACAACGTACAGAAACTAGACTAGAAACAAAGAAAATATTGAAATCAGCAAATGTCAAAATACTTATGCCGTTAAAATTGCTGTGTTTACTTGGTTATTCTGATACAGAAATAAAAAGTATGTAAGTAAACTTGCAAAAAAGTTTGTACCTATATTACTTAGAATGATTACAATAAGCAAAACTCAATAATAGTCCCGTTATATGGAGATTGAATGTAAACAATAAGCAAAAAGCTGATATTGCCATATGTCAAAATAATTATGCCGACTAGTGTATATGCTTTATGGGGCCGGAAATAGTTGTTGTAGAAATTAAAAATGGAATGACAAACTCTTTTTCCACTGTTTCTACCCTTACATAATATTAAGGATAAAATATTAATATACTTTTGATTTACACTAACGAACATAATGGAGTAAGAAGTGTTGAAGATATGGAAAATTTTTGTCAGCAAAAAAACGGCATTAGATATACTTTTTTTCCACCAGTGGTGAAGTGTATAATAAATAAATAAATTTAATTATTTTTTTGTTTTGTGTTTTGGCTGATATAGTTATATGTACATATTTTGAATCATTTTCAAATGTCTGTCTAGTTTGGTAAGACCATCATATACTTACGGTTAAATAATGTTATCTTTAAAGCAACGATGTATTTTTATAAAATTATTATTTTATAGTGTCTTGCTAGTTTAGGTTCAGCAGATAAGGCCATATTTTTTATTGTTTTTTTGGCGCCAACGCGATACACACTCCACGAAAACTACGCTTTTAAAGATATATCGCTGGTCTAATGTAGAAAGGCACGAACTCGAATATTACAGTCGTATGATGTTTTTACCTTCTCCTATAAAGTTACAAATATACGTTTTTGCATGAGACCAACGATATATATATATATATATAAATATATAACTATGTTTACAATGAAATCAAACCTTTTATAACCTTTTAACAAACATGTAACAAACCTACAAAACAAAAAAAATATACATGAATTGATATGGTGGGAGAACATTATGCGACTTGAGTTAAATAAAAAATCACCATTATAACTTGACATAAACAAATTATCGGAAAACGCATAAAACGATGAAATTTGGTTTTTTAAACTAATTTCATTTAATAAAGTTTTCTACTTAAATTGACAGCGCATATAATTTTTGATGGTAAAACAGTTAAAAAAAAGCTTTAATTTTCTGCGATAATATGACTATTAATGGGAATTTATTTTTTAAACGCAGTCTAAAAGGCAAGCATAAATGCAATTCAAGATCGAAGAGAAAACTAAAGTATTGATAGCAATTCTTAAAAAAACTTAAATGAAAAGGTTAATAACTTTGCATGGTGGTATGATCACCACCATGCACAAGCTGGAAATCGACACTCACCATCTGCTATCTGTTGATTGCAAAGCTAGTGAACGTAGGAATTAAACTTTCTTACAATTTAACTACCGAGCATAGGTTTTCAATGAAGGAGACTTAGAACCAACACAAATGTTTACATTCACAGCTGGACAAGTAATCAAATAATTGTAAAAACAAGGAAGAGTGCTATATATTAAAAAAACATATATTGGGGTAGCACAGAATTAAAAAATTAGCAATTTTAAAAATGTTAGTATTTCCTGAAAGATCTCTTCAAAAGCTTTTAAAAGATACCCATATTGATATCATAAAAAATATAGTGCACAATTGTACTTTTCTATGAAAAGTTCAGAGGCCCATATCTTCAGAAAATATGGGCGAATTTTTTTACTTGATGTTTTTTTCTTATTTTTAATTCTCTATCGCTCTGTATATTTGATTTTTTTTTATTGGAGTTAATTTATTGTTCCAAATTATATGGAAAAGTTAGAGGCTGGCGTGGTGTTTTGCCCGCTGTCTCGAATAACCTAGAAGGATCTTGCTGATTTTCATCTCATCTAGCTCATCTAGTGCCTTGGTTAAGATGATTTTAACACTAACACGAACGGACAGATGGACATCGATCAATAGACTTCGCTATGCATCAGAATATATATGCTTTATGGGATCGAAAATGAATATTGTGTAAATTACAAACGGAATGACAAACTAAGATGCATCCTTCTTACACTTTTTGTAGTGAAGAGTATAAAAATTGCAACAAAAAAATAAAAACCTTGATATTTTGGATTTTCTGCCGTATTAATGAAAAAATTCTGATTTAGTCGCAAGCTGTTCTCAAACTAAGCAACGAATTTTTTTTGGAAACCTATATCCGTCATTTTATTTTTTTCCTTTTTTTTCGTTTGTAAGTTGTTAAAAGTAATTTCATTGAATATTTTAGTTTTCATTATTCTTTATGTTTTTGTATTTTATTGTTTAAATTCAAATGGAATATAATAAATGTTGTCGTCATAGAGTCTACAAAGTGTCTGTGTTGTGAATTATTTAAATAATCATTTTTTATTTAGTAATATCTTTTGTTAATCTCTCTGTCCGTCCATCTGTCAGTCAGTCTGTGCTAGTTAGTACGTTGTGGATGATGATGATACTACAATATAATTAATAATAAAAGTACTTGTGAAATAATAGTAAACGTTTTCCCACATTTTTCACACAATTATTTGTAACTCACTCATGCACAGTGTGGTACAAAAGTGAGCTAATATTAAAAGATCTTTTTTTATTTTTAGATTATAAGTTTCATTAACTTTCCTTTACCTCTGATTTGTTTTACAATTTGCATCTGCACAATATTACTTAACAGTTTCCATGCATTGATTTTCTTATCGTGACAAAAAAATATTATAAAGTAAAATTAGGGTGTTCTTTCAAGAACTCTCTTAAGTTATCTGTAAAAAACTTTTGTATAAGATTGGAACCAAAGACTTAAATCTTGTATTGCGTGTACGTGATATATTTTATTCGAGCCTCACTGCAAAGTAGTCCTTCAGAAACTTGTATGCGGCTGTATTTAACGCTGGAAGAGCGTAAATTCTATGTGAAACTGCATTTCAAACGCTTTTAATCGAAAAGAAGGCCATGTCCATATCGTATTAGTACTTTGATACTTTCGGACGTTAGTAGACGCATTGCATCGCATATCAGAGAACGTAAAGACTGTATAGAGCATTAACGAGATGTGGGGAAACCGCTCACGCGCCTTCCTTGCTTTATGGCAGACTAAGAAAAAATCCATTAATTTTTAAGATTTACTAATCGTTAAAACTCACATTAAAATTTTAGCTCAGATGGATCGCAGATTTATTTGAGCAAAAGTAATTTTTGGATTAATTGAAATACATAAAAAAATTTGTGTTTGAAGTATAAAATTCTCGAAAAAGCAAAGCATTGCTAATAGTGATAAGAAAATTTTTACACAAACCAAATATGAAAAGTTCCTCGAGCAACTTTGGTTTCTGAGGCTCAAAAAATTATTTTCGATAATAAACAAAATATATTTTTGACAAAAAGTATATTTTAAAAATATTGTTAATTTGAGCAATTAATAAAAGTTTTTATTTTTTACTAATTAAGGATTAAATTAGGAATTAATATTAGTAATTAAAATTATTAATTAAAATTAGTAATTAAAATCAAGAAACTGCAATCGCACATTTTTACTATTTTCTACAATGCCTCCACATTTGCACCACAGTGTAAATGTATACGTACGTATGTTAATCATCTTGCAAGCGAATATTTAAGATCATTATTACGCACATTTATTAAAAAGATAATTTAAATTATATTTAGAATCGGAAACGGAAATTGCAAGTGCTTTGCAATAACTTAATGGGGGTACTTTTCTTGTACCTACTGTGTGGTTACTTTTTACTGTGAACATATCTTAAATAATTGCTAATTATCGATTGGCGAAAAGATAGAAAAACGCTAAAAACGTTAAAAAAAGCACTATTATGCGACTTTTAGTTATAGAATCAAAAGCAAAATAGCTGCGTTCGCAACAAGAAATTCTATTTTTATACAAATAACAATTTATTCAATAAACATAATCGCTCTTTTAATTTTTATTGACTTGTTTAGAGACAAATATTGAAAAAGGAATATTTTATATCAGTTCCTTTCATAATGACATTTACGCACCTCATAGATAACCAGTTTCAATTCATTTCAACATCGATCAACCGTTTTAGAATATAAATAAGATTCTTAAGAAAGTTTCTCATTAATACAATATTAAAGAAATTCTACTAATTCGTTATATGATATCATCTGTGTGCGATATAGAGGAAAACATATGTTTAAAAATTAAGAAACTAAAATGAAGAGCCGAAATCAAAAGAAGTGTTAATTATAAGCAGCATAATGTTAAATTGTTAAACAAACAAAATCTTTTGTTATTTTTCAGCAAATAAAAATATAAATAACTTAATCAATTAATGTACATTCCAGAGATTTTATTATAATTTTGTAATAACAGCAAGTGACCTTGTAACAATTCTCACAATGGGTGAATGAAATATTTATTTAAAAAAGGTGTTTTTTTCGGATAAATAAATTTTAACACATGTAATGATAAATAATTGTATTTTATCAAATAAACAAATTATTTCAATGGCAATAACCTTTATTGGGGGCAAACAAAAAATAAACAATAAAAAAAAGCAAAAAAGAGTGCTATATTCGGCCATATCAATTCTTATATACCCTTCATCATCAATGTAATTTTAATTGAAGAAAGTAACTTCAATAACAAAAAAAAAAAAAAAAAAAAAAAAGAACACAAAAGACAGAGACTTAAAAAATAAGAAAAAAGTACTATATAAGATTTCACCGGCTCTTAATTGGTTAGGCATTTTTTAAAATTGTAGCATTTCCTGAAAGGTCTCTTCTCTTCTTCTTTAGAGGCCCATACTTGGAAAATAGATATACGACGCTTTTGCTACTTTTTGTGGTGAAGGGTATAAAAAGATATTAAGGTATAAATACTATAATGACCAGCAAAAACATATAAACTGTATGGATTGCCCTCATTTACTAGCAGTGTTGCCAGAAAAATTCTGTCTATTATGCTTATTTTGACCCAATATGTCCCCAAAAAACCCCAATTTCTAAACTAAAATCCCCAATTTTGTCCCCGAAAATAAACAATTTAAAATATGCATTTTAATTAAAAAATAAAACTTAAATTTGTTGTTATCGTGTACACACAACATACAGAGCCTAATTATACAGAAATAAAGTTTATATTTTTTAATTTCTTACAAATTAAAAATTATACATCCGAAACTCAAGAGTATATAGTAATCTAAAATAAATAATCATGTAACTAACAAATTCAAAGTTTTTTTTATTTTTTTTTATTTATTTCAGGGAGATACATTTTCGTTTAAAGCAGCGGTGCCCATCAAATTCTTGCTCACGGACCACTAGTAAACTAAGTTTTTTTCGCGGACCTCTCTGAAGCCCAAATTATTTTTGAAAACACTGTTTTCTCGGTTCTTCATGCGGACCCCTCGGATGGTTGCTACGGACCTCCAGGGGTCCACTGACCCCCATTTGAGAACCGTTGGTTTAAAGCATGAAATTCAATAGAAAAACAAATTTTAAATGTTTTTTTTTGCGAGTATATACATGATTTTTTATTTTAGCTGACCACATGTGTGTGTAATACAAGTCAATTCGGTTAACATACAAATAAATTGTTTATAAACATTAATTTTAGTACCAAAGTAAAATTAAGTAAATAAACGGACAAATTCGTTTAGCAGAATTTAAAACTTCAAAAAGTATATATATTTTTTTTAAATCGCTTTTCATAATAGTTTTTCTGAATTACAATTTAAGGCTGAGAAAATATATATTTTTATAAAGATATGTGACTGAATTTTTGTTCAACTCTTTTTTCCTGCATTTTCTTCGTATGCAATGGAATATTTTGTGTGCTTCTGCCAATAAACATGAGCATTTTTATTCCACTTGCTTTCGTATATAGTAAACTTTTGAGTCTATGGATATTTTTAAAATTCTATGCACGGGATCAAATTTATTTATCAATGTAAATTAACCAAGTGTCTATAATCAAAAAAGCTAATAATAAAGAGTCTGCAAATCCCACCCCACAAATTTCTGTCCCCAAACTTGTACTGAAATCCCCAATTTGGGGAAAAAACCCCTTATCTGGCTTCAATGCTTACTAGCTCACTCATCACAACGTACAGCGTTGCCAGAGTGGTGTTGATTTTTGAAACGGCACTCTGTTGAATACTTCATCAGCAGGCGGTAAGAAATTTTTTATATAAGTGCACCAGTTTTAAACCTTATCTAATAAATTTTTAGGACAATCTTTTAACATTTTCTTACGGACATGGTGTTTTAAATTGCCCTTTCGCATAATTAAGTGTGAGTCTATTTTTGTTTTACTATTTTAGTAATTTTATAATATGTCGAAATACGTACCGACAAAATGCTGAGTACTATCCAGACTAGATGGTATAATGGGACTATCTTATCGCTTTCATAATGATAGCAAAAGAACTGACGGCACCCCTCGGGAAAAATTGGCACTCAGGTGACTGTTCCGACGCGACCTTGTACCATTGGTGTACGTATATGTTAGCAGCCAGAACCTTTTATATAACAACTTTCGTTAAAGTTGAAGCTGCTAAGCCTTCCATACTTTACAGACTGCAACGAAAGGAGGATGGGTGGTTTAGCAATGTACCGAACATGGAACTAAAAATGTTAAAGGGCATCCTGCAGTCACCTACCCAAACACCACAAAGGGACCATAAAAAAACAAAAGAGTCGGTTTTATGTTTTTTATAAAACATAACGACAAAGTAAAATTTGCGGGATGGATTTCTTACTTCTAAAAAACAGATTCAAAGACGAAACAGGAGAGTATTTTGCATTTAATTTTAAGTTTTTTCCAAAAATAGTTAATAAAATAAATAGATTCATTTAACTTCAAAAAATGAAAAGACCTTGAAAGTTAAACATAATTTGTACATTTGCATTTGTATTTGTCGACTGTTCAAAATATACTGAACAATCAGAATAATAATGACTGCCGATAGATTAAAAAAGCTCGGAGAAAAAGAAAAATTTAAACTGAAGTTAATACAATAACAAAATAAAGGATTTTAAGTCTAAATTATGGAAAACAGTTTGTATTTCCAGTAGCTCTTGGTGTGTTTTATATGGTTTTGTTAAAACTTATTAATTCTTTTTCTTTTCTCGTCTTATTTTAAAACTTACAGTTGATCGTAATATTTACTTTATATTTGATAATAGAAAATTTAAAAGTGATCGTAAATTATTTGACACACTCCTCATATTTTCTTTTCTTTAACGAGGCAAAAACGTAGTCTTAGGAGTGAACCTTACAGAGCTGAAAGTTTTGCGCCTTCAGTAGTGCTTTCTATTTTTCGAAAAAATCACTGCCAAAATGGAATTTCTCAACACGATTTTTATAACGTTGTTTTAAATTTTTGTCGAGAGATTCTGGCAACGCTTGTAATACACCAAGTTGATGAAATTTAAGTGAACAGAAAACAAAAAACGATTTGCATGAAATACGATTAAAGGTAGAAAAAACCAACGACGATGCAATGTCTTCACTTAGAAAAGTGAGCAATTGTTTATTGTTATGATCATTATTATGCACAAAAGTATAAAAACAAACAAAAATGTTTACAAATATTAGCGAATGAATGAAAGTTAAATAAAAATTTTATTGTAAAAAAAAAAACTAAATATTTACAAATGCAACAAAGGGAAAATACTAAAAATAACTTACTAAAATAAAAACACTGAAAGAATTTAATGTTGACAAAAAGAAGAAAACAAAAACATACAAACACAAACGTAAATATTTAAATTCTTATTGTTGCTTATAAATTAATTTACTTACAGGTGAATCGTGAAGCTAGTTTTCGCGACCAAAGAAGGCGGGTAGTGTTACCGCCACAGTTACAAGTCTGTCAAGATCTTTGTTACTCTGCTCAGTAAATGAATTTTAATTTTAATTATATTTCTATTGTTTTGTTAAAATAAAAATAATATATAGCAACAGTAACAGTGCAAAAATATTATGAAATATTAAAGAATATGAACAGTTTATTTTGAAAGTGACATAAGTCACTTTGCTTTTAAGCTGATGCACATATTTAAAAAATTGTGTTTCAAAAGTTTTAAACGTATTGAGGCTAAATCTCGAGAAGACGTACTTGCACCTTTTATCTCAAGATGCTTATTTTCCCCTAATAAAAACTTCAATCAACATAAAACCGTAATCGCTCTTATTTTTTTAAGTGACATATGCCACTTTACGAATAAACGGCTCATATAAAAAATATTAAATATTCAGGCATATCACAGAACTCAATTCCGATCGAAAGTGGTTTCAATTCCGCAAATTGCTTCTTCAGAAAACTAAAAACAAAAAATTTCTTCGGAATGAAACCACTTTCAAATTTCAAACTGGAATTTAGTTTCCTTGAAATTTTGTTATTTGCGGTTCTTAAATTTACTCTTTACTCGTTGTTTACTTTGGTGCGCAAAATATCGCCACATTTAAATTCAGTAGTGAAGATTCAATACTTTTCAGGAATAAACAAAATCGATCAGAATTGTTAATACGGAATTAAAACCATTCCGATCGGAATGTGTGACATGCCTGATTATAAAATATATTTTTTCAACTGACAACAATTAAGGGCTTACAGAGGATATTAAAACTAAAAGATAATTCATCAATTTAGAAAATATAAATGTTTAACCAAAACTATTTTGCAAACCCTATTAGGCGGACCAACATTAAAAAAGGACGGCAAGACACCACGCCTGCCTTTATTTTTGCCATATCATTTGGAACAATAAAGTTAATCCAATTAACAAAAAAAAAAAAAAAAAAAAAAAAAAAAAAAACAAATATATAGAGCGATGAAAAAAGAAAAATAAGATTGAACAACATCAAGTGAAAAAATTAGCGCACGCCCATTTTTTTCGAATTATGTGCCTCTAAGCTTTGCAAAATAATATGGGTATCATTTTACAGCTTTTGAAGACATCTTTAGGAAATACTAAAATTTGTTAAAAATGCTCAACCCATTAAGAGCCGGTGACATTTTTATGTTAAATTTATTTTTTAATTCTATGTCATTTCTTATTGTAGTTACTTCACTAAACTAGATTTACATATATGGTGAAGGATATATAAGATTCGGCATAACCGAATGTAGCACTTACTATTTTCATTTTTAAAGTTTTTTTTTTTTTTTAAATAAAAGAAAAAATAAAAACAGTTCCTTAATGGTTGCTGTGTTTTTTGTATAAAAGGTTTTTGAGTTTAAATTGTATTTTTGCTTTGTTGATTCAATGTAGTTCTCATTTAATTAATTTGGCTTTTGATATAAGAATCCACTGATGAGCTGTATGAGCAGTAGCGAAGTGGGCATGTGAATATGCTTTCCCCGTAGTAATACATTTTATGTAGTTGCTTAAAATAATAAATGATATATTTAATAATAATTATAATAATAATATGAAAATGTTAAAGTAAATACATAAAGTTTTATTTCTATTCATCCCGTTTTACGGTACTGCAATTATTTCAACATACGTTTTACTAATTAAGGCATAAAAAATTAATTGCAGAGTTTAGACGCAGAAGAGATAAAATTATTTGAATGATTTTTAATATTTTTCAAATTAACTTTACTTATATAATGTTATCGGAAGTATTTAGGTCGATTACAATGGGTTTTATAGTTTTAAAGAAATATTCCCTGTAATACGCAAAAGCCTTAACCTCAAAGTATAAAAGTCAGATGAAGGACCAACTTTACCGAAACAGCTGTTCGTTTTAGATTTTTGTAAAGCAGAGAAGTCGATGTTAAGTTGCTGTAAACTTCAGACCTGGTTAAGACAAAACTTTTTTGCGTTTCTATGTGACATGAGAAAAAATCTTGTGAACATTTTTATTTTCAAAATAATTTATTTAAGATTTTTTTTAATTATTGAATTATAAACGCTGAGTGAATTGGGTCTTGGAGGCACATAATCCGAGATCTTTATGAACAATTGTCATCATGCTGTCGTGTAAAATGCTAAGTTATTTAGATCGATGGAGAGTCGATGTTCCTAAACTATTTGCACACTTTCGGCTGCCGCAGTCACATTCTCTCCAAGTCTCAAAAACATTTTGCTAAAACTTGCGTACTCAATTTTAGATAAAATTTATTTTAAAAAACCCACAGTCTGGGTAACACAGCATTTAATTTGAAAATAAGTTTTACTACTGTGTTCAGGATCCTTTTTAGCTGCGAAGGTATGATGCTGTCTGTTAGTCAATATTTCGGAAAGAAGGAATCTTTGAGCGCCAAAATAACATGATATGATGAGAAAAGATATTGGAAGAAAAGTTATATATTCAAAGGATGTGTTATCTTTCTAGATCATCATCTACTACATATGACGCGAAATAAGACTATGAAAAAAAAAAACAAAATTACATTCATTGCTAACCTACGGTTGGCAAGAATAAGAAAAGCAAAGAAAAAACTTTTGCTTTTTAAATAGAAATTTTTCTTTGTTTCATATAAAAAATTGCTTAGACCTGGTGGGTTATAAACAAGATTTTTAAGTTTGTGTTAAATGATATTTGCTTAATTTTAATACAATTATCGCTTTTTTAAGAAAATTTTATATATCTTTTTATGCATTGTATTTTTAACCTTCTTTTTTATCAAGCTGATAAATAAATGTTATGAAAATATTTGCGCAAATAATTTTGAAATTCTTTTGTTGGTTTTTATGCAAATAAAGCGTTTATAAAGAATTTTTTACCACCGTGGGGTAAAAAAAGTTATTATTTTTTGCTGTATTCAAGATTTTTTGATATATTCTGCTAGTTCTTATCTTTACCACTGGTGATAAAATGTAATTTCGATAGATCGTTACTAACACAATATTATTTAGAAGAAAAAATGTTGTGTCTTATTTTAATATTGTATGACTACACATTTTTAAAGACTAAATTTAAGGTTTTATTTACAGTTTTGGTAAAATATTTTAAATTTTTTTTTAAATTAATATTAAGATTCTTACCTTAAACAATCCTAGCAACCATATGATGTTTAGTACCCCCTCACTTGGTAACGGTACTCTCTTCTTTTGTATTCTTGTGTTAGTGCTCGATTTTATTACAGAAAATATTCTACCAACACTAAAAGAATTGTATTTTTTTCTTTTTTTTTTTCTTAACAGAAAAATTTATTTAATGGAAAAATATGCACACACATACACATGTACGTGTTGTATGGAAAATTTTCAAGTTCTTTTTAACCAGCTATTTATTACAAATTTTTTCTTTTTGCACACCTTGGAATAAAAAAAAAAGCCTTATTTTTTATATGTTGTTTGTTGTTATCTGTAACACTTGTAGTAAAACTGATATATTAATCTCCATTTTGTATGTATTTTTGTTAAATCTTTGTAAACACAATAGCACAACGAAGACATCAAGTAGGAAATTCGTAACAATATAATATTTTGCAATATAATAAATCTTTTTATTTAAAAATTATTTTCCAAGCCGGCTTGGGAGACAACTATGACTGATAATGAAGACATTATTTTAAACAACTGCAAGAGCATAATCATCATTTTCATTTTTTTTTGTTTTGTTTCTGTAAGGAAAAAGAGGGTAAGAGCATATAATAAGGAAAATTTATGCGTTTGAGTAGGTATTTGTTTTTTTTTCTGGCTTGTTTTATTATTTTGTATGTAACACTCTGTACCAGGCGAACGAAGTAAAAAAAAGAGTATAAAAACGAATTATTTTAATTTCAATGTAAATTATTAAAGTGACAATTTTTTCTGCTTTTTTGTTCACATTTTATTAAAGGGTGACACACTCACACACTGATTATTTGTAAATTAAGGAACAATTTTTTAAAATATTTTCACACGCATTTAACAAAAAACATTCTCTATATGAATGTAGTTTAAAAATGCAAGATGAATGGAATTTGTTTCATACATTTTTTTCAATGGTTATGCGCTTTTATTATTTAATTATGTTTTTTTTTAAATTATTTTTTTTTTTTTTTTTTTTGTTTCGTTTCAAAAATAGAATTTGTTTTGATGGTTTGTCTGCACAACTTAAATCACGTAAATTAAATTAATTTTTGTTTATTTAAACAACGATTTCCGTACAGATCAAAGAAGAAGAAAAAAAATTAAATAAAAGTTTACTCAGCAATGAAATGGAATGTTTAATTTTATTAAATTAAAAATTAAATTATTTCTCGCACGATATAAACGTTTTGTAAAGAACCACAAATTTAAACTGAAGTTTACATGAAAAACACAAAAGTAACGAACGCCTCTCTTGCTCTCTCTCTCTCTCTCTATATCGCTCTCTTTAATTACACACAGTCAAAAAAAATAAATTATATAAAACATTCTCTATGCATAATGTAAACACTATAGGATAACATGATCACAAACGAATGCAATAAAAACCCAAAAAAGAAGCCAAGAAAATTGTACTACGCGAAAGAAAAATGTTCTGAAAATATTATTTTTTGTAAGTATGAATTCTATAAGCCGCCACAATTTAAATGAAAAATAAGAAGAAAATACAGTTACATATCGGAATATGGGGTAAATTGCACTACTTGTCAAGTAAATGCTTTATAAACATTTGTTTACAGTGCGTGTTGTACAGTGTAATATATGCGTGTTTGGTTGTTTGTGTTTGTATACAGAGCGGCATTTGCTGAAGATGATCCCCTTAATAACCCCCAAAAAAATAACAAATAAAATCTTATTGAAAATTACTCATACAGAAAAAGAAGACACCGACACACAGTTAATTCTTTACTCTAGTGAAATGAGAGGAAAACATGCATTTAGAAAAATAAATTCAATTTAAAGAGGAGACAATTGTAATTATGCTTTATAACCACATACACACGTTTTACACTCATATGTATGGAAATTACATAGCAAAACAGAAATAAATAAAAAATTCATTCAAACTAAAATTTGTAAAATACCTATTAATTATTTTTTATTTATTTATTTAATAACAATTAAGATATCTAAAGTAGAAAAACTTATTCTTATTATTGCTTCACTAGAAATTTTCTTTTAAAATTCAGTTTTAAACTGCACGGCATTTGTTTCGCTTTGTCATTATATTTTTGGTCTTTCATATTTTCGTAATTACAAAATTTGTCCAAAAAATTAAAAGGAAACAGATTCCTCGGAATATTGTTATTAAGTGTTCAACTTTGTTGAGCTATTTTTTTTTTTTTTTTTTGGTGAAGCGTATATCAAATGCTTCACGATCGAATCGTTGCACTGTTACTAGTTTAAACTTATTTTAAATGAAAAAATAGGAATTACTTTTTAGTGTTTCCACAACTTTTTATAAATTTTAAAGTTTTTATATTTTTATGCAAAATACTTTATAGCAATAATATTGTGTTTTTATCTCTGATATTGTTTATAACACTGTAATATTTTCTTTAAATGGATAAACTTAAATTTTAAATGAAAGCAAGTTTATCTCAAAAACTAAGTAGAAAACAACTGCAGAAGATAAAACTGCCATAATTAGTTTAGACAATTAATACTCATTATATTTTCAGAATTTATTTTAACAAATACCACGTGGTCAAAATGTAAGTTTCGTTTTAAAAATAAAATAAAACAAGTAAGATTGTTTTATTCGGCTATGGCGAATCTTATATACACTTTACCATATCTGTATGTAAATATTGGGGTGACAAGGGGAAAAAGTAAAAAAAAAACATCAAGTTTTTTTACATAAAAATTTTGCCGGTTCTTAATGGATTAAACATTTTTTTTTTTATTTTAGTTTTTCCTGAAACACCTCATAACTCGGAATACATGGGCGAGCGCCAATTTTTTATTTGATGTTTTTGAACTTTTTTGATCTACTGCCGTATTTAAATTTCTCAAGCGCATCAAGTGCCTTTGCAAACTTGATTTTAACACGGACGGACAGACGGACATCGCTTAATCGGCTTCGCTAAAATGGGCCCCACTAAATAACTTTCTGTGAACGCATTAACTACTAGACAATGACGTGCAAAAATTTTATTCGTCGCCGAAATCATAATGAGCCTTGTCAGAAAAGACGATTTTTTCGGCTAAATTCGATGTCCGGTTGGAGTTTCTATGACGTGCAAGCTAAGAATTCCTTACGAAGTGGATGGTGGAAAAATTCAGAATTTTTGTGCAAAATTCTCATTATGCAGCTGCGTAAAATGACGAGTTCTTGGGATAAATGTGAAGCTCACATTTTAGATTTGATTTGCACATGGTGGCCATGAATGCTATTCAATATTAAGCAGTCTCATGAATTACTTGCACACACTTGCCTATTTTGGCCAAAGCTGTTTTTACTAGCACACAGTCAATATTTTGAATACCACAAATTTGTCCTTTAGTGGGATGTAACTTTTGCTAAATTCGAGCGTGACACAGGTTTGGATTACGATAAATTTAAGTTGATATTACAGCTAAACTAGGAAAATAGACAGTGCAACAACGTAGACTTTACTTGCGAAATGAAAAAAATCATGAAACATGCGCCATACATTTGCGTTATTTAAGGTTTCACTGGGATCAATGGCACTGGTGCTAAGAGTACTTTAATGCAGAAACTTTTTCTAAAAAAATGAGTTTAAACTTTAATGATTCGAGATAGCACTCGCAGAAGAAGAAACGATATTTTAGCCTTGTTTTAATAGTTTTCGATAAACTGGCCAGCCCTTGTGCCAGTTTAAATCGATAGTACTACACCCATTTTGATTTTCAGAAAAATCCTTATTCTTGTCAGATTATTCAGTGACATTTTTCTTAAAAATTCTAAGCCATGCTACCTCGCCTTCCTACAGTAACTACACCAGATAACGTCTTGCGTATAAGCAGCACATTTCCGGACCGTTACTTTCTGTTTTGTACCGTTTGTAAAGCATTTCTGCCTCACTAGGCTTTCCCATTTATTTTTATCATTCGAATATAATTTTTGGCTGATGTGACGATAACGAACGCGATAATAATTTTATTTTATAATTAAACAAGCACTAGGTCAGTTTCGAAATAAAAATATTGTTTATTAGTTTTTATTTTTTAATAATTTTATTTCCTGAAGATCCCATCCAACGGTGTAGAGAAATATTAAAAGAAAAAATAAAATAATAATAATAAAAATAATAATAATAATAATAATAATAATAATAATAATAATATTTTTATTTTAAAACTGACCTAGTGCTTGTTTAATTATAAAATAAAATTAAATATAATTAAAGATCAAAAAAACATTAACATTTAATTTAAAAAAGAACGCGATATTTTTTCGGCATCCAAAATCCTTTAAGATTTAAGATTTTTGTTATTAATTGAATTTGTTATTAATTGAATCCAGAGCGTTAAAATGAGTCTGAACTTGTTGGAACCAAGTGGCAACTCTTGTTAGCCATACAACCTAACCTAACTTTCATAAAACCGATTTAAAGAATAAATATATTTTTTTTTAAACAAATTCAACTGTCAGTTCCTAGAAAATTATTTACAATCTGAAAACACAGATTATTTTTTTTTTTTAATTTAATTTTTATATTCAACTGCTGTATTTTATTTTTAATGAAGACGTAAACAAATAAATCATGTTTACCCGGTAGTAAGAAAACAGTTAATAACATCTTAATAATGATATAATTGTTATTATCAATTGGAAAAATAACAATTGAAATATTTAAATAATTTATTAAAACAACAACGATAACTTTTATTAGTCATTTTATTGTAATTAAAATAATTTACACATAAAAACTTAGAATTGTTTAACATGACACACAACAAGTACGTGCAGTGAGTAAAGAAAAATTCTCCCCGCTGATTGTTATTATTTTCTTGAATTAAAAATTGCAATTGAATTGTAATAATGTCTCTGTAGTTTATTGTTGTTATTTAATTTAATTGATATTTCAAACTTATTTACAATTTAATTTATAAATTTCTATTGATTTGAGAATAATAAAATATATAGAAATAAATATGTTTATAAAAATATTCCACAGGTTGTAAAAACATTTCAGTTTGTAATTCCATCTTTAAAAAACAGAATATTCCACTCTAAAGCCAGAATTCTACCAAAACTACTTAATGGCTTCAACTCAATTAAAAATCAAGATATAAAATTTATAGTTGCGATAAAACAGTAACGGGATCATTTCAAATTTTGATGTTGGTGTAGATAGTAATCGATATGGAATACAAAACAGCTATTTTTGGAATTTTTGTCTGTCTGCCTGTCCGTATGTCTGCTAGATGGATTTAAAAAAAAATTTGTGAGGAGGTCCCTTAGAACCTTGATTCAGATAACGAATAATTTTTATTTCATAAAAATATCTCACTTCGTAGAGAAAGTAGAGATTCAAATGTAAAATGTACATATAATTTTTTTAGATGGAAAATTCTTAACACTGTTTCCAAAACTCTACAACAAATGTTTTAAAACAAATTTTTTTTAATTTTAGTTTTAAGAAAATTAATTATAATTTGCGGACGAAGTCGTGAACATTAATTTGATACGTACAAAATGATCTAACACTCACCAGTTTTGCGAAAAATGATACTCCACAAAACACATTCTGTATATTAATGTCTGAAAGTGCAGGCTTACAAACCAGGGATAGAGTTTCTTATATACAGAAGACACTAAATCAAAAGGCCACTTGGCAGCGTACTCAGTAGTGGACAAAACGGGTAATAGTGTAATCCTAGGAATACCACATGAACACGGTTATATATTCACTGCAGAATCCTGCGCAAATTTGTTGAAAAGTAAAAAAGTAAAGTGTCTTATTTACAAATAGCCTCTCATTTCCTAGGTCAATTAGCAGCAGATACGCACAAAAATAAATTGGAAAATTATAGGAAAAATTATAAATGCCCTCATAGGCAGTGAAAATAAAGGTAAATTGCACTGGTTATCCAGCCACACTGGTATTGCTAGTAATGAGACTAATGACTCTGCCGCAAAGTGCGCTTCTCATGCACCAATTATAACTGATGGAACAACGGAGAAAAACGACGCCCGCCGCCATATCGAAAGCTTTATTAAATCAAAACTAAAAGCTACCCGTATCAACCGTAAACAGTAAATCCTTATCATAACCCATCAGCTTACCCAACCAATATATCAAAAAAGCAAAATTAAAATATTCTCAAAGCAACGCCTTGGATACAGCAGGCTGAAATTGCAGAAACAAAATTTAAATGAGTGGAAGCCAGTGCAATTTCAAAAGTGAATTTAAGAAAATTGTAGAAACAAAAATCGCGTGTCTGGAAGAGGACTTAAGCCTTCTTGTTTAATTGGGTGTACGCAACGTTGTTGTCGATCAAAAACTGATAAAGATTAAACCAAATCTATCGGAATGGATATTACGAAATTAAAGTCATTCCGATCGGATAGGGTGACATACATGTATAGGGATGGATACGGTAAAAAACATCGGTGTTTTTTCTATGCGATGTATCGCAAAGATACATCGATGTTGCATCGATATTTCATAAAATACATCGATGTTTTTTGTACATTGATTGTTTTTTTTTTAAATTATTTATTATTGAAGTTTTAATGTTTTTTATTTATTATTATTATATTTTTGAAAAATCTTAAGTTTATTTTACATCTCCTAATACTTTTTTTCAATACTGTTTAGAAATAAAAGTTTACCAAATCTTTCACCACTCAATCAGTTTCTTTGTTGAGTCATCACCTGCGTCGCTTGTGAAAATAGTCTTTTAGACGGAACCAATGTTCCCACCATTGTAAGATATTTAAAAGAGATCTTGTAAAGCTTAGGAAACTGCGATTTATAATCCTTCCAAAGATCCAACGGATTTTCGTTCAGTCTTCCAACAGGAGTCCTCAAATAAACTGAAAGTTCATCAGACAATATATCTTCACTCTTATTGCTTTTCCAATTTCTATGAACACGTTTATATATCAATCTACACGTTGTGTATACAATTTGTCATTTCGATGCATCGAAAGAAAACATCGATGTTTTCCGATCTTTTAGGAGCAAAAAAAAACATCGGATTATATCGATGTTTCGACACAATAAATCGAGTGTTTTTAAAACATCGATGTTTTTTGTCCATCCCTATGCATGTATGATCAAACATGATCAAAGAGAATAGAAAAGAAAAAATGTGTGTAAAAAATCAGTATGTAAACTAAATTCAGTTTTGTTAATTATTCTTTTAAAAAATACTTGCGATTGATAATGTAAGCCATTTTTCCACAACTTCAACAAGACAGATAAATAAATTATTTTTTGGAAATTTTATTTGTGGAATGCAAAACACATGCAATTTTTGTATGACTGTCTGTCTATCTACTTATGCATCGCGAAAAAACTAATCGATGAATTTCTATGGGGTACTTAGCTAAAATCCCATTTTCAAAGGGAAATAATGAAATTGTGAAATTTTACTGAATAACATGACATTTGACATTTGGCATCATCTTTTATTATGTAAAGAAGTTTTTAACAGCAAAATTTAATATAATTATAATATTTTAACATATTGGCAATGCAGACAAAGTCGCGGGAATAAAACTCTTTTTCTTCAATTTATTCTGTGACTCACTATTATACTTGAAACAATACTAAGGTCAAGTATTTAAAATAGTAACTGATACTAAATAAGTTAATTGTTATACCTGAGAACCGTAAAAATGTATCTTAATGGTATTTTCTAGGACAACGCCATATTTAAGTGACCTGCCACTTCATGTAGAATTAAAGAACTGGAAGTAGTCTTATTACTAATTCATAGACTTAAACAAATTATATCCAACCGTTTTTTCACAATTTTTATTTAAAAAAATAACAATTTAAAAATATTAAATAAAATATCTTAATAACGAATGTTTATTTTGTTTGTGTGAGTTTGTTTAGCCCCATTAAAATTTAAAAAAATAATATCGTCGAGATATTATAAAATAAATAAAATTAGATTAAGTCATATCATATAACAACAAAATTATAAAAGTGTTAAATATAATAAATTTAAAATTGTCAGCCGGTCAGGGTAGGGCGAATGCAAAATGTATTTTATGAACAGAATGATACAAGTATTTACAGACATTAAGACGCTTTTTAATTTGCATTATTACACTTGGTATGAATGTGCATATGTATGTATGTATATGTATATGTATATGCATATAATAAATATATTTAAAAGTTAAAACTTGTATACTTAGAAAAAATCATATGAATAAACAAAAAATAAACAACAAAATTGATTGGCGACAAGGAATGTTATTTCTAACAACAAATATTTTTAAGGGTGTGGAAAAATGTAGCACATTAAGAAATAGGAAATTTCCTTGTTTATTTTATTTCCGTTCTTTGAACTTTTTACTTTTAATTGTCACACCTTTGATGTACAAAATAAAAAAGCTCACATTATTTTATTCGCACTACTGTTACCAGTTTAGCTTATTTTTTTAGTTAGTTCAAGCTTATTTGAATTCATTTAGCTTAAATAAGCATTCAGAGCATTCATTTATTTGCAAGTCTTCTAAAACTTTTTCTTGCAAAACAACCGACTTTAAAACAGATTTCAGCTATCACTTCATAACAATTTAAAAGTGTGGCCACATATATCAATTTATTTTCACTATTGGGACATTTTTTAATTTCCAAATCCACATTTTGTACATGTTGTTATAGCGGACTTAGCAATACAGCTTCTTGTAAGTTTCAACCGTCTGTCTGTAACGATTCAACGTTTTGGTTATATAAATCAAATTATATAAACTATTGGGACACCATTTAATAACCAAATCCAAATTTTGTACCTAAGCAATGCAGGTACTTTGTAAATTTCAAGCATCCGTCTAAAGCGTCATCTATTGTAACAATCTTTAATTTATAATTTTAAATATTTATACTTCTTATTTTACCAGACAAAACAAGTGGACATTTATTTTATTTTTGAGCCATATAGGCCAAATAACATCTATTATAGGAACACCCTTTAATTTCTAAGCTTAAATTGAATACTTGTAGTTATAGCGGACAAGACAATAAAAAAGGTCCCTTTTAATTTCTGCTGTTCATCTATAACGGTTTAAAAGTTTGACCACAAATTTTATATTTTGTAAATTTCAAGAATTTGCCTAATGTGTTTCAAAATTCTGGCCATATACATCAGAATTATTGCACTATTGGGGCACCCTTTAATTTCTAAACACAAATTTTATACTTTGTAAATTGCAAGCATTTTTCTAATGCGTTTTAATCTTATGGCCATACAAATCAGATAAAACGAACTATTGGGGCACCCTTTAATTTTTTATTTTGAATATTTATACTTGTTATTATAATGGTCCTAGTGATCGACATTCTGTCCAAATTTCAAGCGTTTATCTATTAATAACGGTTCAAAAGAGAGGCGCATATATGCCAACCTACGTCACCTTTGGGGACACCCTTTAATTTTTGATTTTTTTTTTAATATTTTGTGGTATTAGAAGCTATAGTAATACTCAGTTTTTTATTTTAAAAGAGGCGCCCTTTGCGGTTCATAATACACGTTTAATTTTTAAGTATAACCTTTGAAATAAAAAAAATTTTCTTCTGCAGTGAGTTAAAAATGCTATTTATTTAAGCTCAGCTGCTTAAAAGGAAACATTTTTTTAACACATTTATTATGTTTTTTTTTTTTAACTCAAAAATGTTGGACAACTATTTTATTTTATTTTTTGTTGCACGACTTAAAATTAAACATATTTTTATGCAAATTCATAAATTGTAATTTAATTACATTAATACGAAGCGAACCAGAAAATAGCAATGACAATAAATAACAGCTAAAGATAAAATTACAAAATTCGCCCCCCATATGTCTGTCTGTTTGTAGATTTGAACATAATTGTGCATTCATAGACACAAGAGCATGGAAACAAAAACTACAAATCACTAATAGAAAAAAAACCGCACTAATAAAATGAAAGTTTGTTTCTAAAAATAGTATCAAAATAAAAATAAAATTAAAAACAAAACAATATGTGCAACATTTTTTAAACACCTTATGGCAACAGTGAATGTTTGTATTCGTACGTGTGTACCGAACTGAACCAAACCAAACCAATCTACTCTAACTTTTGTCTTAACTTAAGCTTTTTTATTATTTTTAGCTTAACACAAATCGTTATGACAAAACCCAATAAAAAATTTGTTAAATAAAAATAAAATCATACAGATTAGAGAAAAATAACCAAATCGTTACTTTTTATTAACAACAAAAGCAATTCTAATTCTACATAAAGGGTTATTTTTTAGCTATTATCTTTTTGGCAAAACTGGTTTAAACGGCTGCGGCACGTTTCGTGTTTTGTTTTACTGTCAAACATCTTCAATTTGGCCTATAATTTAACCATGAATCGTCTTACAAACAAACAACGCTTGCAAATTATTGAATTTTATTATTAAAATGCGTGCTCTGTTAAGAAAGTTCATTTACCGAAAAATTATGTTCAGCGACGAAGCTCATTTTTGGCTCAATGGGAACAAAAATAAACAGAATTGTCGACTTTGTTGTGAATATCAGCCAGAAGAATTGCAAGAGCTACTAATGCATCCAAAAAAAGTCACAGTTTGGTGCGGTTTATGAGCTGGTACTTCTTCAAAGATGATGCAAATCGTAACGTAATTGTGAATGGCGAGCGCTACCGTGAGATGATATCCAACTTTTTTTTTGCCTAAAATGCAAGAGCTTGACTTGCATGAAATGTGGTTTCAACAAGACGGTGCCACATGCCACACAGCACGCGCAACAATGGACTTATTAAGAGGCGAGTTCGGTGAACATTTTATTTTACGTTCGGGACCGGTCAATTGGCCACCTAGATCATGCGATTAACACCTTAAGAATATTTTTTGTGAGGCTATGTTAAAGCTCATGTCTATACAAGCAAGACCGCTTCAATTGACGCATTGGTAGACAACATTGAAGCAATTATTCGTGAGATACCGGACGAAATGTTGGAAAGAGTATGCCAAAAAAAAAAAGCGGATGAACCATTAGAGGCGCAGTCAAGGTCAACATTTCTATGAAATGATCTTCAAACATTTAATTATATGGACCGTAATATCGATTCAAATAAAGATTTCATGCATTTTTCTGAATTTTATGTGTTTTTTTTTTTTTGGAAAACTTTTCTATAGCTTTTAAAAATCACCCTTTATATACACACAAGGCAACATTATACATGGTCTAGAAACCATGTTCCTTTTTTAGTACAGACGAAGCAACCACACAAGACGCATTTAAAGAAACATTAGTTTCGTAAGTATTTAAAATGAGGAACAAAAAAAAATTACACGACAACGCAGAAATATTGTATAAAGAAAATGAGAAAAGCTATGGCCAAATTAATAAAAATAATAACGAAAATAAACAAACTCAAGTTACTTAACAATTTTTGCACATTTATATAAAGTGAGAAAAAATATGGCCTTTTCTATATTGCAAACATAATCATTAATAATTGGTTTAATTAATCAAAATATTTATTTACACAATAGCAATAATTTTGTTCCACAACCATATTATTGTACAATATATTAGTAAAATTGGTGTGCGGAACATACATATGACCAATACGATCATAATATTGTGATAAAAATCTATACTGATTTTAAAGTTTTTAAGTTTTTTATGATCTTTTTTATCTAAAACCTTCATTACTTTCGTCTATTTTTATTTGACAAAAAATAATGTTAACATAAAATGAATATCGTGATAAAGTAAATATACTTTACAATTTGTTCACCTTAACGATATATTTTTACAGAAAACATATTTTTTCTGACCTTACCATACCAACCATTTCTTTCCTAACGTGCATATTAACTTACACTAATATATTTTTTATTGTTAGAAGCAATAAGGAAATAAACACAAATTACCAGTAACTGTTAAAGCAATTTAGCTTTTGTAAAATTTTTTGCTGGGTTGTAACAAAAAATAAGTGCTCGTACTAAGTATTAGTTATTTACGAGTGCTCTAATAGCCAACAATCTAGTTGAATTGTTGTAGCCACAATTTTAGTATTTAATTGCTTAAAAAATGTGGTTTACATTGAGATTTTTATATTTATTTTTATACATGTACATATGTATGTATAAGTGAGTTACATACATATATTTTAGTAAAAAAAATCTACAAAAAAAAGAACTTTTATTCTATAACAATAATTAAAGTTGATCTTATTGTCACACATTTAAAGAAATTTAAACCATTTGAAACTAACGAACTAGAGGTTGTGAAAATAAATTTGTTGATGACACACATTGTGATTTTAGAAATCATCTAAAAAAAGTATATAAAATCTATGATTTCCATTTATATGAGAGTGAGATCTCTAGGCAAAAAAAAAAAAATTATCTAAAGGCATTTACAAGCGCATCATAGAGTCATCTGCGGCACTTTCAAGATTTTTGAAGTGGCAGGCAGCATAATTAGGGATCGCTTTAGAATTATAAAAAAAAAAACTTTTGACTTTTAAGCTGAGTTTGCATTGAGCAATTTTTATTTCTATTTTGATTTTTAGGCGAAAAAATTAAATGGAGAGCACTAAATGTGTACTGCATGAGGAATGAGAAAACTGGTACAGTTAACCATGTTTTTATTCTACTAAAGCAAAAACAAGTACATTTGTAATCCTTAAAGGACATAAAGCCTTCACACTTCAACTTCAGTTTCTTTTTTTACGTTTGTTTTTTTATTATTCTGCTTCTGTTTATACCCTTTACCACAGGTAAAAAACAGGGTGTATTTAAATTTGTGATTTCGTTTGTAATTTCTACAATATATATTTCCGACCCTATAAAGTATATATCTTCTAAGTCCTTATGCATAGCGGAGTCAGTTGAGCGTAGTCTGTCTGTACGTGTCCGTGTTAAGGCCCAACTATAATGTGCATAAGCTAGCTTGAGCTTATGTCAAAAACCCAACGAAAAGCCTGTCAAATGCTTAGGTAATTCTTTAAAGAGTTTTATGTGGCTACAATGTACTTACATAAATTTAAAAACTAATTTCCCACAGTTGCACATTTATGTTTAAATCGCACTTTTCCAAAAAATATATTTTTTAAATAAATAAAATTTGCAAAGAAAAAGGCATCGAAAGAATACATAATTTATATTTAACAACATTGATCTAAATAAGTGTACATTTTTTTACTAGTTTTCAATAAAATTTGATAAAAAATTGACATGTGTTTTTTTTTTCTCTATGCATTTTTAGCCAAAAGTACCAAAAGATGCAACGGTGTGCATTATTTAATTCGAAAGCAATTAAAAAATAAATTTTATAGCGAATTGTTATAAAAAAACGAGTCCTTTTTTTCATATAAACACTTTTTTCTACATTTTCTATTAAATTAAAAAAAAAAATCTTTTTCACTGTCGCTCTCCATTGCAATTTTTTCTTTATCAATTTATGTTTGTATACAGCAAGCGCAATCAGCTGTTTCTGTACGGAATGTGCGATCAGTTTCGTACGTTGCTTAAGCAAATGACATTTGACGAAACTTGACGAAAAGTTCTCTCAAGTACATTATAGTTTACCACATTTGATTTACATGTATTTGCACAGTTGTATAAGTTGGCATAAGCTAGTATATGCACATTATTGTTGTGCCTTTAGTTTTAAAATCAACTTTGCGAAAGCACTAGATGAGCTAGAAAAAATTTAAGTACGCAAATCGATCAAATATAGCTTCGAAAATTCAGCTGTTAAAAATTAGCAAGATCAGTTCATGTCCTTTGAGGTGGCGCGCAAAACACCACAAACGAAGAAGTAGTTCCAATAAAAAACAAAACAAACAAATGGGGGGATAGAGAATAAAAAAATAGAAATAAAAAAACAACATCAAGTGAAGACATTCGCGCTCGCCCATATTTTATGAGTAACCCATTAAGAGCCCATGATATGTAAAATTATTTATAGCACCTATTTTTATGTTTGTTTTATTTTTTAGTTCTTTTTTAGACCATATTTTTTTTTTTTTTTTTTGATTGGAGAAAAAGATTGAAGAAAAATTTAAATTTAAAAAGCTCAAAGATATTCTTAATAATGAAATGCTATTTCTTTAAATAATATTTTGGAGCTGTGTTTAATATAAGATTTCCGAAATTTCCAATCTCACATTTTCTTTCACATATGAAGAGAAAAATTTAAATTTAAAAAGCTCCAAGATATTCTGAATAATGAAATGTTCTTGCTTGTTTCATTTAAACTAAAACCTTTAAATAAAATTTGGAGCTGTGTTTAGTTTTTCTGAACTCAAGGACACATGAGACATCAACAACAAAATCTGGTTTAATATATAACTTTGTGCAGACTTAAATTAATTATCTAACTTTATTTAAAGTTATTGCTTCTATTATATGTGACCCTGCTTGCGAACTTGAAAAAAAGTTCATTTTTACATGTTTTATTTTTATCCACTTTTTAAATAAAATTAAGACACAGTGCGTCGTGAGTATTTTGCAAACAAGTGCTTGGATATGTCTCACGCTGGATTATGTTCCGACAAACGCATACAGCTTAAAATTTCCGATACCGATTTGAAATGACAAAATAGGTGCTTAAAAATCGCAATAGCTAGAAATCGGATGGGGCTTTATACAATTGAACTTTAAGGCGAACATCTTCGAGATCAAAGTTTGTCAAAACATGATTTATGAATCGAATCATAGATAAAATGTGGGGGTAATGAAAGAGAAATACGTATATCGCTTTACAGTAGGAAAACTGCAAAAAAATTAAATAAAACATAGCTGATTAACGATTGGCCCGATTTTGTCAAAACCTTACATGACTAGAGCTATGGAACACTCCCTTCCTCAGATAAAATTTTTAAATTTATCTACAGAAAGACTGTGTCAAATAACTTCTTAGTAAAGTCTCTTTCTTAAGTTTCATCATTTCATATCGATTAAAACTTATATCCATTTTTTATAGAAATTTCGATAATGGTGATTGCTTTAGCTAAGCTCTACAAAAAGCATTGCTACACATACGAATTACTTCTAATAGTTTAGGAGATTTAACTTTTAGTATTCTTTTGTTAGTAGCAAAATTAACAATCCATTCTCAATTTATGTTTCGGACTGACAACATTTACAAGTTACATTAAATAGCTGACAGCGTTTCCAAATTTTTTTCGCACTCGTTGTATTAGTTCTTCAATTTTTAGAAAAAAGTATTTTATAAAATATTTTCATTTCTATAACTTAATACTTTTTTATTTCATTAGAACTGGCGTTCTTAAATTTTCGGCTGAGCCAAAAATATTACAGAGGTTAAGACAGATTAGAAAGAAGCTTAAGGTATTTAAAGTAAATTTTTTTTTACTTAAATTTTAGCTTAGCATCTACACCCAATTTATTTTTTTTTTTAAATTGGTTATTTTTCTTCTTTTTTACCTCTCTCAAATGTAGTTCGCGTATGATTTGAATTTTAAATAATACAATTTAAAAAATAAAAAAAATTTATAAGTCTGAACTAAAGCCTGACTGAAGGATTATAATTCATATTGAAAATTATAAATTATTATATTTATTTTTAACGAAATTTTAATAAATTCAAACAAAAAAAATATCGCATCTCAGTTGTTAAAATTTTCTTTATCATTTTTAGTAGCTCTTACGTGCTACTAAAATTTTATTATTATTAATTTTATTCTGCAATTATTCCTTTTTTTTATATTGTAAAAATTTTGTTAATTCAAGAAAAAAAATTTTAATCGCTCATCTCGGTCGCAACGGCAAATCTAAGGGTTTCTTATTTGTTTTCAAGCAATTTTTTTAAACTAGTTTTAAGAAAATTTTATATTAATATAAAATTTTAACATTTTAACTTTATTTTCTTAAACAAAGCAAATTAAAAATATATTTTTTTAATTTTTTCCTTCTTTAAAATTTCTTGTTAAAAAAATAAATAACTCACCATTTTAAAATTAAATTTTCAAAATATTATTCACTAATTTCAGTTGTATTCTTAACGTTGCTAAAGCTGTTAACGTTATGATAATTCTTTTAACTTGGTTAAAATATTTATACTTCAAGGAGCTGCAAAATAAGAAAAAATGAACAATAGCAAAGCAGTACATAATTTTATTTAAAAATAAAAATAATAACAGTTATAATAATATCAAAGCATAAACAATATAATGCCCAACTATGTAGTTTAGCCTTTCGTTGTTCGTAGTTAGAAAATTAGCAATAAAACAGTCAGCAGTACAATATGATTATGAAGAAATTGATAGATACTGTTCTAATAACCATCAAAAAAAGAAAAAAGTAAAAATAAAAATATGTTTCCTTTTTGTAAAATTATACAAACACTACATCAATGTGGAAGACATAACAAATAACACGAATTGTTGTCATTATCTGCAGTTAAAATGCTACTTATCAACGACACTGGATGTAGATGTTAATGATTATTGTAATGATAATAATAATAATACAGTCCTTAAAGTATGCAATACTTTTATTCATTAAATGTGAACAAATAAACCAACGCACACATACATATTTATTGATTGTGACTAAAGAAGTGGGATTGGCAAAAGAAATTTTACGCTCATCTCTTAGACTGGAGTTTTTTGAATTGGTTTTGGGAATGATTACAGAGTAAGAATTATATACAGCGGCTGTTGATGTGTGTGTGTGTTTATTGTTATGTTATAACTCTGTGCCTACATGCATAAATAAAAGGAAGAATTGCAATCGTTTCCCATTTAGTTATATTATTATTTCATTTCTTTATTTAATATTGAGTATACGCAGTATGCTACTAAATATTAAACACTTCATTGCAGCATATTTTACAGATACAGGACATAAAACAAATATAACGCAAAAGCTTAACTAAATTCTATATTTAAACTCATGTAGAGAACACATTAGAAAACACGAAAGTATTATTACAGCATATTAACTATCCTAATTTGTATTTCACAGATAATTAAGGCAAGTCATCGGTGCAAGCTAGAGCGTCATGTGGTGACGATTTGTGTTGAACAAGTTGTCTCTTTCTATACGATCTTTTTTCCAATGATGCTTAAAATCAGTATCGATTTGTAAAATATAGTTTAACAATGCATTGCAATGTTTGCTAGTTGTTTTCGTATTATGTTTAATTTTAACTGTCAATTTGTTTTTTATGGTTGCCAACACTACACAAATTAAGTGTAAGTTTTGGAACTCATTTTATTTCTTATAATAAATCATGGAAAGAGCCAAATTAAAATTAAAAAAATCAAAAATTATTAATTCAAGTAAAAGTTGGGATTAGTATTTGGAAAATGGGAAGAAATCCAGAAAAATTTTAGTAAAATTCCCGGGAAACGGGGAGTTGAAAATAATTGCCACTTTCAAAAAAAAAAATACACTGAATGTTTTTAAAATATTTTAGTTGCGACATTTAAAAATTTTCAAATATCTCCTTTCTTGTGAATTCTACTTCATAAGATATAAAACAAAACAAAAGGTTACTTATTTGTTTGAAAAGGAATTTGAGTTATTCGAATCCACTGACATTCGAACAACGAACATGGAAAATCTTTATAACGCATTGTTGACAACAAAAATTACCTCAGAAGAAAGTAAGTTTTTTTTATAGAAATTTTGCAACAAAAACAAGATACAGAATATCTTGTGAATTGTTAAACGCACTAAGTTTTTTAAAACCATATTTTTCAAAGAAATAATTAATAAAATACCTTTTTCAGTATTTTTAATCTTTGTTGTCTCCCGTTATGTAGTACGAGTGTAGATATGATTGTTTTCTCACCTGAATTGTTTTCAAGTTTTATAAACTGCTAAAACATAGTAACGGGTCCCCCATCTAACATTTTTTTTTAACTAGTGCTCATTTCGTGAATGGTAACACTTAAGGGCGGTTAACATGGTCATAGACGTCTTACGACATGTCAAATTTTTGTGCAGAATAGTACCAGTGGGATCGTCTAAACCAAATATGTAATGAATCTGCACAAATTGAGAGAAATTACGGATGGAAATTTGACAGTCGTATGGCTCTCTATGTTTTCTGAAAATTTTTAAAAGACATTTACGAATCATTAGATCAGGGATGCTTTTTTTCTGCAAACCGCCTAAAAACCTGTATATACAAATTGTGTAAACGTGAAAAATCTGTCGTAAGATTTTTACTCTCATTTTTTAAAATACGGATGGATTTTCATATTACTTTCTCTTGGATTTTGCGTACGTAAAGTAGTACCGTCTAAACCCCCCTTTAGCTCATGTCTGGTTTGACAGATAATTAGTTTTATCCTTTCGCTGAACGAATATGGTTGTGTGTACGCTTGAACAACGCTGGGGGAAATATTTCGACATCACTTTGAAAATCATGAATCATCAATGTGTGCAAAAATTAAGCACGGATTTTAGAAGAGAAGCAGAAAGAAACTGGTATCCTCATCGATAAACCACAGCGTAAAAAGCCAAAAACAGTGCGTACACCCGAGAATATTGCTGCGCAGAAAGTATGCGTGAAGCGCCATCAACATCAATTCAACGTCGTTTTCAACAATTGAACATTTCGGAGACATCATTGAGACGAATTTTGCATAAAGACCTTGGTATGACGCCATACAAAGTCCAATTGGTTCAGGAGTTAAAGCTAACCGACCATTCAGTAGTTTTTTTTTTCTTATAGCATTTTCAAAAAACAAAAGTTATTTGGCGGACCCTTTGTTAATTAGCAGTAATTTTTATTGTTTATATTTTAATAAAAGTATGAATTTTTTTTTTAATTGATTTAATAAACTTGTTTTCTTTAAGAATTGATTTTTTCCGTTTCCCGGGAAATGAAAAATTCCAGGAAATCCCAAACCCTACTTTGGGTTTTTTTTTTGTTACTATAATAATTATAAAGATTGGGTAATAGATATTTTAAACACATTATCGAAATGTATTATTTATATTTTTTAAGTTCTTTACTATTTTCGAAATGTATGAATTGATTTTATTTCAACTATAACGCAAACTTTTATGTTAAATTTTGTTAGTGCAGACAGTACAATTAATTATTTTCTGTATTTAAATAATTAATATAAATATAAACTTCTTTCTATTTACTTCGCATACATATAATTAAATTGTTTAATAGCCTGTTCAGACATTACTCAATATTCAGCTTTTCTCAATGAAAACCATTATTGAGCTCAATATTCCATACAAAATAATTTATTGAGCAATAAGTACAAATTGTTATAATATTGAGTAGAAATTAAAATAAAACACTGTTCCGAAGATGTGTATGAAGCAAAATTTCGATATTTACACCTCAGACCAATTGCGGTTAAACCAAACTAATTTTGTCAATAAACAGAATATTGACTCAATACAAGTGTGTGTATGAACATACTATAAAACCCAAAAAGTCTCTTTTTGAGTTTTCTTAATTAATTTGTAATATTTTTCTTTTTATATTTATTTTACAACATTCATTGCACTTATTAAATTTGCCCAAAATTTTAAATAAATAATTTTATACTAATCAATCAGTTCTTAATTGATATTAAAATTAATGATGTTTGGCTGGTTTGACCACGACTGGATGTTGAGCAGCAGGCTTTAAAATTACAGGTTTAATTATGACTGGCTTTATAACCAATTCGATTTTCTTTGGAGGAGGAGGAGGATGAGCAGGTTGTAGTTTAACTGGCTGTACGACGATTTGTGTTGGAGGCGGAGGTGGTTGGACAGGTTGAATTTGAACTGGCTGTATGATGATTTGTTTTGGAGGTTGCTGTTTTACAGGTTGTACATGTACGGGCTGGTATATAACTTGTGGTGCCGGTTGCGCCTGAACATGTGTGGGCTGTTCTACATACACCGGATGTACTGCTTGACCACCCTTTTTCTTAAAAGTCGGTGCCGTCCAAGTGCTTACAATTAATAAACTCAAAACAGTTAATGTTTTTAAATAATCCATGTTTTTAGAAGTTTTGTAGATGTAAAGGGTTGCAGATTGTGAATAAAACTAAATTTTTATTATCAAGAGAAATTGCTTTTATATTGTTTATTTGTGTATCTTCTTCAAAATGACTTAATTAGTTTTCGATAGTTTTATTATTCTTATCATTATTATTTTGTTGTTGTTGTTATTGTTATTAGTTATTCTTGTGTGTAATCTCTCAATAATAATTATTTATATAAATATAAAATTAATTTTCCATACAATGTTTAAAGGGAGGGAGAGAAATAATTTATAAAAAACGTGAATGACATTTTATTCATGCTTCATCTTGGGTTAATCCCCTAAAGAAATGAAGAAAACACCAATTTCTTTTTAATTGTTTCAAGTTTTGATGATATTCAATCGTTTGACGTAAGTTGGGTATATAATTAAGTTATTTTTTACATTAATAGCTTATTTACCTTTAATATGTAGTCAAATAGAGAACTCTTTAAATAAAATAAAATGTTTGCAAGATTAAATATCCGATAATTCGTAGTCGCAATGAATCACCATTTTTTGCGAACGTTTTCGATCTAACGAGATTTTTGTTTAAGAGGCTTGAAATAAAATAAATCGTTCAAGAGAGAGAGAGAGAGAGAGAGAGAGAGAGAGAGCGAAGAAGATTATCGGTGATAATAGGGTATCCAGCTCAATTGACTCACTGGAGCATCGATGCAATGTGGGGTGTGTTGCACTGTTTTATCGTTACTACAACGGAATGTGCTCTTATATAATCCGGGAAGTCGTTCCTGAAAAACGTCATTTCATACGCGCAACGCGTTCTGCATCAAAAGCGCATTCCTTTGTGGTTGATTGGCTAGTGAATCGCATAACGCATTACAGAGAAAATTCGTTTTTTAGCCGAACAGTTCGTATGTGGCTAAACTCCCTGCAGAGGTCTTTCCTGCCACTTTCAATTTTCAAAGATGCAAATCAAATGTCCACTAGCACTACTCCCTCTATCCCCCTCCCACAACCTAATTTCCTAGTTCTGGCACAATGCATTGCATAAGTAGGGGTCATCCCCTGAGTGCTGGTCCTAATTAAAAAAAATATGGCTTTCATACTATGTTTGGGGCACCCTTTAATTTTTACGTTTTCAATTTCTGTTGAAAATGTAAACTTACGGTTCAACAGGAACACACTTCTATTTAAAATTTTGTTTTTGAAGCTTTTTAAGCGGGCATACACCCAGGCGCAAACACACTATGCGCCAATTTCGAACAGTTTGCCTATTTTAAAATAAATTTAAATAAATCCACCAAGTATAAATTGAACTTACATGCTGAAGGTTTGGTAACAAATATGGGTTCTTAAAAATTTTTAAAAATGTTTTCCTATTATTGTTCAAAAGGCAATACACTTCGAAATCAGGTCCTTCACGGGGATCTTATTGTTACAGCGGGCACACAATATGTGTCAATTTCAAAGACTGCTTAAGTTTGCTCAGCAGAAAAGAATATTTATGTAAATATCGGACCTAGCATGAGGCACCCTTTAGTTATTACTTTTGTGTGTTTTTATTCTTGTTGTTTTAGTGGACAGAGTGCTACAGAAATATCTTTTTTTAGACCTAAATCGTCTGACTGTAATTTTTTAAAAGGACATCCTAATGATTGCTTAGTAAATTTCTTATAGTTTCAAAATTAGACGATATGCATTTTTAATTAAGTGATATCGTTAAGTCCCTAACAAATCATTTTATGTTCAAAATTTTAATGTTGTAAGCCAGTGGGAAATTTACAGTGAAGGTCGTGTATTATTTTTAATTTTTTATTCTGGACAATTTAAAGCTTCGTTGTGTGAGTTTTAGCAGTTTTGCTATAGAAGACTTGGCAACCATAAGTCAAGATCGGTTGGATGCACATTTTGTATAACAATATTTTGTTTCTTAAGCTAAGTCTTGACCTCCTGTTTAGTAAAGGTTTTTAGGTTTCGTGATTTCTGCGAAAACTCTTTTTCTTGATTTCTGCGAATATTTATATCCGAGATATATACTGAATATAGTGTGGGAGATAGAACGGACCCTTGTGGTAAACCTGCTGGTATTTGCCTCTCATTAAAATAATTCCTACCGACACAGACGTTACTTTTTGTAAATAAATAGGAAAATTAATATCAAGGAAGATAACTCCTTGTAGTTTCGCTCAGACTTTTATTATCTTCAATAATTTTAATTACTCTCTTCAGTTGATGAATGGTTAAGTATTCCTTACGTAATCCAAACTGTTATTCAAAATTGTTTTTCAAAAACTTCGTTAAATAGGCTTAGTATGCTAATTGTTCTATAACTGGTTGGCATTTAAGGATCTTTTTCAGGTTTGTGTATTGGGATTACTTTGACCTTTGGAAACTTTGAGGCAAATAGCCACTTCTAATACAAATATTAAAAAGGTTTTATTTTTTTACTTGTTGTTGCACTAAAAATAGTGCTGTGTTACTTTCAATCTTTTGTTTATGAAGTTCTTTAATTTTTTTTTATTGTATTTGAATCTCTACAAACTACAGAGTGTATTCGCAAAGGCAGAAATTTGTCGAGATTTACTAAAGAAAACTTTTGAAAAAAAAAATTTACGAATTTAGCTTTCTTATCTCGCTAGTGCTGCAAAGAGCATTTTTAATTGTTAAATAAATTCTAGTTTGTGTTTTTTTTCTTCTTAATTATTTAATATTTTGTTATTATAAATAATTATGTGTTTAGAATATTTAATTGGTTTTTTATAAAAATATTTTTATTTTCATTTTTTTTATTATAAAGACTGTGATGACATAATTCTTTAAACAGTTTTCTGTTCTGTTTCTAACTTTCCATTTCGTCGAATTAATTTGCAGAAATTAAATACAAGTTGTGTCTGTTGCAATACTAGAATATTAATTGGCAAACAAACACGTCTCAATTTTAAATTGTTTTCATGATATTAATTACAGTCAAAAGTGATTATTTAATTTTACAATTGCAACACTTTTTACATGTTATTCAAACACGAGCTGTTGACAGTAAACCATGTCAACTTTTGAAAGTGTTAACAAGACCTCATGAAAAAGGAAAATAAAATACATTTTAGGTAAAAAATCGAGGACCAATTTTTATTTGGTTTGTTGCTATTATTGTTATGATTTTCGTTTCAATAAAAATAAGAAAAATGTAGGAGCATGTTTTTACACAAATGTGGTTTTACTGTTAAACTACGATTTTTCATCTAACTTTAGATTGTTCATCGAAGTGAATACAGGAGTAAATCTATTCAATCTTAAGTTTTAAATGAGAATGTACAAAAAAACTCAAAATTTTCCAAAATAACAAAATTCCGCCAATGGACTTTGGCAAAGAGGCTAATGTTAGTTAAGTCACACCTTCTTTCACATTCTTATGGTAAATCGGCAGAAAAACTTATGTAAAATATTTGAAAGGGGAAGTATTTTAGCAAAATATTTAATGCTTTAAACTCTTCACAGTCGTTGTGTCGCTCTGTTAAAAAATGAAAAACTATACGTCTCCACAAAGATATTTGTCAAAGAACCCTTTTAAAAGCTCAGTAATACACCATTAAACATTGAAATTGTGATAGTTAAATTTAAATTATTTTACTAATGTAAACATAAATGATTTAATGATTTATTGATTTCAATTCTAAATTTGTGACGTCCCTGCAGTAGTTTGAAAACGATTTATTTTAGACAAAATTGGTATCTCATTAACTACTTAAGATATTTTACTGAAACTTTATAAAGTCAAAGCAGAAGTGTTTCTCTGTCAACCAGCGAACAGTAGGCCCCCTAGGGTGGCATAGAATTTGTTTAAATGTCATAACAAGTTTATTTTCAACTGAAGTGTTAAAAAATCTACGTATGGAGAACTGAAGAAAGACACCTCGTAAACAAATCCGTTTTTCGTTGTTTCCATAAAAATGGCCTCATCATTTAGACAAACTTAAATTTTAAAAAGCCCAAAAGCCCGTTCCAACTCGCACTGTTAAACCATCCAAGTATAGATAAATATAGAAGAACACCTCGCAAACAAATCGCATTCATTTTGGTTTTACCATATTCCGTTGTTCCATAAAATGGCCTCATTTCTCATAGAATCTCATGTTTTAAAATGTACAAAACCCGTTTATATTTGCGCTTTTAAAAATTCCAAGTATTAAGAACTACAGAGGGACACATCGCAAACATATGCCTTTCATTTTAGTTTTGCTATCTCTTGTTGTTTCCATGAAAATTACAGTTTGGACTCATAAGCCGAATTTATATTCCTAACAGGGCTATGTTATCTTTCTAACATAGCTCTGTTAAAGCAAAAGGTTGGTGTAAAAGCTAAAAATTTTAAAATGTTCAACACATACAGCAATAAAAGCTGGCCCGTTAGTCTTTATATCACAAATTAATAAAAAAAATTGATTAAATTTAATGTTTTTTTGACCTTTATTCTTTTCTTTATTCTTTTCTTTTTAATAAAGCACTAGGTCAGGCTTAAAATAATAAAAATATTGTGTGGCGAAATATTGAAAAAATAAATAAAAAACAATATTTTTATTATTTTAAACCTGACCTAGTGCTTTATTAAAAAGAAAAGAATAAAGAAAAAAAAAATTGATCACAAAAGAATTGTTAAGTTACCAAACAAATCAAATTTCAAAACAAACATTTTATTTCTTAGCATTTGAAAAAAAGCTACAAATGAAAATATTATATAAGAATATCAATTTAAAGGAATCAAGCACAATTGAAGTAAATTTACAAAAAAAGAATTATTTTCATATTTGTAAAAAATGTATAAAAAACAACATTAAAAGCTACTGTATTATTCCAAGATCTTTATTAAAAATATATTTTTTAAATTTAAGAATAACACAGATATCACCTAAACGTCCTTCCTTTATCAATGCCAAAGTTGTATCATTGAGAGGATCAGAAAAGGTTATTTTTACTTTTGAGGTTTGACCAAAAGTACTTTCAATACGTCCAGTTTCGCCCGTAGATAAACTGATTTGTTTTCCTAAGTATAATTGACGATTTGACTCTTTTTTAAATAGATTCTGTACAATCAATTCTTGTGAATTTATTAGACGCTGAATTTTTCCTTGTTTTTGTTTATGTTTATAAATTTTCCACATTTTCAAGTGTTCCTTTGCGTAATCCATTGATGTTGTATGCCACTGTATTTTACCCCAGAAAGCCAAGCGGCAGCAATTTGTGTTGACATCCAAATCTAATTTTGACGCAATTAATATAGAATCAGTAGCAGTTAATATGGCTTTTTCAAATTCTAGCAGTGCCCAAATAACACAATTATTTTCTAGATTCGTTATTGCGTCCAATTCTTCTACATATTCATATTCTTTGAGCGGATCAAAAATTCTATCCATATTAAAGTCCTTAAATAATGTTAAATGAGCCATAACAGTTTCATGTCCAACGCTAATGTGTAGTTTCGTTTTCGATTTAATTGCATATTTGTAATATTGTATTTGCTTAAGTTCAATAACAGCTGCAAATATAGGTTTCAGATATCCCATTTGGCAGATAACACCACGTTCCAAAAGCTTGGCATTAAATTGAGTTACACACACTCCAACACGATCGCCCATGTTGGCTTTTTGTACAGGCTGTCGAAACATTTGTATTGATTTTATTTTACGTTGTTCTCCTATTAAGGGCAATTCGATGGTGTCATTAACATTTACGCATCCTTGCACTATAGTACCAGTACAAATTGTACCTATTTTTAAATAAAATTATCTTAGACAAACGTTTATTGTAGTTATTCTTATGATGGGATAAGATGCATCAATATTTTAATTTAATTGAGCTCAAAAAGTATGGATGACCCTAGTTTAAGAAACGCGACTAAATATGATAAGTGCACATGTTAAATAGCTATACTTTGTGTTATTTTATATCTGAGATTTATTACTAGTCCAACACATATTATTCTTTTTCATTTCTTAAATGATCTTTTAGTTACAATGAGCATGATTGTGATGATTTTGAAATGTACTTATGGTAAAACAAAATTCTTAATACTGTTTATAAAGTACTTATAGTACGTACCTTGACCCTTAATCGAGAAACAATGATCGACGTATATAAGCAAAGGTTTTGTTACATCACGTTGAGGCAGAAAAGCACAATTGCCAATGCCTTCCAATAACTCTGGAATTCCTTCGCCACTTAAGGCAGAAACCGCAAACACTGGAAATTTGTTACCAAAGCTTGTAGTTGATAAGGTTTTGCGTAGTTTAGTTTCCAATTTTTTAAGCAGTGCTGTCTTTTGGTTGGCCAATAATAAATCAACTTTATTAACTACTACTATAAGTTTGCGTTTAAGAAGTTCTCCTATAACTATGCACTCAGCTGTTTGAGTTTGTATGCCTTTTTGAGCGTCAATAACCAAAATCATTAGGTCTACAATTTGGGCGCCTAAAATACCAAAAATTTGTTAACAATAAAAATTAAGGAACAAGTTTGTTAATATATATTTACATACCTCCTATAATTGTGCGTATCAAACTGGCATGACCCGGACAATCAACGAATGTAAATTGTAGTTTTTGTATGGATGGAGTAGCTTGTTTAATGTGAGGCGGTGCTTCAATCTGCAAAGCACTAAAACCCAAATCCAGGGTTATACCTCTCTCTTTTGATTGGGGATTTTTATCAAATGCTGCTGTACTAGAAATCGAACTGAGAACTTTTGCCAAAGACGTTTTACCTGAATCCACGTGACCCAAAAGGCCAATATTTAAGTTTATTATCATCCTTTTAATTACTAAAGTAAAAAACTACAAGTCACATAATTTTAAACTAATTTTACAGCTGAAAGCAACTTACCGCTAAAACTCAACATGCCATATTGTCAAAAATTTCGTGGTTCCACTCTAACGTTTATAAAAATAACAAACAGTTGTTATCGTTTGGCAATAACCAAGGCATATTTGATATGCCTTGGAAATAAATTTTAAATTAAATTAAATTATAAATAAATATGCAGTTTTTATTTATGTATAAAATCAGGTTGTTAGTAAAATTTAACCAGACCTGTTTTTACCAGTTTGAAATGCTCTGCTTATATTGACACTTATCTGCGTTCAGTGTCTCCAAGACAGCGGTTTTGCTCTATGTCTAGCGATTTTTTTATTTAATCTCTTAAAACATTTTATGTAAGAAGTATTATGAAAATTATTTCTGGTCGATAAAAAAACAAACTTTGACAATAGCATAAAATTCGGTAGAAGAAAATAAAAGTAACATTAAACTCAAGGTATATAAGATCTGTTAAATTCTACTTCCCTGATTCAGTATTGCTACCGCCTGGTAAATTAATTCTGAACGTATAGTTTCAGTAATTATTTTGTCCTTGGAATAGCGCTACTTTGTTTTGCTTGCTTAATTTTTTTTACAAAATACGATAAATATTTGCAGAAAGTTTTTTAATTCGAAACTAAAATATTTGGCTAGATTTGTAACATGTAGGGTATAAAAAATTAAACACTTGACAGAAACTACCAATTCATGCAAAAAATCACTTAATTACCATCACTGCTAACAAGCAAAACGAAAAAAAAACATTACCAAACAAAATATTTTTTCCTCTTTTTCAAGGGCGGTTAATAGAATTTTAATCATATTTTTTAAGTATATTCAATAAATAATATTTATAAATTAAAGTGGATTTTTAAACACACTTTTTAGTCATTATTTTTAACACAAAATGACTAGGTAAGTAGATATGGAGACATATGAATATTTGCAAGCAAACTAACCTAGAAACATTTTATTTCATGTCGTAGAGCCAGTATCGAATTGGGTGATGTTACTCCCCACAATATTAAACAACTTAAAAAACTAAATACAGTCGTATTTCCGGTTTCTTACAATGACAAATTCTATGTAGATGTATTAGAAGCTGGTGAGTTAGCTAAATTAGCTTATTACAATGATATAGTTGTTGGAGCCGTATGCTGCCGCATAGATACTTCGGAAAATCAGAGACGCTTATACATAATGACTTTAGGTTGTTTATCGCCCTATCGAAGACTAGGCATTGGAACCGTTATGTTTCAGCATATATTGAATTATGTAGAAAAGGATGGTAATTTTGATAGCATTTTTTTGTAAGTTTCATTTTTAACATTGTTATTCCCAATAATGAATGTTTTTCACAATTTTAAGGCATGTCCAAGTTAACAATGAGGGTGCTATAGAATTTTACAAAAAATTTGGGTTTGAAATTGTCGAAACAAAAGAACATTACTATAAGCGCATTGAACCGGCTGATGCTCATGTGTTGCAAAAGAATCTACGGCTGGTTGCGTGCACATCGCATCATCAATGTAATGGCCAGTTGGAAAGACGTGATAAAAAAACTGTCTAATGTTATTATTGTTTACAATTACTTAATTAATGCTCGTAAGTTTGCTTGCAAACTCCCTTCATTGACATCATATATGACATAGATAAAAACTTCTAAGTTTCCTTTTTGATTAAAACCTCTCGTCCAACATTAAGCAAGACTTCTTTCTACAAGTTTAAATACTGCTGGAACCTGCATAACAAAAGAAAGATTTTTTTGTTCATCAATTGCTGCTATTAGTTTTATTTTCTTCAAGCAAAATACTCTTCCAGTACAGGCAATTTGTATTTCTTTCTATTTCTGTTTGCTCTCGATGAAAGGGTCTACGTAATGCTAAATAAGACGTCAGCTCCAAAAATTTGTATGTTATATCTGTCATATATAAATGGATTACAAATCCTAACCATGTTTTCAATTGAATATAGGTAAATGAGCAGAAAAAAATAAACCATATAAAAATTAAAAAAAAAAACAACAATAAAATGATTTTAAAATTGTTTCTTTATAATAATTGTAATTCAAAATTAATGTTAAATTATCTTATATTCGAAGTCAATAAACTAAATACAATTTATATTAAAAAAAGAAAGATAACAGTAAATACGAGCTTGTTCTCGGTAAAGCAGAAGGAGATTTACGTTTATATCTTGTTTATTCTCAGTGGCATTCGGCAAATTGGGGCAATGTACGGTATCATTAAGACCTACAACAACGATTTGTAACTGACCATCCAGCTTTCAATTATGCTAAAAATACCACATTTGGTCACTCATATGAAATCGCAGGAGGTTGAAATTGTGTATACGGATTCGTATACGTGATTAAATAAAGTATTGTGAAAGTCAATGAGACAGCGCCAAATACTTTTAAGTAAGGATTATTGTGTGTACTCCCAATTGTAAGGATGAGCTGGCTGATAACATCCCATCTGGAATCGCTTAGTCAGCAGCTTATTTGGTTATTTAACACAGTGGTTGCAATACTTACATTAAAAAGATATAACAAAAGTTGTCTTACACGTCGAAAAAATTTGGTTATAGTTTTTTTTATCGCACATTAGAAGCATAACGAACGGATCGGAGGAGCAGGCAGTATAAAATTTTGGAAAATAGCAGCAAACTGATAAATTTATAATCTAGGATAAATACTTTTAATTGTAAAAATACAACAATTGAACTGAATGATAGTAATTTGGAAAATGGTATGATTAAAATTATTTCGAATATTGGTGGGTCAGAAGTGTCGATTGATAAGAAAGATTAGTTAACATAAAATGTTTCATGTATATTTCCCTTCACCACAGGTGGAAAAAGAGTATAACTTTAAGATAATTGAAATTTCAGTCATAATTATTGATGAAGCTTTTTTATTTAACCATAATTTTTCCAATTACACCGAATAAAAGCCAAAATTTCACTTTGAAATTTATATTCATTTTTCATTCGTTTCTTTCCTTTTCTCGTAAAAGGCAACACAAAGGCACTGAATTCAGATAAAATATACCAGGAATTATTTGTCTTTTCCTCCAGTTTGCTGGTAATCAGGAGTTAATCCTTGTGTTTTTACGTTGACTTAAAGTTTGTTTGTAGGCGGCAAAAGTATATTAATTGTTTTATAATTAGTCTTATCTTAATTTTCATCTTCACACTTTACCCAAAAAAAATAACTTAATTAATAAAATGCGTGTTGTTGCTTCTAGACTAGGAGTTCATATAAAAAGCCTTAAACTTACTTTACATAATGTTGTTGTTAGTTAACTGTTTAACTTTTAATATGTTGCTTAAAAATAAGAAAAAACATTTGCCGGTTAAAAACATTCATCAGTGTTTTAATTTGATTTATTTTCTTTTGTATCACATGGGCGGTTTGGGCTGTAGACTTAAAAATGATAAGGAGTTATACTTGGACAAGTGGTATAAAATTTATGGTTACATGTATCGTTTTATATATTTAACTGGTTTAATTGGTGGCTTTGCACATAAAATATACGATAAAGAGACGAATGAAGCCATTATGGGTCAACTTTCACCAGTAATTAAAGTCATATTAATATTCGAATGCATCATTAGTCCAGTTACTTATGTAGAAGTAACATTATACATGGATTGGTACTGCAATAAATATGTAAAGCTTGCCAACACTTTGCAGGCGTTAGATAAGCAAATGCTCAAACATTTTTCATTTATTCAATGGAATTATGAAAAAAGTAAACGAAAATACAATTATATGACGGTGGGTCTATATGGTTTTTATTTGATTGTATCTACTATTTACATATTCAATATAATGCATTGTGCGTGTGGATTCATTAGTTCGATCATAATATCGTTTTGCTATAATTGCATTACGGGCGCTCCAGCTTGTGCAGAATTTTTATTTATTGGCAACATGGATTTGCTAAGATTACGCTTTCGCCTTATACAGAAATTGGTACGCCAACAATTATTGCCTACACACTTCAAGTCACGTTTTATGCACATTTACGATCTCAACAAATTAATGTTGTTGGAAAGATATTTTATGGAATATTCTAGTTTGATAATACCTCTCAATAATATATTTTCTGTGATAAGTGGTTCAGGTGCATTTCATGATTTTGCTGTTATAACCAGCTTAGGATATTTATTGTGTTCCAAGGCATTGGACATGAAAGCTAAAATGCATGAATATGTATTCATATTTCTCTTTATGGGACCAAGACTATATAAAGTTGTTAATACTGGTGTCTATGGTTATGCGACCAAACAGGAGGTAAGTAAGATAATCAAGTCCTTTAATTTTTCTGCATGTCAACAATTTGATTCGCATCAAAATATTAATTAAAATTTTAGCGTCAAAACTGTTACCAAGAATTTATTAAAATTGAATATCATCTAGAAAAGTCTGTTAGAATAAAACAACATATGGATTCATTTTATCATTGGCGTTTGCACAACAATTATCGTGTTACAGTAGGAAAAATACTTAATTGCAATTTAAGTTTAATATTTTTGGTAAGAAATTTGAAATTTTATTATAAAATTTTATGGCGGAATCGCATATTTATTGTTTAAAAAAATCATATAAATTTTAAGGTAAAATTTTTAAACTAAAAAGAAAATTATAAGTTTTACTTTTTATTAGTTTTAACTTTGGAAAATAATCTTAAAAATCTTAATTTATGAGATAGAAAAATTATTTTGTAATTTTTTTTTTTCACCACAAAAAGTGGAAAAATGGTTTATGAATGTTTCTCATTTCGTTTGTAGTTTTTACAATATCCATTTCCTACCCCATTAAGTTTAATATTATCAGAGTCCCTATGTATAGCGAAATCAATTGGGCGATGTCCGTCCTTGCTCGGGTTGAAGCCAACTTTGCCAAGGCACTAGATAAGCTAGAGAAAATTTGTATACCCCAATCGATCAGACATAATTTCGAAAAAAAATCAGCAAGATCGGGTTATGTCTTTCGAGGCAACGGATAAAATACCACGACAGCCTCTAATTTTTCCATATCATTTGGAACAATGAAGTAACTCCAATCAAAAAACAAATATATAGAATTAAAAATTACGAAATAACATCAAGTGAGAAAATTGGCGCTCGCCCATATTTTCCGAGTTATGGGCCTCTGCACTTTTCATTAAAAAGTACCATTTAGCAATTTTTTTAATATCAATATGGGTATCATTTTAAAGATTTTGAAAAGATCTTTAAAAAAATACTAAAATTAAAAAAAAATGCTTAACCCATTAAGAGCCGTAAATATTTTTATGTAAAGTTTTATATAATATTTAATTTTTATTTTTTTATTTTATAATTCTCTCTCATCCCAATATTTGTTTTTTGATTGGAGTTACTTCACTAAACTAGATTTACAAACATGGTGAAGGATATAAAGGATTCGACACAAAGCAAAATTATTTATTTAATTTTTATTTCATAATATATAATTTTTAAAAATTAAATTAAAAACGAACCTTAGCAGAAAAAAATAAATTTCAATTCTTTTTTATGTATTTTCTTATATTTTTATTTGTTTTTAATTGTCTGGATAGAAAATAAAAATATTTTTTCTTTCTTAAAATATTAAAATCAATGAATTAAAAAAAATTAATTAACTGAAACCTAATTTGCTGCATATTTATATTGAAAACTAAAACCAGATGCGAAATTTTGTTAATGTTTTCAATGTTTTGTTTATTGTTTGCTTTTTGCACGATTGACACTAATAATTTTATAAATATCTTTAATTGTTTATTTTCTTTTAAATATTTCAATACAATACTCTTTTTCTTTCAGACTTTCAACAGCGTTGTTAATTATATAATGATTCTAATCCAATTACAATTTCAACAAAATAACATTGCGAACAAATTTAACCATAATATCGAATATATTAATAAAGATGGTTAAGTGCCTTAAAATTGAAATCATTTTTAATTTATTTTTTTAAATATGTTCAACACATTTATTTAAATATATTTAAATAATAAAATTAAAGTTTTTAAAAAGTAAAAATTCATTTAAGTCGCCTTATTATTAAGAAAACTTTTAATTTAAAAACTTTGTTGAAAAATTTTATTTCAAAATTAGAAGGATTAATAAGATTTAAAAATACCAAATTGATCAACTTCATAAGAAAATGATTCCATTTTAAAATCTGTTTGTAGGTAAAAAAAAGAAGTTTATGTATAAATAATTTTTTTCCTAATATTGTAATATATTTACCAAAAAATTCGAAAAATTCTTCATATTTTGAAAAATTGTTAGTCCTTAAATTATAGATCTTTTGCTCAATTATAATAAACTCATGATACGTGTTTAAAATAAAGTTGTTATTATAAAAAGATTTTATTAAGTTTAAACGTGTATTCCAAAAACAAGGACAGTTTTTAGTTTTTAATGCATCTTTTATACGCAACAGCACCTTAAAAAAAAAAGAAGAAAAAAGACCCAATTTACATGTTCATTATTTACAAATATCACATTCGTTGATAGAGTAGACATAACACGAATACTTACACCTTTAAATATATCATCGTAGCGTCGTTTGTGATGTTTATTTCCACGTATTCTCTCCATATATTCACTATAAATTATCGATTCGAGAAATCCAACATCCAAATGATTAAGTTTTTTATGTTTTTCAAATAAAAATCGAATCAAACGCAATATCATCACCAGTTCAAAAGACAATTCTTTTATTTCGTTTTCCAATTTAGGTAGACAAACCTCATATTTGGTATTTATATTCCTGGGCACTAAAGCCAACCATTCCTTATTAAGAACATGCTCCGGATAAGGTTTGTTTATTGGTGATTCACAATTTGGATTTTTCATGTAATTTAATAATATTCGAAGATTAATGTGTAAATTTACATCATCACTATGCGCATTCACGTGTAAATAGCTTTCCTCGTAAACACTTGAAGATAAAGATAATTCATAAATATCACCCTGACAGCCGCGAACAAATGAGCCAATTTTTAATAGGCCATCGTTTAAAGCTGACCAAATAGCCTTTTTAATTTTTCGTGGAACTACTGTTAGTTTCTTATTACAAAATGCATGAAGGATATTTGTAAAGCGTTTGTTATTACAACCGTCAAGGGTTAAACATAAGAATGGCTCAAATATGTAAGAACGAATAACAAATAATTTTGTTAAATCAAGTAAAATATCAGCGTTAAGACTGGACACTGCAAAAACCAATAAATTTATTTTTAAATTATAAACTCAAAATAGGTATAGAGATTAGTGAAGTGAAACATTTTTAATAAAAAAAAAATAATTAAAATTTATTTTGCTAAAAAATACTTCAATCTTGGTATCTGTTTGTTTAAAATACAAGTTTATTAAAAATCTTGTAATTTTGGAGTAAGCTTCAGATGTCAAGACGGAGAAGTTTTGGTTTAAAAATCTGATGTTCAATTTTTTTTAAATTCCCAGCGCCAACTTCTTTATTCTCTACCATCTTTTTTTTTTTATTAGAGATACTTCACTTAACCAGATTTGTTACTTAAAATTAAACTTTTTTTACTTTTAACTTCATATAGCCAGCCCACAAAGGCTCGGTTAAATAAATAAACTAAAAAAAGGTCCAATGACAATTGGTATCCATTTACGTACTCTGCTGTTTTTTACGCACTAGTAATTCACCAACTAAATCATCTTTTTCCAGCAAGTCCATTAAATAATCAAATAATATAACATAATCTGTACTCAATTTATTGTCCGGCAATAGTTGATTTTGGTATTCAAGTAAATGGTTAAAATATTTAAAGAAATTATTACTTTTTGACATTTTTAATAATATTTATTAAAATGTTAAGGGAAAAACTTCCAAGATCTAATTGTTTTCGTTTAAAACAAAATACAATTATTGGTATTGCCACATTAATTTATTCAAATACACAAAGTTGACTTTAGTACTAATTAACTTAATGGCCACAAACACTTCCTAAAAATTACTGTTCAGTAGTATATTAAATATTGTTCTAAAATGAAACGACAGCTGTCAGCTCTTTTTCCGTTTCCTTTTTTGTGAACGCTACCAAAATGAAAGCTAAGGGGCAGGTAATTTTCTTTAAAAAGTGTTTAATCAAACGAAAAAAAATAGCTAGAAGAAAGGCAATTATTATCTCAAACTTAAATGCAGTAAAGAATAAATTTAAATGATGTAAATGGAAAAAAAATTGTCAATTGACTACGAAAACACGGCATGTGCTAAAAGAACTGTCAAAAACATCCAAGTGTGTGGAAATGTCAACATTTGTGCATTTTGAAGCAAAACACTATGTTTAACTTTTATAATAAAAAAAAAAAAAAATACATTTGTGATGAAGTAAATGAGAGATTGTTTTGTATAAATTATCTTCTAATGTGCATTGCCTTAATTTCTTGTTATTGTTTTTGTTTTCTTTTTTATTTTCAAATGTTAGTATGTCCACTTACATGTGTTTTTTATTTTCTAGTTGAAGGAATACGAGGTAATCGGCCGCAAAGTGCCAACTGAAAAGGATCCTCAAACTCCTCTATATAAAATGAGAATCTTTGCTCCCGACGACATTGTGGCCAAATCTCGTTTCTGGTACTTCCTACGTCAGTTGCAAAAGTTTAAGAAGACCACCGGTGAAATCGTCTCCATGAAGCAGGTGTATGAAACAACACCTATAAAAATTAAGAATTTTGGTATCTGGTTGCGTTACGATTCTCGTTCCGGCACTCACAACATGTACCGAGAATATCGTGACTTGACTGTGGGTGGTGCCGTCACACAATGTTACCGTGATATGGGTGCCCGTCATCGTGCTCGTGCCCATTCCATCCAAATCATTAAGGTTGAAGCTATTCCCGCTAGCAAAACGCGTCGTACACATGTCAAACAATTCCATAACTCAAAGATCAGGTTCCCCCTGGTGCAACGTGTACACCACAAGGGTAACAGGAAACTGTTCTCATACAGAAAACCCAGAACATATTTCTTGTAAATTATCATATTTCGATGCCTTTGCAGTTAATGTGGGTTTTAATACTATTTCGTTTTTATTCTGTTCTATGAATTTGTAAGAAGAATGAGACAAAGTAAAACGCATAAACTGTGTTTTGTCTTTTGGAGGAAAATAAAATTTTTTTAAATGAAAACTTGCAGTGTTTATTAAAAGTTTGGTAGAGATCTTCATATACCAGCATTTTTGAAAAGTAACGGAAGATCAAATTTGATAAAACGCAACTACGATAACAAATGATGGCTGGAGTATAAAACTTTTTTTCTGAAGTTCCAGCAATAAGTAACCTTAATATTAAAAGGTTTTTTTTTAATAAAATTATTCAGGCAGGTTGTTTAAAAGATGGTAAAACAAAGCAAAACTGGACTTATGTAAAGCCAAAGAAATCGTTACAAGCCCTTTGCCATGTGTGTAAATCTAGTTTAGTGAAGTAACTAATCAAAAAAATAAATATTGACGTAACTGAGAATTAAAACACAAGAAAAAAAATACATAAAAACGGCACCGGCTCTTAAAAGGTTTAGCATTTAAAAAAATTTAAGATCTAAAAGATCTCTTGAAAAGAATTCAAATGATACCCAATCTTTATATCTTTAAAATATTGGGTGCACAATCGTACTTTTCTATGAAAAGTTCGGAGTTCCATAACTTGGAAAATATGGGAAAGCACCGTTTTTTTTCATTTAATCTTTTTTTCTTATTTTTGACTTCTCTATCGCCCCATTTATTTCTTTGTTTTTTTTTTTTTTCTATTGTAGTTACTTCATTGTTCTAAATGATATTGTAAAATTAGAGGCAGGCGTGGTGTTTCGCCCGCTTCCTCGAAGGACAAGGACCGATCTTGCTGATTTCAAATGGAAAAATTTTCGAAACTATCAGAGCTGTAAATGAATCGATTAGTTTTTTAATATGCGCTAAATTAACATTTTTAATTAATTCTTTTTATACAAAAAGAAACTGAATGAAGTTTGAGGCAACACAAATGAATTTGGTAAAAAATTAATTGCAATGATTTTTAATTAATTCAAATCAATTTTAAAATTTGGTAGCAATTCATTACCAACTTATTGAAAAAATTTAAGTTGATTTTGTTAGTAAATATCCAGCAAGCGTAATTTTTTTGTGTTTGATTATTGAATATTTTCAGGTTGTAAGAAAAATTTTCATTTGCACTAGATCTGCTCTTGAGTTTAATTGAGTGCAACTTATTTTGGATTTTATTCATTTGAATTACAATTGATTGTTATTTGAATTCAAAATCAGTTTAAAGAAATTAGAAATGAATTTCAATTCACTCTTACAAATTCATCTGAATTAGAAACGAATTGATACCTGATTTTTGTCTAAATCGCTTAAGTTGATTAAAATTTAATTCAATTCTTTTTTGTTATAAAAAGAATTAATTCAAAATTTAGTTAATTCGTAACGAGTTAAAATAAAAAATCAATGAAAACTATGTCCGACTGATTGGTGTATTTAAATTTTCTCTGCCTCATGGAGTTTCTTGACAAAGTTGAATTCAACCCGAACATGGAGGGTTCGCTCAATCGACTTCGCAATGCATAAGGACTTTATGGGTTCTGAAATTACAAACGGAATGAAAAACTTAGATATACAATTTAATTTTAGAATATTTTCATCGAATTCTCAATTTTTTATAAGCAAAAGAGAAATGATCCAATTTTCAACATCAATGCAAATTTAACAAAATATTATGGAAGATACAACCGCAAAGTTACTGTAAAAGAATTTTTTTTATTTAATATTTTACTTAATTTTGCAATATAACGCCAAACACGGCCAAATAAATATTAATACTTGGAAATTAAAGCTGAGATAATAAAGCCGTGCTTATACTGAATTTAAATAAATTTATATGACAATTTTTTTATTTTAATTACAATTTTATGTAAAAAAAATTTATTTTAATTTACAATTTTTTTAATTATTAATATTTAATTAAAAATCTAAAATGGACTACACTCAGCTTTACCAAAGCTTATGGAAGCATACTTTTATAGATATGTTACATAAAGACTAAAACTTCAAGATTTATTCGAATCGAAAAATAATTATTTTTAATTTGGGGTTTTAAACAAAAACCATTAAGCTCTTCATCTTCATATACCAAAGGTAAATAACGAATTTCATTTTGATATATCAAACTGCAGCAGCATACATCCCTACGCACCCACAGACATCATCACGAAAATAGTAAAAATAGCTACAGGAGACCTCAAAGCATAAAATTTTTTTAAAATCCCGACTTCGATTTTTTAGGATTACAAAAAAGTTAAAATTGCTTTGAAAATAGCATGCACCATATTTGTTTTTGTTTAATCGATTACAGTTTTTGCTGAAAGAAACTAAATTAGTTTACTTTGTACCGCTATGTTATCTTAATCTAAAAATAATTGAGAAAAAAATGTGAACTGATTTTAAACAAATTTTATAACAAAAATCCAAAACATCTCGTGTTTAAACAACAAAAACTTGAAAAATTTATTTAAACAATGAATACTTTCAAATATTATTTATTTATTTATTTATTCATTTACTTAATAATAATTAAATTATTAAATTAGTTATTATATAGAGCACTAGCTACGTAGGCCATCGACTCTATTAAATATTATTTTAGTGCAATATGATGGTCGCTATAATCTCTGTATTATCAAATCTATTATGCCTAACACTGCAACGTACCCCACTTTCAATAAACGTAGAATGTAACCGTCCAATATTTGCCGTAAGTATCGTTTTTTGCTTGTAAAATTTGGTTTTAATAATGAAAAAGAAAAAAAAAAAAAATTCTTCAGATATCGGAAGAATGTTGTAAACTACCAAATTTCTATACAAAAGAGATTAAAGAAACGTGTAAGGAATTCTCCAATATCAGTGTTTTCGATGAACAACACTTTAAACTACAGTCGTCACAGGTGAAATTTGTTAATTTTCTTTAATTTTTATTTAAAGTTATTTTTTCAAATAATTTAATATTTCCAACCATTTCAATAGTGCTTTACAATGTGTGCTCTTAATGAGACTGAAATATTGGACAATGGATCGTTAAATGAAGAAAATTTGCATTTCTATCTAAACGAGGCTTTGGCTGACACACCAGAAATGAAGCCCATTTTGGCAGATGCTTTTAAACATTGTTTTGCGATTACTGCTGATTTTAGAAAATATCTTGAGCCAGCTCCAGAGGGATATTGCTCTTTTGAAGGTTCCTTTATAATGGATTGTGTTTATTTGAGAACTGCAATGTTTTGTACTGGTTCCTCTTGGGCTGATACAAACGAATGTAATGATGATCGAGCTTATATTCGAAAATGTTTATTCACATAAATATTTTAGAGCCAAAAGGCTTCTATTTTTTTATATTCTTATTTATCTAATCTAATTAATATTTTGTTGGTAATGAAAAATTTAGTACATATACATACATATGTATTATAAAAAGCACAATAGGTAATTTTTACAGACGTTTTTGATTAAGAAACTGGTGTGGCATTGTTTCGTTTTAAAATACCGTGTTACTTCATCTAAGGGTTAAAACTTCAAAGACTTAATGACAATTGCTCTAATGCTCAGCGATAACTAGTACTTCATCCCCTTTTTACGTTTTAGAATGAGTCTTTTTAACAAATAAAGTTTTTGCTCATTAAAAAAGTTTTCTTAAAATTCAAATTTAGAAAAATGTGTTTTTAAACATTTGTTATAGAATTCAGTAAACAGTGTTAAAAATGTTCCACCTACAAAAATAAAATGTACTGACAACTGTTATAGTACCGTTATACCGGTAAAATTGGGCTCTTTCACATTTGTATCTCTAATTTCTTTACGAAATGGCATATTTTTATTTAAAAAAATGTATTCTTTATTTGAACCAAGGTTTTAAGGTACCTCCTCATAAAATTTTATTTAAATCCATTCAACAGTTTTTACGTGATGCGGACACAGACAGACAATAATTCCAAAAATATTTTTTTTTATATCTGAATTTTAATGGCAGGAGTACATAACCATAGCGCCAGAATATCTCACAAGTTTTTAGATAAATGTAAATTCTCTCCAGGAACTGCACATCGACCTATACCTTCGTATAGGAAGTGAGAAATCCTGAACATGATATTGAAGTATAGACAATTATTTTAATTTGTAATTTATTAAAACGGTGAACATTTTTAAGTACCAGTTGAAAAACGTGCGCGTTGCATCTTTGATTATAACCTTCTTTTTTAAAAAGAGGAAAATCTGCTCGCACACAGATGTTCCTCATGCGATACAAAATAAACTGATTTCAAAAATATGTGTTTTGTATTCCATGGTGTATAACACCAAAATTTCCAAAAAAAAAAAAAAAATATTTCATGTACAGAAATGACCCCGTTACTGTTTTATTCTACTTTATATGATTTTAGAGATTGAGAAAATCCTGTCCAATTTGTGCCTAATTTTAAATATTTACAAGTTCTTGAAATGACTTTGTGAAATAGTAGGTGTTTTGTTACTGAAAGTAAAGGTGCGGTAAGTCAAATAGAAGAGCTACAGAAAATTTAAATACGCCAACCAATCAGACATAGTTTCGAAGGAGTTGCTATTGAAAATCAGCAAGATCGGTCTATGTCCCTCGAGGTAGTGAGTTTAACACCACGCCTGCCTCTATCATTTGGAACAATGAGTTAACTCCAATTAAAAAAAAAAAACGTGAAGATAGATAGAGAATTAAAAAATAAAAACATAAAAAATTGGCGCTCTGAATATCAATATGGTCAATATGGGTATCATTTAAAAGCTTTTGAAGAGATCTTTCAGGAAATACTAAATTTTTCTAAAAAAATACCTAACCCCTTAAGAGCCGATGACATTTTAATATAAAATTATAAATATCACTTGATTTATTTGTGTTTTTTAATTTTCTCTCACACCCCAATATATTTTTTGTTTTCTTCGCTAAATTAGGTTTATTTGTATTTTATTATACTTTACAACTTCTGAAAGACACTCATAAAATATAAGGGCAACAAGAAAATAATTAAATTCGTAAGATTTTTGTAAAAAAAATTCTCAAATGAGTGATAAAATTATTTCTTAATTAAATAATTTATTTGTCATGAGAAATATTGTAAGCAAAATGAAAACACCAACTAACTAATTTTTCATTATAATGCTGAAAAACGAAAATCAAATTATTTTAAAATTCACAATAAAACAAAATATTTTGAAGCCTAAATGAATAATTTTATAAATAAATCTTTATTTTTTGGTTAGGCTTATGTTCGTTATTAATTTTGAATAACTATAAAGAATAAAAAAAACAAAAAACAATAAAAAAATCTACATAATTTGAAAATTTATTTTCGTATTTAGTTGTAATGCGTTTTGAATATTCTGAAATTTATTAATTTATTATTAATTTAATTTAATTTTTTTACATATGTAAAAATTCATTTTTTTTTAATTCTTCCATTAATAAATGTGCAACTAATTTGAGATAGAGAAGATTGCAGAGCTTGAAAAGTCCAGACGAGGTATTTGCAAGGAACAACATATAAGAATTATTATGAAACACATTATCTGTCATTGTCCAAATTTAAAGGTAATGGCTCGCATGGTTAGACGAACTGTTCTACGATGCGTTCGGCAATATCGCAATATGATTAAAAATTAATTAACAGTATTTAAGCGCTATTTCGAAATATCAAAAATATATATATTTTTGATATTTCGCTACGCCCTTATGTAGCAGCATCAGGAAAACAAACATTTATTTAAACATAAAATATTAACGTCCTGTAATTTCAAAACCATTTAAAACAGAAAATTTATTTTAGAAAGCAAAATTCAAGGAATGTTATAAAATAATTAAAGATTTCTTTTTAAAGAGTTTAGTAAAGTAAAGCAGATGGTTAGAATTTTAAAGTATAAGAACTTTTCTGTGACAGTTATACGGAATTCACACACATCAATTTTTCTTGCAGCAATTCTGAATTTCGTGGAAGAGGAAGGAGTCCAGAATCATTTTCTTTCTCGTTTTCTCACTCACAAAATTCAGAGTTGCTGCTAGAAAAATTGACGTGTGTGATCTGGGTGTAAAGCATTTTTTTACTATACGTTTGTATTAACATGTGTGTTTAAAGTCAACTTTTTCAAATTTCTTCTGGTTCTTCCATATTTACTTCATCATTTTCTACATCACTTTTCTCTTTGAAATGCCAACACTGATTAAAATGGTCACGTAATTCATTGCATTCATCGGCATTTGACCAAAAAGAATCTGGACAATCTTGAAAAGTTTTAACTTGAACGCAACTTATTATCTCTCCATTTCGATTCGAACGATAACGTGATGGGCCTTTATTTTCTTTTTGCCACTTTGTATTGAACGCCTTACGACTCTCATCGCAAATCCTAAATTGTTTGCTTACAAACTTAACTTTTTCTACTTCTTCGAAAAGTTCATTTAAATATGAATTTAAGTTCTCTTCCTGCAATTCGCCATCAACTAAAATGCCAGTTTCATTGACAACACACGATCGAAAACACTGAAAAAAAAGAAAAAAAAGTGACACTAAGCAATTTTGACATTTTATAGTAAAAATATACGTGGTGATGAGGAGCAAACTTATAATATCCGCCGCGTATACCAGATGGTCCATGATGACGATCAGGTGGACCATGATGATGATCACGAGGTGGTCCAAAATCATTAGCTTCACGCATCTGTGATTCACACTTGTCTTTTATCTGGTCTGATATCACATCTGATACTTCACAGCACTTGTTAAAGTTCTTTAAATCCAAAACATTAAAATTCACAAAATAGTTCGTTAAACGAATTACTTACCACATGTGATAGAGGCTTGTAGCAATTTACTTCAGCCTTGATAGCCATCACCTTTAAATTTTAAAATAAATGTTTTTATTTTTATTTATCAAAATCTTTAAATTTCTGAATTTACCGCTGTTGCTGTTATTAAAACCCTTAAGAGATACATTATTTCCAAATCAGCTTTTTTTAAAGTCTACACAAAACTGAAATTATTAAATAGTTACATTTTTATATAAAAATGTTACACTAATTATAATTTGGGTACTTTTTCAATGCAATTAAACTTAATTGCTTGTTTAACATTAATAATTTTTGTTAAATTCAAATGTTTCACGCAAACACATGTATTTACATTTTAATTCAATTAATAAAAAATTCTAAAAACAAATTAATAACTTATTTTCTTTGTTCCAGTTAGACAAATAAAATTGATAATAATTGTTCTGAAAGTGCATTATAAATTTGTCATTCCGTTTGTAATTTCTACAATATTCACATTTCAGGCCCCGTAAAGTATTTATATTCTGACTTCTTATGCATCTTGAGCGATGTTCGTTTATCCGTCTGCCTGTATGTCTGTACGTCTGAATTGAAATCAACTTTGCCAAGGCACTTGATGAGATAGAGAAAAATTAAATACTCAAATCGATCAGACATAGTTTCGAAAACAAAAATCAACAAGATAGGTCCATGTCCTTCGAGGCCACGGGCAAAACACCACGCCTGCCTCTAAATTTTTCCATATAATTTGGAAAAAGTCTAGTTTAGTAAAGTAATTCTAATCAAAACAAGAAAGAGTGCCATATTCGTCTAAGCCGAATCTTACATACCCTTCACCATCTATGTAAATCTAGTTTAGTGAAGTAACTCTAATCAAAAAAAAAAAACAAATATTAAGGTGACAGAGAATTAAAAATTAAGAAAAAAAGATTAGTACGATATATAATTTTACATAAAAATGCCATCGGCTCTTAATGGGTTAAGCATATTTTTTAAATTTTAGTATTTCCTTAAAGATCTCTTCAAAAGCTTTAAAACGATACCCATATTGATATTTTAAAAAATTTGAAAATTCCAGAGACCCGTAACTCGGAAAATATGGGCGAGCGATTATTTCCACTAAAGGCTTTTTTCTTATTTTTTAATTCTGAATCGCCCCATATATTTGTTTGTTTATGATTGGAGTTACTTCATTGTTCCAAATGATGCAAAAAAATTAGAGGTAGGCGTGGTGTTTTGCCCGCTGCGTCTTGGGACCTGAACCGATCATGCTAATTTTCAATAGCACCTCTTTCGAGAGTATGTCTGATCGATTGGAGTGTTTAAATTTTCTCTAGCTGATCTATTGCCTCGGCAAACATGATTTCAACACTAACACGGACGGACATCGCTCAATCGACTTCGCTTTGCATAGGGACTTAGAATAAAAATACTTTATGGGGTTAAAAATAGATATTTTAGAAATTACAAATGGAATTACAAACTTAGATATACCCTTTTTTCACTTTTTGTGGTGAAGGGTATAAAAATAAGAAAAAACGTCAAGTGAAAATATTGGCGCTCGTCCATATTTTCCGAGTTATGGACCTCTAAACTTTTCATAGAAAATTACGATTCTGCACCATATTTTTTAAGATATCAATTTTTTTAAATGCAAGCTTTTCATTTAATTAGTTGTGACAACAACTCTAAGCAAAACTTACAGTTTTCGGAAAAAAGCTTTTTTAAAACAGAAAAACTTTATGATAGAAAATAATTTCTTATGCCGATTTTTATTTAAACTATTCAATAAGAAATCTGCAGTATGGTACATATGGTTACAGAAACATATGTATGTACAGTATTGTTCGAAACTTAAGCAACTATTTCCCACTAATAATAGACTCATTTATTTTCTTTAAATATATTTATAGAAAATATTTTTCTTATTTACTACTACACAATGTGTCAATAACCTAAAAATAACAACAAAAATTAAATTGCATTTCTTTGGAAGTTATAAGAAAATAAAAACAAAATTAAGTTAAAAATTCGCTGTTCAACACCTAAGCAACTTTAATATTTGGTATGATATCCTTTGTTTCTTACGACCTCAGCGCATCTTTTTGGCATAGATTCATTAAGATTCGAAAAAATAGATGTTGGTATAGCTTTCCACTCTGATTTTAGACAGTATATCAACTCCTGTTTATTTTTAAAGCGTCGAGTTCCAACTCTCCGTTTTAAAAATCCAAAGTGGTTCTCTATGGGATTCAAGTCTGGCGATTGAGGTGGCCAATCCAAAACTTGAACCCCCTTAGCTGATAACCAATCCTTGACTAACTTCGATGAGTGTTTTGGGTCATTGTCATGGTGAAACAACCATCGAAGTGGCATTTCCCACTCAGCATAGTTAAGCATGTGAGTTGCTAAAATGTCTCTTTAAACAAAACGGTCCATTTTTGTTTGAATTTCTACAAAGGGACAAACACCACTGGCCGAAAAACAAGTCCAAACCATCACATTTCCACCCCCATGCCTCATTGTGGCTTTTGAGTACCGAGGATGTAGCCGCTTTCCTTTTGGCCTTCTCACGTGCCAAACTCCATCTGAATTAAGTAAGTTAAATTTAGATTCATCACTTAACAAAACAGTTCTCCATTTGGATATAGTCCAATCCATATGTGCTCTAGCAAAATCCAACCTAAAACAACCAAAAAGCTGAGAAAATCAGAGACTACGTTGCAATCAATCGAACAAACCTCTTTTTTAAATGCTTCTTAGTCAGCATAGGCTTCTTTGATGGCATGAAGCTCCTTAAGTTTTGTTCCAATAAACATTTTCTTACTGTGGAAGAACTAATCTGAAGTTCAAGCTCATTCACTATGTCTTTCGACGAAATAAATGGATTTTTTTTAACTAGACGAAAAATTTTCTGATCTGTTCTCTCGAAGTTTTTTGAGGTCGCCCACCGCTATTGGCTTCCTCTACTTACTCACTAGCTTGATACTTTTTTATTGATTTATTAATATTCAATTGGTTTGCTATAGCAATTTGGGATTTACCGGTTTTAAAAAGTTCAATAATCTTTCGCTTAAAAACTGATCCATAACGTGTTCGCGTCATGGTTGCACTTTCAAAGAATTGGTACGAGTACTACTTAAATGCATAAAATCAACCAAAATTATTTTTTTCAATAGCAATCATAACGGGACTAAAATTTTTGTTTAAAATTTTTGTTGTTGTTTTAGTTAATATTTCGCAACAAATGCATTAATGTAAAAGTTGCTAAGGTTCCGAACAGCAAAATTTTAAGTTAATTTTGTTTTTGTTTTATAATTTCTTCCAAAGACATAAAATGTATTTTTTGTTGTTATTATTAGTATGTAGACTATATGTATAGTAATAAATAAAAGGGAAATTTTTCATTAAGCTATTTAAAGAGAACTTATACGACCATGGTTATTTACTGGGGAAAAGTTGCTTAGGTTTCGAACAACACTGTATATGGTGAAGGGTTTATAGGATTGGGCACAGTCGAATATAGCACTCTTACTTGTTTTAAAGTATAAAAGGCAGACATGTCAAATTTTCAGTGTCAGTAATGTCCGTTATGGCAAATAAATTGTAAAAAATATAAATAAATTGTAAAAAATAATTTTAGAAATGAAAGGATGTTACTGTGAATGAGTATAAAAAATTTTTAAGGAAATGAAGTGTATCCCGGTAGTAACGTTATTTGCGCATATATGACGTTATTTTCTTACAGTTAGAAATAGGCTGAGACTATAAATTTATGCAGGGTATGTATAGCTAAGTTTTAAAAATTGACCCAATAGTAACTTTGTATTCAGAAGTTAAAGGCTGATCCATACATGGTACGCAACTTGGCGTATTTATTTATTTAATTTTCTTGTGGATTTGACATGTTGGCATATTGGACTGCAATTGCGTTTATTTAATATATTTTTTTGGAGTTTTGGGGGTTATTAAGATAAAAACTAACCGCATTTCATCGATTTATAAGTAATTTCCACAAATTATCTGGGATTTCAAGTAAATCTATATTAATCCATTTACCTATAAGAATCCAGAATAAAGTCCTTATGGGAACACTTGTTTCTTAAAAGCAAAACCGAAATTAAATAATATTTAAGAGTGTAAATTCTACACAAATAGAATGCCTTAACGGCCACCAAGAAGTTGAAATAAAATTAAAACTTTAAACGTACTTATCTCAGTTCGAGTTTTATTTTTAAAATATGTCCAGCAAAGGGTCGTTTTAGCAAAACATCTTAAATCAGAAACGATAAAATTGTTTAAAATTTTAGCCCTTAATTTTATGATTAAAATTTTTTAGAGATTTATCTCAATTTGAGGAGCCCTTTTGAGTTTAAAAAAAAAACTAATCCAATTTTTATTTTTCTAAATTAAATTTCTTTACTTATAATAAAGAGGACCCCAGTGTTCGATTAAGGAAATGTTTCTGCCTCTCTAATTAACAGTCAATCAAGTGTAAAATTTGATTAAAATACCAGTAGCACGTTAAAGTTTTATCAGCATGTAATCAGGCAACCTACAAAAGCGCATGCTCTTCATTAGGCTCATCACATCTATCATAAAGTTCCATTGTATTCTTTTAAATTTTTAGCCTCAATCATTGAAAGTTAAACTATAAAACCGTAACGTATTATTTATTTGTCGGAAATATGACAACTTTAGAAAGAGACTTTGAAGTTTTCTTTGACTCTTTAAGGAAGCAAAAATTTTCAAGGGAAGAAATTCAAAACATTTGTAAACCCTTGAGGGATTATTATCGTTTCGAAAAGTTGAAAAACTGTTTAAAAATTTCTTTATGTTGTGCTTTACTATACTCTTTAGTTATATGGTGTGATAGTTTAAGTTGGTTTCTGAGTGCTTTGGGGCGAATTTTCCTTATACAACTTTTACCGTATTGGAACTGGCCAGAATTATATAATGCAAAGTGTTTGATTAACAGAGTTGTGGATGTACAAGAAAATAATATTAAAGTAACAAAATTAGGGCGCTATGAAACTGAAAAGGAAAATTGTATATTGTGCGATACAATTGGTAAGTAGTTATAAATTAATGTTGGTGAAAAAGAAAATTATTATGATCATGGGATTCAAGACTTTCCCTAATGAACAGTTATACAAGTTCAATTTGTAATTTTAATATTTTTAAGCGTAGCATTTTAAAGCTTTTCTTAACATAAAAGCTTATATAATTACATACATATCAAGGCCAGGATTGACTATCATACTCAGTCGTTCCATCTGCCAAAAATTGTGCTCAAAAAGTATGGTAGTGTGGATTAAAATTGTATATGTGTGACAGTAATTTTGACAGATCTCTACGATTTTATAATCTTTTGATATAACTCATAAAATGATTTTTTCTATGCGATCAGAATTGATTTTTTTTGAAGATGAGGAGAAAGCAACAACAAAATCAAAATATTAAAAGCATATGTTTTTCGAATCTTTTTTAATAAAAAAGTGTGTCACCTACAACGCAATTTAGAAACGATTTTTAAAGTAGGACAGAATTCTGTCAGGTTTTTGTGTGACTAAATCGTACGATTGTGTATGATAGTAAATCCTGTTCTTTAGTGATATTTTTTAAACCCCGAGGTAATTTTTAGTTGTACAAAAAAATAAATTTTCAAAACATTGCAATAACAATAAAACATATGGCAACCTTATCTGTCATGTCGAAGCGCATTCTAAAGCTCCAGTTTTAGAGGCCAAATGACAAGTCCATTTCTCGATTTCTGTAACAAACGGTGATTTTTCTGAATATAATTGAGTTTGTAGAGTCTCTCGTGTAATGCTTTCACTCCATATGTTTATAAAAAATCCGTTAAGATAAAAATTAGCCTCATTCCTTAAACAATTGATTGATGACTGAATGTATGACCGATTTTTAAAGTTAATTTATATAATTTAGCTTAAAAAGTGAAAAAATTGCCGCTCGTCCATATTTTCCGAGTTATGATCCTCTGAACTCTTTATAGAAAAGTACGTTTGTGAATATGGTCAATGTGGGTATCATTTCAGGAAATACTAAAATTTTCTAAAAATGCTTAACCCATTAAGAGTCGATCACATTTTTACGTAAAATTTTTCTTGTATTTTAATTCTCTGTCACCATAATATTTATCTGTTTGATTGAAGTTACTTTACTGAACTAGATTTACATGCATATAAGATCCGGCATATTCAAGTATTGCAATCTAACTTGTTTTTCTTATTTTTTAATTTTCTGTAACCCCAATATCAAGGTACATTTATTTTACTAGGTAAAAGCGGTTCTACAACAAATACAACATTTGTAAAAACAACATGGCATTTTATTGTTGCTTTGTGAATGGAAATGTCAAAAATAAAAACAGAAAATAAAAGAAAATTGGTCTAAAAACAAACGCTCTCTTTGTTCTACATATGCTTGTTGTTAGTGGTTTTTGAAATCCGTAAACAAAAGTAGGAAAATATAAACAACTTTTGACATGTCCAACTACAAACCAGCTGGGCGGACGACACTACCTAGTAAAATAAATGTACCTTGCCCAATATATATTTTTTTATTTTTTTGATAGGAGCTACTTCACTTAACTAGATTTACATACATGGTGAAGGGTATATAAGATTCGGCTTAGCCGAATATCTTACATGTTATATTTCAATTTAATATCAATATAAAGAAGTCTTCAAGGCCAATTTACATGCCTTGTGGTATAATTAACTTTGGATAAAAGTTAAAATAATTCCAATATAATTTATAAATTAATTCAAAAGTTGTTTTTCCCTGCAATATAAAAGCGCTTAAATTGCAAATAATTATATTTTGTTTTTTTTTTTCTTATTATTTTCTTAATTTCAGATTATATTCCATCTTTGTCGAACACTTCTTACACGTTTCTGGAATCAACATATTTAGAGAGATCTTATCCTGTCATAGTTACAGACTCTCATGAATCAATGTCGTTGAGCGACATGTATAAAATTATTTTTGAAAAATCTTTTGATTTTCTAAAAAGTAATCCTTGTGATGTTGCAACCAACCTTATGCTTAATAAGTATTTCAATATTGAAATTGCCTTGCGTAAGGCTTGGAATTTAAACCATTTCTCAGACAAATGGTTTCTACAGCTGCGAAATTGTCAATTTAAAGCAGTTAAATCATCAAGAAATTTTATAAAAAGACCATACTTCTATCCGGTACACATGGAACCATATTATTCCAGTTGGCTGATAATCTCACACAACTATAGCACTAATAAAAGCCATCAAGAAATTTTTCTACATGGTCTTATTATCGTACAACAGTTATCGGGTGCCATAGACTTGAGTTTGAATGCCAAGGAGCCCTGTTTAAACTGTCCAGCTATTAACATTTATCTAAAGGAAAGAGAAAGTTTAATATTTTCAACAGATTTGTGGATGCTAAGTTATAATTTTGTAAACGATCACGCCGAAAGTGTAACAACGATAATGGAAATTGATTGGAATATATAAAAACTACATGCATACAAATATATATCGATGTAATTATTTTCAGTTAAATAAATATTTATGTAAATGTATTTAAAAGTTTAAAATAAAAACAAAAATGTTGAATTTTTTTGCGTTAACCCTTTCACGTCAATGGGAAACATATTTCCCAAAATTTAAATTGGTAGTTTTAATAACGAATTTATTCTTAATTATAATTTACCGACTAGGTGTCGTAAAACACTGATGATTTATTGTAAATAAAAGCTTAAAGTTGGCAATACTTTAATATGTGTAGTTTAATAAGAAAAGGGAAATCCCATACTTTTCCAACTTTAAGGTCTTTTTTATTTAGTTTGTTTTATCGCGGTTGAAGTTACATTTCTGACTTTTTCTACTGAAAATTATTACGTGGTAAGTATTGAAAACTAAAACATAAAAAGTCAAAATTGGATAAGTTACAAACAGTCTCTTAATTTTGTACATTTATTCCATGGGAAACATTTTTCCCTATGGACCAAAAGGGAAATTATATGCAAATTGTCCATTGATATTGAGCCATTTGTACATGTTCACAACATAAAATTTTGTTTACAGCTATGGCTTACAAAGGGTGCAGAGAGTTTCATTTACGCGAAGACGAAATATTGCAACTGCTAATGGCGGATAATAGTGATGACGAAGACGATCTTTGTCTGGATGAAGAAGATCAAGGCTTTTTAGAAAACGACGTTGAAGAAGCTGCAGATGTGGTTGAAATCGAAAATGCTGTTCAAGAAGCCGATAAAAACATAATCCCTCAAACGGAGCTTCAACTTGTTTTTAGATGGGCAAATGGCTCTTATACACCTCACACATATTACGAAAGTGGTTACGAATTTGATTGCGTAAACATTTTTTCTGATAGGCAAGATATGGTGACACCAATGGACATTTTTTCTGAAGTGACTAAGTTGAATTTGTTTTTGTCACATATTGTCATACCGGAGAGTACAAGGTATGCGGAACAAAATGGAAGATCTTTTAGTATTGAAGAAGACGAAATGAAAGCGTTTTTAGGAATGAATTTTGTAATGAGTTATAAAGTTTTACCAAGTCTGTTACGGTTTCTATGACTTGACGTCTCCTCCGACCAGCTCTTACTATCCTCAGGAGGTTCTCAACCCTTTTGCCAAGTAAGAAAAGTAACACAAAAAAAATATGAACACATCAACATACTATCAAAATCAACCGGAAACGACAATCTAAAAACAGAACACCACAGACAAAACATGAAAACAGATCTTAGTTTTCTAATCGCCCACCCAACCTTGTCGTCGAAAATTTCCTTATCATTTTTTTTACTCCACGACCCAGTACCCGTCTGACCAATACTCACCACTTACCACTTCATCATTGCCATTACCCTTCTGAAATTAAGCCATCATTTTAAATATATTTCAATTTCAAACATACAAATGCATTATTTATTATTATATATAACTTCAAAAAAAAACAAAACTACAACATGTAAATAAAAACAATGGTAATGATAAAAAAAAATAAATAAAATACTAATTAAATAATACCTTAGAAACTACAATTTAATTATGAAAATTTCTTAAACTCTACCCTACTCTAGCAAAATTGTATTTCCTTCTTCTCTTTTTATGACTATTTTATTTATACACATACACATACGTCTCTCCTACTTAATTAACCAGTTTTTTTTTTTCTCTAGAGCTCAACTTAATTTATTTTCCTTACTTCAGGATTCCTACGATATACTAATTTTCTCTTTATTCCTACTTGAAGGAGCTCCTTAAAGAGGTATACTCGCTTGGCCTTAACCAGCGTTGCCTTCTAAGCTGTTCACTACCGCGTTCACTAACTTGAGCACTAAATGAAAATTACTTCTTATTTTGATCGCTTTTTTTCTTTATGGAGATGTAACACAGCTATATGTATATGTATACAAACTAACCTCTTTTTTATATTATTTCGCTCTTATCTAATTTTTTTTTTTATCCATGATACTTTAAACATTTACAACTACACTCACATAAGACTTACAAAAATTTTCACAATAACACAACTAATTTAAATAACTTATTTTATTTTCTTTAAATAAACAATTTTCCGGCAATTTTTTTTTTTGCATCAATTTTTTCTCTTTTATGCTTAACTTGAAGTGGATTTTTTTTCTATTTGCTCACAAAATACGTGTTAAAATAATAAAAATTTTAAATAAATGCTAACACCACATACTATAAACTTCTTTCTGTTTCTGAGTGTTTTTCCTTTTTTTTTATAGGCTCTTTCATATATCACAGTAAGTATTATAGACTTTTCCCTCTTAGTTGGATCTTCACAACACACATGAAATTTTAACCTTTTACCTGGCTATTTTCTGGCACGGTGCTCCAAGGATGTTTCTGGGCTTTCTTGCTACCCTTGAGACTCGTTCCCCCTTGTTGTAAAATAGCCAGCTGTTAAGAAAATATGTTTTAACATTCGAATTTTCCTACACTTTTTCTTTCTTCAATAACTTACGTTATTTTTTTGTCTTCACAAAAACTATCACAAAAATAGACTAATTTTATATGCCGCAAATCGCACCGTTTGATATTGACACTTCACTTTTTCTTTTCAACTTAAACTTTTATATTTAATGTCACCACTTCACAAATTAAACTTTAACAATGCTCTTACTACTCTATTTGGCTTCCTTAAATACCTCAAGCCCATCTCAACTGACCTTCCAATATTTCCCTTTCTATGTCAGCAAAAAACTAAACCTGGTTTGAACTTTCCATATCATACCAATTTTACCGCCTCTCTACCACTTGTACATAAAAACTATTACCACAAAAAAAATTCCCGCCTCTCTGACAATTTGTTCAATTTAAAAAAAAACTCGCGCCAAGTTATCCATATTTTATGGTAAATGACAACAAAAAAAAACTAACCTAAATGTATGCCACCCAATTTATTTATGCCTTTAGTATTTTGTACACCAAACATACTTTATAGATACATATATAACAAATAAATTTTTACCAGCTACCATCAAACGAACTATATCTATCTATCCATCTAATTAACTAACTCTTTTTTTTTTTTTTCTTCCTTAATTCTTTTTTGCTTTTGACCCCATTTTCCTACCAATTTAAACTAGCTCCTCAAGCTGTTTATTTATAACAGAAAAACATGAGTTGTGAACCTGACTATCTGTTATATTGAATGAAATACAACTCTTCTACTATTGGTTTTTACATGCCACTTTCCAACACCAAATAAAAAAAATGTCTACAATAAATACACATGTGTCAATGACAGATAATCATTTTTATTTTATATATTCCGCAGACGCACATGCCGGTAAGTATTGCTCTACAAATTTTAATAATCTTCTTTTTTTTCTTTCAGATTGATTTAAAGTTGGGTAAATACAAAAAAAAAAGTATCGTTCCATCCCTACTCTAAACTCTTATTAATTATTATTTCTCCTCTTTTCTTTCAGATTATATCGCCTTCAATCTTGCCAACCAACCAAACAATTACCACGGGACACATACATTTGTACATACATACTTGCATATGCGTGTATCTATCATCCTATTAAGAAAACTATTAGGCCATTAAAATAATTTGTCCTTTTACAAACAAATACCAATTTTATCATATTTTAAACTAGAGAAACTAATTGCATATCGTGCCCTCTTCCTGTCATTCCATTGTGGGAAACGTCATCGACGATTAATAATCATTCATATGTATATACATATTGCCAATAAATGTGGCCGCAGTCAGAGGTGTGTCATATTCGGCACACGCAACAAAACTCCGTGGCCGCTATCGTCAGCTAGAGGGAACGGTGTGCGTGTGTACAATGCCTAATTAAGATCCATTTACAACGTGGGGAACTCCCACTCCCTGATAAAAGAGTCTCATGCAGTTAGCCGGGCAATGAAACATTTTTCCAGCATGTACATACGTATGTATGTTGTTTTCGACGATAAATATATAAGTCAAATAGTTCTTAGAAAGGGCCAAATTCTAATGATTTAAGGGTCAATCTTTAACATTATTACTTTATTTTAACTACGACGTACTCTTATATTCGTATCGACTACAGAACCATGGTGTCAAAGTCCTGAATGCATCACTTTTTTTAATCGTCACTTTTACGGGAAGTATTTTTGATTGTCTGTACAAAGCTTTGTTTACTTTGTTTCTTATTAATTCTTACAGACAGGAATTTTCCTACAACGCATGAATTGAATTGGCACTTGTGATTCCCCAACTAACTTTCTAACCTTAATTGAAGATTTGAACCAGCACTACACTATAACATTTAAATTCACAGTACATCATATCACAGGTGAGTCTATTGCACATTAATTACACAACTACGTATTCGGGTTTGCTAAAAAAAATATGTATGAACACTGTCACTATAAGGTGCTTAGCGGATTCCGAGCTATGCTGATTTATCACAGCCATGTTTCATTCGTTTCCTATCCTAAGATTGCACTGATTAGTTTTCTGCTTGATAGCTATTTGCACATTCATATATACATACATACATATATATATGTATATACAATATATAATAAAAAAATAGGACAGAACAAACACAGATGCTGTATAAATTTTTCCACTAAAACTAATATTGCACTGGTAGTTGGTTTAATATTGCACTCAATTAAAAAAAATACTTTGGTAGTAGTTAAACCTTGATATCTTTCAAGTGATAAACCCCTACTGGCTTGCCCTGTAAATCCTCCAATTCATAAAGGTTGTTACCTATAGGCCTAACTATCCGACATTTTATAAACTTGCGGCAAAACTTAGCGTTAAGATTTTTTCCGAAGTCGCTTAACACTGTGTTCCTACGGAAAACTTCTTGGCCTGGTACAAATTTCACTTTTCGCGCACCTCGATTGTATCTAGCTGCACTTTTTTCATACGCATCGTGCATATTCCTTCTTATCTTTTCCCTTATGACTTCCAGCTTTTCGTAATTATTTATGCTTTCTATTTCGTGATCAGATAGAGATTTAAGTTTTCGGGCTAGTCTGTAGTCCGCCCCCTGTGAAAACATGTGAAAACCAAATAAAGCGAAGAAGGGTGTAAAACCTGTCGCAGAATGTACAGAATTCCTAAGGGCACATTCTATTTCGGATAGATACAAATCCCAGTCCCTGTGATCTTTCTCTAAATATGCTCTAATAGCAGCTAAAACCGACTGGTTTACTCTTTCGGAGGCGTTCGATTGTGGAGCGTGCACAGCTGTTTTCATGTGCTTAATTCCAAAAGTTTCCATTAAGTTTACAAAGTTTTTAGAGACAAATTGGGCACCGTTATCACTATGGATGATCTCCGGCACACCGAATTTATAAAAGATCTCTTGTGTGAGAAATTTTATAACATTTGTTGTAGTGGCCTCTTTCATGGCCTTTAGGAACGTGAATTTTGTAAAATGATCCATTACAATAAACACGTAACTATTTCCACTCTTTGATCTAGGGTATTTGCCCAAGAAGTCAATGTATAACTTCTGGAAAGGTCTTTCTGTAAAAACTTCTTGTCCAATTTCTGGCATAAGGTTTCTATTCGAGGGTTTAGTTTCTTTACATACTAGGCAGTTTCTAACGAACTCTCTGATTTGCCACGTCATTTTCGGCCAGTAGAAAAATCTTTTTACTTTTTCCAACGTCTTTGACATACCTCCGTGAGCGCATGTAGTGGATGAATGTAATTTCTCTATCACCGCATGAGTCAGGCTTGGTGGAATCCACAGCTTCCATTGATATTGCTGTGTATCATCTTGCTCGTTATATACACGCTTAAATATTTTTCCTTCCACCACTTTCAGGTCTGGTAATTTATCTATATTTTCTTCTATTTGCCTAATTAATGCCACGTACTCTTCCGATTCGAACTCAGTTGTTTCAAAATCCAATAAATCTTCTGTTTGAAGTTCTTCTATACATTGCTGATCAACCGTCCTTGACAGCATGTCAGCCACTACGTTTTCTGAGCCTTTACGGTGCTCTATCTGGAAATCGAAAGCTTGTAATTGTAGTGACCATCTTGCGAGCCTTCCACTTAAATCCTTTAGATTCATTAGCCATTTCAGACTAGCATGGTCAGTAATAATTGAAAAAGGCATCATTTCAATATACGGCCTAAACTTTCTAACAGCCATTACTGCAGCTAGGCATTCCTTCTCTGTTACAGAATAGTTCTTTTGACATTGGTTCAGTTTTTGCGAATAAAACGCGATTGGATGCTCCTCCTTCTTCTCATTCAGTTGGTATAGGACAGCTCCAATTCCATAAGCCGAGGCGTCGCATTGGATATAAAAACGTTTGCTAAAATCTGCATGCCGCAAAACAGGAGCCGAGGTCAAGGCTTTTTTGAGTTTTTCAAATGCATCTATTGCTTCGGGTGTCATCTGAAATTTTTTACTCTTTTTAAGTGTATCAGTTAAAGGTGCTGATATTGTGGCGAAATTTTTAATGAAACGTCTATACCACCCTGCCGTTCCAAGAAAGCTTCTAACTTCTCTTACAGATCTTGGTTGTTTTATATTTCTTATTGCTACTACTTTATCGTGATCGGTTTTCAGAGTACCACCGCCTATAATAAAGCCTAAATATTTGAGCTCTTGAAAGCAAAATTGGGACTTACGAAGACCAATAGTTAAATTTGCATCTTTTAAGCATTTTGCAACTTTACTTAAGAGTTTTAGATGTTCTTCCAAAGAACTAGATATAACCAATAAATCATCTAAATAAATGAAAACGTTGTCTCTTAAGTGGTTCGGTATGACCTTGTCCATCAAGCGGCAGAGTCTTTGAGCGGCGTTGCATAGCCCGAATGGCATTACCCTAAATTGGTACAAAGGCCTTCCTGCTACTGTAAAAGCAGTGTATGCTTTGCTTTCCTCATCCAACTCAATCTGCCAAAATGCGTACTTTAAATCGACGCTGCTAATGAAATGCGTCTCATCTATTCTGCTTAATATTCCGTCAATATTCTGAAGGGGATAAGCGTCCTTGATGGTCAACTTATTTAGTTTCCGAGCATCTAAGCAAAATCGATTTTTCCCAGGTTTTCTCACAATAGTAGTCCTATTAGACCATGGGCTATTGCTTACTTCTATCACATTTAGTGCTAACATTGTGTCTAATTCTTTATAAGTTATTTCCTGAATAGCTGGCGAGATTGGGTAATAACGATCCTTGATTGGCTCCGCCCCTTCTATAAGTTTAATAGTGTGTTTTTCTAGATGCGTTTTCCCTAAACCTTTTTCTTCAAAAGTGTCAAATTCACTTATAACTTTGTCTAGCTTTGCTCTTTCTTTTTCGTCTAATTCATGAGGTTTCAGCTTGTACTCATTTTTTTCCATTTCATCATTCATATCACTTTTTTCGACTTTTCCTATTTCATTTATTCCTATTATATCCGGGGCTAAGTTAAATATTCTCCAAAAATCTATTCCGAGATAAAGAGACTGTTCCAAATCTGGACAAAGATACAGTAACATTTCATGAACCTGTTCTTTGTACCCTATGGATGCTTTTATTTTACCTAAAACTCGATAACATTGACCACTGGCAGTTTTCACATTAGTCAATATCGGATGAATATCCATATTTAGTACTTCAACAATCTCTCTACAACCTTTCCCTAATATACTAACGGATGCTCCTGTGTCTAATAAGCCTTTAATTGGTGTGCCTTCTAATAATACTTCAGCATAACATCTATCATCAAAACCTTTATTACTTGATCTATTTATAGCTTCAGCAATTAATCGTCTTGTTTTTCGCCGATCTCTGAACTTTTTTCGTATCTTGAGAATTCTTTTTGATGTTTGTCTTTTAGAAATATCGCTTCCAAATATACGAGCCCTTACATTGTTATAGTTCTCCTGCCTTTTTTCTCTAGATATATAATGTCTTATTTGTGGCATATTGTTCACTTTGTGGGAAATAGATACTTTAGTATTTAGATATTTTTTGCAGGGGATTGACTTCCCGCTGAGCGTTGGCCCCCCTTCGTTCCAAAGCTCTTGGACTGGTTTCCCGATTTACAATTCGGACATGTCGGTGTAATCACATTTGGTTTTCCGCATTTGTAACAAAAGAGTGTTCTCTCATGTTCCATACATTCCATAAAAACGTGACCATGTTTTCTACAATTCCAGCAGATAACGGGCTGTCTTCCTCCCTGAACATTCATGTTCACCGCCGCAACTGACTCATATTCGTTAGAGCACCTTTCTACCTCAATGGGTTCAGTTTCATCATCAAAATAAATTTCGTTAATCTGTCTTGATGAACGCAAAACTGGCTGCATGTTCCTTGGGTCCCTTCTTGGAAAATTCCTTTCAGCCTCATTGCATTCTACTCTTAATTGTTCCACCGATGACACGGCAATTGGGTACACTATTCGCCCTATACTTTCCTTGATATTTCGTTTTATTATTTTAATTAGGTCATATTCTGGAATTGGTTGCATCAACTTCGATCTCAATTGGGACATCGCATGAAAGTAGCTGTCTACAGTTTCGCCAATTCTTTGTTTCCGCTCAACTAATTCAGTCATTATTTCAAAATTGGAGCGTGACGTTTGGTATTGACTCATTAGTGCATGACGTAGCCCTGGCAAATCAATCACTCCATGAGTCCTAACATACAACCAATACCATTCTCTAGCGGTGCCTGATACTAATAAATGGAAATCCCTTAAAACTTCGGACCATGGTATTTGGTAATGTTGTTGTAAATGCTCTAGCCTAAATATGAAATCGTCAATACTTAAATGTGAAGTAATACCATCAAAAACCACTCCTAGCTTATCTATTCGAATACGAGCGAGCTCTCCATTCTGTACATTCGAAGCCGGCTCAAACGGCCTTTGGTAAGATATTGCTAAGTTTGCTGTGTTTTCCGTAGCACTAGTTTCCGACGCACTATTTAATCTTAGAGTGTTTAGTCTGCCGTTGCCTTGAGACGTCCTATCACTTGTAGACAAATTATGCCCATTTTGATTTGCTATTACTGCCCCTTGACTTAGCCCAGTAGTTCTTGATTGATTAACTACCAGCGCTGTCAGATCCGCTATGCTCTTTTTTATATCTGACATCTCTTTCTGTACCATTAGCTTTACTTTGTCTTCTAGAGCTTTCTGCACTACTAAAGCCTCGTCAGCTACCATTTCACTGACTTCTGGAGAAATATCTTCCCCCTGTATATTCTGGGTTATATTGTTTTCTCTCACATCCCTATTTGGTGGTTGGTTGCCTGTAATAATTGTGTTGGAGAGATCTACAAATTGCCCTCCATTTACGTCGGCAGGTCTAGACATTGTTCGACTTTCTGTATTTATTCTTCTAACCTTAGGAAGCGCGTGTGGAATTGTTCTATTTAAATCAAAATTCTGATGTAAATTTCTTTTCCTATTCTCTCTTTTAGACCGGGTTTCTACGTTCATACCTACTCTTTTAATAATTTAAATTTTGCTGTTAACTTGCACCAAAAAAAAAGGTTTTTCAAAACAGATTGTATGTACTTTCCGTTAAAATATTTTCAAAAACTTTAGCAAGGATTCTAAAGAGATAAATAATTTAAATATAAATTCATGCAACTGGTACAATAATACAAACAAACAAAACAAAACCACAAAAAAAATATAAAAATATAGAAATGAAATAAAAAAACGTATAAATTTAATAAAGTAAAAAAAATAACAAGATAAAAATATAAATAAAAAGTAAAAGTTAGTATTAATGAAAATAAAAAATTATATAAATTAAAATAAAAATAGTAACCAAATATTTTAGTAATAATTTAGTATGATCGTAAGTATAAAAAGATTAATAAATGTTAAAAAACAAAAACGTGCACATAATATACCAAGAAATGATCTAAAAATTATTATTATTATTTTTTTAAATACTATATGTTTTATCTTAGGTTTGGCAATGATGAACGGACGTGATGGTCTTTGCGGTAATTAAACTTTTGCTTCGTTCTGTGGCTTAAATCAATTTAAAACAACTTATTGCTTCGCCGGTGCTTTATCATACATCATCCTTTATCATACATAGAATGAGATTACGCTAACATGAAATAACACAAATACATCAATCCTTTCAAACACTCTTGTAGAAAGTGGCTATTTGTTATTATAACACTCACCGCGACATTTTACATTTACGTAGTCAAAACTTTACTCTAAATTAAATACAAAGAAAACGGATACAATACATTTAAAACATTATTTCGCTATGTCAAGATACTGTAGATCCATTTCGCAACTATTCTTTTTGAAAATCGTTTATACTTATCTATTTTTCTATGCTACTCTAACGTATTCACTATCATCACCAATTAGAGGTCATAGATCAATTGATGAAAGTTTTACGAATTTTCAATTAGGTCTATTTTATTATTTTAGTGGACTATTGTTACATGTCTTGTTGTTATACATGTGTCTTTCTCTACGCCTTAAGAAACTTCATAGCGCTTTTTCGCGACGTTTCTTAAAGTGTCTCATTTTAGATTGGGCGCCATTTATGTTACGGTTTCTATGACTTGACGTCTCCTCCGACCAGCTCTTACTATCCTCAGGAGGTTCTCAACCCTTTTGCCAAGTAAGAAAAGTAACACAAAAAAAATATGAACACATCAACATACTATCAAAATCAACCGGAAACGACAATCTAAAAACAGAACACCACAGACAAAACATGAAAACAGATCTTAGTTTTCTAATCGCCCACCCAACCTTGTCGTCGAAAATTTCCTTATCATTTTTTTTACTCCACGACCCAGTACCCGCCTGACCAATACTCACCACTTACCACTTCATCATTGCCATTACCCTTCTGAAATTAAGCCATCATTTTAAATATATTTCAATTTCAAACATACAAATGCATTATTTATTATTATATATAACTTCAAAAAAAAACAAAACTACAACATGTAAATAAAAACAATGGTAATGATAAAAAAAAATAAATAAAATACTAATTAAATAATACCTTAGAAACTACAATTTAATTATGAAAATTTCTTAAACTCTACCCTACTCTAGCAAAATTGTATTTCCTTCTTCTCTTTTTATGACTATTTTATTTATACACATACACATACGTCTCTCCTACTTAATTAACCAGTTTTTTTTTTTTTTCTCTAGAGCTCAACTTAATTTATTTTCCTTACTTCAGGATTCCTACGATATACTAATTTTCTCTTTATTCCTACTTGAAGGAGCTCCTTAAAGAGGTATACTCGCTTGGCCTTAACCAGCGTTGCCTTCTAAGCTGTTCACTACCGCGTTCACTAACTTGAGCACTAAATGAAAATTACTTCTTATTTTGATCGCTTTTTTTCTTTATGGAGATGTAACACAGCTATATGTATATGTATACAAACTAACCTCTTTTTTATATTATTTCGCTCTTATCTAATTTTTTTTTTATCCATGATACTTTAAACATTTACAACTACACTCACATAAGACTTACAAAAATTTTCACAATAACACAACTAATTTAAATAACTTATTTTATTTTCTTTAAATAAACAATTTTCCGGCAATTTTTTTTTTTGCATCAATTTTTTCTCTTTTATGCTTAACTTGAAGTGGATTTTTTTTCTATTTGCTCACAAAATACGTGTTAAAATAATAAAAATTTTAAATAAATGCTAACACCACATACTATAAACTTCTTTCTGTTTCTGAGTGTTTTTCCTTTTTTTTTTATAGGCTCTTTCATATATCACAGTAAGTATTATAGACTTTTCCCTCTTAGTTGGATCTTCACAACACACATGAAATTTTAACCTTTTACCTGGCTATTTTCTGGCACGGTGCTCCAAGGATGTTTCTGGGCTTTCTTGCTACCCTTGAGACTCGTTCCCCCTTGTTGTAAAATAGCCAGCTGTTAAGAAAATATGTTTTAACATTCGAATTTTCCTACACTTTTTCTTTCTTCAATAACTTACGTTATTTTTTTGTCTTCACAAAAACTATCACAAAAATAGACTAATTTTATATGCCGCAAATCGCACCGTTTGATATTGACACTTCACTTTTTCTTTTCAACTTAAACTTTTATATTTAATGTCACCACTTCACAAATTAAACTTTAACAATGCTCTTACTACTCTATTTGGCTTCCTTAAATACCTCAAGCCCATCTCAACTGACCTTCCAATATTTCCCTTTCTATGTCAGCAAAAAACTAAACCTGGTTTGAACTTTCCATATCATACCAATTTTACCGCCTCTCTACCACTTGTACATAAAAACTATTACCACAAAAAAAATTCCCGCCTCTCTGACAATTTGTTCAATTTAAAAAAAAACTCGCGCCAAGTTATCCATATTTTATGGTAAATGACAACAAAAAAAAACTAACCTAAATGTATGCCACCCAATTTATTTATGCCTTTAGTATTTTGTACACCAAACATACTTTATAGATACATATATAACAAATAAATTTTTACCAGCTACCATCAAACGAACTATATCTATCTATCCATCTAATTAACTAACTCTTTTTTTTTTTTTTTCTTCCTTAATTCTTTTTTGCTTTTGACCCCATTTTCCTACCAATTTAAACTAGCTCCTCAAGCTGTTTATTTATAACAGAAAAACATGAGTTGTGAACCTGACTATCTGTTATATTGAATGAAATACAACTCTTCTACTATTGGTTTTTACATGCCACTTTCCAACACCAAATAAAAAAAATGTCTACAATAAATACACATGTGTCAATGACAGATAATCATTTTTATTTTATATATTCCGCAGACGCACATGCCGGTAAGTATTGCTCTACAAATTTTAATAATCTTCTTTTTTTTCTTTCAGATTGATTTAAAGTTGGGTAAATACAAAAAAAAAAGTATCGTTCCATCCCTACTCTAAACTCTTATTAATTATTATTTCTCCTCTTTTCTTTCAGATTATATCGCCTTCAATCTTGCCAACCAACCAAACAATTACCACGGGACACATACATTTGTACATACATACTTGCATATGCGTGTATCTATCATCCTATTAAGAAAACTATTAGGCCATTAAAATAATTTGTCCTTTTACAAACAAATACCAATTTTATCATATTTTAAACTAGAGAAACTAATTGCATATCGTGCCCTCTTCCTGTCATTCCATTGTGGGAAACGTCATCGACGATTAATAATCATTCATATGTATATACATATTGCCAATAAATGTGGCCGCAGTCAGAGGTGTGTCATATTCGGCACACGCAACAAGTCTTTGAAGTTACTGGTCTACTGATGAAGATATGGGTGTTCCTTACATTGCTAACATTATGACTCGCACAAGATTTGAGCAAATACGACAAAATCTGCACTTCTATAATAATGATTGTAAGTCATCTACTTCTGATAGAGCTTATAAAATAAGACCAGTATTTGACCATTTTAACTATTGTTTTCAAAATGCCTTAAATAACTCGAAGAGGCAATCAATTGACGAGCACATGATAACATTTAAAGGGCACAACGTGATGAAGCAGTACATTAAAAACAAGCCTATCAAATGGGGCTTCAAAATGTGGTGCAGATGTGATTCTTTGACAGGTTATCTATTTGAGTTTGATTTATACACGGGGAGAAAAACTATTCCAGAAGTCGGTTTGGGCGAATCCGTTGTACTTAACTTGAGCCAAAAGTTGAATGGCCTTGGGTGCGAACTTTATTTTGATAATTTCTTCAATTCTCCTAGCTTACAATATAAACTAGTGATGCAAAATTTAAAGGCTTGCGGCACTGTTCGCTTAAATAGAAAAAATATCCCCAAAAACTTACCGTTGGATAAAACAATGAAACGAGGTGACACTTATTGTGCAACTTTTAAAGGTATCTCCTTCGTGAAGTGGATGGACACAAAATCGGTTCACATGCTTACCAATTTTTTATCTCCAGAGCAAACGACTTTTGTAAAGAGGAGGCAAGCAAAATCAGCTCAAAAATTAAGTGTACTTTGTCCTGAAATGATCGTAAAATATAATAAATATATGGTCGGAGTGGATCTAATGGATCAGCGAAAAGTATGTTATGAGGTAGATCGCAAAGCAAAAATAAAATACTATTTACGATTGTTCTTTGATATTATGGACATAGCAATGAACAACGCGTATGTGGTATATACAAAACTGCTTAAAAATAAACGCGTTGAGGGATCACTTTTGAACAGTTTGGAGTATCGACAGCTTGTAGCACGAAATTTAATAAATAGCTATACATCTAGGCAGAGAGCAAGACCTATTTATAAGGAAGGAGCGAAATCAAAAATTAGTATGAAGCACAGTTTACCAGCGCACAATATGCAAAAGACCGGCCAAATGAAGAGATGTGTAAACTGCGCTAAAAAGCATATAGAGAATAGAACACATAATATTTGTGTTAAGTGTAATGTCCATCTCTGTTTTACAAGCAAAAGAAATTGCTTCTCAGAATATCATAATTAATTTCATAAGTTTTTTTGTATTTTATTTTTACTACATTTTATTTATTTTTCTTGTAAAATTTATCATAAAAGTTCAATAAACTGATTTTTTTTTACCTTTATTGCCCATAGGGAAAAATATTTCCTAGAAAATTCCAAAAAATCTACCCACGAGTTTATTATTTCATTGCAATTTTTGTTTATTTTGTATAAAAATAAACTAAGAAAACCCATTGAATACTAGTATATAGTCCCGGTTTCCTTATGGTCGTGAAAGGGTTAATATTAGCATTTTTTTTCATATGTATGTATGTATGTATGTATATATGTATGTAGATTTATTCTTTTGCTTAGATTAGTACCAGTTTTTGACATTTGCTGTCTGCCAATTCACCTCTCACACACTTGAAAGTAAATATATCTACAAACATATGTATGTATTTACATTTACTTACTTGGTTTGTATTTAACTGTAAATTTAAGATGTTTGTGATTAAAAAAAAGAAGAATTTTTAATTTAATTTTTATTAATTCTTTTTATATTTTATTTCAACTAATTTTTGTAAAGTACTTGTTAAATTATTAATGGCTTCAATTTTAACACGTTCAATTTTTTCTTGTTGTAGTAACGACATTTTATTAAATTGCATTAGTTCTTGATGCATTCCTTTTTGGAGCTCAATTTTATCACGTTCGACTTGTAATTTACGTTCAAAGTAGTCCTGCCACCAGAAACCGTCTCTACTGCCGTACATCGAAGAATTTGGTTCTTTTCCAAAATTTTTTGGAAACCCATTATCCGGTTCGTCGATCTTAGCATTGAGTTGAGTATAATTATTAGAGTCAACAATTTCCAAAGGAAATTCATAATTATCTTCATTTACTTCTACTTTCGGTTTTTTCATATCAGACAAAGTAGTGCTATCCTCTTCGTCATAATCATCATTAGATTTTGAGTCCAAGTCTACCTGATGCGGCACAACTTCTTCCTGCTTAGCATTAACATACTGTATATTAAAGTTATCCGTTGCAGAGGCCTTAATTTGCATTGGTGGAGGTTGTGAATTTTTAGCTGAAGGTACTTCAAAATCAGCTCTTTTGCCTTGTAAGTATTTAAACATTTCTTCGAAAAACTCCCAGTGCACATAACCAGAAGTATATTTCTTACACAAGTTTTTGTTGTAGGTAATTAGTATATTGTGCCACTTTTTTTGAACTTTCGCCGCACTGTAGCGGAATCCCATTTTTTGCAACAGTCGGGTGCAATGTAGCCACAGCGCAGTACGTTTTTGTCTACCCTCTGTAAAACGATGTTCCATTGGGCCCCGTATGTGTATTAATGCTCTGGTAGCTTCTGTTGTCCAGGCGCGTTCATATGTTCCGCGGGGATGACCATTATTGTTTCCTATTCCATCCGATGAAGGTCGGCTTCGACCATCAGTTGTATCCAAGAGACAATCATCCGGTAAGTCCTCACTATAATCCAAATCATCGTCACTTATTTGATAAAAATCTGATAAAAAATTGTTTGAATTTAATAAAGTAAAAAAGATTGGATCTAAAAACTTATGTACATACATACATACAGAAATATGTACATACATACATATGTATATTTTTATAAGGCAGCCGCTTATAGTTTTCGTTCTTACAAGTCTTCAACCGTTAACTACATTATATATGTATGTATGTATGTATGTACCTATGTATTAATTTTATTTATTTTCTAAAAAATTAAGTTAATATCATAGTTATATTATCCTTAAACACATTTCTTCATACTTAGTATATGAATTTTAAAAACTTTACTTTTACCTCATAACTTTAAATATTAAATGCAAATTAACAGTTAAAGAATGTGTTGAATTTGTTTAAGTCAACGACTATACACAAATCTACCATATTCGGAATTTCACCTTAAACAATAATGAAGGTAAATACTAAGAGTATAAGTAAGTATATCTAATGTAACAGTTAAATTGTACGTCATCGTATAAGAAACATAGTTATGTACATACATATATACAATTGCATGAATTATATAGTAACTGTAAAACTTATTCTATGTATAGTTATTGGCATCCATTATAAGATGTGACCCCTACTAAATCTGTGCAGCACACAAACTTATTCACTTATTTATATACAAACGTATATAGGTACGTAGAGAACGTACATATATACCTAGCTCTCACACAACACAGGAGCAAAAATATTAATATTAAATTATTAATTTAAAAACAGAATATAAAAATCCTGTACATATGTATGTATGTATGTACTTCATTAAACAAACAGACGAACAGCTTTAACTGTAAGGAAAAAAATTTATTCTTGTGGTATACACAAGGACACAACAATAAAAATAGCTTTTAGCTAGGTATATTCTTCAAACACAAATAATACACAGTAAAACTATTAACTTACTGTCACACTCTAAACTAACTGCGGTTTTATTTTCAGCCATTTTAATTTTTAAAGAAAAAATAAAACCCAAAAGTCTTATATACTTTTTTTAATATTTCTTTACTGGATATAAAATTTAGATCTATGTTACAGCAATAGTTCTGCTTTACTAATCTGTAAAGTTTTGTCAAAAGCATCTGCTAACCTCTTTTCAGTTTCTATTATTTAGCGAGAGTCCTTTTTGCTCTTTAGATCTAACAAAAACGTATACGAATAATGCATGGCAAGGATGAGTCTGCGAGAGTTCTGTGTTGGGTGGCTGTGTAGTTACCAGGCTTTTAAGTAATTCATGTGCTAAATTCTAGTTAGTTAAATTGTGTCTGCGCGTCAGCAGCATCACTCACTAGACAACAACACAGCATACAGGACATACAGCATCTGAAAAAATACTAAATACAAGAAAAAGAATGCAATGTATGATGAAATCAAAACAAAACAATAAAAACAGAAAATAGATTACAATAAGTAAAACTACCCCATAAGTTATTAATTAAAGAACGTGTTCGAAGGCTAGCAATGTCCCAACAAATACACTGATTTGACAATACTTAAAAACTGATTCGTATATAATTTTGAAATTTGGGTTATCCACACAAGCCAAATAAATTTCTTAAATAATGACACGAATAGAAATTGGAATGTTATTAAATGTCAACTGTCAGTTCATGCATTTTTTAAAATAGATATTGAAGTAAAAAATAAAATAAAAAAAATTTGTACGTAAATTGCCAAACGCACGACAAAAAAGAAATTTATAACGAAATAATCTTATTTAACCCCGTTTCACACTATAGCATTCATTATTAAGGTTTGGGCAAGTACCTATAATAAGAAAATATGATAGTATAACAGCATATGAAATGAATTTGACATCCCATCGATTTTTCAATTTATCAGGATTGTTTTTCAAATAATCTCTAGAAGTGTGACAGTGTATAAACAAGATGTAATATTTCGTAAGATTTTTTAACAATCACAATTCTAAGTTCTTTCTCACAAAATCATACGCAAATCTAAGACTATAACCGAGTCTATGTGACTTTAATATATTTGACTTTGTGTAAGTCGGGGAACTTATTTATTTGATTAGGTCCGTTAGTTTACGTTATAAGTAAAAGTAATATAGCTTCTTGTTAAAAAATATTTTGTTGTGAAATATGTATACATCAGTTTTTAACTAGTTAATGCATATTTATTAAACGCAATGGAACTTATTTTTTGTATTAAAATTAAATAAGAAAAAAAGAGTTTTCCGCGCCCTGCTTGACTAATTGAATTTTACGTCATTTTTAGTCCACCTTGTACACTTGTTAGTAGTTCACCTCTTTTTAATTAGCTGTTTACAAAATTAATTTCACAGCCTTCAGCTTTTGTATATATAAATGCCGCAGTTTAATACAACAAAATTCTATTATAAAAAATAAAAACAAATAATTTCATATAAACAGTATAGTGTAATAATATGAAATTTTAGTAAGTAGTGAAATTTAAAAGAATACGAAAGTTTAGTGATAAGAATTAAAAACACATACACAATGTTATAATGATAATATATGTATTCCCATTTTAGCGAAAAACGCTTGGAGATACTTTATAATCATACATTTCAAGCAGTACAATTTTGTAAGTGCTCTATAAAGCAAGCAAAGAAACCGAATAAAAGAAGGATATTTTCAGCAAAAACAAAGTTCAAAGTTATCTATTTATAAAAACTATATTATTGTAGTTTACCGGTTAAGTGGTATTGTGACTGAGAAATAAAAAAGTAATTAATTTACAATGGGCTAAAGCCTCGTTTTAGCATTAAACAAAAACCGTAAATTACCTATAAAACACAAGAAAAACTTTATTTTTCAAACTTTTAACTACATACAGTACAAAGTTCAAAAATAAATTGGTTTTATTGCACTAATGCTGAAAAGTGTGATAATTTTCATAACTTATGTTTACAAACAATATGTTTAAGTCAAAATTGTTAATAAAAAGTTTGGCAAAAGGTGAGTGTTTCTTTCTGACTTTTTCATGTTCTTACATATCTATACTATTAGAAAATCTAACGATAAAATTGTTTCGTAAGTAATAACTTCTTATCTCAGCCAGAAAAGATAGTAAATGCTGTGTGTGCATAATACTGCATTTTCAATAAAAAAATTTATTTCGGTAATTTATCGATTAAATTACCTATAGTTTAATTGAAATATTACAACAGTTTTAACCTGCTATTTAACGATTTTAATATATAATTATACTGCTTAAGCCTTATAAAGCTAGTGGAGAAATAAACACTTTTGCCACAAAGCTAGTAATTTCATTAATTAAGATGTGTAGTTTTAGTTTTCATTTCATTCAGAATCTACATATTAAAATTAGGTTTAAATATAGTTTACGGACGCGGCTTAATGCAGGCTGCATTAACTGTAAAAACACATCACCCGTACCTAATTCGGTATAGTTGTCAAACTATTATAATATAAAAGTAAGCAGTTTTGACATCTGTATCATCGATTTGCCTCTCTATATTTATAAAAAATCTATTTCTAAATCAATTTTTTTTATATGTTGTTTTATATTCCGAGCGACGCCGCAAATGAATGATTTCAGTTCTTCAAAATTTAATTAATGGTGCGAATCAATTTTATTTTGAACAATCATCTGTATAAGAAAAAAAAAATTTCTGACCTTTCCTATCATCTAAAAACTTGTTGCTTTTAAAACAATATTTCATTTTGTTTTTTCTAAAATCAAAGTCAAGGATAAATAAACTAGCAATGAAAGGTGAACGAATAGCTTTCAGAAATTCTAAAAAATTATATTAAGAGCTCAAGTATTTTTATGTACTTTTTTTTAATTTTTTAATTCTCTTTCACCTCAATATTTCTTTTATTGGAATTACTTCACTAAATTAGATTTACATAAATAGTGAAGGGTATATAAGATTCGACATAGCCGAATATAGCACCGTTACTTGTTTTTTATGAATATGGCATTAAAATTTTATCGGTCCTTATTATTATTTACGACGGTTGTTACGTGGAAACGGGGTTAAAGCCATGTACGTTTCCCATTTCATTACTTATGCTGCACATGCATTAGGTGATCGGAAATAAGTACTGAAATAATGTTAAACGTACGTTACGTATTAAAGTATTTCTTTTCTCTTTTTTGAATTATAGATTTTCTGTTCCTCCATTGAAGTATTTTCTCGTTTAATTGATTACTTTTTGAAACTAATAAACACTTAAGTTCAATATCATAATACAATACATAATACAATATCAGAGATATATAATTGCGAACCCCTTCCTTATTTTAGGCGTGTTTGATAAACGTTTAGTATTTAAATTTTATTTTTGCGTCATAGAGTTTAATCAATTACAAAAATATTTGTCCATAAAATTTTTGTTATCAGTGAAATATTTTAGTAAACAAAAAATATATATTTTTTATATACGATGAAATAGTAGATGTTTTTGCATTTGTATTTACCTTTATTTCTAATGATAAGAATTTCTGAATATCAGTTTGTAGCAGTTGAAATTATTTATTCGGATTTAAGGTACAGATGCAGTTTTTCTAATATTTTTTTTTTTTTTGAGAAAAAAATATGTGAAAAAAATTTTGTAAAAATATAAATTTTGGAAAAAAATTCCTAATAATTAAAAAACTTAAAAAATTAAACAATAATAAATCAGTAAAAAAAGATTTTTGCAAAAAAAAAAAATCACAGAATTATCAAAATTTTACTAAAATATCGACAAAGAATATCAAAAATCAAAAAACATAAATATTACCTAAGAAGAAATTTCACATAGAATGCTTAACCGGAAAGCCAAAACTTATATTTCGTTCGAAAATCAAAAAAAAAAAAGGAATAATTATAATTCTATGCTTTAAGCACAAGGGCTTAAAAATACTCAAAATTAATAATTTTTATAAAAAGGACCTTGTATTAAAAAAAGCATTATTAAGCCATAAATATCAATTATTATTGAAAAATAAAAAGTAAAACTTCAATTTAAAATCTCATAAAACATTGATATGAAAAAGTAAATAATAATCTTGACACAAATCTAACACCTATTTAATAAGGCGTATGTAGGGCGAAATCATTGTTTGTTACTGGACTGCTTATGTAAAAAAAATCAGAACAAGTGTGTTCCTTTCCGAATCTAATATACCCTTTACCCTTTACTCCAATAATAAAAAAAAATATTGGGATGGCAGAGAATTAAAAAATAATTAAAGGAATATATAATTTTTCATAAAAATCTCATCGGTTCTTAATGGGTTAAGCATTTTGCAAAAATTTTAGTATTTGTTGAAAGATCTCTTTAAAAGCTTTTAAATGGTACCCATATTGATATTTAAAAAAATATGGTGCACAATCGCACTTTTTAATGAGAAGTTCAGAGGCCCATAACATGGAAAATATGGGTGAGAGCAAATTTTATTTTTTATTTATTTTTATTTTTTTTATTCATTTGCAATACATAGAAAGCCTCTAAGGCAAGATAAAATTATTATTTTTTCTTATTTTGAATTCCTAATTTTATTGGAGTTACTTCACTAAACTGAATTTGTTCCAAATGATATGAAAAAATTAGAGGCAGGCGTGGTGTTTCGTTTGCTCGAAAGAAATGGATCAATTTTGCTAATTTTACATAGCAAAATTTTCGAAACTACGTTTCATTGATTGGCGTATTTAAATTTTATCTGGCTTATCTAGTGCCTTGGCCAAGTTGATTTCAACACTAATATGGAGGGAATAGAGTTACTTTACTTAACTAGATTTGGACTCGATATGGTGTAGTGTATATAAGATTCGGCATAGTCGAATATAGCACTCCTACTTGTTATCAATATTATCTACTCATACCGAGCAACAGCCTCAAGTTAAAAGAAGAAATAATGAAATGTAAAATCGTAATGTAATTTAAATGGCTGAAAAGGTAAAAGAAGTTCGAATTCGAATCTATCGTGGTTGTTTTTGCAATTAAGTTCTGAGTTACTTCACAATTAAATTACATAATAATAAACAAACTTAATTTCCTTTCTTTAATTATCTGCTTGAGGAAATAATGCAGCATATTTTCTCTTATTGTATCAAACACAATACTTCAGAATTTAAAGTGCCCTTAATAATTGTTTATTTGAATTTCCTTTGTAATTCTCAATAAGTTGAATAACAACTTTTATTGAAACAAGATTGCATTTTTCTATCCACTTTGCACACGGTGCAAATACATACATATACACGATGTAACATGCACGTATTTATTGTTATTGTTATTAAATGTTGTATTTAGCGCGTGTTTTAAAAAAAGTTATTAATAGAATGGAAATAAACCATTGAAATTAATTGAGTATTTAGTGCAAGAAATGCATTTGATAAGGACGTTAATAAAAATGTGTGCAAATGTATGTGTAAATTTACATTCACATCACACGAGGCTCTTGAAAAATTATTTAGTATGTTCATACATGTATGTAAATCTGTATATGTTTTTGCATTTAAATTAAATAATTTAATTAATCAATTTATTTACCTTCATTTATTCCTTTTAGAGATTTTTTGTCTACGAAAAACAAGCTCTAATTCACAGCGCGTTGATCCAACAAGTTTTAAATTACAAAGAGCTTTATTAATATCGAAACTTTCACGCTATGAATTTGAACAATTTCGCCATCCTAATCTCAGCAAAGAACAATTGGAGAACAAAATTCGAGATCGTGGTACTGATTTTGAAACATTAATGTATTTACATCATTTGCATAAAGATTTCGAGCGAAAAATTGTACGTAGTTTTCAAGATGTTGGCTGTGAAGTCAAATTAGCCAATCGGTAAGATTTATATTTATTCCTCGATACATATTTATGAATGTGTGTTTATTGTATTTTTCATTTTTCATTATGTTTTGTATTTCATTAAAATGTAAATGAAAACAATTCATAACAATCCATTTACATACATATGTACATGCAACTTGTGGGTCTTGCGTGTGTTGCTAAACAAATACCTCCTCTAATCTAATCAGAGTCGAATTTAGAAAATCTCTAAGCAAGGATGTAATGCGTTGGGCTGATGTTATTGTACCCATAGGAGGTGATGGCACATTCCTTTTAGCGGCTAATAGAGCTAGTCCTCTGTTCGCACTATCTCAACACAAAATCCCTATTGTTGGCTTCAATTCCGATCCTCAAAGATCAGAGGGACGTCTTATGTTGCCAAAACATCATTCGGAAAATCCTGCCGATGCTGTAGCTAAAATAAAAAGTGTAAGTTTGTAGATATTAAAAACAAAATTTTATATTAACCATTTTCTTTTCTTCTTAAAAGGGTGATTTTGTGTGGATGCATCGCTCTCGTATACGCACCACATTGCTGGGAAATAATGGAAAAATGCCCGAGTCTACCGATTTATATCGCCATAAAGTTACAAAAATGGAACAGGAAAAGACTGAACCAGAATATTTAAGTAAAGAATTGGCGCGCAAATACAAAGCAAAAATGAAACGTGTTTTACCATACTTAGCCTTGAATGAAATATTTATTGGTGAAACATTATCGGCACGTGTCTCACATTTACAAATAATTCTCGACCATGAAGATGTAGTAAATAAGACAAAATGTTCAGGCTTGTGTGTAAGCACTGGTACTGGATCCACATCATGGCATACGAGGTAAAGCATACAAATTTCATGTTTGGGATCTTAAAAAAAATTTAATTTTTCAGCATTAACCGAATAACTAAAAATCATGTTGAAGGTCTAATAAAAGTATTGCCGGATAGCGCTAGAGAGGCCTTACAAGGTATCAGTGCAGAGAAACTGGCTGAAAAATACAATCAAAATTTAACTTTTGCACCTGGTAATCAATTTTAAATTTCCTCTTCAAACTTTTATATTTTAACACTTAACTTTGTAATTTGTTTTTTGTTTTTTGCAGACGATAGCAGATTATGTTATAGCATACGCGAACAAATCTGTGTTGGTGTCTGGCCTTCGCCCAAAGGTTTTGATTCCAAATGTTTTGTAAAAAGTTTATTTGTTAAATCTCGATGCATTGATGCAAGTTAGTAAAGATTAAAAAAAGGAATACACATTTACATATACACATAATTCAGATACTCATAAAAACGTATAACTTGTATAGTTAGTTTTGTTTGAAATGACATCATAAATATGCCCACGATCAGAATAGTTGCAAATTGTTTAAATGGAACTTCCAATTGAATCATAGACCAAACTATTTCAAACATATTTTCAGCTACAGCCGTTATGGTATAAAAGTTCCAACAAATACAGGGCAAAAGGAAGTTACGTTTCTCTCGTCTAGGCTCTATTAATGTTGCCACTGCTATAGTATTCATGATAATAGTTGAAAGACGAAAACAAAAACCAAATTTAGTTAAAACTGTAGGCTCAATCAATTCATAACCTAAACGACTGGCCATATCAGTTTCTAAAAAGAAAAACACTTTTTAATTTACATAAAAATCATTGAAATTTTTTTTTTAAACTTACCTTTAAATGGAGAGTTCCAACTAACATTTTGATTCGCTATTAATAAAACAATAACATAATTATAGACCAATAGTTTCAATGTACTTGTTTGGAATTCAAAAGTTAATGTAGGATTCTACAACAGAAAAATTGTTTAAAAAAACATTTGTGCCTTAGGAGTCTTAAATAAAACCTACTTACAGTTAACAGTTTTTGCATTTATTTTTTAATATTGAGCAATTCTTTGCTTCAAATTTTAAAAATTATAACACATTTATTTCTTTTTTTTTTTGTGATGGAATTTTGTAAACCTACTAAATATTTGAAATATTTTTTATGTAAATTGAAACATACAGGCATGTCACAGAACTCAATTCCGATCAAAAGTGGTTTCAATTTCGTAAATTGCTTCTTCAGAAAACTAAAACTTTCTTCGGAATGAAACCACTTTCAAATTTCTAAGTGGCACTTAGTTTCTTTGAAATTTTGTTATTTGTGTTTGTTAAATTTACTTTTATGATAAGAATTACTTAGATTAGCCTTGCTGTTTACTTTGGTGTGCAAAATATTGCCTTATTTAAATTAAATAACGGAGATTGAATACTTTTCAGGAATTAACAAAATCGATCGGAATCTAAAGAAGGTAAAACAAAATCGATCGGAATTGTTAATTCGGAATTAAAATCATTCCCATCGGAATGTGTGACATGCCTGATAATTTGAAAAATGAAAATAATGAAGATATTTTTGATGTAAGCAATTGCCATAGCGAGATGTTGTACCAGGTAATGACAGCGGTGAATTTATTCATTCGAGCGAACTTGATAGAAAATTAATGTGACATAGATTCGGATCACAAAAAAAAAAAAATGACACAGATTTTTTATATTGAAAGCAACGGCATAAATGAGTGAATTCGCCATTTCTATTAACTATTACATGATTCCGTCAAGGTATTTATTTCAATTAATAATTTATATCGCAAGTAGGGCATAAATAATAACAATAAATAGGAATTTAGGTTGAAATCGTAAACACTGTAAAACTGAATTTATTTTTTTTAATTAAATTAAGCTCTTTTATATATTTTTTAATTAATTCCTCATTTTAGGTTTAGTCATTGATGGCAGCATTTCGTATCCCTTCAATGATGGTGCCAAAGCTTTGTTGGAAATTCATCCGGAAGATGCTTTACTAACTATAAGTTTGGACTGATTAAAAAACAAAATAAAACTAAAAGTGTCTTTATTATTAAGTGTCTTTAATACTAAAATATTTTCTAACGCTTTACTTGTTATACTTCTTTATAAACCTTTTACATTCGTTATTAAAGTGTTAAATTTTTTATTTTTAAACCAAAGTTTTAGATTTTTTTTGAAGTCAGACTTGTAACGAATTCCTTAAGACATATCGGTAGTTTGTCTTAACAAATTATTTTTGGATAAAAAAAGCTTTAAACAAATTTAATTTTACTTTATTTTATATGTAAAGCTACGTTCAGATTAGTCAAACATTTGGCCAAAAAGACGTAACTACTTAATTATGAAAAAAATGTTTGTCCTTTTTAAATACTTATTAAGAAATATAAATTTACATATGATAAATCGTCATTCACAATGACACATATTTTTTTTTTTTTTTTGTCAAATATTTGACTAATCTGACCGCACCTTAAGTAAAAATATCGAGCTAAACTTTTTTAGATTATTTTTATTTTTTAATTCTTTTTAAGAATAATAATAAATAAAAGAGAACTATAAAAAATATGAAAAAAATTTATTAATATATGCAAATTAATTCCACGAAACCAGGAACATAACACTGAAACGGTGCTCTGGGGGCAAATTACAGCATTCGATATCGATCGAAATTTCTATAGAATCATAATGTTTCTAAAGATACATTGTAATTACACTATAAAAGTAAACAAAAAATAACACATTTTCCAGATTGGCGCATCAACAACTTTAGCCAAACTGTGAAAAAATAGGAAAAAAACAATACCGTATGCTGTCATTAAAAAGAAAAACGACTGACGACTCTAATCTGACAATTTAAATTTCATTATTGTTTTATATGTTATAATCATTTAAATAATGGGCCCATTTCATACAAATGTAAATTGCAGAAATAAAAATTGTTATTTTAGTTTCGAAATAGGAAGGTATTGAAACTGTCATTACAAGATTGAAACATTTAGTTTTAAATTAACGTATATTTATCATTGAAATTCATACAATAAAAGTTCCAAAAATAATAAGATTAATGTTAACATTATGCTTTATTTACGACTTATTTATTTTCCTTTTGCCTATTAACAACTTTTTAGCTTTTTTATTAGGTAGCGCTGTTTGTTGAAAACGTTTGTCAACTTTTTTCTTCTTTTCTGTTAACTTGGTTTGCTTGTTTTCGGAGGAGGTAGCTTCAGCTTCGGTTCTTCTTGAATTCAATTTCTTTTCAAATCTTTTAGTATCCACAGAATTAAAGCGTTCATCCTGTGTAAGCATCGAATTTTCTTTACTTTGTATTTGTTTCTGACGTTCCTTACGCTGGCGTTTAATTTCTCTAATTTTATCCCTTTGTTTTTTGCGATAACTGTAAGAATTTAATATAAAATAAATTTAAAACATTTGTACAAATAGGATACAAGAAATTTGTGCTTTAAAACAAGCTTTTATATTTAATAATTTAGCAGTTTATTTTGAAAGTGTCATAAGTCATTTTAATTTTAAGTTGATGCTCATATTTTAAGGATTGTGTTTCAAAGATTTTAAAAGTATAAAGGCTAAATCTAGAGAAGACATATTTGCTCTTATTATCTCAGGATGCTTAGTTTTCCCCCATAAAAACTTCTGTCAACATAAAACTGTACCAGCTCTCAACATTTGATTTTTTTAAAGTGACTTTCGCTACTTTTAAAATTATTCAATTATTCCCTACATTCACTATTATTTTCGCACTTTGCAATCATTAATATAAAATATATTATAATTAACAAATCGTTGAAAATAATCATATAAAATATAAATTAAATGTATTTGTTAAAGAACCAATTAAAATTATGACTTTATTTTTTCTGTAAAAATTTTATAAAGTGAAATAAAAAAATGACTCAATTAAAGCACTGAATCTTACAATATAAAATTAGTGGCCTTTGTAAAACAAATAAAAAACGAACCAAAAACAAAAATATTGAATAAAAAAAAGTAACTTACAGATTTTCCATTTCGTCTGGATCTTTGCCTTCCAAAATCCACTGTTTTCTTCTATAGTTTTGTGCTCTTTCATCGAAATCATTATTATCCAGTTGTATTTCAGACTCCCGTCTGGAAACATTCACTTGCATAAAAATGCGTTCTACCATTTTTTCTACAAAAAAAAATATATATATATATATTTATTACATTTTAGTTTTAAAATTACATAAATTTTACTTACGATCAATAGGATGTTCAGTTAATTTTGTATTAATAGCCTGTTCAATTTCACCCAAAAGTTCTAGATCTCGAGGAAAACGAAATATTGATATGGCCAATCCTTTGCGGCCAGCACGAGCAGTTCTGCCTACACGATGTATATACTCTTTAGGCGTACGAGGTAAACAGTGATTAATAACCAACTGAACGCTGGGTATATCAAGGCCTCGAGCAGCTACATCAGTTGCAATTAAAGTACGCACATGCTTTGATTTAAACCGATTTAATGCAGCAACTCTTTCCTTTTGTCGCATGAAGCCGTGTAAACAAACATTATCAATACCAACATTATTTAGAGTCATCGACAGTAGTTGGCAGTATTTTTTGGTATTTGTAAAAATCATTACATTGGAATTCTCATCATCTTCGCGATACTTTCGCAAAGCTTCTGTTAAGACCATATCTCTATCGTAATCGGCGCAAAGTAAATACCGCTGATCTAAGGTTTCCACAGTTGCTGTTAGAAATTCCTCCGACCATTCAAAGCACTAAATAAATTAAAAAACAGTCCATTAGGTCAATATTTTGCATGCATTGTTCAAAAACTTACCTCCTTTGCTATAGGCAATATACTAGATTCCTTAATAAAATCTTTCATTGTTGCCGAGAAGAACAAATTCTGTCGTTCTCTGGGCAGACAACTTTCTATCACTTTAAGGCTTTCATCAAAGTCACCATTTAACATACGATCGGCCTCATCAATTACCAAAAATTTTAAGTTATCAAATGAAAATGTATCACATCCCGTTAAATGATCAGCTAATCGACCCGGCATAGCTACTACAATATGTGGTCTTTGCATTAACTTTTGAGCTTCTAAAATTTGATCAGTACCACCAGATACCACGCATACTCGTACACCCATTGGTTGACCAGCCACCAAAAACTGTTCCGATATCTTAATACAACCAAAGATATAAATGAAAATAATTAAAAAAAGAATGCTAGTGTTTTTTTATACCTGATATGCCAATTCGTGTGTAGGTGTTAATACCAAAGCAAAGTGACTGGTAGGTTCCTCACTTAATTTCTCCAATATAGGAAGAGCAAATGCAAAAGTTTTACCTGAACCAGTTTTGGCAGCTCCAATACAATCTTTACCTTCCAATACAGCAGGTATGCAGTGTTCCTGAATAGGAGTGGCCTGTTTTAGACCTTAAACGCACCAATATTTATTTATCTTTAATCCCTTTCAATTTGTACAATATTTACCTAATTTCGTTAATTGTTTTACCAACCAAGGTCTTAAACCCAGTTGTATAAATGGATTTGTTTCCTTCCTTAACATATTTTTCAAGGTTTTTTAACTTTTATTATTGTTTTGCGAATGATTCAAGTACCATAGAGTACATTAAGTATAAATAATAACAAAAAACGTGCACATAATTTAAAGAGATTATTTAAGAGAGCAAAACATGTGTTTTTTTTAAAACAAAGTTGCCACCATTTTGAGTTAATAAACAATATATTATTTGGGGAGGGCACAACTCGAAGCGGAAATGATAGCTACGCAAATTACTTAAATAGTACTATATAATTTAAAAAAGTTATAATTCTATTTTTAACATTTTTAAAGCTGACTACACTATATCACAAAGTAAAACTATCGTAACTGTATGAACAAAATAATTTATTTACTTATTGAATAACTAAGAAATAATAAATTACTACAAGTTACTGCAGAACTACGAGCACTAGGTGCTAGGGCTATCAGCTCTATGATAAATTAATATGAAAACATACATAGGATTAACGTAAACTGTGTACTTTAAGGCGATAAATACATGTTTTGGATCTTGTCATAAATATTTGAAGTTTTTAACAGTTTTATTTATTTCTCTTTATTTAATACATAGGAAGCCTATAAGGCCAATATTATATGTATTTTATTACAATCAAATTATTAACATTTTCTTTTGATAATAATATGAAGCAAGTTAAATAAAAAACCTGTTTTGACTCCACTTCTCTACAGGAAAAACCACACGCACCTAATTTAAATACATAGCAAATTATTTTTTTTTACAAATACCATAATTAAAGCTAAAAACCTTGAAACTGAATATTCGGAACTTATACCAATAAAATACAAATTTCCTACTATCGTTATCTTTAAATTTTTCTCCTTTTCAATTCAGTGCAAATCTTGTCTGCACTAAAACACTGCGTTAATTTTTGGTCAATGCGGATTTTTTTTAACATTTCTCTGAATTGCCTTTGTTAAAAGTTCCGATTTTTCAATTATCGAATTCCTTCGTTAATATATCTTTCAAAAATTCACTGACATTTCCTACTCATTACATTTAATGAGGGAAGAAGTCAATGTAGCAAAAATTAAGGATATAAAAACTACTCGTCTACGATTTTTGAAATAATTTGATTTCTTCTTCAAATTTATTTTTCTTAAAATAAAAATAATATATTTCCACTTTTAATCATTTGGTAAAAATGATTATAGCATCACTTCAAAAACATATATACAACAAACATTTATGAAATTGGATGCTTGTCTCCCGTTGCATTTTTTGAGAAGCCTATTACTTCTTGGCGGTCTGACCGATCTTGGCCTTGGCTGTACCACGAACCTTCTTCATTCTGTTGCGACGTTCCTTACGTTGTTTACGAGTCTGTTTCTTGATTTCCATAAGACCATGACGAACTAAACGGTATTTGGGTTCGAATTTTTTGGCGTAATCTAAGGTGTCATAGACTAAAGCAAACCCAGTTGAACGACCACCACCGAAAGCAGTGCGAAATCCGAAGACGAAGCACACATCAGGAGTAACTTTGTACATGGCAGCAAGCTTTTCACGGATTTCAGTTTTGCTGACTGAAGCCAAACCAGGGTGGATGACATCGCAGACCATTTGTTTGCGGCAAAGCAAACGGTTAGTCATGAATTTTCGTGTGCGAATAGTGGCAGTTGTACCAGACATATTTAATTGCTGTAATAGAACACAAAAATATGATTAATATTTAATTGTTTATACAATTTATCTGAATGCTTTAAACATAACCCCAAATATTATCAATACGAAAGATAACAAAAACTGTCACTGTTATAGTCCGTTCATGAAAATTAGACTCCACGTGTTCTTTGGCTTTTTTATAAAATTTAGGTTGGCTTTAACGGATTCATTGTTTGAGGTTGTGTTTTTAGCGTTTCTTTCTTGTTAACATAAATTTGTAACAAATTTTACTAATTTTTACCTGTTAAAACACTAGAAAAAGTATTAAAACACGTCTTTGGATCAGACACAAAAATTAAGAAAGAAAGATGGATGTCCCCACAGTTGCACAACAGCTGTCATTTAAAACATAGTTATAAAATTACGTACTTAAATTCACAATAAGGCGAAAAATTTGTTTCAAGTGGTGGGAAACTACTAATATTAAAGTACTTTCCTGTCCTACCTGCCTATTTTTATCCTTTTTGATTTGGTAACCAGTAAGTTATTATCTTTGTAAAATTTAGAAATAATTTCTTTGCATTTGTGGATAAATGTTTGTAAAAGTGTACATTAGTAAATCTAACGTACTATGCACCCACATATCGCTTACTCAACACATACTGACTTCAGCTTAAAAACTAAAAGAATATGCGAATAATTTTAACTAAACGTTTATTTTATTTTTTGCATTTATTAAATTTTAAATTATAATTAAAGTGTTTGTCTTTATATTCACACATTGTTTTACTATTTTGTTTACATTTATATACAGCTAGTTCAAATAAACTTGCGATAAAAATTAGACGAGACAGACATTTTTTATTGAATCGTCTCAAAACAATATGCTTCACTATCAAGACGTTATATGACAAAGCACGGTGATTCGCTTACGATTGGGCTGTGAATCGTGAACAAGAGAGCGAAGCAAAAATATTGGACTCCGTGGAAACATATTATTATGAATCTCAAATATTTTACTTACCTCTTTTTTCTATTAAATGTAGTCCGATTTCGAAAGCAAAGAAAAAATTATTTTTTGTTAAATAATGAACTTTTGCGTTTTGATGTTAATAAAATGATAATTTGAAAATTTATTATTCGGAATCTTGTTTATAATAATTTACTTTAATCGTGCTTGATTCCTTCAAATATAAATATTTCATGATATTCTCATGAAATATTTATTATTTAAACCTACAAAATGAAATGTATTACTGCGGGGAAAGCATATCCATATGACCATTTCGCTACTGCTCATATAGCTCATCAGTGGATATTTCATGAGAATATCATGAAATATTTATATTTGAAGGAATCAAGCACCTTAAAAGTAAATTATTAATTATTTAAAATAAATAAAGTGGTTCAATTATTAAGTCATTGCGGTACGAAAATACACAAACTCGGCACGAAATTAAGAGTTTAAAATTACCATCACTGGATTTTAAATGCGGTGTTACTGTGATTAATATATTTTTCTTGTTATGTGAGCGATTTTTGTAATTGAGTTCCTTTTGCGATTTGTCGTAGAGAAGACGTGTGTGTATATTTATAAAATATAAAATATATGTATAAATTTCACAAATTATAAAATAAATAATTGTGCCTTTATAATTATTTAAAACACAGCTAAGAAATTAATATTGAAGAAATAGAACTAAGTAAACTTGGTAAAAAGTAAGTGGAAAATTGATTAAAAAAGAAAATATAGAATTATCTTTAGATTTTAAGAAATTGTCACCAAACTCTTTGTTATGTAAGTTGCTAGGTGGTAAAATGTTACATCAATTCTTCCAGAGTATGGTATTAAATAATAAAATATATAATAAACTTTCTTAGAATTTGAAGAAGAAAAATTAAAAATATGTTAAATGTCACAGACTATTTTCATGGACTACACGAGTTGCTGTAGAGAAGAAAGTCATGGCTAAAAAAACACGTTTCATAGTTAATTTACAGCTGATACATAAGTTTGTTTTAGAAAAGTTTATCTGCCTTTGTTTTTATATTTTTTTGTGGATTGCACAATAGCTCTTAAAAAAGAATTTGCTGATATCTTTCTCATTTTATAATTTCAGATTTTCCTTAAATAAAGACAGGAGCCAGTTAAAACATGAGAACTTCTGCTGTTGTTCGTTATGCTTTGCGTTTAACATTTGGTCAGGTAAGTTATCATATACCGTATGATTGTTCATTGAATAAAGAAAACAATCCTAGCCGATCTTATTAATAATAAAAAATTTTTGGCTAAAAAAAATCATGCATATATAAATGTAAATGATCCTGTTGAGAATATATGTCGCGTAAATGAATAATAGTTGGTTTCATTTAGAAAGGCCGTAACTCACATTATTGTAACTTAACAGAATAAAACAATATAAACTGTAATTATCAAAATGTAGTAATTTAATATTGTAAAAATAATTTTTATACTGTTGCATTAAACTCTTTTATTGAGGTGTTTTTGTGTGAAAGTATTGGAATTACGAAAATATTCAATTTTGTTAAAATTCAAGGCAAATTTTTTTATATGAAGTTTGACATTTCCTGCATCGGCCACCACCTGGTACATGATTTTGCCATGGGCCATACTAATATGCTTTTCCTGCAGTAACACATTTCATGTTTTTAGTTTTAAATAAAAAAAACTTTATGAGAATTTCATAAAATGTTTACATTTAAAGGAATCGAGCACAAATATGTAACTTATAAATGATTCCAAATAATAAACTTAATATTGATACAAAATACAAAAAAAAAAAAAAAAAAAAAAAAACAAACATCATTATGGCCAGGAGCAAGGCGAATCAATTTACCAGGTGGCAGCGTAGGCGAATTAAGTATTTTTTGCTGGTATACACAACTGTCAAACTCCATGTAAAAAAAATGTACTCATATTTTTTATATATAAAGTTCGACAGTCGTGTATACCATAAAAAAATACTGAATTCGCCTTCGCTGCCACCTGGTAAACTGATTCGCCTTGGCCAGGAGGCTAGGTATTTTAAAACAAAAATAAATATAATAAATGCGAATTGCTTAAAGCTAATGCGGTCACCTGGGCAATTCCAATATTTTGAGTTTGTTCTGCTCCAAAATAAAATATAAATTTAGTACGTGATATTTAATGCTCCGCGATCGATCTCCGCGTATTATGGATTATCTAGGGGATAAAAAATATGATGTCCATAAATATGAAGATTTTCAAAAATAAAAAAGCGACCAGATCTCATAATTTTAAGTGATAAAAGGCGTCTTTATTCGCCAATCTCCCAAACACAATGCAAAAAGAAATTTTGACATTTACAAAGTAAAAAAGTCAATCATCTGTAGGATCATAAATTTGTGCATTTAACTGTTTTAGATTCGTCTTAATTTACTACATATTATAAAATTTATCAATCATATTTTCATCAAACAGATTTCCATTTAACTTAATTAAACTTTGCGAGTATGGAAAAAGAAGCTACTTTAAAAGCCGGCGATCTTTGTCTTGATTGCCAACAACTGGGATTAGAAAAATATTTAAAACTATTTAAAATTAACTTAAATGGTGATACTCTATTAAAATGTGAAAGTAATATGTGCATGTTTCCCTACAACGATGAAATTTCTTCGTCAGATGAGGAGGAGGAGGAGGAGGAGCAAAGAAATGACAAACTTGCAGAGGCAACGTTTATTGAAGATTTTATACAGTATTGCAATAACGAAGATGATATAAAAACCACAAATAATGATTTACAATTAACAAATGAACAATTAACAAATGAACAGTTAACACAGTTTGATATAACCTTTTTTGGTGATGATCTCAATGAAAATGACAACAAAAATCTATGCAAATCCGAAGTTATAATAGAGAAAGGTGAACATTTTAAAAATGAAAGTAACGATTATAATGCTGTCAATAATCACACTTCTTTGCCAACCATAAACTCTTTACCATCTGAAATACCAATTACTAAGGAAGTCATTAATGAATCAAGTTCAGCTTCAACTAATGACAGCAATACAGATTGCAAAAGAAAAATTGATATACAGTCAATAGAAACTATTAAATTTGAGACACCTTTGTATGATATAAAACCTAAAACATCATCGCAAGCGTTTACTACAATTACGGATATTGCTACAAAGAATTCCAGTTCTCCAGAAAAACCCTTACAATTTTCATCAAACAAAAGTAAATCTCGACTTAAATCTGCAACAGAGACCAATTCATTTGTTATTCCCAAGGCTGATATTATGAAGGGAAACGCTTTATTGAAAAAATTAGCAGATGTTAACGAAAAATCAGCAGAGGTAACAAAATATAAAGGTGCTCGATCTAGAAAATGTATAAAAGTTGAGGAAATTAAAAAGCAAGAGCAACCTTATCCATCTCTATCCCTCAGTAATGGTTTGAATTACAGCGTTGAACAAATTTCGGAAATGTTAACAACTAAAATGAAAAAGGACAGTTAAAAATTATTTGTAATTTTTATAACAACTGAACATACTTCTATGTATATATATTTTTTAATATTTATATATTTTAATTTAACTTTACTAAATAAAAATTATTTCTCTAAACTTTGTGACAAAATAAAAAAACACCTTATTTTTTTATTTTTAATTTAAATAAAAGTATTTGTAAATAAAACATTTAGTTATCTCAAAAGGTCAAAAATTTCAATACTCTACTTATAATAGTAATTATTTTTAATATTTTATTGCTTGATTAGGCTTTTATTTATTTAAGGTGCGAATCTTTTTAAAATGTTTCATGCATTGTTAAGCTCTTTATCTTTTCTATTTCTATACCCTTCATTACGGTTGGAATAGAAATATAAAAGTTTGTCATTAAGTTTGTAATTTCTCTAATATTCAATTCGGACACCATTAAGTAGACATATTCTTGATCTTGATGTCCGTCTATCCATTATCGGGTTTAAAATCATTTTTGACACGTCCCCAAAAATTTATGCCCAATATTCTCTTAGACATACTGCCCAATCATTAATATTCCCACGGAATTTCTTTCTCACGGAAAAAAAATTATCTTAAGAAAAGATTCCTCCAATTATGAATTCCGTCGAAACAAAAAAATAAAAAGTGGCATCACCGTAATTTAAATTTCTCTTTCATAACCCATAATACCTACTTTTTTTCTCCAAGTTTTTTTCACTTTCCGCAGGCAATAAAAAGGGGAACAAATATATGTATAATAGTAGAAAGGGAAAAGTGAGAAAACTCGCACGGAATTTCTGCAAGCTTTTAAAATTTAGCACCATCTTTCCATAAATAGTGGAGATATGTTAAACGAACGCTGCCTCTATTTTCCCTACATTTTTCAGATTCAATTGTGCTGTTTTTTCCTTTGTTGTATGGAAAAGCGAAATTTCAGAAAAAAAAAAACTTTAAACTACCAGGTAAATGGTATTTCACTAAACCATCTAAATTTCACAAAAAATGTGTGTTTGCAAAAAAAAAAAAAAAAAAAATCAAACTTTTTTTAAAACCTAAAATAAAAAAAACAGTTTAGAAAAAAATTTGAATTTTACTAAACGAATAAAATTCCACCAAAATATTTATTTTCACAAAAATTTCACTAAAAAAAATTGTAAAATGAAGAATTTTAAAATCGAAAATCCCCGAAATATAATTAAAAAGTATCAATAATTTTTCTAAGAAAGAATATACACAATTCTTTTATTAAAAGGTATACAAGATTCGTCACGGCAGATAAATTTAATATTTAATTTTTGAAAAATACAACAAATATTAAGTTAATAAAACTGTTCTATTTGAGTAGAAAAATGTTTTTATCTTATCTCTTTCAAAAGCAACAAAACAAAAATTGGTTTTATAACTTAAAGTATGTTTTTCTTTTCATTTTGATTCTAAATATTTTAACAGTGAAGTTAAAAATAGACTCATTGATTTGCTCAGCATTTATAGGAACCCATGATCTTATTTAAAATTGATAAAACAGCTCAAAATCCTAATAAGAAGACAATCTGTTCAGTAACTTTGTTAGAAAAAATACAACAAGAAAGTAAAACAGACATTTTTAAAATTATTAAATGTATAAAACAATACAACACTATAAAGCTGGATTCACCCATTTTTTTTATATGTAGTTTGACGTTTTTGTTTTTGAGAGAGAGAGAGAGAAAAAAAAAGAGTTAAACTCACTTCGGAACATTTTCAGCTTGAATTGGTTTAATTTTAATTTTTGTTCCGAAACAATGAAACTGTGCTGCCAACTACTTTATTTTTTCAAAGAAAATTTAACTGAGCCACATCATAGCATATGTACATATTAAATATATGTATATGTGCATATAAATTTAAAAGGTAAAACTGCCAAGCAACCTGACTGACTTCTTTTCTGAATAATTTTTTCTTTAAAAATTTTAACAAATTTGTAGTAAACTAATTATTGTGATAAAAATCTTTTAAGCAAAAAAAAAAAAATATATATATATATATATATATATATGTTTTACATATATATTTTAAATAAAAGAAAATAAGTTTAAAAAGTTGTGTCATGGATCTCAACGAATGAAAGTTTTTTTAATTTAGAATTTATTTATAACAAAACCAAAACAGTGCTGCCTGCTTGTAAAGTAACACATCTCGCTTAAACATATGTTTCACATGGTAGCTTTGTTTTTCCAGAAAAATTGTTCGAAGTGGGTGAATCGTTTCAGAACAAACTCGCAAAAAACTAAAAAATGGGTGAATCCAGCTTAAGCCACCACTGATTTCAACCGCAAGGGAAAATACAAAATAATACTCAATCGCTCCATATACTTGTTTTTTTATTGGAGTAACTTCATTGTTCCAAATTAAATGGAAAAATAAAAGGCGTGGTGTTTTGCCGTGGAGCAATCTTGCTGATTGGCGTATTTAAATATTATTTAGCTCATATAAGGCCTTGGTAAAGTTGATTTCAACACTAACACGGACGGACAGATGGACAACGCTCAATCGTCTTCGCTATGCATAAGAAGTCAGAATATATCTAGGTATTTTATGGGGTCGGAAATGTATATTATAGAAATTAAAAAAGTAATGCCAAAATTTCCCCTTTTTCACTTTTTGTGGTAAAAAAAAAAATTCTGAAATTTATGTTTTCAAGGTGTATTTATGTTTGTTAAAGTATTGGTGAAATATTTATCGATGAGGAAATGAAATTAATGTTCGCTATGTGTCTTGAAAGAGAAACAAGTGATAACTTATGAACTTTAATGTTGGCTTCATATACTTTCAAACAGATTTGCTAAGGAAGATAAGCTAAGCGGTTTCATAAATGTATTAAGACTTTTTTATTTTTTGCTATTTTTCTTCTTTGCTTTCTTTGAACAAATTACCTTCTAGAAACGCAGTTAGAGATGGGTGTTTATTGTTATTTCGACAAGCTGTGCAAATTTATTAAGAAATGCAATGCGCGTTAAGTTAACTTCTACTCAAATTGCGATTTATTTTATTCTCTTAATACGTAGAAAATCTTATATGTCTTTTAAATCATGTGTACAACTGCGTTAGAAAAAATAGCATCAAAGGCTACGCTAATCTTTATGTATTACTTTTACCTCTTTCTAGTAATATAATTATTCCAGAATCATATTTATGAAATAAGAGAGGAAAAAATGCAACATCATAAAAATCTCTATTATATTTAATTAAATTTTTTTTAATTAATTACAAATACGCTCAACAGTCAAAGCTTTTTTCAATTAAAAATATTAGCACAAAAAGTAATAATATTTAAAATACACACTAAAGAAAATGATGTCAATAAATAAATATTTTGTTGGATGGCTTTTGTTAATAATAAAGGAACAACGCGTTGGTATGGAGCCAACTAAGTCTTCACATTTTTTTTTTGAGTTTTTTTTTCATGACTTCTTAACTATAGCCCAAAGTTTTTTGCTGTTTTGATTTATAGACAGACGTCTTTCTTGATGTTAATGAACGTAACTCTTAAATGTCTTTAATGTAACTCTCAACTCTTATTCTGCATACGGAGATCCTCTTACACATAAACGAGAACATTTTGCACAGTATAAAAGGATTTTAATCTCATCCGTTTTCAAAACATTGCCCAAACAGTGACATTATTTTTATCGGCACTGTGTGAATGTGCATATCAATTATCAGTCCGTATTATAAAATATATATTGTGTTGAAATCAATTAATTGAAACAAATTTATTGCGTATTTCCGATTTATTCTAATCATTGAAGGCAACTACAAGTCAATGACATAAATAAACGTAGAAATGTATCGTCACATAAAATGCTAAATAATGAACACAATAGCAAAATAAAGAAAAAGGTGTTTTTAAATGAATTTGATTCATTTTACGAAACTTTTTATTATCTACATTCCGGTAGATCCAATATTGTATTTTAACTTTTAATAGAGAAAAATTTATGTTTTTTTATATTTCAAATGTTTATTGATTTTACAACATTTTTGTTTGTCTTGTATGAAAGTTTATGTTACATGGTTTTTCATTTTAGCTGACGCTATGTGTATACAGTTCATACGTACGTTTGCAGAACTGTTTAATATTTGATTTGTTTGTTTGTTTTTTAAATTGTCTTTTTTATATTTTTTATTTTATTTTTAGTATTTTATATTTTTAGAAAATGTCTTAAAGATCAACTAAATGATGACACATATTTACAAAGAAAATTTCGCATTTTAATTTTGTTTGTTATTAAAATGATAAAAACCTACCGTTATACGCAAATAAAAGAGGTCTAGTTATTAAGGGTGTCCGAAATAATATAAATTTTTTGAATTTTTCACAATTTGATAGTAGATAAAAACCCTTTTATTAGAATTTTTTTTTCCAGAAATAAAGAAACTTATGTTCGACATCCCGAGTATAAGAACTCTCTGTCTCCTAAATGGTAGTTCATTTAATGCTCAATTGTTTTAGGTACTTAGAGTACATGCTCATTGCCAAAAGCCCACCTGTGCGTTCAAAGAAAATTTAACGCTGCATCAACTGAAATACAATTTGATGAAAAATTGAAATCTGAAGAAAAAAATTCGTTTTTTTTATTTTATTTACATCTTGCTTAAATTTTTGGATACCCTTGATTTTTATTCCATAATTAATTTGAAATTATGTAAATAAAATAAGTTCGTCGTAATTAATTAAAATTAAACGCTGCTGATAATACGATTAAACGTAAAAAAAAAAATCTAGAAACACTTACAAATTAAAGTATTTTTGGTGTGATTAATACGATTGACGATTGTAAAGTTATCAGGAATCGGACTTTAGTATGTTATTTACGTCAATCTGGAAACAACTTTGTATATTTCTAAAATTTAAGATGATAAGGATCTTCAGGAAGCGTTCAGAGTTAATGTTTAAATTTTTCAGCACTCGTTACTTTAATATTAATTTTTTTATTATCAATAACGATTTTTTAGAGAACGTGGCTTTTATATACTTTGTTTCCATTGAGCCCAATATTCTTGCTTTGCTCTCTCTTTTTTGATTCACAGCCCAATTATGTGTGACGTTGTTTTGAGACAATACAGTTTGGATCTACTTGTGAAGCATGAAAAATTTCTGTCTTTTCTAATTTTTATCGTTAGCTTATCTGAACTAGCTATGTAAAATGTAAAAAAAAACTAGTAAAACAATATTAAAAGTGTTACATTTTAAAATTGAATAGAAGAAAAAAAAATTTAAACGAAAAATAAAATTTTAGTTTTTGTGCAGAAGTCAAATCGAAGCATGTAGTATGCGTCGTGTAAACGGTATGCTTCGTGATCATAATTCGAAGAGAGAAGCAAGTGCTTCATTTTGCCGTGAAAATATACTCATACACCTCACAAAGGATATTGTCGCTCTTTTGGTCTCCTATCATTTTGTGAAAATTTTGTCTACGACTTTTTTAACTGTCGGAAATCACGGTTCACATTAATCTTAAAATCCGTCATTATACTACGATTTAATAAATCTAAGTGTGTAAAGAAATCGAAAGAGCAAAAAACAATATGGCACATAATATGCCAGCTTAAGGCAAATAAATAACAGGTGAGTGAGTGGGTCGCTCATGCATGATTGCATTTTCTTTAATTTGCAAATGTCAAAATTGCTTATTGTTCCCTTCACCGCAGGTGGAAAAAGGTACATCTAAGTTTGTCATTCTACTTGTTTTTAATCTACAATATCCATTTTCGACCCCATAATGTATATTGATCCTGAGTCCCTATGCATAGCAAAGACGATTGAGCGATCCGTCTGTGTTCGAGTTGAAAACAACTTTGCCAAGGTACAAGATGAGCTAGAAAAAATTTAAATACGCCAGTCGATCAGACATAGTTTCGAAAATTTTGGTATTAAAAATCAGCAAAATCGGTACATGTCTATCGAGGCAGCGGGCAAAACACAACGCCTGTCTCTAATTTTTCCATATCTTTTAAAACAAATCTAGTTGTAATCTAGTGAAGTAATTCCAATTAATAAAAAAAAAACATATGGGTTAGAGCATTATGAAGTAGGGAAAAAACATTAAGTAAAAAAAATTGGCGCTCGTTCATATTTTCCGAGTTATGGGCCGCTGAACTTTTCATATAAAAGTACGATTGTGCACCATATTTTTAAGATATCATTATGGGTATAATTTAAAAGCTTGTGAAGAGATCTTTCACAAAATTCTAAAGTTTTAAAAACATGCTTAACCCATTAAGAGCTAATGACATTTTTATGTAATTTTTTTCCCTATTTTTTTCCTATTTTAAAATTTTCTTAAAAGTAAAAGTAAAATGAATAACAAATTAATTATTTAAAATAAAACAACGTAATTAAATAAAAAATAAACTAAAATAGAAAATTGTAGTTTAAATTTATTTATTTATTTATAAGTAAGAATTTGTTGTGTCAGGTTTAATTCCTTCCTATGTAATTGATTTTACAAAATGAAGAAAATAAATAAATAACATTTTAAACTGTAACTGTTTTTTTTTTGTCAGCTTTTAATGAAGGATGAATTTTCTAAAATTTTTATTAATCTTTTAAATGCATTTGTAAATGACTTGCTAAATTTAATACTTGAATATGGTTTGTGATTTTCTTTCGGTGTAATTTATAAAGTATATCAGTGACAAAATACTACGTTTTTACTAAATCTGGTTGATAAATAAAGCATCCGCATTTTATTTTGTAATCAAAACAATTATTACGTCATTTAAAAGATCTTTACACTTTCAGAATTCATTGGTTTTATGCAGTACATATATATTTTTATTTTTTATGTACAGTGGTTACGATAAATATTCCTTCACCTCTACAATTTTTTAGCTCAAATGTTAGACAACATTATTATGAAATATGTTTAGGATTTTTATTTGAATAAAATATGTTTTTAAACCTGATGTAACTTCTAACTTTTTTAATTTTTGCTAATTTTTCATTTTACGAATTAACTTTTGTAAACTAAAAATTTACAACTTATTATTTCGAGTCATTACGATTGTTTAACATTACTAACGCTTATCGCATAAAAATATTCAAGTTAATTTAATTCTTAATGGTTAGATTTTGATTTTCTGTAGGTTTATTCTGTAAATCGCTTAAAAAATTATTTTGCGATTTTTAACAACAAATTCTATTCCGTAACACTTTTTGCCGTAATTTATTTTTTGCTTTTTGGTGAACGCGATTTAAATTTAGCTACCACAATTACTGAATTAGACTGCTGGTATTTATTGATTGTTAAAAACTCTCAATCGATCAATTTTGTATAAAACTTAATGGCGTTTATTTTTGGTAATAGCTTTTTATGAGAATATTAGAAATCCTCTGTTATCGTTGCACCGTGTTAATAACCCAGATTTATAATATTGAATAAAATCACTGAATTTTCAAAAATAAGTGTTGAGTCATATGTAAAATGTAACATGCTTGGTGCCGAATGCAACGTCTAACCATGGGGGCTCTACCTTCCGCAGGTTCGACTGCTTTTGAAATCAATCTATAACTTGGAAGAAATTGCATTTTTGATTCCATTTTTTTTCTTTTGTAAAATCCCTTGCACAGTGGTTTGATTGGGGGGAAACCTGTTATAATTTTTGACCGAATTTTTCTTTTGTTCGCATTTGCTATTGGTTGTCTTTAAAATGGTTTAAATAAAGTTGCCAGCACCGAAGTAAGTTTAAATTACACAAACAAAATAGAATACTACCTTTTTAGGGAATCTAAAAAAAACGGTATAGTTTACATTTTTTCGGAACCAAATTTTAAGCTTGATTATTCTTAATTTTGTTAAGAATAAAGCAAATTTCTTACATTAATAATTCGATTATTAATAAGTATACCGCCCCAAAAGTACTAAGTTAAGGTTGGCCGACTTTTTTTTTAAACTAAAAGAGATAATTTACACCTGTAAATACATTTAGACATATGAGTTAAAAATAAACATTTTACGACATTTCCAATAAGTGTACCCAACTTCGGGGTCCTTTCACTGAGAAACATCTGTGCTTTACCTCTTTGAAATTTTATTAAGACAATTTCAGTGATTTTGAGATAACGAATTATGTCCAAAATAAAACGTTTTCAAACCACTGTGCGTCGTTACACATTTTTCAATACAGATTTCGAATATTGATTGTGTCAATTAAAAAAAAAAGTTTTTTTTACATAATTCTTTTTATCTCTTATTAAATTATCAAATAAATTAATACGTTATTTTTTATTTTTTGTATTATTTTGTATTTTCATACAAGAAAACAGATTTTTTAACATTGAAGTGGTTTATTCACCTTTTTGAATTGTGCATTCATTTAACGTTTTATTAGTATTTTTTTGTGACTTGTATTTTTAGTTTAGTTTGTTTTTTTTTTTTAAGGAATTATTTTACTAGCTTTTGTTGAAAATATGTACATGTGACTGTGAACTTGAAATTTTATTTCCAAATGTAAATAATCTTAATTCGGCTTAAGTACACACACACATACACACAACTCAAAGCTTTTTTCGTTGTTATCTTTATTAATCGACACATATTTGTTCCCGCTTCCTATCAACTGTTGGCTAAGCAACAATTGTTTCTATTATACGTTTCACCACAAAAAGTTAAAAAAGGGTTTATTTCAGTTTGTCATTCCGTTTGTAGTTTCTACAATATCCACTTCCGACCCCATGAAGTATTTATATTTTGAGTCCTTATGCATAGCGAAGACGGTTGAGCGATGTCCGAGCGATGCCAAGGCACTAGATGTGCTATGATGGCAATCGATCAGAAATAGTGTCGAAAAAGGTTTTATTGAAAAATTAGCAAGATCGGTCCGAGTCCCTCGAGGCAGTGGGCTTAACATCACACCTGCCTCTAATTTTTCCATATTTTTCTATGAAGTAACTCCAATAAAAAAAGAAAAAAAAAATTGGCGATAGATATAAAAATAAATTAAAAAAACATCCAGTGAAAAAATTGGCGCTCCTGCATATTTACCGAAATTTAAAAAAAAAAGTTCGATTTAGATAATGGTCAATATGGATATCATTAAAAAGCTTTTGAAGAGATCTCTCAGGAAATACTAAAATTTTTTATAAATGCTTAAGCCCACTATGAGCCGATGACATTTAAATGTAAAATTATATATCGGACTTATTTGTTTCTTTTTGATAAAAGCTATTTTACTAAACTAGACTTACATACATGGTGAAGGGTATGTAAGATTCGACATAGCCGAACTCTTGTTTTTTTTTTTTTTTTTTTTGAAATTTTTAGTGAAATTTTATTTTTGGAGGAAATTGCAAATTTTTGTTAAACTTTGTGACAAAAAACTCACGCGTTAAGCTCATAAATAATTTTTAAAAATAAAAATAGTTTAGTTATATAGTTTTATTTTTATTTTAGATTAGATTTTTTTAAGATTGAATAAAGAAATTAATAACGAAATTATAATTTACTTCAAGAATTCAATTTCAAGATTAAAATCTTATATAGAAATAAAGTTGAGCTTTACAAACTCGCACAGACCTCTCAACAAAGATTAAGACAGTATTTTATTTTATTGAAAAAGTTTTTCGTTAAATAGAATAAAATAAATAATCAAGAATAACCAACATACTGAAATAAAATTTTTTATTTTCTATTTTAGCCATCATCACCTGGCAGTCCTGATCGTGTCATCACACGTTCTGCTACCTGCTTGGCCTTGTTAGGTATTGCCTTGTCCTCGTTTAGTCTTAAACAAATGTTGGCCAGTAGTAGCAACAACTCTTCCCGAGTGCCATTTCGCAAACTTTAAATGTTTAAATTGAATGAAAGTGTTTTTTGTTTTTGTTTTCACTTTCATTTTTCTACTTATAATTCTGTATTTAATCTTCACAATAAACGGGAATAGCAAAAAATGTGTGATGTGAAACGTTCTCAACAAATCCATAAATTTCCATCAAGGACTCCATAGCACAGCACATCGAACGTCCATCACAAAAAAATATAAAAAAGTTAAACAAACAAGAAAGATCAACCAGCCAGTCAGTTATTGACGTGAATCAACCAGCATAAAGGCCAAAAATATTAATGGATATGGAAAAATTATTTATCTTTTTTTAATAAAAACTTTAATTAAAGAACATAAGGAATTCATTTTCTAGGATTTAGTAGTAAATGTAAATGTATTGTGCACAAAAGAAATAGAAAACTAAAAGAATAAGAGAAGGAAATTTTGATATTTGCACTTTCTTTTATTATTGTTTTGTTTTAACCGATTGAGCAATATTTTTTGAAAAAAAAACACTTAGGACTCCGATTTTAACATCTCCAAAGCTAAGAAATGTTTTAGTCATTATAATTCATTTATTCATCCATTACATTTAATATTATTTAAGTTTTTAAACTAAAAATATGTTTAAGTAGGGCCACATGATTTTCTCACATTTACAATATCATTCTTTTTTTGTTAGCAAATTAAAAAAAACTCATAATTTAATAAAAACTATCACTATTTCTTAGCTGAGTACAAACCAAATATTTTATTTGACATTTTTTAAACTTTAGCTTTAGTTTTGTTTCAAATTCAAGTAACACTTCCTTCTCTATTTCTTTTGGTTTTTTTTTAAATTCTAGTAAAACTATTTTGTCTTTGAAACAACCTTATAAAATTGAAATGAATTGTTTTAAATCAAAATTATTATTAAGAATTAATAAGAAGTTAATTACTTAATTGAATATTTTAGCACAATAATCTGATATTTAAAATTTGTTATTTATCCTTTTTATTTATTTTTATTTTTTAGTTTAATATTTGTTGCTTGTAAAAATTATACCTGTCTAAATAAAAATCTTTTAATAAAAGTAGTTTGATTTTAATTAAAAAACTTCCTTTCTTTCAATTTTGTTTTTGAGCAAAAGTTAACTAACTGACTCCCCTTTTCATTTTTTCTTAATTACTTCTGAATAATTGTAAAAAATCAAGTATAGAATTTATAACAATAAATATACTTTTAAATAAAAGAATAAAAATATATAAGAAATAAATATGAATATTAAACAAATTAATAAATTTTTGGTTTTAATGTGTTTTTGTTGGTTATTAGTTAAAAAAAAAACATAGTCATTATCGTTTACTAATCATTAAAAAAATTTCAAAGCTTTACCATTATTAAAAGTTATTCCTTTAAAAATGGGCATTCTTAACAATTCGCCGTTAGCCAAGGTGTTTTTTGTTTATTTTCGAGATTGCCATAATTTTAAAATAAATTCAAAAATAAAAAAATTTTCAAATAATCTGAAAATGTGAAAAGTTGTAAGTTTTTTAAAATTAAAAAAAAACGAAATGTTAAGAAAAAAGTGAATAAAATAATAAAAAATGTGAAGTATTGCTGCATATTCAGGATAAAGAAACCAACTGGGTATGAGTTCAATTAAAGTACCAAATGATAGAGGCATGGCGAAATAATTTACCATGTAGTGGCGGTGACGAATTTCATTCATTGCAGAAAACTTCAAACTTAATATAAAAAAAATTTTCGCTGATTTTTTATATATGGAGTTTGACGAAAATGAATAAATTCGCCACTGCCACCACCTGCTAAATTATTTCGCCATGGATAGAGGGATAAATTAAATTCGGGTTTCTTTTGCTTAGTCAGCTATTTTTGACGTTGTGCGCTACGACGGCGAAAATGAACGAATTCGCCATTGCGGCCACCTTATAATTTATTCGCCTTGATTATTCACACAAAATATGGCGAAAAAATACTAAGTGGACTCGATAGCGAATTCATTGATTTTCGCCGAAACGTTTAGTGTCAAATACCATTTTTAAAAAATTATACACATTTTTTATATATGGAGTTTGATATTTCAGGTTTTGGCGAAATTTAATGAATTCGCCATTGCGACCACCTAGTATTGATTCGCCTCGAAAAAAATTAATGCCTTTCTACATGAAAAACACAAGGGGACCAATCAGTGGACCCAAGTGGGTTGTGGCAACACGGCCGCCTGCCTGACCTAACCAAGAGAAAATAATAGGCAAGGTATATTAGTAGTACTAGTATATTAATATGCCTTGATAAAGGCTTCGATTTTAAAACAAAATTACATTTTCCCGAGAGAAAAAACAAACAAGACCCGGGTCAACAAAAATATATAAAAGACAGAAAAAGTTTAGGCTTAAATCTTGTTTAGCACAGCAATCTTCATATATTTATATAAGCACATACCACAAAATTCGAGATTAGCGAATAAAATTGTTTAATTAACTGCAAAAAACCCTTAACCAATTTTCAAATATTTAAGTCAATTAAAATTTTTTAAAGGCGTTTTGGTTTTTTCCAAATCAACCGCTTGATCACTTTCAACAATCTGGCAACATATCTTTTTACGAACAGCTGTTTAACAAAATAATATTTTAAAAGAAAATAAAAAACTGTGATGACGTTTTGCTTTGTCAGATTTTCTACATTTTCCATAAGCATAAAGGAAAAATTATATTGTTTGCCGACACGGCTGTAAAAAATTAACAATAAATTGTTCAAAAACAACAAATAACATAATAAAAATATTATCTATGGCGAAAAAATAGAATTAAGTAAAATATTTTACAAAAAACTTGAAACGGCAGCAGTTCTTTATACAGATAAAACAACATCAAAACTTCGACTTCGACAGAGGAAAAGCTACAATACTGAACGGAAAGCCAATAAAGAATCAATCCAAACATAGTTTTGCGATATGGGCATTAACGTTAGCAGGCAGACTGATTTGGTTGGCAATGAATTGTTACAGAAATTTGTGGGACGCAACCATATTTCTCCTGACGATACCGATTTTTGGCAAAAGTTGTTAAACTACAATGTAGCCATACCCGAAAATACAGAGGAACAGCTAAATCTAGACTCACGTTTGGAGTCTCTGTGTCAATCATTTATAAGTAATAATTTAAAGACTGGAAATTTTGGTTCTCTTATTACGGTCTTTTTAACGAAAGTTTCCGAATTGCTTTCCTTGTCCGATCAAGAGAGTAATATGCACATATGGCAAACTTTTAATGCACTATTTATAATACGTAGCTTGGTCAAATATATTATAGAGACGGGTTCAGAATTTCAGCTACTGCAACATTTTGAAGCCATTCCAAATGAGAAATTACAAAAGGCCGAGGAAGAACGTTTAGCAGCTGGTTCACCAACTGAACCCACTACTATAGCAGTAGAAGCAACAGATCATGATGAGGCGGCGGCTACATTTAAAGCAGCTGCAGCGGCAGCAGCTGTTTTAGTAGATGGATCCAAATTTGAAACCTTCATAGATGCAATATTCAATTTGATCGTTGTGATTCCTGTAAAGTAAGTTAATCATCATCATTTTATATAGCTAAAAACCGATAATTTTATTTTATATTTTCAGAGAATTCACATATCACTTACATTTGGAAGCTGTGAACACCCTCATCACTCTCCTTTCAGTGCATCTCTTCACCCAACAGCCAACCGAAAAATCCATCATATTTCGCACTATTTACAAATGTCAACATGCAAATGTTTTAATGTCTGCCTTATTACATTTCGTTTCACGCTTAGTCGAGGTACCACACACAATGTTTGGCTCTTCATCTGCCGGTTCATTTGTGTTTGGTATAGCCGAATCTTTATTATCAATATTTAGCTTTCGCAAACAACAAGATATTCTAAAGACTACAAATTCAGTTGGGTCGGAACTATCACAACAATTTCGTACTCACTATCCATTGGCCAATCAAAGTCTGCTTTTAATTCTTATACTGACCAACCACTGCACAACAAAAGAGAATTCATATCGTTCGTCACTGTTTGCTTGTGCCGATTCAAAAGAGGTAGCAAATAAAGATGGTGCAACATTTCATATTGATTTTTCCGCCGTATATGAAACTTTATGCTGCATTGTTACAATTGACCAGGCTACATTATTGTTGTATTTGCTATTACATCGTAATGAACGATTTTATCGCTTTGTCATGGCACAACAAGATTTGGAAAAGCTAGTGACACCAATTTTACAAACACTGTATCATGCTCCCGATAGTACATCACATCATATTTATATGTCATTGATTGTTTTATTGATTCTAAGCGAAGATGATAGTTTTAATAAAAATGTTCATAATATAGTGAGTATAAACCATTTTTTTTTCCAAATTTATTCATTAATTTGAATTTTTTTCAGATGCTTAAAAACATTACGTGGTATACGGAACGTACCATTTCTGAAATATCTTTAGGTGGTCTGCTCATATTAGTAGTCATACGCACCATACAATATAATATGCTGAAAATGCGCGATAAATATTTACACACCAATTGTTTAGCAGCCCTGGCTAATATGTCAGGACAATTTCGTAATCTACATCCTTATGTCTCTCAACGTTTGATTTCATTGTTCGAGACTTTAGCTAAAAAGCATACGCGATTGGATGCACAAATTAAAGAGCCCGTGAATAGTGCAGTGTTTGTAAATGTTTCTACCACTCCCGAAGATATGTTGCAAGATCTAACAGTACTTGAGGAAGTATTACGTATGGTTTTGGAGATTCTTAATTCTTGCCTTTCGAATCAGCTGGTTTATTGTCCCAATTTGGTGTACACTTTACTTTACAAGCGTAGTGTTTTTGAGAGTTTTCGTTCACATCATGCTTTTCAGGATATTATTCAAAATATAGATATGGTAAGACCCTATTTTTAAATTTATTTGCTTCATATATAAACATTTAGGTTTGTCAACTTTTCATAAATTATTTTAAGACTAATTTTTAAATTGCCTTCAAAGAGCGAAAAAAAATTATTACACTTAAAATTACTTTTTTTTACCCTGCAAATTAAAATTTTTTAATTTTTTTCAAGGTTGTGGGTTTTTTCTCTTCGCGTTTGCAGCGTGTACAAGAGCAACGCGGCGAATTGGGTGTTAATGAAGTATTTGAAGTAATTTCTAAAGGAGCCAGTCAATGGTCAAGCGATCGTTTAAGGGTAAGTTGTTTTTTTTTTTTGTATTATAAATCTTCCTAAATTTTTACAGAAATTTGCCGTAAACACTATTTTCATTTCAGATATTTTTTGCACAGAAATAAAATTAGATTTTCAAATATTTTTCTTATAGATAAATTCCTACTTTTTCAAATTTATTTTGTAAACAAAAGTAGATCCTTTATGTATTCTTTATTTCTCTTAACATTGGTTCCATTCAGTCATCTTCGTTCAAATTTTGTTTTCTTATAGAAAGTTGTTTAATTTTTAAAACTTTAAGGTTTAAGAGATCTAATTTTTCAGCCGTCTTTTTGTGCAAACATTTAAGCTGATCAAAAATTTCTTGTACTTGTTGTTTTTAACATTTTATATGGAAAAAATTCTCAACTAATATATTTTCGATAAAAATTTTTTTTAAATAAATTTAAATTGATTTTTGACTTAAGTCAATTGATTTTTTGCTTAAGTCAATTTTTTATTTAAATTTTAAAAAATTTTTTGAAAGAAATATTTACAAATGTATGCAGGCGTTTTGCAGAGAAAACAAGAAAAATTAGACAACAGCAGATTTCCACATCACTACGTCTTAATTTTTATTGTTTTCTTTGGAAAACGTCTGATTACGTTTGTAAATAATTTTTCTTTTTTAAAACTTTTAGAAGTTAAAATAAAAAATGAGTTTAAGCCGAAATAAGTGAATTTTAATTAAATTTTTCACATAACTCTGCCACTAGCTCCTAATGGGTTAATAATTTTTTAGAAATATTAACATTTTCTGAAAGCTCTCTTCAAAAGCTTTTTTATGATAGCCATATTGACCATATTGACAATCGTTCTTTTTTATGAAAATTTCAGAGGCCCATAACTCAAAAAATAAGGGCGAGTGCCAATTTTTTCACTTAATGTTTTTTTTTTTCTTATTTTTTAATTCTCTGTTGCTCCATTTATATATATATATATATATATATATATACAGTGATGGACTTAAGTATAGGCACAAGGTGCAAAATGAAGCAAACAGTAATTTTTTTGATATCAAATGTTTATTTTTAGAACGTAAAATGGTTCTTACAAAGCTTCATATAAGAAGTAATCAAAAAATTTGAACAGATTTCATTCGCCGATAGAGTAATAACAAAAAAAATTTAAAAATATCGATTTTTTATGGGACAAAAGTATAGAACATTCATTGTTAACGGAAATAAAAGACGATTATAAATTCGCCAATCTGGCAATACTGTATTTTTTGACAGAATGGAATGTTCCGTTATTATTTTCAGTTTGTTTCAGTTGGTGAAAAGTAAGAAAAATTTGTTAAAAATAATAATTTCTTTGTCGTTTTCTAAAAAATGTGTCCTAAATTAAGTGAAACTACAAAATCACAGCGAAAAATAATTCTCCATCTGCATAACCAAGGCAAATCTTTTGCTGAGATTGGCGAATTAATGGATCGAAGCCGTTTTACTATTCGGGCAATAATTAATCGTTTTAAAGGTAAAACTAACTTTGAAAGTGCTAAACGCTGTGGTCGTCCCAGAAAATTAACTGAAAGAGAACGTGCCCAAATAATACGGAAAGTTAAAATTGATCCGAAAACAACATCTATACAGCTGGCAGCGGACGTCAAGGAAAATTTCTATAAGGACGTGCACTCTAAAACTGTTCAGAGATTACTACATGAAGCCGGTTATAAATCACGTGTTGCTAGACGAAAACCATTAATATCTGCAGTTGATAAAAAAAAGACGTATGGATTATGCAAAACAATTTGAAAATCAGCCATGCAGTTTCTGGGAACAGGTTCTCTTCTCAGACGAAAGCAAATTTAAGATTTTTAAGCCTGATGGACATTCACGAGTATGGCGAAAACGTAGTACTGTATATGACGCAAAAAATCTTACACCAACAGTAAAGTATGGTGGCGGAGGAGTTATGGTCTGGGGCTGTATGTCTGCAGCGGGTGTCGGAGAACTAGTCTTCATTGATGAAATAATGAACAAGACTGTTTACTTAAATATTTTGAAGGAAAATGTTAAGAAAAGCGCCATTAAATTGGGTTTGTCAGAGTCATTTACATTCCAGCATGACAATGACCCCAAACATTCTGCTCACGACGTCAAGATGTGGCTTGCATATAACACCGCACATGTATTGCCACATCCTCCGCAGTCCCCAGACCTAAATCCCATTGAGCATTTGTGGGAGGAGCTAGACCGAAGAATTCGGAAACGCAATATTTCAAACAAATGTGAGCTTAAAACAGCGTTAACCGAAGAATGGCTTAAAATTGATAAAAATTTTACAAAAAAAATAGTACTCTCTATGCCTAATAGACTTAAAGCCGTTATTAAGCAGAATGGACTGCCAACAAAATAGTAATTTGAGTTTCTGACAAGTTTTGATTCCGTTAACAAAGAATGTGCCTATACTTTTGTCCCACAGAAAATCAAGTTTTTTAAACCTTTTCGTTATTTTTCTACCACCGAATAAAATCTGTTCGACTTTTTTGGTTATTTTTATATGAAATACTGTTATAATTATTATATGTTCTTTAAATAAATATTTGATACTTACAAATGTGAAAAAAACATATTTTGTTTCATTTTGCAGCTTGTGCCTATACTTAAGTCCTTCACTGTATATATATATATATATTTTTTTCTTTTGATTAAAGTTATTTAATTGTTCAGAAAGACGGAAAATTTGGAAGCAGGTGTGGTATTTGACCCACTGCCTCGAAGGACATGGACTGATCTTGCTGATTTTTAATACAAAAATTTTCGAAATCTATATCTGATCTATTGGCACATTTAAATTTTCTCTAGCTCACTCAGTGCCTTGGCAAAGTTGATTTCAACACTAACAAGGACAGACGGACATCGCTTAGTCAACTTCGCTATGCATAAGGACTCAAAATATAAATACTTTATTGGACCGGAAGTGAATATTGTAGAAACTACAAATGGAATGCCAAACTTAGATATACCCTTTTTCCACTTTTTGTGGTGAAGGGTTTAAAAATGAACTTAAGCCGAAAATCAATTTTAATTCATTTACAATATCCGCAGTTTAAATCATGATTTCATTAAAAAAATAAATTTTTTTTTTTTAATTTTTTTCAATAGAAACATTTCACTTTTTGATATATTTTTTGTAGAAAAATTTCCAGTTTTTTTGTTTTTTTTTTTGGGTGAATTAAATTTTCAGCCTTTTAAATTTTCCAGGCTTTTTTTTTGTTTTTTTTTTTAGACATTTTTATTTAATCTTAGTTTTGCACACATTTTTCGTACATAAAAGATTTCAATTCTTCAGACACTTTTTTCGTAAAATTAAATTAAACTTATTTGAGTTTTCAATTTATCAAAGAAAAAAAAAATATTTTAAGTGTCGTATCAAATGGAATTACCAACAACATCTGCACAATTATTTTAGAATCAGCTGACTTTGCATACATGCAACAAGCAGGTTGTGAATTGAATAATTGTTTATAGAATTTTTTTTAAATATTTTTTATTAATCGACATACATTTTTTTAATATTTTAATATATGAAAAACTTATTATTTTTTAGAAATTTCCTGACCTGAAATTCAAATACGTTGAAGAAGATGCACCCGAAGAATTTTTCATTCCATATGTCTGGACTCTAGTGTGTAAATACGGCTGTGTACACTTTAGCTCTGAGAGCATTAAAGGTGTCAGCACTGAAATCTCCTGCTAATATACACTCGAGTTTGAAACATGTCTATAATAAATTTAAATATTTTTGCTTCTTTTAAGTAGAATTAATTAAAAACTAAAATTAATTTATACTACGTTAATTAACGTGAAAGCAATTATTGATTATTCAGCTCTCATTTTAATATAAAATATGTAAATGTGTTTAAAAAACTCTTTATAATATTTCTTTCTATGCATCTTTTAACAAAAAAATATCCCTACAACTGCTTTAAAAAATAATGGTTTTTTAAGTTGAATATGTTTTTAGTTTCATTGCTTTTAATTTGCTTTAATTATAAGATATCTAATAATATTATTATAATATATCAAATTTAAATATAAAATTGTTTTATTTTTAATTTTCAACCTTGGACATCTGAATTGATGGTAATAATAATTCAACAGTAGCCGAAGCATTAAATAAATTTTTATTATAAAAGAAAATTTATAAATATATTTAACATTTAACATTTGTTTAATATTTCATTAAAATAAATGATTTGTTTAAACTTTTAATATTTAAAACCCACAATACGAAGAAAAAAATCTGTCCATTAATTATGTAAAACAAAATTAATAAAAATAAATTTAATAATTGTTCGTATTTAAATAAATTAAATGATCTGTAAATACATACACCCAACATCCGACTACATACTTTTAAGAAGAGTTCCATACAATAAAAAAGAATCCACAAACAAATTAGATACTTAAAATTAATTATTCAAATATACAAAAATGAAAATTGCAATAAAAATACACAATAAACTATAAAATAAAATTTGTAACTTATTTGTAATTAAATATAGGAATCTGGGGGCAAATTATGTCATTCGATATTGATCGAAATTTACATATAAATTCTATTGAAATTTCGAACGATATCGAGTGCCGTAATTTGCCCCCTGGCCATATGATCCATAAGATTGTGCATACTAGTAGAACGTTTGTTTATTTATAGAGCTGTTAAGCTTCTGGAAGGGAATCGAAGGAGATGGACATGGAATCCATTTGATTTGATTGATGAATTAAGTAGAGGACTGCAAAATAAAGAGGATTTTAAAATAGATAAAAATCAGCTGATAATCTGATGTATCATTCTGCATGGACTTAAGGAATTTGAAGAAATACTATGTAAAAAACATAAGACACCTTGAATCCGACAAGAGAGCAGGGAACAGCTACTTGTAGCCAATCTCGAGTGATGTTAAAAAAACCAATAACTGAAGTAAATCTTAATTTTTTTCTTATTTTTACCTTAACGTTTTTTATAAAACCGACAGCTCGGTGAAGATTTTTAAAATGACATAACTGGAGACAACTAAGAGTTGCAACGGACGATTAAAGTAGCCATTGCGAAATCATGTACCATGTGGTGGCAGTGGCGAAGTCACTAATTTTCGTCATATATAAAAAATCAGCAAAATGTTTTTTTTAAATGAAGTTTGATATTTTCTGCAACGGTGAAAATTAATCAATTCAATACAAATAATTTTAAAATGTCTTTACAAATGGTTTGTAAAAGAAAATTTTGGAATACCCTTGAATTGTTGGTATTTCTTGTTACAGCGGCACTTCTTCTGTGAAAATTCCAAGAGTCCACACATTACGGTTCCTACTAAAGAGCTTTGTGACGGACTAAAAGACATTTCGATCGAAATAGTTTTTTCTTTAGATTCCGATCGATTTTGTATAATAAAAAATGCTTAATTTCTTTCCTTCTTAAAAGAAAATCATTCTCACTTTGGTATTTAATAATGGTTTCTTTCCGGATAAATTTGTGGTTTTTGTTTTTAAAGAAGCAATTTGTGACATGACTGGTTTAACCGAACACAAAAGGGTCGCGTTTTTATCAAGGCGAATCCATTACCAAGTGCTCGGGATGGCGAATTTATTAATTTTTGCCCTAAAAGTCAAATTCTATATATAAAAAGTAGGAGTGCTGTATTCGGCTATGCCGAATCTTATATACCCTTTAGTGAAATAACTCCAATTAAAAAGACAAATATTGAGGTGACAGAACTAAAAAAATTAAAAACTTAATTTTTTTTTACATAAAAATGTAATCGGCTCTTAATGGGTTAAAAATTTATACAAAATTTTAGTAATTTCTGAAAGATTTCTTTAAAAGCTTTTAAATGTTACCCATATTAATATTTTAAAAAATACGACGCACAATCGTATTTTCCTTGAAAAGTTCAAAGACCCATAACTCGGAATATATGGGCGGGGTGCATTTTTTTCACGTGATATTTTTTTCTTAGTTCATTGATTCAAATGATATAGAAAAATTAAAGGTAGGCGTGGTGTTTTGCCCACTGCCTCGAAGGGTATATCCCGATATTGCTGATTTTAAATGGGGTCGGAAATGGATATTGTACAAATTACAAACGGAAGGGTATAAAAAACGAAAAAAATTAAATTTAAAAGAATCAATTTCATTTTGGAATTTTAGAGTGGTTTCATTCAAAAGAAAATTATCGTTTTAAGTTTTCTGAAGAACCAATTTTCAGCATTGAAACCACTTTCAATCGGAACTGCGTTCTGTGACATGCCTGTGATTACGAAATAACGTATATTTCCTGTTCCTTCTGGCTTTTTCAGTACATAGTTTGAAATTTTTTATTTTAAAAATAAAACATAAATATTAAAAAAAAATTTTTCGTTTTTATAAAATGAATTTTTTCTGTTAGACTTGCACTTGCACAATTTTCATTGTTTACAAAATTGAATGCCAACTTTTGCAAAGTTCAACGACTTTCATTCAAATCAGCTTGCTACTGCATAAAGTATTTGATATTAAATAGAAAAAGAAAAAAAAATAATTGCGTTAAATTAATGTAAATATTTTTATGCATTCATACTCTACAATTACGCCTGCATTCTTTAAAATATATTTGCTTAAGCAAACAATGCACGACTTGATGTTGCCTTAATAAATCAAATAATTTGAATTATTTCTAGTCCTTAAGACATATTTCACCCAGGTCTGGTAATACAAAACAAATCAGCTAAGTGCAAGTTAGGCCAATCCACAGAAGGAACAGTAAAAAGTTTTTTTTTATTTTGTTTAAAACTTAAAAAATCAGTTTTCCTGATCCAGACTATAGGCGGGTAACAGCAGGCCTTATTTCTTACCTCTGAGTCTCTACTAACTGTCCAAAGCTTAGTTCCTCCATGGTTTGCAGAGATAGAGGGCTCTAATGGATAAATAGACAGGCTGGCATACGTTTTAGCTCTTTTGGTGCTGAAACTTTTTTACCCTTCACCACAGAAAGTGGAAAAAGGGTGAATCTAAGTTTGTCATTCCGTTTTTACAATATCCATTTCCTACTCCACAAAGTCTACATATTTTGAGTCCTAACGCATAGCGAAGTGGCTTGAGCGATGTCCGTCTGTCTCTCTGTGTTAATGTTGAAATCAACTTTGCTAAGGACTAGATGAGCAAGAGAAAATTTAAATACGCCAATTGATCAAACATAATTTCGAAAATTAGCAAAATCAATCCATATCCTACGAGGCAGCGGGCAAAAGATCCCGCCTGTCACTAATTTTTCTATATCATTTGGAACAATGAAGTAACTCCAATCAAAAAAATAAATAGAGAATTAAAAAACAAGAAAAAAAACAACCAGTTAAAAAATTTGTGCTCGAACATATTTTTCGAGTTATGGGTCTCTGAACTTTTCAAGAAAAAGCACGGTGGTGCGTCATATTTTTTAAGATATCAATATGGGTATCATTTTAAAGCTTTTGATGAGATCTTTCAGAAAATACTAAAATTTCTTAAAAATGCTTAACCCATTAAAAGCCGATGAAATTCTTACGTAATTTTTTTTTAATCTTTTAATTCTCTGTCACCTCAATAATCGTTTTTTTTTTGACTGGAGTTACTTCACTAAACTAGATTTGCCTCTACCATGAAGAAGGGTATTTAAGATTCGACACAGCTGAATATAGCATTTTTACATGTCCCTTTTACCTTCCAGTAGGAAAGCAATACTAAACTTTTTCTACATAGAAGAAAGCAATTTCCAAAACATTTCTTGAAACTAAATAAAAATTCTTTTGTTTTTCTATTTAGCAGACTAAAGTTCGAATCTGCAATTTAAGTGCAAAAAAAATGTTTAAAATGATTTTTAGAAGTATGACGTTACGTTCGTGCAACTTTAATTCTTTAAAAATTACAAATGCAGCTATAAAATTGCAATAGATTTTATGTTTAATTTTAAGCTGTTTATAAATCCGGTTTTGCAATGTTTCAACAGCAATCATTGATTGATGATACCTTTCAACACAAAATACTTTATTGCAACAAGTAGCACGCACACACATTTAATGAATAATAATAAACATTAAAAACTATTTTTAATAATTTATTTACTGTATCAGCTTTGTTTGAATTGAATGCGGGTTAAATGAAGTTTATTGACTTTATTAATCACGAATTAATTAATTTGTTTGTATTTTAGTTTGAACTTTGGGAAAAACCCGGAAACGGATGCTAAATTAAGTACCAGTTTTGTAAAAAAAAGATTTTACATCTTCTTATAGAGTCCGAACACAACAACATTTATATCAGACATGGAAAATAATAAAGAAACAAGAAGAAGAAGGAAGGTATACTATAAGGAAGCAAGACGGTAGACATGTGGCAAATTTATAATGGAAAAATATTCGATAAACCAAAGTGTTTTAATCGTTTAAACATCTTATCAAATTCAATCATCGATTATTATGACGATGAAAACGTTACGTGAACTTTTTGCGAGAAACAATGAATGATTTCGAAGAAAGAGGGTCTGTAGGTGATAGGCCTTAGCAGATACCACAACGTAATGCAAGATCGGCTGAAAACATTACTGCTGCTCAAGAAGGTGTTCAAAACAATCCATCAACCTCAATTCGATGCCATGCTCAAGATTTTTTTCCACAAAACCATTCACGCCGCCGTACATATCCCAATAGGATGTTACAGCTCGCCCATGACAACCCCGATTTTCATAAAAATATTTAAGAACAAATAAAAAACAAATTGAGGTGGACAATATTAAAGCGAAATTTCTATTTGTTTACTTAAGAAACAACATGAATTCAAAAACTTGGTTATGGAATTGGCGTTTCAAATGAAATCGAAAATGAAGGAATTGAAAGTTTCAAGATGTATGAAGTTTTAGATTTTTTTATAACAATTCAATAAATTTGAAAGTTTTTACTGTTTAGTAAATAATTATTAGTAAATCTTGAGGTCAAATTATATTTTTATATCGTTTTTTTAACATAAAAGATTGAAATTTGTATGAATGAATTTTGTATCTTTCATACTTAATTTTGGAACGCCATTTTTATTTATTTAAGAATGAATAATTTGCTAAAATTCATATTATAAAAAATCTCGCAATAGTTTTTAAAATCACACAAGTCTTCTTTAAATTAAAAAGCCTAAATTTTATTTGTTTTTTTTTTTTAATAAATAACATAAAATATAAAATATATTAACGATCTGTGCTAATGCTTATTTTGTAATTTTCAAACAACCTTAAAAAATTGCTTAAACATTTTCAATTTATTTAGTATTATCACGATTGCATGCAATTTTCCAGCACTGGCTCATATAAACAGAGAAATTAATAGCGGAGAGTCTATAAGAGAAATAGTTATACAATAAAGTTGTTGGTCACTTATGCCCGGTTCACACACGTCAAGTTTTTTTGCTGCAAGTCTAATTATTGTTTAAAAAGAGAAAGAAGGGCAGACTTACTTGAATTGACTTTACTCTCCCACAAGTAATCAAGCAATAATACTTGACGTGTGTAAACGGAGTATTACTTACATTAAACAAGAGGTTATTGACTTTTTCTAAACAAAATAACCATTAACAACAACATAGAGATCGTGCTGAAACCTTTTTGGCTTAAAGCCAAGCCATACGTACGTTTGTTAAGGAATATTAATAATTTCTTGTTAACAAGTTGATTAAAAGATTACAAATACAAGAATTATTTTAAAATAATTGCATTTAATAAATTATTGTTAAATATGTTTTAAATTGTGTCGTAGACGTTGAATAACAGTCTGCCTCCAGTTTTAGTACTTCTACGATAAGGAGATTTAAGCAGATTAGTTTTTTTTTTTTTGGGAAACAGAATGGGATAAAAAATGAAGCCTCGTAACGTACCTAAGACGTCAGTGTTTTAAATAACTCTAAGCTGGCTGCAGACATATCAATTTCTGGTACAGATGAGCGATAAAAAGTGAAGTAAAGAAAATAAGAGTAGAGGATGACAGCTTTAGAAAATAAAGTCCAATCAAACAAAAAACACAAACAAAAAATTAATAGTAGATTAAGTCACAACAATATACTATCCTTTGTAGAATTATTCGCTCATGAACTTAGAACCGCAATGGGTAAAGCCAGAGGAAGCCTTAAACGACTCTACTTGCAAAAGATCTTGTATTTTAATAATTAAAACACCCGCCTTTTGAAACCCATTGGAACAGAACGACAAGCATCTGAATGGGTCACTTTAAATAAGTCGAAGATGCTGCTACACAAAGAGTTTCCAAGAACTATAAAATCAATTCGACAAAGGCCCATATAGTCATAACCATTTTGGTTTACAGAAATTGTTTTTATGGCTCTCTAAAGCATTTTATTGCGCACGATCAAAATGTTTGATGTCAATTTTGTTTATGTGTGCTGGATGTTTTGTTTTACAGATACTAGTTGACCGATCAAATATTTATTTTGAATTTGATTTTATGCTCTCATAAATAAATATTTATTTTTTTCCATCCGGCATTTTAAACAACCTCTCCGCTTGTCAACACATTGAAATTGCGTTTATGCTTGAAGAATAAACAAAATAAACACATCAAAATTAGAAATCAAGCCTGACAAAAAGTTATATTTTTATTTTACTTCTACATTTTCGTTTGCCCGTCCTTAAGGACAATGAAACATCTCAGAACAGATTCTTTTATTTGATATTTCGGTTACTTTTAGGCACAGCGTATTAGAGTTATTTGGCAAGTAATTTTAAAACTCCCCTCGTTAATAGAAAAAAAAAACTTTAAAGCCAACAATTATTGCAAAAGATCATAACAAATAATACTCAAAAATAAACAAACCATGGCTAATAATTATGATTTACGAGAGGCAACCACTACCACCACAATTTTCGTTTGTTTCTCGAACATTACGCGAATGGATAAAAATAGAAAATAACAGAAAGATATACAAAACTCGCAGAAACATAATAAAAAAATGCAAACAAACATAAAAATATAAATAAACAATGCATAGAGTTATTACAACAAACTGCTTAAATTAAAATGAATTTCTAATGAATCCATAGTTTATTTTACGAAGTCGGATATTTCATTTTAATTTCATTTCTCAATAATTTGTCTTGTTAGCCAACCTAAAAAAATATACAAGAGGAAAAGTATTTTATTGCGTAAACGTTCTGCTTAATTAAATCAATAAATGTAAATTATGTTTCAAGGGCATTTGAAACCAGTGAAGGGAAAGATTTTTTTTTAACAAAAAAATGTTCAAGTGTTTATATTAAGTCGCCAGTGTAAATAAAAAAAATGGCAACGCCAATGCAAATGTGTAATTGTTTATTATGCTTTCATGCACCTGGCAACATTTCTTCAGATCATTTAATAGAGCTGTGCCCAGTCGTTCATTTCACTGACCGCTCTTTTTCGTTCATTTATCAGAGACCGATCCGTTCGTTCAATTCGTTCAATCGGTCAATTCGAACGAATGAACGAATTTGAACAACAATCTCTATTGTATTTGATTTTCTTCTCTTTTTATCAGAACCACAAGTATACAGAAGTGAACCCTTGGCACTTAGAAAACAGTGTATGTAATCGTTTTCTTTAGAGATTTATTCGTGAAAATAAAAAAATAAAATAATTATTAACTTGCATATTCAAAAGAAAACTTCTTTGAATCAGTCTTTTTTGAACGCAGAAATTGTGATCTGTGGCAGAAATGTTCTATCATTGTTTGTGCCTACAACCTAGCCTGGAGTTGGCTGAACAGACCTATCCAGACGAATCCAAATGCACAATTGCTCCTCTTATTCGCAGGCAACACACTGAAACGACAGAGAAGTAAGTGAGTAGCAATAAGGTGTCTTTATGGTGCGTTCGGCAACAGCTCATTTGCACAGTGTCGTCAGTAAAGGTTTCGTCGCTAAAACTGTCTGATTCTGTATCTATCAGCCCTGAGGTAACAAAATAATAGATTTCATAAAAAATTCGTATATTGAAATAAATATAAACCAATTTTTCTTTATTTTCCACAGACTTCGGCCGCAGTGCAGCAAATTAAAAATGTATGGAAAGAAACACCTGAATGTGCAACATGTTTGCTTGCAATGGCCTTTTCTATACCCTTAATTATGCGACGGAAAAGGTTATTTATTTATATATTTTGTGTAGATTGTTTTCCTTGATTTTAATGATTAAAATCACTTTTTTATTAATTAAAATCACTTTTTTAATAATTAAAATATTAAATCTTTTCCAGTATAAAAGAAACACTATATCAAAAAACTTATTTTTTTAAAAAAGACTGTTAATTCAAATAAAAACAATAATAGCAACGCCACATCGGTGCTCAAAGAAAATATGTACTTACATTCGAATATGTACAGCAACTCTTTTTAATACACAAAAAATCAACTGAAATAAAAGAACATGACATAACAAACAAGAACAAATACCTGAACGAAAGTGAACCGTATAATAATCCGTACACTATTGAACGAAAGGAGGCGGTTATATGTTTGGCTCATTCCGGTCACTTGGGTCTTTCGGTCACTTCGGTCTTTCGGTCTTTTAGGTCTTTCGTTCAATTAGGTCTTTCGGTCTTTTAGCTCTTTTGTTCACTTAGGTCTTCCGTTCAATTTAACCCGTACACTATTGAACGAAAAAACCTCAGTTAAATGACCGGATCATTCCGTTCACTTAAGTATTCCGGTCAATTTAACCCTTTCGTTCACGAACGACACAGCTCTATCATTTAATGAGCTTCTCAATACAATAATAGGTAACTGAAATACATGCTTTGTTTTTATAACCTTCACCACAAAATGTTTGTAATTTCTGCAATATCCATTTTCGACTCCATAAAGTATATAAAATCTGACTTCTTATTTATAGCGAACTTGATTGAGCGATGTTCGTCTCCCCGACCATGTTAGTGTTGAAATCAACTTTGCCAGGGTACTAGATGAACTAGAGAAAATTTAAATAAGCCAATCGATCAGTCATAGTGTCGAAAGAGATGATATTGGAAATCAGCAAGATCTGTCCATGTCCTTCGACGCAGTGGGCAAAACGCCACGCCTCCCTCTAGTTTTTCTATATTTGGAACAATGAAGTAACTTCAATTCCGAAAAAAATTATTTGGGGCGATAGAGAATTAGGAAAAAAGAAAAAATCATGAAGTGAAAAAATTGGCGCTCGCCCATACTTCCCGAGTTACGGGCATCTGAAATTTTAAATTTTTTTTTAAAAATATCAATATGGGTATCATTTTAAAGGTTTTGAAAAAATCTTTAAGGAAACACTAAATTTTTTTGAAATTCTTAACCCATTAAGAGCCGATGGTATTTTTATGTAAATTTTTTTTAATTCTGTCACCTGAATATTTGTTTTTCTGATTGGAGTTACTTCACAAAACTAGATTTACATACATAGTGAAGGGTCCATAAGATTCGGCATAGCCGAATATAGCACTCTTACTTATTTTAAAGTACATTTTAGCCTTCAGCTTGATGTATAAAGAATTCTTGAATTGCTCCCTTTTTCCTTGCTTAAAATAAAAATGAAAACTAATTCACAAAAACTACACTAAAAAGTAAAAAATAAATATGTAAACTACGGACTTAAAAAAAGACAAAAATACGTGTAAAGGTATAGTCAAATTAGTCTAATATTTAATCAAAAAGACATAACTTCTAAATTATGAAAAAACAATTTTATCCTCTACTTATGAAAAATTATTGAATAAACATTTGTAAAAATAGTGGTCACCCTTTTTAGTTAAAAAATTTGACTAATCTGACCGCACCTTAAGGTTAATGTTGCTGTCCCAGGGGCAACTTAATGAAGAAATAAATTGGACAGTATGTGTACCTGTATATTTATATAATGGCGACTAATTCATTTGTTGCCAAAATAATTTTTACATCGTTTCTGCTAATTAAGTGAGATATAACTCACATGAAAATATTATAATCATCTTGTTTAACACACGATGAGGTAGTGTAATTCAGGAATTTTACAAAAAAAAAATAATGGAAAAATTATTAACTCTAGCTTAGCCGCTGAAAAATGAAAATGACTAATATTTATTTATGTGAGCATTTTCTCACTTAAGTTACAAAAACTAGGCGCTAGGTGCCTACATATTTTTTGTTTGAGTTTCGCTGTACAAGCAAATAACAGCTATTCTATGCACCGATATTTCTCTATTTTTCTGTAGTAAATTATTCTGTTCATAAAAGGGCTGTGTAATTTTCACTTTATTTTAAACAAAAATAGATTTGAAAAGAAACATGTTTTTTGTTTTAAATATTTCACATCTGTTTTTCAACAAAACACTTCGATGACCAATTCAATTTTTTGTGTGTTTCTAAACTCAGTTGTTCTTAGAGGTCAAATGGTTTTTAAATTAAGTGAAATATTTTAATACTCGTATCAAGTTTAAACAAAATTCAGCTTTTTTTTGTCGTCTTCAATAAATGTGTTTATATTGTTAATTTTCTTGTTTTTATTATTAATTATTTTTTTTTCTTATTTAAGTTTATTTTTTTATTTCTGTATTTATCTAGAAAATTCGAACGTTAAAACGATCGATCAAGCGAGATCTTATTGTTATATTTAAAGCAACAAATTTAAATAAATAATAAGAAAACATATTTTATTCATCTCTTTTTTATTGCTGTTTGTGTTGTGGTTATTTATTCATAATAAAGCTTAAGTGTCAAAATACTATAAAATGAATTAATAATTTTTGACAGATGCTTCGCTATTGTTGGTTTAATTATTTATTGTAATTTCTGAATTTTTTAATGTTTACAAATTGCTTACGACGCACGTGAAAATGATAAGGTCACACAACTCTTAAAACTGCTTCTAATTAAGTTCGAAGAATTTTGCTTAATACGTTTTTATAATTTACTTTTTGCTCAAACGTTGTTTTTTTGCAGTTTATCATCTTGTTGTTTGCTTCTTCCTAACAGACCAACTATTAAATTACTTTAAATTATTGTTAGTTGGTGAAAGATTATAGATTGCATATATTTAGCAAATGATCGTCTTTTTTTTTTAACAATTTTCGTATATTCGTTTATAGAACCATTTCTATTCCTTTATCTAAAACTAAATGTGAAGCTAACAGTAGGTTAAATGAGAATAAATCGTTTCTAATATGAAAATTTTTAATTTAAAAGGGATTTTTTACCGAAAACAACATTAGAAATAAGTAAGAGTGTTATATTCATCTATGCCGAATCTAACATACCCTTCACCATTTATCTAAATCTAGTTTAATAAAGTAACTCCAAAAAAAAAAAAAAAAAACAAATATTCGGGTGACAGAGAATTAAAAAAAAAAAATAAATAAAAAATTAACAAAATAGATTGAAATTAATATAAATTTAATTTTATATAAAAATATCACCGGTCCTAAAATTTTAGCATTTTCTGAAAGATCTCTATAAAAGCATTTAAATGATATCCATATTGAAATTTAAAAAAATATGGTGCAAAATCGTACTTTTGTATAAAAAGTTCAGAGGCCCAAGAATTCGAATCAGGCGCGGTGAAGAATGTAAGCCAATCTTGTTGATTTTCAATAGCAAAATTTGCAAAACTATGTCTGATCGATTGGCAAAGTTGATTTTAACCTTGACACGGGCGGACAGTCGGATATATGGACAGATCGATAGACGAAAATCGCTCAATAAGCTTCGCTCTGCATAAGAACTGAGAATATATAGACTTCGTGGGGTCTGAAATGGATATTGTAAGAATTACAAGCGAAATGACAACAAGTGACCTTATCAGGTTAACGTGCACTTTTAATTGTTTTCAATATGTTTTCAAATTAGTTTTTGGATTTTGTTTGGCATGTGATTGGAACCAAAACAAACTGGTTAACCTAGACCCAACTTAAGATAAAATTTGTTTTGATTTCTTTTTTTTTTTGATGATCTTTAATAAAAGTGTAATTAAAATAAATTGTAGTTAAACGGAAAGTATTTGTTACACTGAAATACACATTCTATGCCATTTGAAAGATATTTATTAACTATTAAAATAAGTTTCTTTACTTTTCGAAGTTTTTTTAAATAGAAAAATAAAATATATATTAAATGTGACAACAAGAAAACAACTCCCTCTTATAAAGAATATACAGTTGTTTATTTACCTGCATCAGGCGTCAATTTGCATCTCGATCACCAAAAAAATTTACATTTTCGATTTTTTTTTTTTTTGACTAAAAGAAAAGTCATACTCTTGAAAATGTGAAAAATTCTTAAGATATGATATAATTTGGGTCTCAGGTTGATCGGATCCCGCTTTTATATCAATTACTAAATTATTAGAAAAGCATCTATTGAAGGAGGACACCTTGATTAAATGAGAACAAATTTAATTTATTATGTTTGTTAATAATTTATTTTGTTTAATTATCCTATAATATTTTTAAGCACATCATGTTGCAGTTTAAAATATTATACCTCTTAAAAATACTTTCTTTCTGTAGATAAAATATTGTCTAAAACAACTATTATATCTGTCTATTGTAACCATACATTATTGCAGAGAACATAATATGGTTCTTGTGAGCTTGGGTCAATTATATTTTATCTAATCGGCAACTATTTTAGTTTACACAATTTTTTCTTCCTAGTCCTGGCACTACTATTTTTGGAATATTTTTATCATACAAAGTGAAAAAAGGGTGCATTTAAGTGTGTCATTCCTTTTGTAATTTCTACAATATTCATTTCCCACCCCATAAGGTAGCTAAATCGATTGAGCGATGCTTGTCTTTCCGTCCGTCTTATTGTTGACATCAACTTTGCCGAGACACTAGCTGAGCTAGAGAAAATTTAAATACCCCAATTGATCAGACATAGTTTCGAAAGAGTTGCTAATGAAAATTAAAAAAATCAGTCCATGTACTTTGAGGCAGCGGTTAAAACACCCCGCCTATCGATTATTTTTACAAATCATTCGAAACAATAATTACTTCCAATAAAAAAAAATTTTTTTGAGGGGAGATAATAAAAAAAAAAATAAGAAAAAAACATTGAGTGAAAATTGAAGTGCTCGCCCATATTTTCCGAGTTATGGGCCTCTGAAATTTTCATAAAAAAGCTCGATAGTCAATATGGTCAATACGGGTATCATTTAAATGATTTTGAAGAAAACTTTTAAAAAATATTAAAATTTTTTTTTAAAATTCCTAACCCATTAACAGCCGATGACTTTTTTTGTAAAATTATATATCGTATTAAATTTTTTTTTCTTAACACTCTATCCCCGCAATATTTGTTTTTTTAAAATGTTACTTCACTAAACTAGATAGTGATTAAATGGTTTTTATCAAGTGTTTGCCTTTTCCTGTAAAGAAGGGCAAATATTATTAGGGCTATCTATATTAAGGTAACGATATGTAAGTTTATTGCCTCCGATTGAATTCTATCACACACCTGAATGTCTTTATTGTCTGATTAAATAAAATCCTTTTTAAGAATCATATAAAAAATTCATCACAAGCTTCTACAAGCATTCAAAAGGCAGTCTATGGAAAATAAAAATTTTTTTCTGTTGCCTTGGCAGTTTAAACAATTTCTTAATGATCCTCGTAGCTTCTCAACTAAGGAAATTTAATTTTGTGATTTTTCTTAAATGTAAAAATCCTCTTGAAAATTATTATGTTAAAATAAATTTAAAATAAAACATTTTATGAATTTTTTTTAAATAAATAATTTATTTTATTTGTTTTATAAGTTCTCGTATATTAGTAATAATTTGCAATAAATATCATAATAAATAAATTTTTATACACAAATATTATTTAAATTTTTTATAACATAAAATTTTTTAATAACATACAAATTTTAAAGCAAAAAAGAAATTCGTTTATAAATATTGGAAGATCAAAATTATGTTTTTTGATTTTCCGAAAAAAAAAATTCACATAAAATTAAAAATCATTTTATGAATATCACACACACATATAAAGGTAGACTTAATAACTAGAAAAAAAAATACATATGCAGTTCAACATGAAGTCCTTCAAATTGAACAAAAAAAATTTGGTTGATAAAATTTTTGGAAAGCGTTTGTTACGGCAAGTAATTACATGCCCCGACAGGCCGACATACATGCGTCATAGGTGGCGAAATTGTTGTCATTACCACCACAACCGCCATATTTAAATTCAACACAATCTTTTTGAGTCGAATCATAACTCCAGCGTGGTATGAGGGCACGGCAAACGCCTTTACGAGCAGGCATGCGACAAAATTCTTTTGGATCCTTACTTGACTCCTTGGCACCGGGTACATCATCCAAACTCATGGCAGAAAATAGAGCACTGACATCATCATACAAATCAAAGGGTCTGGCCAAGGAAGGCGTCGAATTAAGACACACAAACAAAACGATGGCAAATGCCAAGTAAAAGACACTGGTAGGCACTCTGGCAAACATTTTTACTTTGACAAATTCAATTTCGCACTTTCTTTTCGAAACACAAAACAAAAAACTTTTTATTAAATTGTTTAGCTTTAATTTAGAGTCTTCTTTATTTTAACTAATAATTTAAAGTTTTTAAAAGTTTATTTCAATTTATTTGACTATTTTTTCTATTACTCCTTTGTTAAGCAGTTGAATTTTATTTGTTAACTGAATATGGGCCGACAGCTGCAGGTGGTTTTATACACTTTGGCCAACATTTCTTTTGCCATTTTCGTTGACGTGCGCTTGTAAGCAAAACAAAATCAAACAACATTCATTCATACAAATATACTCTGATCGTCAGTCGTAAACCTTTCAAATGTGTGTTAACCTCCAGAGAGCCATGAATGATGATGTTGATGGGTCTGTCTCTCTTACAAAAAAAAAAAAAGTTTCGTCATAGTTTTTTGATTTATTTATTTTTTCTTTTTTTTTTGTAAATCTGAATATGTATTTGTGCCAAAGTAGAGTTCAAACAGTTGTTTTGGTTTCTAAAACATTTGTTTTATTATTAAAAACTGTTTTATAAAATTAATAATATTACAGACTTTAAAAATATTTTTCTATTTAAATCATATTTGTAACAACGATATCACTCAAAATTTTCTAGAAAAACTGTTGTGGTTTAATTAAAATCTTGGTTCATTTTTATTCCTTCAATATATATTTCCGACTCCAACGTTGATTAAGTAATGTCCGTCTGTCCGTCCGTATTAGTGTTGAAATCAACTTTGTCAAGGCACTATATGAACTAGAGAAAATTAAAATACTCTTATCGATCAAACATAGTTACGAAAATTTTGCTATTGAAAATCAGCAAGATCCGTTCTAGTCATTCGATGCAGACAAAACATCACGCCTGCCTCTAAATTTTCCATATCATTCGGAACAAATTTAGCTTAGAGAAGTAACTCGAATCCAGCAAAATAAATAAATGGGCGATAGAGAATTAAAAAAATAAGAAAAAAAACATCAAGTGAAAAAATTGTTTTTCGCCCATATTTTCAGAGTTATTGGCCTCTGAACTTTTTAAAGAAGAGTACGATGGTGCACCATATTTTTTTTTTTTTTTTTGATATCGATATTGATATCATTTAAAAGCTTTTGAGGAGATCTTAGAGGAAATGCTACATTTTTGTAAAAAGGCCTAACCCATTAAGAGCCGATGACATTTTTATGTAAAATTATATAACTTATTTTTTTATTTTTTTTTCTTATTTTTTAATTCTCTGCCACCACAATATTAGTTTTGTTATTGAAATTACTTTATTAAAGCAGATATTTTTTCACTATATTTCATTTTTTTGGTAGTAAATATTTTTTATGAAAATAATATAAAGCTCAACATGAAAGCTGTACAAAAAATAACATAATTGTGGTAATGGTCTCAAGAACTATGTTTCGTTCTGTGCAAAAATATATATTATTGCGGTAACCAAACTATTATTATTTTTAAACAATATTTTAGTCCCAATAAGCAAGTCTTAGTTAATATTTGATCACTTAATGGTTATCACACAGGAATTGTTATTCCCGGTGCGCTTTAATAATCCAATGAGAACAATCCCACCGCGACTACTCTTCCAATCCAGCCAGTTTTTTATTGCACGCTAATATGGAGAGCCGTTTAAAATGGATGGAGAAATATAAAATCAATGTTGATTATTGTTTTTGGTTACACTTTTATTTTTGCTTTTACTTAATTGTTTTGACTAAAATCTTTAGTTTATTTAAAAATGTTGGTGAGAAATTTTCTGAAGAGCTAAGTAAGCGGTAACGAAATGGCCATCGAGCAGTTCTTTCACACCCAGCTTGGTTGGGATAACTAGCACGATATTTTTAAAGTTTAATTCATTTCATTCAATATTCCCTTGGTTTAATTTAAAAATGGAAATTAATTGTTTAAAATTTTAAGACCCTTCCCCATACGATAAACGATAATAACTTTTGATTTTGTATGGAAGGTACCACGCCCACTGTGCTAATCCATTTAGTATTTCGCTAAACTATGCATATTTATAAGGAAGTTTCTAGTAAATTAATTTTAAATTTTATGTTTAATACATCTCTAGATACACGACGATAGATTTTTACTTTGTATGGCAGGTACTACGCCTACTGTTCCAATTTAGAAAAATTTTTTTCTTCAGTAATTCATATTAATAGCAGAGTTATTTGTGCAAAATTTCAAGTCTTTAGCTATTATAGTTCCCTAAGTTCACTTTGTATGGGAGTTATCACGCCCACTGTTGTAGTCCCCTCTGTTTTTCGTTACATTATTTAAGTTTATTTCAACGAAATTTCAAGTTGCAACCTACTACAGTTATAAAGTAACACGATTATTAATATTCACTTAATATGGGAAGTGCCACGTTCACGTAAAATATCACACAAACAAAAATGAGTACTCTACTTTACCAAATACCTAAAGGCCAGGATTCGCTATCATACACAATCGTACGATTTAATCACACAAAAATCTGACAGAATTTTGCAAATAACAGATGCTTTTAATATTTTGTTGTTGCTTTCTCCTCATCTTAAAAAAAATCAACTCTGATCGCATAGAAAAAATCATTTTATGAATTATTTCAAAAGATTACAAAATCGTACAGATCTGTCAAATAGTCTGCCACACACATAAACTTTTAATCCACACTATCATACTTTTTGAGCGCACATGCAATTTTTGACGGATCGTGCGACTGAGTATGATAGTCAATCCTGGCCTTAACTGATAACAGATTGTCCTAGAGTTTTAGGAAGGCTGGTCCACTGGTGTAGGTAGCTATACGTTTCCGACAAACAAACACATTTTGTGCTTTAAAAATATATAAAAGTTAAAAAATAGAGTGGTAGAAAAACATTCACCCTTATTGTGAACAAATTGTGAAATTTTTGTTTCCATGAAAATTTTATTTTCCATGAAGCTAAAATTGCTATCGTGAATTTTATGGGAACGTTTATACACGCTATCAATTCGTAGTGAATGCAAACTAGAAAGAAGATAATATAAATAGGAAATAAAAATACTTAGTTTTTAGTTTCGTACGTATTTATTTAAAAATAGAATTTAATTTCATTTACATAAGTATTTACACATTCATATGTATGTATTTCATAAAAATAAAGTATAATTAAGGTTGTAAAATAAAATTCAGTTCATTCATTAAAACTATATCACAGATCTATAAAGATAAACATTTAACGTTAAAATTTAAACTACGAAGCTATATGAAATTTTATCTATTAATTTCATTATTATTCTCTAATATTTACAGCTTCATTTCTTCAATCTCTATTATTTTATTGTTTTTATCTTTTTCTACCTCTTTTATGTAGAGTTTTTCTATCACTGCGTTGTGCTGCTCCAATATTTTCATTTTTGTTTGTTTTTAATTCATTAATCTTCTCCAGCGCGCGGAGGGCCAGCGCTATTCAATTCATTAGAAAGAGAATTCTAAAATTCAGCAAGAACGTCTTTTGAAATTTTAACAAAACCGCAGGCAACAGATCTGTTGTTTTGCATTCTATTGAGCATTATGTCATTTAGAAATTTATTCACAGATCTAGTCCTAAAATAGATAAATATTTGCTTTAATACTCTAATTTGAAGAAGTTAGTAGGAAGGAGTTTGATATATTTTCCAGATTTAAATAAATTTTTTTATTAACACCTTCAGTATCAGTTCTATGTTTATACACGCACCTTTCACTACACTATAACCTGGCTGTATGCCTTCTTGGCAGCCATTTTGTCTTTTCTAGACAGAGCTAAAAAAAAAAGAAGTTAGTACTTACATGATGAACGCAACTCCCAAGTAAAAATGATGTAAACAAATCGAAGGGAAAATAATACGAGGGAAAAATATGCTAACGATAACGGGAATATCAAAAAGGGAATACTTTACATGGGAAAAATTATTCACGATTGCAGTTTTGGGAAATGGGAAAAATTTCGTGTTACTTATGTTTACGATAGGGGTGATTATTTGTTGAATTTTTCCCAATATTAACAAATTAGTCATGCCCATGACTTCGTCTGCGTGTCATTTCTCAGTTTCTTAAAATTCAAATTTAGAATAATGTTTTTTAAAATAATTATTGAAGAGTTTTGTAAACAGTATAAAAACCTTTTATCTATAAAAATAAAAAGTCCTGAAAACTGTTTTAGTACGGGTAAAATTTGGTACTATTACAATTGTATCTCTATTTTCTCTACGAAATGATTTATTTTTACAAAACAAAAAATATACTACATTTGAACTAGGGCTCTAAGGGACCTCCACACAAAATTTCATTCAAACCCATCCAGCAGTTTTTGCATGATGCGAACGCAAACAGACAGGTAGACAGGCCGGCAAAAATTAAAAAAAGATAGGTGTTTTGTATTCCATAACGATTACTATCTACACTAACATCAAAATTTTCAAAAAATATTTCGTGTATAGGAACGACCCCGTTACATATAGAAATTATAAAAAATAATGCCGATCGCTTTATAAAGAACAACTTCTGATTCTTCCTCAGCAAATATGGAGAAGCCCCTAGTAGGGGCATTGACTGATATTTTAAGTATTTTAAGTCAAGGCTAACTTGATCTTTAGCATGCAGACTCTGAGCACCAGTCAAGTTTAAGTTAAATTGCAAACTAATGGACGGGTGGAATTTATACTTTATTTTCCTATTGAACCAGAAAAACGACGATAGTATTATATTTGCTATGGCTTTGCCCGTAAATCATAATTGCAGTGATAACGAGTGTTATAAGACCTTAAGTCTTAGTGTCATTGGGTAAAAAAAAAATAGTAGGGAGAAGCCTTGTCCATCTTGAATGATGCCAAAGAAGCCAGCAGAAAAATCTTTACACGGACTAAAAACAGAAATCATTATGACTAGTAAAAGAACTGAAGGATAAGGCGAAGGACTTGAAGCGAATTGAATGGTTATAATCATATTAAATGTGATATTTATTTTACTACTTTTTCTTCTCAATACATAAAAAAGCGAAATGACTTTAAGAACTAATTCCGCTGGCACTCGAATTCAATGATTTTGTTTAAAAAATTTTATTCACTCAACGAAAAGTTTCTTAAATTAATATCCAATTTATTTCAAATTTACTTGTTTCAATTAGTTTATTTACATTTCATAAGTGAGGTTAAAAACGAATAGATGGGATTAAAAGACGACACAGAAGAAATGTTAAACCGCAGCTAAACCGAGCGGAATTCTTCAACACATATTGGAAGGCCATCTGTGTTCTTTTTAATGTTAAAAAGTTTTTAATTTATTGTTTCAAAATTAACCGCTTAAAAGTTAAATATAATTAAAATAATATTCAGTACAGTAACAGATTTTATTAAATTTAAATATTAGTTTCTTCTTCTTGATAACCATTTGTTTCAAATCACAATTTGCAAGGTTCTGATTTGGTTCTGCTTTTCTATTATTAAATAACTAAATAATTTTAATTGGAAATGTTTTTTTTTTTTTCTTATTAATAAATTCGAATACATGAAAATTCGTTTCACCCAGTTTACACACGTCAAGTTTTCTGGCAGCAATTCTGAATTTTGTGCAAGAGCAAGGAGTGTAGAATCATTGTATTTCTCATTTTCTCACCTACAAAATTCAGAATTGCTTTAAGAAAACTTGACGTGTATGAACTGGGTATTTCACATACTTATAGTAGCGCAGCTTATGTCTTCTCTTTAATTTCTTTTTATGCTTTTGTATGGCCAACAGCGTCTGCGTGACGTCTTTTATTTGTTTTGCCTTGTCCATTATTTTTAAATTTTTATGCTGCTGGGGAACTTTGAAAATTTATGTATTTCATTAATTTTCTTTAATCTTTTATGCTTGTGTCTGACTGTGTGCCTGTCTGTTTGTCACTACCTCTGTTTATTCACTTGCTGGCCTTTAGTTATTTAAATGCATTTATCCATTTCTTGTATGATGTGTCTTTGTTACGTGACGTCATTTTGCCGGTAATTACCAATTTGCAATTGTAGTTGGTTGACTTCATGTCTGTCTGAGTGCCTGTCATAAAGAAGTGTTTTGTTTTTATTTTTTATTTTTATTTAATCATTTGGTTTTGCTTGCACGCTTGAAACTCAGGTAAACAAAGCCATGACGTTTTTTATTTCTCTTTCTTTTTAATGTATTTTTTTTCTGTGTAAAATTACTTTAACGTGCAAATATTTACTACTTGTAGCTCCGTAATAATAAAAACTGTTTGCATGGGCAATTGGGAATTTTTCTAGCCATCATCGTGCTTTGTTTGAAGTGTCTGAGGTTGTTGAAGCCAGCCATTCCTGGTACTTTTTGTCGTTTTAAAGCTGTTGAAAATAAAAATAATAAAAAATAAAAAAATACTTTTTCCATAAAAATAATATTTATTATGAAGAAACTTTAAGGGGAAAAAATAATTTTTTATGATAACAAGGAAATAAAAAAGTTTAATGAAGAGCTTAAAGTAATTGGATTAATGAATTAAAGCACATGAAATGAATTCGTTTCGCTCTTTACGCTGGTTGTACGGGATTTTTGCAATTGTAGTGAATATTTGTAAACAAGTGATTTTTTTGTAAAAGCAATTTTTTTGTGAAATTTTGACTTTTTTTTCTAAGAAAGAATATTTAAGAGAAAAAAGTGGCATTTTTTGTTAACAAATCGATCACTCGAAGAAACACGATAATTTTTTAAGAAAAAATTTGTTTCAATGAAAAAGCTGTAACCAAAAAGACAAGGAAATTTTCGGTTAAAACACGAGACTTTTTGAAGAAAAAGAAAAGACATTCAGCTAAAAAATACATTTCTTAAAATTTTTTTTATAAAATAAGACATCGTTTTTTGCTGATAAAAAATTAAAAAAAAAACAAAACAATATTTTGATGAAAAAGAGACTTTTGATTGAAAAATTTATTTGTTTTTTGGTAAAATAAGAGAGTTGTTGGGGAAAAAGAACTTTTTGTTCAATTAGATACTTTTTCCTGGAAAATAATTTTTGGGAAAAGAATTTTTGGAAAAAAAATTATTTTTTGATAAAAAAGGTTTATTTGATCTAAAAAGACTTTTTGACGAAAAAACCTTTTTAGAGGAAATAAACAATTTTTATGAAAAAATATAGGTGTCATAACAGACTTTTTAAAGAAAAGAAGTTTTCGGTGAAAAATAGACCTTTTGAAAAAAAGGGAATTTTTTATGAAATAGAGACTTTTCAATGGAACAGAAACTTTTTGATAAAATAAGAGAATTTTTGGGAAGATACATATTTTTTAATTAATTTTTTTTTTAAATTTTTAAGTTAATTTCCTATTCAGGATTTGAACCGTGGATATTTAAATGAATTAAAATTTATTATTTTCTGGCTTAAGTTCATTTATTGATTCAATTTCTAAAAATCATAAATCATAATTTTTTTTTTAAGAAAAACGCACTTTTTGGTAAAATAGTGCTTTTGGGACAAAATATTCTTTTATATGAATAAAGGAAATTTTTCATAAAAAAAGAAAACAGACTTAACAGTGAAAAAACGAGGCTTTATAGTAAAAAAATTTACTTTTTGGTAAAAAATTTACGTTTAAGTAAAAAATATTATTCTTGTGAAAAAACGACTTTATGTTAAAAAAAGTTTCTTTTTTGTAAAAAAGTAAAATTTATCTAAAAAACTAGGCATAGCTTGCGATAAAAAAAAATTAAACGAAAATAAAACAAAAAATGTGAATTTCTGAAAAAAAGCTTTGACAAAAACCGTCACATTTAATACAAAATAAAAATCTGTGTGCGTGTGTTAAAGAAACAGAAACAATTAGACATCAGCAGAATGTGATACAGTATTTGAAAACTTAGAAATTAAAATAAAAATAAAATTAATCCGAATTAATTATTTTATTTGTTTTATATCACATTTTATTAAAAATAACAAGAAGGAGACAAAAACATATAAAGATATTTTGTGAGGTTTTCACAAAGTAAAAAAATATTTTTTCCTTAACTATTAAAATTTCATTCTTTTTAACTTCCTTTAAACCAGACAACATTTTCCCCCATAAACTGTTTTTCTATTTTCACCATTTAAATTAATAATTGTCTTTATGTGTGACATTCATACTTTTTCTTATGATATCATTGGGGCATTATTTATCATTGTAACGTTCATAAATAGTTTTAGCTGCGATTGGAAATTATTATTGTCTCTATTTAGCACACATACATTCACGCAATACTTGAACAAACACGTTATAACAACATAAGACCAGCTTCGCAAGAATATGTCACAATAATTCATTCGATTTCTTTATGCTCAACAAACACAATTGTTAAATCTGGGAGTAACTTGACTTATACTTTGATTTGTTTCACATCGAAAGGGAATATCTAATGTAAGGAATATTTACAATTCTTATGAAAAATTTCCTTCTTCTGGTCTCTATAATTTCTTTCTTTTCAAACTCTTCATACAAATCCGTGTGACATAATCAGACAACGAACGGGGGGCTGGTGCTTTACGTCTGCTATGAAATTGCTAACAAAAGTGTGTCCTCCTCTTCTTATAGTTATTGCTATTTTTGTTGTTATTGTTGCTGTTAGAAAACGTGTGAAGTTTTTTTTTTTCTTTATAGTATCTTTACTAGTTGAATAACATTTGTTTTATCTTATGATATTGGTTTTACTACTTTTCTGGAAATTAACTAAATTGATAGTCAAACATACGAGTTGACATCAGGTGCTTTTTTAAATTGAGCGAACACAGCAGAAAATACTTACAACACAAAAAGAACGAGATGAATGGATTTTTGTATTTTAGGATTTATTATAAAAATTTATGTAGTGCACAATACAGCTTCTTTATAAAACAGTTAAATGTTTATGTTCTCTAGATCTAAAGTTGTAAATGCTTTTCTTAAATTTGAGAGCTGTTTATTAAATTGTGTATTTTATTTAAAGCAAATTAAAATTTATTGAAATTCAAATTTTTCTATTTGTGAAAAATTGATGTTTATTTCAAAACCTTTTGTTTAATTTATTTCGTTTTTTGGTTTCCACATCATCCTTTTTTTCTTTATTTTGAACAAAATTGCTTGTTTATACATCTTTACACGGTGTTGCATTTAACTTATGAGTCGATTTACAAAAATATTTCAAAGGGCCTTAAGAACATTGTTTAAAATTTTGTAATTCTCTTGCATGCATAAGGGATCAGAAATGATTAGAGTTTAGGATTTTCTAGAATTCTTTATTTCCCGAGAAATGGGAAAAAAATTATTGCATTTCGGTTTTTTCCGGCATTCCTGGGAAAGAAGCAATTCTTAAAGAAAACAAGTTTATTTAATAAAATATTTTAAACAAAATTATAGTTTGATTAAAACATAAGCAAACAATAAAAAAATGATAAATAATAGTATTAACAAATTATAAAACTTAAAAACAATTCAGGTGACAAAACATACATTTGTACATTTGTACTACACAGCGAGAGATAAGAAAGGTTTAAAATACTGAAAAAGCGTTTTATTAATTAGTTTTTTGAAAGGTATGATTTTAGAACAGTTAGTGCGTTTAACAATTTACTAGACATTCTGTTTCTTGTTTTCGTTGCAAAATTTCCAGCAATCGAAAAAAACCCTTTCACTTTCTACTGAGGCAAGTTTTGTTGTCATAAGAGATTATCTATGATCTCATTCGAATGTTAGTGGCTTTGAATTACTCAAATTCCTTTTCAAAGAAATTAGTAAGCTTTTGTTTTATATCTTGATAGCAGTGCCCACGACTTTGCTGCGTGTCATTTATAATTTTTTTAATTCAAATTTAGAAAAATATGTTTTTAAATATTTATTGTAGAGATCTGTAAACAGTATTAAAAATTCACAATCTGTAAAAATAAAATGTGCTGACAAGTGCCATTATTAGTATTCTATATTTGAATCAAGGTTCTAATGGACCTCTACACAAAATTTTATTTAAATCCATCCAGCAGTTTTTACGTGATGCAAACATAAACAGACAAAATTTCCTAAAATAGGTGTTTTGTATTCCATATTGATTGCTATCTACACCAACACCAAAATTAACTGCCAGTCCCACGATATCGCAATGAATCGTTCGTTCGCATAATTACATTCAAAACAAAAACTGTTTTTTTAGTATTTGTTTTTGTTTTGAATGTAATTGTGCGAACGAACGAACGATTGCGACATCGTGCGACTGGCAGTAAAAAAAAATATTTCGGTACTGTTTTATTAAATGTATAGATGTAGTAGAGTTCTCACATAATGAGATATTTCAAAGTTTTTAGTTGTCATAACAAAAATATTTGAAAAACAATCAGTGTATTTTTTGAAAGTGTCATGATTTTAAACTTCCTGTTTCCTGTCAATTTAGCCAAAAAAAGGTATCCACAATTTCTCGGGAATTCCCTCCCGGTTTCTTAAAACCTTGAGCTGATACATTAATTTTGATATTATAATTTTGAAAAAAATTTATTTTAATAAAATTGTGTATGTGCGTGACAAAAGATTATCTTAGTTTTAGATTTAATATATAAGTGGTTTGAAAGATAAGAGGTGTAAAATTAAAAAGAAAAATTATTCCTTTAAAAAAGTTTAAAAAAAATTATATCGGGTGTTTTTAAGGCCCGGCGAGGCTAACAAAAGGGTTAACTGTCAAATGAACTACAATACTGCGCTCAAATTACGTTGACTTATTTAGAAAATCAGACATCACTCATCATCACACCCTACAGAATCCATTACATCCAGAAAAATATACATCTAGGTGAGGTTTACATTCTGGTGGCATCACTGAATCTTATTTCTATAAAATTAAAGTCAGAACATGAAAATTTTTTAGCGAAATGAAAATTTCTTTCTGCAGTGCACAGTGGAATACAGTGGTCAATGAAACAATACAACAGAAGCTCTTAATAAAAAACATGTTACACGATTTCAATTATTTGTAACGATACTAATGATATTTTTTTTCTAATTTTTTTAATTTTTCATCGCTCCATGTATTTTTTTTTAATTTGAGTTACTTAATTAAACTAAATTCATTCAAAGAGATATGGAAAAATTAGAAGCAGGGCTGATATTTTGGCCGCTGTCTCGAAGGACGTGGATCGAACTTGCTGATTTTCTATAGCAAAATTTTCAAAACTATTTCTGATCGATTGTTGTATTTAAATTTTCTGTAGCTCATCTAGTGCCTTGGCAGCTGATTTCACCCGAACACGGACGGACAGACGGGCATCGCTCAATTGACTTCGCTATGCATAAGAACTCAGAATGTATATATTTTATGGGGTCGGAAATTGATAGTAAAGAAAGCCTACGAACGGCATGACAAACTTAGATATACTCTTTTCCACCTGTGGTGAAAGTGGATGAGTCACTGATTGATTTTGAGAGGGGTATAAATTCGTAGTTGCAATTCCGAAGGCGTTCATTGCTTACACTTTTGACGCCGTTCGTTTTTATAAATCCTAAAAATTTGTTAAATCGTTTTTTACAGATATGGCAGGCATAATTTTAGGCTTTTTATTTTGCCAAGGGTTTATTTTTGGGATTCTTCTCTTTTGTGTTCTGCCAATATTGAAATTTTAATAAAGTGATTACGAAATAAACATGTGGCAATATCAAAAATTTATATTGTTATTTATAATGTTGTAAAGACTTTAAATATCAAATAAAATTAAATGATATTATACAAAATTTCCGAAAAAATTGAAATTTTACTGTGGAGTAATTAAATAAAGTTCCTAGATTTAAATTTAACTCGGGCGTCTTACATTATTTTTAAGAATCATATTACTTCTCTCAAGTCCCTGCATCTTATTTTAGATTGCTTTTTTGTTACCTTGTTTTCTATCCAAAAAACTATCTTTCAATATGAGTTTTTGAGTTTTTATAAGAATTATATCATCTCTTTCTTTTCTTCCTAAATACTCCATTTGCTTGTTCACATTTACGTTGTGAAGCAACAATTTAATGCTCTTTAGCTGCAATCGTAAAACGTTAAAATTATAACCGAAATGAGAATTTAATCGAAGTACGTGAGCAGAAAAATGAAAATTTGACTGCATCTTGGGAATGTGCACGTATCTTAAGGTATGTACGTCTATATGCGTGTGTAACATGCAACAAACACATCAGACTGCTGCAAAAAAACAAACAAAAACTTAAAAAATTTTCATTATTTTTTTTGCTTGAAGAAGAAGAAGAAGAATATGTGGAAAAACAACGTATAGACAAAAAACATTCTACTTTTGCTGGTGAAAAAATCATCAGAGAAAGGCGTTTGCATTCATACATTAAATAAACATTTTCGTACTGTAAAAGATGTTTACACTGGCATCGATTTGAAAAGAAAGAAACATTTCTGTGTGTTTTAAAGACACACTGTTAAAAGACGAAGAAAAAATGTTCCAACAACAATAGGAAAAATTATGCTGGAAGAGTTTTATAAAAGATAAAGGTTTTTTGAGGTCCCCAACATGAACCAAACCAAGCTGCACTATGTGAGGTATCTTATCAATATAAAAAAACATTTTATCAATTGAAGAGAATGTAGAAGTCACTTTTGCTAGGAACTTTAAAACTTTCGTAGCTGTTTAGATTTTATGGGAATGCTATTGAAGATTTTCACTATTTTTCTTAGGGTCTCGTTTCAACCTTCCTTAGCTTCTCAGCACTTTTTGAATGTCAATTAGAAGTTGTTGTTTTGCTAAGAGGCCTCCACTTAATATGAATAAAGCTAAATTTTCAACTTTGAGTCTAAAACTTCACTTTTCAATTCTTCTCTTATAAGCGTTCACTGTTTTTAAGGATAAGACTTGCTCAAATTTGAACTGGATTAAATAATTCCTTAAATTTATTTTCTTTATAATACTGAGATATGACTAAATTCAGGACTTAGTTTTTTTTATTAGAAAATCACCACTTTGTTTTATTTCATTTTTACATTCCCTTTCTCCCCTAATGGCTCTTAATTTTTCGCTCCTTCGGTTTCCCAGTTAGCAAAAGAAATAATTCTTTGATAAAAGTGAAGCCAAGTTAATTTTGCCACTCTTGTATAAAAATTTTAAAGAGAATATTGTCTTGGAAGCAGTTTGAATAACCACTACGTTTATGCCCCGAAGAAGTCTTCTTCCAGTTCCGGGCCATATACCATCACGTAAAGTATTATATCATGACTGTTGAGACATAACAATGGGTGAGAATGGCTGGAGAGATGGCTGGAATCTCGTACAGTCAATTTCTCGATGAAGAAGTTGATGCATGGACCTGATTTTTACTGCTTACAACGTGAAAAAATGGGTCTACGAAGTTGCGTTCAATAAATTATTCTTTATGCTAAAAAGCGTTCTTTATTTTATTTTATTTTGTTTTTATTTTATTATTATTTTATTATTCTTTTCCATGGCATTAATTTATTTTGTACCAGGTCAGACGAATTAAGTTGGCATGAGGTTCTAATTGTATTTCCGCATGGTAATGAAAAAATCCCTATTCTATTTGCAAAAGAAATTCCAGCAATGTTATCAACTTGACATCCAAGACTTTGAAATAAATTCTATTTTTATTTAATTCAAATCCAAACGCTTCAAAAATCATATATTCGAAGTTAAAAGTAGAAAATTATATTCCTGTTTTTAACAGAATTCTACATGAGAATAAATAAATGTCGATAGCAGTGTAAATGCTCAATCCCAAACTATTTGTGCTTTTTAATTTTTTCCGCATGCATCTCACACAGACTCCTAGAAAACTGTTGCTTTGCAAAAATCTCTTGCAACTGGTTGTTTTCAATGTTTCTTGTTGAATGCTCTGGGGATGATGCAACAACGACGCCAGAAGGCTAAATTAGAAGTTTTCTCCACATTTTCTTTGCAAACCATCATCTTCTCACTTTAACACTTTAAATAATATGAAACTTGATGTTACTATTGGGCTGAATGTAAAATTTATCTCAAGTCAGCCGAGATACAAATTAATGTTTACCATTGTCCACCACTCAACTCCCAGCTACTTGTTAGCGTACCTTTTTTTATTCTTTTTTTTTTTTCATTTGCTCATTTCCAGCAAGTCATTCTTAAATTGCTGTAAGCATTTGAGTAACAAAGTCATTGCCATTAGAAATGGTTGCAGGCGTAAGAAAAAGAAATAAAGAATTAGAAGAAAAGAGACTTGCAAGTCTCTAATGAATCGACAATAAAATTGTTTATTTTATTGATATATTATTTTTAAACATTTTTTGTTTCTCTATTTTGTAGTAAATAGTGGGTTGAAGAATTAGGGGAAAATTCCTAAAATTCAAAAGTTTTTAAAAAGATATTTTACTTTCATCATGAAGCAGTTTAATGGCACGTAGATTTTTAAGAGACTTAATCGTTTAATTTTTAATTTTTGGGCGATTTTGTTAACTAAAAGAGTAACATGAGTTTACCAAGCTTCGTACTTTCTTACAGATTCCAACATGAATATGCTCTTGATTTCATAAAGACTTAGAACTAAGACTAGAAGGCAGACTGGTTAAAGGTGGCTCTAATAATGTCTGTCTTGCGTGGAAAGTGAATCATTTGATTACTTTAAAAATAGTATTCGGCTGTGTATAATTATTCCTCGTGTAGCCACTAAAACTCGGATGAGAATGATGATGTTAAAATTGTGAATTTTAGCGGAAATAAAGTAATATTGGCATATCAAGATGTGGATATATTAGACTTGGGCTTTAAATTAAGTTACTGATAATTCGCGCTGCAGGTTACTTTTTATTCGACAGGCTCTCATATCTGATTAGATTTGTATGTTTTATTTTGTTTTGTTTGTTGTTTGTTGTTTTGTTTGATTAAAAAGGAAAATTACAAGTTTTTTTTTGGCGATTTGTGATAATGAATTCGGTTAAGAGAGTTGTGAAAAATCTGGCAACCAGTTTTATAGCTTTCCGACGCAAATATTTAAATTAAACTATATACACGTTAAAATAAAATCCCGTGCATTTATCAATTCATAATTTCGGTCAATAATCAAAACATTTTGTCATATTGTAATTGAAAATACTCGTAGAAGCGTTTCAGTATTAAATGTTTCCAAACAAAAGTATACTTTTTAAAATTGTTTTACAATTTAAATAAATATCGGAAGGTAGTTATGTAAAATTCAAAAAGTTATTAAGATTTTTGGTGGGGTTTTGGCCATTTCTGATAAGTGAGTTGCAAAAAATCTGGCAACCTACTTTATAACTTTCAGACGTAAATATCTAAATTAATTTCAAAGAAAAACTATATACAGGTTAATAAGAAATCTCATACATTCATCAATAATTAATTTCGGTTGATAATTTAAGCAATATTTCATCATCTTATGATTGAAAATAGAAGCGTTTCAGTATTAAACGTTTCCAAACAAAAATAAACTTATTAAAATTAAAATAAAAATCGGTAAGTATTCATGTAAAATTCAAAAAAATTATGCAAAGTTATGTTGCGGTTTTGGCGATTTCTAATATAGATTTTGGTAGAGTAAATTGCAAAAAATCTGGCAACCTACTTCATAACTTTCAGAAGCAAATATTTAAATTGATTCTGGAAAAAAAACTATATACGAGTACATTCTTAAATGAAATCGCGTGCATTTATCAATTTATAATTTCGGTCAATAATCAAAACAATTTTCAAGTTCTTCTGGTTAAAATTGAAACGTTTTGGTATTTTGTGCCTCGAAAGCAAAGTATACCTCTTAAAATTGGCTTACAATTGATATAAATATCAGTAGGTATTTATTTAAAATTCAAGAATTTAATGCAAATTTATGTTGGGGTTTTGGCGAATTCTGTTACTAAATTTGGTAACGTGAGTTGCAAATAATCTGGCAGCACACTTTATAACTTCCAGACGCAATTATTTAAATTAGTTCTGGAAATAATATTTACGCTTAAATGAAATCTCGTGTCTTCATTAATTCATAATTTCGGTCAATAATCAAAACATTATTTCATCATCTTTTGATAGAAAATAGAAGCGATAAATGTTTCCAAACAAAAATATATTTCTTTAAATTGAGTTACAATTGAAATAAAAATCGGTAATTATTCATTTAAAATTTCCAACAATAATGCAAATTTATTTTATGGGGTTTTGGCGATTTCTGATACTAAATTTGTGAGTTGCAAATAATCTGGCAACACACTTTATATCTTTTCGAAATAATTTCCATTTTAAAAGTCTGCAGTTAATGATTTCACTTGACAATCGAAATATTGCTACCAAATTTTTTGATTGTGGGTCTAATTTATTGTTATTACTCTTTCGAACAAAAATTGAATTCTTAAATTGGTACAAAATCGACAAAAAACCGGTATGAATCTGCAGCAAAACCCTCATTTTTAAAACCGGTCAAGAAGAACTTTAGCAAGTTTAAATACAACTTAGCAACTTGATAGGCTGGGCACTTACTTTCTACTAATAAAACAAAGAATTTTGATAAATACTAAAGTGGGTTAAAAAATTTGTGATAAAATTAAATTTTCCGTATTCTATAAAATAATTGAATTTAATAGTTTTCTTTTTTATATAAAGGAAAAACAAAAATAGACCCTGACAAACATAATTTTATTTAAAAAGACTACATATATTTAATGAAGTCCATTTTAAAGTTAATAAATATTATTTATTTTGATTTAAAACATATTTCATTCAGAAAATATTAAAATAAAAATAATTTCATTATGTCCCTTTATCCTTTTATATCTTGCCACTTGTAAATTGTTTTAAATAATATTATGAGCGATTAAATGTGACGATATGCAATAAACGTGGCTGGCGTTGAAAGTATAAATTCCAATATTGGCTTTTAATATTTACTTCGTTGCATATTTGTGCATAAAATCGCAACAATTTGCATATTACTTGTTTGCTGCAAATTGTTTACTTTTTTTGTTTTTATTTTATTTGTTGCTGTTGCTTAAGCCCTCTTATGTTGCAGCGGAAATTCAATTAAGCAAATTAAAATCATAATTATATTACAGTGGTGATACGTTCAATTTATACGTTCCTTTTTTTCATTTTCTACATATTGTGAAGCAAAGTGTTGCATGTATTTATGTGCTAAATAACAGTGAATAGATGCAGTCCAACGGCCATGAATAATGGCTTCATATGCCCTGATTTTTATGTAAAAATCCCTGAGGGCATAAAGCACAAAAAAATGTAAATTAAAAATATGAATGAAAACAAGGAAACCTAAAACAAAAAGAGATTTTCTGTTAAAATGAAGAATTTATGCTGCAGCGTGTTTATTTTTTTGGCTATGAATAATTACTTCTCTCTCTATTATAATGTTTTTATCTCAAATTTGTTTATGTGCGTATTGTTATTTGCAAACTGTTGCACAAATTTTGTATTATTGAGTGATAATTAAAAATCATTAATCTTTACACTTTGTAAACCTACTAAGTGCTGATAACTAGTAAATGTAACTGTTAAGTTGTAGGAGAAAGAGACAGAGATAGGAAAAGAAAGTATATACATTTGCCCGGCAGTTTCCTGAAAGGTTAGTACCTTTAATAAAACGCCTCACTAAGTCCACACGAAATAAGTGCAGAACATAATTTTTCATAGTTGGAAAAAAAAATGATGCCAGAAACATTTTGCTGTTTATAAACATGAGGCCAGCAACATTTAGTAGATTAAATAAAACGCATCAAGATTATTTTTTGTTTCTTTATTTTTTTTTATGGGTTGATAGTAGATTTTCAACTACCGAAGAAAAAATAAAAATGTTCTAATTTTTGCTTAAAATCATGCCAAAGGCTTAAAACCCATTATTTCCGTTACCAATCAAGGATTTTCTTTTTAAAGCTTTTTTAAATTATAACGTAACCTTGCAATTTAAATATATCACACCATAGCTACATCATCTTATACAATTAAAACTGGTGCATTTTCTTTATAATTCTCATTTAGTTTATTATAATTTAGAGTACTTTTGTTTTGTGGCTAAAGAGGACAGCTTTCTCAATAGTCCTTCTGTACATTATAAATCGTTGTTAAGAATAACCGAGAGCCAAAGCATTTATTTAATTATATTGAATACCTGCTTCCACACAAACGCATTATAATTTCTTATGACATCATATGTCCTGGCTAAACTTGATTATTATCTACAGGCCTCCTGAACTACCAGAAATTTGCGAGCATCAAATTATTTTGAGTATTTGAACAATTTTGCTGTTTCATATGACGTTATTTTTAATGTTGTGTACGCATTTTGTCTAAATATTTGTTGCATTAAAACGTGTGCGTACGTGTGTGTCAGTGTGTGTGTGAGTGTGATGTAATTTTACTGGTTATTTGTTTATTAAAATATTTGATAATTTGATTTTAAACCTCAAATAAATTAAATCTGTCAACACCACATAATCCAACCATAAACAATAAACACGTTTTTACAGTCTAACTTTTTAAGCCAGCAACATATTGTTGCTGCCGGAAAATATTATGTCGTGTTAACGTTACTTTGTAAATGTGTTTGAGAAAGTATTTGATATCTGCTTTTTTTTTTGTTTGACAAAATAATCAAATTATTATTGAATATTTTTCAAAAAATACTTTATGGAAGCTATTGAAAATTGCAGTTGTTAACATAATTTGAAAATTAATAAAATTGAGACGGAGATATTTGCATAAAATTTCATGTGTTTTTAATTGAAACAATTGATTTTAACAATGTCGCAGTAACGCACATCGCAAGGAAAAAAATATATGTAAAGATGTAACATATTTTGCAGTGAAACTATCTATTGGCTGGTTTTGTTATGGAAAATTTGTATCAGTCAAATGTAGTGTTCAGTTTGAATCATTTTTTTTTAACCACAAAATTCATTTACTACTGAAATTTTGTTTAAAGTTATAAAAACAAGATAAATAACATAATTTTGGATATTGATAAAAATACTGTTCCTGTTGCAACTGTTTAATTTTTTGGTTATAACATGCAGAGAAGAAATTTGGTGTGTTCTTTGTGTGCTTTTAACAACATTTTAGTCGCGATGAAAAAGTTTTCTTTGTTAGAATTTTTTACTTGGGTTAAGCATTGTGAAAAAATTATAGTATTTCCTTAAAGATCTCTTTAAAAGCTTTAAAATGATATCCATCTTGATATTTTAAAAGATTTAAAAATTTCAGAGGCCCGTAACTCGGGAAATATGGGCGAGCGCCAAGTTTTTCATTTGACGTTTCTTTCTTATTTTTTAGATATCTATCGCTCCATATATTTGATATTTTTTTTGGATTTGAGTTGCTTCATTAAACCAGATTTGTACCAAATGATATGGAAAACTTAGAGGCCGGCATGGTGTTTTACCTGCTGCCTCAAAGGGTATGGACTGGGCTTATTTTGTACATCAAAAGTTTCGTTGCCAACGAACTTGCAAAGAGGGGGACAATGCTTGACGATGGTGACATTGACATTTTCTGTGGCATATCCCTCTCTGCTTGCGGACGGCGCATTGATGCTGCTATCTGCGAACTGGCCCAGACCAGGTGGTCTAATGAGTCGACATGTTCGACCGCTGGAACAATCTGGCCCTCTTTGGATCGGGGCAGGGCGAATGAACTGTTGCAGCTACCTAGGGTTCGACTGCGTGACTTGGTGGCAGCGGTCACTGGGCACTGTCTATTCGGAACCCATGCAAGGAGAATGGGTATCCCTTTTAATGACTTCTGCAGAAGTTGCCAGGACAAGGAGGAGGAGGCGACGGTGGAACACCTCCTCTGTCAATGCCCTGCGCTGGAGTGTATACGACTGAGATATCTTGGACAGCGGTACTATAAGGGCCTTTCTGATATTTCGTCAATGGGTCCAGGAAGGATTAGCTCCTTTTTGGGGCTCAGTGGGTGGTTCACCGGCCCACAACCGGACACCGTGACTCATTCAGGGAATGAGCGCATACTTTGGTCGACTGGACCCACTTAGCTAATTCTTCTCTGAATTTTTCTCTCGGGCATTCTCCGTATTCTCGGACCCGCGGTTCTTCTTCTCTTCTTCTTCTGCCTCTTTTCATCTCTTTATCCCTAATTCTATTCTAATCTTCCCTCTCTGTTTCTTCTTTTCTCTCCCTTCTAACAGCAGGTAACACAAAGGGACCAATCAATGGACCCAAGTGGGCTGTGGCAACACGGCCGCCTGCTTGACCTAACATAACCTAAGTCTGATCGATTGGCATATTCTAATTTACTCTAGTTCATCTAGTGCCTGAGCAAAGTTGATTTTAACACTAACACGGCCGGACAGATGTAATTCGCGTAATCGACTTCGCTATGCACGAGGATTAAAAATATACTTCTACACTTTATGGGTTAGGAAATGGATGTTGCAGAAATTACAAACGGAATAAAAAAACTTAGATATACCCTTTTTCCACTTTTTGTGTTGAAGGGTACAATAATGGACTGGAAGTGTTACTTTCTAAGTCTTTTAAAATTTTTTTTAAATTATCAATTTAATTTATTAATTTATGTATTAATTTTAGGTTGTTATAAAAATGCTGAATTTTTCCAAGAAATAAAGATGTTTTATTATTAATTGTAATTAATTGTTTTCTATTGAGAATAATTAACTTCTTAATCATAATATTTGATAAAAAAAACAACAACAACTTATGGGTTTTATTTGAAAATATTGTCTTGTGGTTTTGTGGTTTCTGCTGTATGAACTAATGATTTTGTGGTCGAAATTACAAAGTTAAATAAATAAATAAATAAATTAAAGACAAGTATAAATATTAAAATATTTACACATAATTTAAATCATTTTAAAGATTTAATAAATTATTATGCTAAATGAGTTTTACAATTATATTAAATTATTTAAACAAAAGTTATGTCATATTTATTTAAGACAGATTAAATCTTAACAGAATTTTTGTAAAGTTGTTGAAATATTAAAGAATTTATTAAAAACTTCATAAAAAAATAAAAACCAGTTTTTACGTATGAGAGATATTAATTGTATTGAAGAGTTTAGCAAGGCGTATAATTAATTTTAATTTAAAAAATTTAACTTAAAGCACAAAGAGAGTTTAATTTGCTTGTCTGGTTGTTTGTTGTGGACCGATCAATCATTTTGGAAAATCCGCTAGTTAAAAGAGTCTACATATTTTTCGATATTTCCAGTAGGCGTAGCACTTCCCATACAAAATTATTATTTTACAATGTGTAACCTGCAAACTGTAGCACCTAGAATGTTCATAATTAAACAAAAAAACTATGACGAATTGATACAGTGGGTGTGGTAAAAAAAACATTATCGCGTACCTATAGAATTATAAAAAATAAAGTCTTGAACTTTTTTAATAGCAACTCCCTCATTAACGTTTATAGTACAGCGAAATACTGGCTGGATTGGGAAAGTGGGTGTAAAGCCGTCCACACAAGGTAAAAAATTATTATCCTATTAAAGTAGCTTATTGCATCGAGTAGATGTAGATTTTGTCTGTGGTTCCAATATTCTTACTATTGTGTAGGAAGTCACAATGATATCAATAGATTATGTTTAAATTCTTTAGAGAACTGTGCTGAGTTATGCAGAAGCAGCTATGACAATCATATGAGTCTAACAAAAGGATAACAGTGACAAACAAAATTTTCAAAATAGTGGCTTATGAATAAAAAATAAAAATTGTAACAGAATCATCAGCACAACTTACGAATCTCAATCACTTTAAAAATTGGTGAACTGTCAAAATATCTATTAGAGGAGACTCTTTTTTAGGACTCTTGAAACACAATACCTTTTTCTGTTTTTCAAAATCTGCTTGAATCAATGCCCAGACGATGTCCAAGTATCGTAGACACCAAAGGACTCTCAACAAATCTGTGGCATTTTAATAAAACATCTTAAGTCGAGATAAGACAGTAAAAAGGTTATTAAAATAAAAAAAACGGTGAAAAAATAATTTTTATTAAATAAAAAAATAAACCAAAATTATAGAAAAATAACGTTTATAATAGCAAATTTTAAAAACGAAACAAAAATGTTTTTTGAATGAAAATTCGTATGATTAACAACATTTATTTGAACTTTTTAAATCTAACTTAAGATGTTTTGTTAAAATGCCACAGAAATGATTAAGCGTAAATTTGCTTTTATTTTCCTTATTTTCATTGTTATTTTTTGTTCACATGTTCACATATGTACATGTGTTCCTACCACTTTTCACGTGGCAAAATATACACCCCTATCGCGAATTATTTTCCACATGAAATTTTTTCACATTTCACTGAAAACCAAATTCATCTTATCATGAACGTTTTATTCTTACGTGAAATGTGGAATTTTTCATTGTTTTGTTCACTTTGATTTTGATAGTGGAATTCTTATAAAAAGTTTTAGGTTGATAAAAAGTAACTTCAGGGTAAAATCGGTAAATAAATTTCAAAGTGACATTATTCTAATAAGATGCAAGGTAACAGGTTATTTTCCGCGATGTATGCTTTGGAGGTCCGTAACGCCAAATCTAAGGGTCAGTTCAAAATTGTTCACTTTTTTACAAATGCAATATCCAAATTGTGAAAAAAAAGTTTTTCACGTGAAATTCACGATACCAATTTTCAGTTCGGGTGGAATAAAAAATTCACTTTTTACTTACGATAATGATGAAAAAATAATTTTATGTAAAATTACAAACTTAGGAAATTAAACGAACAGAAAAAATTTTTTGGAATTGTTAGTAAGAAAAAAAGATAAAAAATAAAAATAAAAATTACTCCTCAAAAATTATGGACTGCAATATTGATTTCGCTTATTACTGCCCGTATTATTTTTTACACAACTGTATAATAAGGTTTTATATAATTCTTTTTATTGCCTTGAGCTTTCATCACGAATCTAGTAATTCTATGAGCTGTCTTGTTTTTATGTAGAGAAAACATCTCTCTAATATCCTTCTCTTTTACTCTTTTTTATACCCTTCACCATAAAAAGTGAAAAAGAGCCATATCTAATTTTGTCATTCCGTTTGTTATTTTTACAATATCCATTTCCGAATCCATAAAGTATATAAATATATTCTGACTTCTTATGCATAGCGAAGACGATTGAGCGATGTCCATCTGTCCGTCCGTATTAGTGTTGAAATGAACTTTGCCAAGGCACTAGACGAGCTAGAGAAAATTTAAGTACGCCAATCGATCAGACGTAGTGTCGAAAGAGGTGCTATTGGAAATCAACAAGATCGGTCTATGACCTTCGACGCAGCGAGCAAAACACCACTATAATTTTTCTATATCCTTTGGAACAACGAAGTAACTCCAATAAAAAAATATATATATGTATATGTATGGGGCGATAAAGAATTAAAAAATAAGAACAAAATATATCAAGCGAAAAAATTTGCGCTCGCCTATATTTTCCGAATTATGGGCCTCTAAGCTTTTCATAGAAAAATACGTTTGTGGATCATATTTTTTAAATATCAATATGGGTATCATTTAAAAGCTTCTAAAGAGATCTTTCATAAAATGCTAAATTTTTTTTTTATAAATTCTTAACCCATTAAGAGCAGATGATATTTTTGTTTAATTTTTTTAATATTTTTAATTCTTTGTCACCACAATATATTTTTTGTTGATTGGAGTGACTTCACTCAACTAGATTTACATACATGTTGAAGGGTATACAAGAATCGGCATAACCGAATATGGCACTCTTCTATGTAGTTGCCTATTTTAAATATGTACGAAGAAACAATTTTTAATCTGTTAGTTCAATTTTCAAACAATTAAACAAAATTAAATCATCTGGATAAATAAGATGTGACTAAAAGAACCTTAATTTTGTATGTTTTTCTTGAAACTGCAATGTCTTATTTTATTTTCATAATAATCATTTTTGAAAGTTCGCCAATATTTTTAGTTTCAAACGAAAAAAAAAGTTTAACAAGACAGTTCTTGTTACAAAAATCTTACAAAAAAAAAAAAAAAAAAAAAAATAAACATAAAATACCACTTAATATGCAACATTTTAATGCAAATAATAAAAAAGAAAAATATTTATATAAATGTAAGAAAAAACTTCCATTGTTTTGCACTACCATTGTCCCGTTATGTTAGAGAAAAAATAATATTTTACATGAAGAGTATGAGTGGTTACAAGAAAAAGGTTTTGAATGATTGGGTTGTAGTGACAATTTTATGCCTAATGGTCACATTACAACAATAACAATAACAACAACAAAAAAGGCAACCAACTCAAAAGATGACGAATGAATGAAATGAATGCAAATAATATCAAGCAACCACCACTAAAGAAAAAAAAAAGAAATCCCCTTAAGAAAAAACTCTTACTCCAGCTTTTGGCTGTTGTACCTCCTGCTCTTAATCTATTGTTGTGAACGAAGAAGAAAAAAAATTAAATGCAATATAGAATTTCATATCTAAAAACAAAAAAGGCATGCAAATTGGACATTCATTCATTCAGTCATTCACTCACTTTACGTTAAAAAAAATAATGGACGTTTTTTCTTGTTTTTGGTGCTTTTCAGTGGAAAATTATCATGTCACAGCATGTCTCATTTTGTGTTATGAGATCCTTTTTTTGTATTTTCAATTGTAAGAATTAATTAAAGTAAAATTTGATGTTATTTTTACAACAAAGAATTATAACAAAAATAAAAAATTTTATTCTTAAAAAAAAAAAAAATAAAAAACCCAAAAATTTTGTAAAATTATGGCTGCTTAAAATAATGAAAATATTTAAAGAAAAACTTTAAAAATTAATACCGCTTACAAAAGTATTTAGTTAAAAATTCATCTTAGTCTTTTGTTATAAAATATAACATGCTCAGGTTTATATCTTTTAATAAACATTACCTTTTTGTCTAATAAAAATGTGAATGAAAAAAACAAAAAAAAAAAAAATCACTTAAATGTTGGTTGGAAAACAAACAACGAAATGAAAAAGTTAAGTCTAAAAATTACCACTGCAATGCATTTGCTACCGACAGTTTATGGGCTCATTGGTCTTGTTCTCAATGAAAATGCACTACGTACTATTGCTAAAAAAATACTACCGAAAATATATGGATATAACTTTTGCTTACTATTACACAGTACACTTAAAAAAAAATTGTGTAAAATGTTTTCTGCAACCAAAGTTACATAAATTTGTCAAGGCTTAAACATTTTTTTTATATTTTATAAATTATAATAATGAAGAGTATAAAGAATCGTATACACTGACTACTTTAAGAAAGCAATATAGAAGTAAATCCGCTAAATGCGAGTATCAGTCAGTGCAGACCATTCTTATCCTAAAAATTAAAAGGTAACTTGCCGGCATTACTTTAATTCTTTATACTCTTCATTATTATAATATATAAAACACATTCAAATATAAAATGCGGCTTAATTGAGGTTCTATGCCGATAATGTGTCGATTTATCTCATCCTTAAGCTTTTGAATTATTGCTGGCTTAACGACATACAATTTTTTTTTTCAAATAACCCCAAGGAAATGTGTCCAACGGTGTCAAATCACATGGTCTTGGCTGCCAATTAACATCGCCACTACGTAAGATAACACGGCCATTGAATTTGTCGCGCAAAAGAGCCATTGTTTCGTTAGCTGTGTGGCAAGTGGCATCGTCCTATTAAAACCACATATCGTCCACATATATAGCCTCCAATTCGTGCCATAAAAGGTTCGTTATTATTTTACGATAGCGAACACCATTTACGGTAACTGCCTCACCGGCAAACAGCCCGATGATGCCGGCAACCCACAAACCGCGTCAAACAGTCAGTCACTTTTTGTGGAAGCATTAATATTTCGACAATAAGTCTTTGATTATCATTTGTCCAAAAGCGACAATTCCGCTTATTGACGAATTTATTCAAATGAAAATGTGCCTCCTCAAAAAGATGATATTTTCTTCGAAAATTGATCAACCACTTTTGCCATTTCTTCCCACCATTCTGACCATTGACGACGTTTGGAATTATAAAGAGGCTTTAGTTCCTGAGTCAATTGCACCTTGTAAGCGTGTTAATGCAAGTCTTTATGCATAATGTTCATTAATGACGAGCGTTAGAGTGCAATTGTTAGGCACGATGATGAGTTAAGGTGCACGGCTCTTTAGCAACACTACCACGAACAGTAGCAATATTTTCTGCAGTGCAAGCTGTATGAGCATGCACTGGTGTTTTTACATCTCTTACAGATGCGGTTTGCTCAAAATTTTTCGCGATTTTTCGGATTGTACGCACATTTGGACTATTAAATTGACCGAAAAAATCACAAAGTGCACGACACGCTTTTTGATTTGGACGCCTATTTTCATAACAAGCCTGAGTAACTTTAACACGTTGCTCGATTGTGTATCTTTCCATGATTCAAATTAGGTTAGTCTGAAATGGAGAAATTTTAAATTAAATACATTAAACAACTTGAACTTTAGGTGTGGTTCACATACAACATTGGCCTTAAAAACTTAACCACCCGATAAAATACACAAAGGGACCAGTAAATGGACCTAAGAGGGCTGTGGCAACACAGCTGTCTGCTTAATCTAATCTTTTCTTTTTTTTTTTGTTGAAAGTTTAAGATGTTTGCTTATGAAGGCTTAACAGATCGTAGCATATTCGTTCAAAACCACTGCTCTTTAGAAACACCATTTAAATTTTAAATTTATTATTTGTACCTGATCTTATAGCAGACATTGTTGTACATACTCTATGGAAATTCTAAATGTCTGCTAACTATGGTGGAAAACTGAATGAAGCTAAATACGTTAAAGTTACATCACTATAGGATGTACAAGACTGATCGAGTTAACTTCGGCTTTTAGAAGCAAGTGCTCTCGGGGTGTTAGGGGAAACCAGTACCCCGTTGTTTAGGCACCAAATCTGGATAGACAAGTTGGGTACTTGTCGAAGGACTGAACAGTGCCCTTAAAGAGACTTGAGCTACGGAAACCGGCAGCCCATACATAGAGTCGCCCATCTCTGTATCCGGTCATTGGTGAGGTCCTTTCGGGATACACGTGGTGGCTGTTGGTAAGGTGCAACAGGCGGGGTTAGATAGTCTCCAATTCTCAAGCAAGGGGAAAAACATGATCCTGCAAGCCATATTCTTGAAATTGTAACTCTGTTTGCTACACCTGCAGGGTGCGCTAGTTGACGCTTTGTATTTCACTCAATAATAAGACCACTGTCAGGTTATGGCCTCACGGCTAGATACTGACGTTAATTTTGATCACGTATCACTATAGGAATACCCTTTAGATAGTTTTATTTATTATTTTTTTTTCTTGATACCCAGACATAAATTGTCTGCTTATTGTAGTTCAAAGACATGGCCACGTATGTGAAATTTGCATCACTATTGGAGCACCCTCTAGTTTTTTTACATTGTTGCTATAAAGCCAATTGTACATCGAATTTGGCTGGAAGATTTTCTTTTCTCACTAAGCGCCTTTTTATTTCTGTGACTTCTACGCACGTAAGAGTTTTATGTGTATTTTTGAGTGGCATCACTGGCCCATTTTTTGTCGAAAACGCTACTAAAAACGCAAATTTAGTCAACGGCGATTGCTACAAAGCAACGAATATGGGTTTTTTTGGTCTGAAATAGAAGTTACGAACTTGGGAAATTTTTGACTTCAAGATGACTTGATGAACCAATTTTATAAAGCTTAAAAAACAATCAATCTCGGAGCTGAAATTTGATCCCTTTAAACTTTTTGTACGAAGTGCCCAGGGTGCTTTTAATCATCAATGCTATGCAAATAATGTCATCGACGCTAATTGTGCGTTTTATCAAATAGTCTTCAACGAAGTCTTGAAAAATTCGACTAAAAGGATAAAAACTGCAAGGTCAGCTGCGGTAGTTGTATGAATTAAATCGTTTTCCATAAATAATAGAAATAAAAATACTTGTGTTTGGAATACCCTGATAAAACGAATTTTTCTATATGAAAAAACAATACCATCCTTTCACGTTATGATTTTAATAGCGTACAGAAGCAGCTGGATAAGGTTTTGTTATACTCATGTCGAGAATTAATGAGAGAATTTTAATTGGTGGCTGGTCAATCTTTCAATTTTGTTTTTTCGTTAAAAAAAATCCCATTTAATTTAAAGGAGATTTGGTCAATTTGCTCTTAATCAGAGATGAAAAAATAGTAACTTTCTATTATTGAATAAAAAAAATTTCAAATTTTTTGAACTTATTTTACTTTAAATAACAAACTTTAAGGATGTTTATGTTAAACATTTTGCTCAGTGTAAAATATACAAAAAAATTATATGCATACTTCACTACATGCACACATATATACATACAATTATACAATTCACTTAAACTTTGAGAGAGTGAGAGAGTTTCATTGCCATTTCACAATATTTACAACATTAAACATTTCATTTTATGGGTCTCGAAATGAACAAATGACGCTCGTGCCTTTAAGCAGGACGTGCACATTCATACACTTATTCACTCACTCACTCACTTACTCAATCACTAATAAGGATGTGTATGAGGTTACGGCTTACAAATATTGTCTTAATATAAACGAACGAACACATATTGTCTCACACTCACACTTATGAACGAAAAACGTACACAGAAAATTTTAGCAAAAAAAAAAAAAAAAAAAATTAAAAAAAAAACAAACATCATTCTTGCTTTATTTTAAATAAATATATGAAGGGAAAGAGTTTTTCAGTTGTTCAAGATGGCAACAAAGATAAAAAAAGTTGGAGTAGATGTAGGTAGTATGAGTACTAGAGAATTTTTAGAGTCTACTAAAATATTTTGGCATTTTGCATAATTTATGAAACACAATTCATGGCGTAGACACATGCACACACTTGTAGATATTAAACATTTAAAATATATACACACATACACACATACAAAAAACACTGCAATAACAGAAAAGTCAAAATGAATACAACTTAGTTGCTGTAAGGATAAAGAAACACACACACAAAAAAACACATCAGAACAAAGAGGCGTATTAAACTAACAAACAATCAAACAGCATCAACATGTCTCAAATCGAATTTAGGTATTGCTGTAGCAAATTGTGATGTTTACTCTAAAATTTATATTTTGTATCCAAATTTTTTTCTTATTTTTTATTTTATTTTTTTTTTTTTTAATTTTGTTGCCTGCATGCCAACACAGGTGTTGAATAGTTTAAAAAACAAAATATAAGAAAACAAAAGAAAAAAGTTCAAGTTGATTTTTAAATTTATTATGACCAACTAGCATGAGATGTATGCTCTTGGGATGCTGGTCAGAAATTTAACTTGTGATTAGATTATTTTTTTAAAGAGATGTAATTACTCAAGCAATAAAGTCTCTTTATTAATTAAGTCAAATCTTGGAAAAGAAATAGAGTAGAGAAAATAGGTCTTGAAAAAGAATCATAAATTTTTTACAACCCAGCTATTGCACTTTATGTTTATTCTTAGAATAGTGTAGCAGCGTCTCTGCTGTGAAGTAGCGGCAGTTAAGTTTTTTAAAGCTGTTGCCGCCATTTTATTTATTTGTTACTTTGCCTGATAGAGTTAATAATGCCGTAGAGTAATACTGGAGAAGAAGGGGTCTGTGTTAAATTCAGATTAGAAATATTAATGTTGTTAAATTGATAGCAGCTGGGATGTGAACTCAGGCTACCAATTTTTTTTACTAGTTACTAGAAAATTTAAAACAATTTGGCGAGTAAAATTGAAAGCCGAGCCACTTGACTTGCTGCTTGCTCACTGTTGACCGTATTGGAAACTTAAAAAAAAACAATTCACTGTGGTTTCAACTCGGTAGCTAGTTGTCTATTGAAAGAGTTTTTTATGTCATTCAAACTATTGTAAACAATTTGTATAATGAAGAAAAAATTCACTGAATGTTATCGAGTATTAACGGTGCAAAATCTTTGTACTCTTTAATGGCAAATGGTGAGTGAATTGAGCTGCGGATTAAATCCATCAGTTGCACAGTTAATAAACAATTAAATTTTAATAAAATATATTTTACATAGAAGATCAATACAAGAAATTAATATTCCGAAATGACTTCGGACCACCATTATTCTTGATAAATTTTCGACTTTTTTGCCTCTTTTTCGGACTTTGTCCGCCGTATGTCTTGTTTAACACGAACGATTTCGGCCTTCGGGGTATCAATTTTCGCTGGCTTATCAGCATAAACTATTCATAACATAACGTGGCCCCATTAGAAATATTTCAGAAGAGTCAAATTTCACGACCTTTAAGGCACATTTCTCGAAATAAACTTATCGCAATATTTTAATTACAATTAGTTGTTAGTTGCGGTCGCTGTATGTCTTGTAGCGTTGTTTCGTTAAAAACACATGTCATTCATATCAAGGTCATCTTTAATAAAACAAAAATATGAGATCATGATGCTTTAACGATCACTATCTATTGTAATGCGAGCTCCTACTTCAATGATGCTACCAGCTCATAAAGCTTACCGAACGGTGTATTTTTATGGATTTATTGGAATCTACAGGGTCTGTTTTCGATTGGCTTCATTCCATTTGTGTCAATTTTGGTTATTAACATGCTCCTTAACTCAAAAATGGGCATAATTGCCCAACACAATCTTGCGTCTTTAAGTTGCATGAATTGATTAATGCTGCAGGAAATCTGCCGAAGATAACTTCTTTTATAATTAACCTGTCCTATCAAATGAAAGATTTTATAATTGACTCCAATTTATTTTAAACTTGTTTGAATTAGAATGCTAAGAATGTTGGTGAAAACGTTAGAGGAAGTAGGTATGCTATCGTAGGCAAAAATCTAATTTCTCTAAGTACAAATCTACTCCAGTTTTGATCAAAAATGCCTGTATAATGTTGAGCTTGGCTGATATGGATTGCTTTACCCTTAACTGTAGGCTTAAATTAAACAAAAAGAAGGACAATGAAGCCAGTTGATAATGGAACGAATAAAAGCACAACAAAACTTAAAATCTTATTTCCTTAAAAAATGAAAAACCACACAACTCATATCTACAGCAATTTTCGAACCTTTTTTGTTCAATGAATTTATCAGTTGGTCACTTGTATGTTCAATTCAATTCAATTCATTTTATATTTATTTTATTTCTTTCCTTTGTTTTTTACTAAAATAAATATAAATTTTTTTCCCTTTTTTTTGGTCAGTTAGTTGCAGCAGCAATATTTTGTTATTGTTGTTGCTGTTGTTGAACATTTTCGTAGCCACAACAAACAACTTCATTTTATATTTAATAGTTTTCTACACTTGAACTATTAAGAGTTTGCAAATTTACCTGTTTTCAAAAAATTTATTCGAAATTTATGTGACACTTTTGATGCAATTGATCAAATTAAATAAACATGAATTTTGCCCAAATGCAGGGGCAATAGACCAAAAAAATAGAATTTATATAAATTTGCTCAAATTGAAATGTAAAAGAAAGAAAGAAAAAAAACCTTTTTTGGTTAAAATATGCTGGTTAAGTAAAGATAAATTTAGATAAATTTGTAAAACAATAAACAAATGTAATAAATTTAGTTTTATAAATTTAAAGTAATAAAAAATTTTTATATTGATAATTTTAATATTAAAGTTTGAAAATGTTATTGTTAAATTAAATACTCTAGTAGCTTTCATATTTCTTTAGCAAAATATTAAAAAAAAATGCATTTTTTAATACTCAATCAGTTTACATTTAAGGAAATGTTAAAATAAACTGACAGAAATCGGAAGCTATTGTAAAACTTGTACCATCAAGCAGGGTCTGTTGTTTTAACCACAATTGATATAAATATATTTAAACCGCAGCATAAAGTTTTGTTAAAAAAAAAAGAGATACAAAAGTTATGTCAGTTCTCATGCACATGAGCATAAAGAGTTTACATTCATACGTAAATACGACAGTTTGTGAATTGATAATAAAATTGTTAGTAACAACATGTTTTTAAATTTGTATTAATTTAAGGGGTATTTCATATTTGAAATTAATTATAATTAAAACTTTGTTAAAATTTTTTTTTTTAAATTAAATAATTTAAATGAAAAACAATTTTAGTGTGGATAAAGAAGAAAAAGGAAAAAAGTAAAATCATCTTTATTGAAATGTTAATAGTGTTTAGGATTTAAACGAAATGACCCACATACAGTATTGCAGAAGTATATAAGAGTTGTTTTGGTAGTTCCAAAATTGGTTCAAATTTATAATATAATCAACCAAAATCATTACTAAAATACCAAATTTGAAATTTAAGTCAGTTTCTTTTGCGAAATCGCCTAAAGATCGCCTAAATCTTCTATATTTGATTTGGAAACTTGATTCTTAGTACTAAAAGAAAAAAAGAGAGTTAGGAGAATATGAAACTTGCTTGAGCTTTTAAAGTAAAGCGAGCATAAATTGGTTTTCTATACAACTAATACGAGGGCTGCTCTATATATATCTGGCCTAATAGTGAAAATGCGAATATATATAATCAAAAATGGTTTTATTGTTTTTCAAAGTATTCTCCAGCATGATTTATACACTTTTGCATGCGCTCAAACCAGTTGTCGAAGCACTTTTTCCACTCCGATTGAGACACCTCTAAAACATGGTTTTTGAACACTTCAACAGCTTCTTCTGGCGGCGAAAATCGTTGACCACTCATTTTTTTCTTGATGTGCGGAAACAAGAAGAAGTCATTAGGTGCCAAGTCAGGGCTGTACGGCGGATGACCCATTAATTCGACGATTTGGCCGGTCAAAAATGCTCCGGTTTGAACCGGTGTGTGAGAGCTTGCATTGTCATGGTGAACTATGATTCGTCTTCTCTTGTTGGTTTTTCGAATTTCTCCGATGACTTCAGGCAAACAAATTGTAGTACCACTCAGAAGTGACCGTCCTACGTTGCTCAAGCGGAACAGTCGCCACATGACCAGTTTTGCTGAAGAAACAGGCGACCATTTGCTTCGAAGTGCTTCTTCTACGAACAACCTTCATTGGATTTTGCTCGTCTTTGAAGACCCACACCGTCGATTGTTGTTTCGTTTCGGGCTCATACGCATAGATCCATGATTCGTCACCTGTGACGATCTTATAAACGTCTTTTGAAGCACCGCAATCGTATTTTTGCAACATTTCTTTGCACCAATCGACACGAGCCTTTTTTGAGCGACTTTCAAATTGTGCGGGATCCAACGAGAACAAACCTTTTTTACGGCCAGGTGTTCATGCAGTATCGAATGTATGCTCGTGGAAGAAATGTCCAAGGATGTCTCTATCTCTCAGTATGTCCCATGTCGATCTTGCATTATGAGTTCACGCACGGCATCAATGTTTTCTGGCACAAAAGCCGGTTTTGGACGACCTTCACGGAATTCGTCTTTGAGCGAGCTTCGGCTACGATTAAATTCATTATACCAATTTTTCACAGTGCTTAAGGATGGTGCTTCATCGCCATACAAAGATTTAAGTTCATCAATGCACTCTTCTCGTGATAATCCACGTCGAAAGTTGTGAAGAATGATGGCACGAAAATGTTCACGAGTTAATTCCATTTTTTTCTATATTAATTTTTTCAAGTCACTGTAAACAACACAAATAATGGTCGTACGTCAAAACGTTTTGAGTACGATTATGCTAAAAAAAGACAAACTTTCTAATGGAAATGTCAGATTACACTTGGCAGCACTCAGTGTTGCCAGGCCAGAAATATATATAGCAACCCTCGTATCTTTTAATGATTTCGCATGAACTCAAGTGCTTAAAACAAGCTTAGTTGGTGTCTATTTGTCCATCCCTATGTCTGTGTCAAGTGCTAAAGCAAGCTGGAAAAATAAGTTTATTCTTCTCATATAAAAGTCCGAGATGTCTGCAAGATATTGCATAATCGGGCGGTAGTACATATAACGGCTACTCCATAGTCTCCTTATTCTCTCTGTCATGGTAAACTCTTTAAAAGTCATTGCACCGGAGCTTCAGTTTACTGACAACCAGCATAGAACTAATTTGTCCTATAGTTAAAGTTCTAGTACTGGGTCTAGAGATACCTAGAAATCCGGCTGATTAATAGCACTTAAGGATCTTCAAGATGGCTTCTTGATCTAGCCGCTTTGTCCGCAAAAACTTAACCAGGTACATTCTCATGTTCTAGTATTCAAAAGAGAGACAATCGCTATTCTCAATCTAGATGCCAAATAGAAACCAAATAAGCCGTTTATCGCGACTTTAAAGTCGCTACATTTACGTATGTCAGGACCGCTTGATATTTTAGCCAGCTTTCCGCTCTTATTGTAGCCTGAATAACTTTGCACCGATTCAGTAGCTTAAACTTCATAGTTCTAACTTGAATACATTCGAATGTACATCACTAAACTTTAACTTTAAAAATGATGGCAGAACAGTTGTTTCAAAAATAGATGGCGCTAGATAGAAAAAAAAAGTGGTAATAAAAACGGTTTGTTAAAAAAAATGTTGGAAATAATTATTTTTTTTTCAAGTAAGACGACATTTGGCATAATCTCCGCTTAAAAAATCAAGCGTTAGTAATTATCTTTGTGGAAAAAGTGCTGAAAACGATTAGAAAATTTACAATTGACCAACGCCAAACTGATCCGAAGCATTCAAGAATAAATTTATCCTCTTAATGCCACAGTCCATCAAGTCTGTTGTCTTATTTTGCTGCTCTATGGCAGAGTAAGTGTTCGAAAGTCCCTTCCAACCTTTTTTGTCGTTTTCTATTAGTTTTGCAATATTATTGCAATCATACTAGGAGAACAAAAAGTATTGAATTTGAACAGTTAAGCTCAATAGAAACTCTGCTTTTAACGATCTTAACTAATACTTGATTTTGTAAATCCGATTTTAGATTTTGCAAGTTTATCAAAAGTTATGCTTTCATGGCTTTTGATATGTTTTAAAGTTTCCCACCTCGCGAAATGGTTTTTAGTAAGATTGGAATATATTTATGACGTCTTTGTGATGCTTTTAATTTTTTTAGTTAAAGTCGAGAAATAAAAACACTCAATTGTATAGAATGTGGGTTTTACCTCCCACTCACGCGTATTTGAAGTACTCGATTTGAGAGATATAACTCAGTGTGTATTAGCGTCCTTAATATAATATAGAAATCATAGAACCTTAATCAAATTTAGTTCACTGTAGTACTTTACATTTCTATTCATTAATTCATTCTTTCACTTAAAAAGGTGTTTGCTATAAAAATAGGGAAACATTTTTTATAACTACAGGTGGAAAACGGTGATACCTTAGTTTGTCATTCCATTTGTAATCTCTTTCTTATGCATAGCGAAGTCAATTAAGCGATGTCCTTCAGTCTGTCCGTGTTAGTGTTAAAATCAACTTTGCAAAGGCACTAGAGGAGCTAGAGAATATTTGAATGCGCCAATTGATGAAACATAGTTTCGAAAATCAGCCATATCGATCCATGTCCTTCGTGGCTGCGGCTAAAATGTCACGCCTGCCTTTAATTTTTCGTTATCTCTTGGAACAAATCTAATTTATTAAAGTAACTTCCAATGAAAAAAAAAAAAAAACAAATATATGTAGCGATATAGAATTGAAAAACAAGAAAAAAAAAAACATCACGTAAAATAATTGGCTCTTGCCCATATTCTCCGACTTATGGGTCTCTGTACTTTTCATTAAAAATTACATTTGTGCATCATATTTTTTAAGATATTAACATGGGTATCATTTGAAAGCTTTTAAAGAGATCTTTCAGGAAACTCAGTAAGAGCCGATGACATTTTTATAAAATAAATGAACTAAAATTTACTTTTTTGGCTTAGGTTCATTTTTTAATTTGATTTCTAAAAATTTTTAGAAAAAAAATTTATAATATTCCACGTTTCAATACCTGATTGAAAAAAAAAATACTTAATTTTTGTTTTCATATTTTTTAATTCTCTTTCATCCCAATATTTGTTTTTTTTAATGGAGTTATTTCATTTAGCTAGACTTACATACTTGGTGCAGGGTATATAAGATTTGGAATATATCGCTCTTATTTGTTTCTTGCCTTTTTTATATCATCTTACATATTTATAAGTAACAGAATAACACATTATTATTAGGGGGTTGTCTTCTGTTACAGGTAATTATTACTAAAGTTTGTTTTATTATTATTATAATTTTTTTTAAAGAGATGTACAACTTCAGGTAACAATGCCTATTTTGTTAGTGTGTAACTGTGCTAAATTCTTCAGGAAAGAGATAGAGGAGAGAAAAGGACAGGTGGTAAAAGTATAGCCAATTTATTAGTTATTTTACTTTGCCGGCGAATATGCTATGAAGAAGTACCGACGAACGAGGCTGCATGTTTAATGTTAATTCTGAATATGTATTTAAACCATAAAACAGAAAAAACATTTTTTATTTTTTGGTTGTCGCAGGGGTTGAACCCGGGCCAACCAGATTTGTAGCCAACGTGCTTACTACCTTGACCACCGCAGCCACATTCGCTCAAATACTTTTTAGGCAAGTTTAGGTTCACATAATGCCAGATCGATACATTCGGGCTCTGAAAAAGTCGTTGGTCAGCAATATTAGTCTTAAGGTACGGTCAGATAAGTCAAATATTTGACCAAAAATAAGCAAATGAAATGTAATTTTAAGAAATTTAGATCCTACTGATGATTAATGATAAGATATCTCTTTTAATATGCTATGAATCGTCATTTGTAATGTACGTGTCTGGAACGATTGAACAAACTTTTGTAAAAATAGTGGTTACGCTTTTTTTTTGTCAAAGATATTTGAGTAATCTTACCGCACCTTTATTGTCTATTTCCTAAGTATGTAATTATCAAAAATGCTTTGTAATTCGTTAGACATCTAGCGGCATTATACCTCTTTGTTAAATATCGATGTTGTTAACAATTTTTGTCCGCTTTTTAGAAACTAAAAAAATATGTACCCGATTTTTGTGCTTTTCGTTTGTAGCTACTGCAGATACTTTTAATAAGTTTTTGTAAGTAAAATGCGTTTGGTTTATTTTGCGAGGTTGGTAATTCCAAAAATTATCAAAATTTTTTCGGCTGCATTTAAAAGCTTAGATGATTTAGTTCTAAATTATTTTTAATAGACAAAAGTTTAATGTAATTTAATTTGCATTTTGCTTAAATTGAATTCCGTTTGGGTTAAATAAATCTGCGAATTCTCTATTTGAATACTAAAATAACTTTTAAGGCATCAATTCTTAAAAGTATTTATTTATAAAAAAGAAAATTGATAATTTGATAAATGTAAAACAAAAGGGATTGCAAGAATTAATTGTCGATTTAAATAAGAGCAAAACAGATGGTTATCTGTTCACTTTAGTAAAGAATAAGAAAGATAATTTCTTTTTCAAACAGTGACTAGTTTTTATAGTAATATTTACATTTAAAACAATAACAATATAAAATTTGAAAAAGGTACTTAATACACAAACAGTAAATTTTCTTAAGCTGAAATATTTCAATGGATTTTATTACGTGACGTACCTAAATGGATTAATATGGAAAGTTGTACCGAATATTTAATAATCATACAATCAATCATGGGTTCAGAAACTTGTAACCCAAACTAAAAATGATGTTCGATTAAAAAAGCTGTAGAATTTGCTTTATTTTTTTCTGCGTCTTTAGGTTTAGTGGAGGGTACATTCTAACTATTAAATAAAATATGAAGAGTGAAGAAATGAAACTTGAAGTCAGCACTTTAAATGATAATAAAAAATACATTAAATTCTCAACCGCAACTTTAAGCAAAGGTAGTAAAATCTAGAAGTTATTGTTTTAAATAATGAAACTTATACACAAATAAATAATAAAATATTACAAAAATAGTAAAAAAATAAATTATTTACTAAAATTTTACATTTTTTCATTAAAAAAATACTTCAATTCAACGAAATAATATTTGTAAACAAAACAAAAAAAAAAAAAAATGGAAATGTATTGAAGCGTTTATTCGAAAATAATAATTTAATTTAATCCAAATTTAAATATAAAATTTTTTTTAAAAAGCTCTTACAAATTAAATTTTTATTGAGATAGATGTGCTTTAAAGGAAGAGATTTAATTTAAATTTTAATTAATTTAATTATTTGTTTATTTATAAAATTGTTTTTTTCTTTTTTAATTAATTACATATTTGAAATAATTAATAAGAATTTGTTTATTTATTTTTCAATTTTAATGTGATGCAAAAAATTTTTTGTAAAGAGTTTAAAATCTTAAAAAAATATTTTTAATTGCTGCGAAGTTTGTACAGAAGCTCCGGTATCCCCTCTATATAGTCTCATTATTTATAGCCTTTTCAAATATTTAAGAGTAATAGAAATATTTCTCAGCATCGAACTTACAAACCCTGTCATTATACCCTTCACCACAAAAATTTGAAAAAGGGTATACCTAAGTTCATCATTCCGTTTTCGATTTCTACAATAACCATTTCCGACCCAATGAAGTATATATCTTCTGACTCCTTATGCATAGCGAGGTCGATTGAGCGATGTCCAACTGTCCGTCCGTGTTAGTGTTGAAATCAACTTTGCCAAGGCACTAGATGAGCTAGAGAAAATTTAAGTACGCCAATCGATCAGACATAGTCTCGAAAACTTTGGTATTGAAAATCAGTAAGATCGGGCCATGTCTTTCGGGGCAGTGAGCTAAACACCACGCCCGCCTCTAATTTTTCATATATGGGGCGATAGAGAATTAAAAAATAAGAAATAAAACCAAGTGAAAAAATTTGCGCTTGCCACTATTTTTCGAGTTAAGGGCCTCTAAAATTTTTAGAAAAAATTCGATTGTCAATAATGTTATCATTCTCTTTCACCGCAATATTTGTTTTTTTTATTGGAGTTACTTCCCTAGATTTACATACATGGTGAAGTGTATATAAGATTTGGATAGCCGAATATGGCACTCTTACTTGTTTTTGAACCGGTGTGGATATCTAAGAAAAAAAAAATGCCTGTTAAATATAAAAACTTCTTGTAGTTATTAGACAATGATCCAGAATTTTTTTTAATTACACTATAATATCAGGATCAATTTGCCTCTCTTAGTTTTGATAATTTTTATATGCTTTTGGGCTGTGGTATTTTTATAATTTTTATTTGTTTATTTGTGTCATATGGAAAACAAAATATTTAGTTTATTTCCTCAAACAAAGGTCCAGTTGTATGTCAGCTTCATTTCATGTAGACTTAGTTTTGTTTATACAGAATTTTTTTTGTTGGAATTAAAGTTTCTCCTTAAAATTCCCTGAAAAATGAAAGCAATTCGTCATGAAAAAAGTTCTTGCACCTGTCTAAGGTTTTTAATAAAATTTTAATTAATTTAATTAATTTTTATTTAAAAAATATTTTATATTTTAATTAAATATGTAATTAAATCAATTAATTGTTTAATCAGAAAATGTTGTACAAAAAAGCATTTAAGTAAATTTTTATTCGGAAAACAAATAAAAAAAATAAAACCTTTCATAGACAAAACAAACATTTTCTGTAATAGGAATTTACCCAGCGCATTTTTATTCAACACAATCACAATAACTTAAACAAAAGTAAAACGTAAATAGAATTTTTAAAAAAGCTAAATATTAAATCATGTGCTTTGAAGTTAAAATACTTACAGAATATTCCGCATCTTTGAAAAAAATTAAAAATTTTTGGTGGCTTGTAGTAATATGTACCACTGTGCGGCGTATTTTTCCAACAATATTAAATTAAGAACCACAAACTTGAAGCTCGTTTTTAAGCTTTAACGATTCTTTAAAGGCGCAGATTACATTATTGATTAAAATAAGGAAAGATAAAGACAAAAAAATAATAACTCTTTTCCATCTACATAATTTGGGAGCAGCCTAATATAATGAGAGTCCACAGAAAACTCCTATGAGCTTCTACAACATTTACTCGTATGTGAAAAAAATCATGAATATTGAAAATTATTATAATAGAAATCTGAATAAAGTGTGTAGAACTGTAGAACTGAATGAATAAATACACAAAATATTATCATTTTGTTATTGAAATTTCTCAAAGGAAACAACGTCAAAGTTTTTAATGTTATCAATACATACAGACACCCAGTCGACATGAGTATGCAACATTCATATACACAAACATGCACAAACATGCACAATATTTTATTATTACAACCATTTGTATTTCGTTTATAAAATGCATTTATGATTTGGTTTAAAAAACTTTCAGGTGTTTTTGTTTTGTTTTGTTTTCTTTTCTTTTGTTTATTATTTTTAGTTTCCTTTTGTTTAACAAAGAAGTTTATTCATTCGTTTAGTTTAAAGTTTTGTAAAACTTAGTTAACGCTCTTGCATGGTTGCGTGTGCTGCTTGTAGATGGGTGTGTGGTATATATACATATGTATATGAGGTGTGTTCGAAAATTGCAGAAAATTTTTCCTTATTTTTTTGTAATTATATCCTTCACTACAGGTGGAAAAAGCGTACATCTAAGTTTGTCATTCCGCTTATAATTTCTGCAATGTCCATTTCGACTGAGTCCCTATGCATAGCGAAGTCGATTGATCGATATCTGTCTGTCCGTCCGTGTTGATATTGAAATCAATTTTGCCAAGGCTTTAGATAAGCTAGAGAAAATCTCAATACGCCAATCGATCTGACATAGTTTCGAAAATTGTTCTATTGAAAATCTGCAAGAACGGTCCATATCCTTCAAAGCAGCGGGCAAAACACCACGCCGGCCCTTAATTTTTCCGTATTATTTGGAACAACGAAATAACTCCAATAAAAAAATATATGTATAAGGCAATAGAGAACTAAAAAAAAAACATCAAGAGAGAAAATTGGCAATCGTTCATATTTTTCGAGTCATGGCGTCTGAACTTTTCAAAAAAAGTACTGCTGATCACCGTAATTTTTTAAGATATCAATATGGGTATCATTTAAAACCTATTGAAGACATCTTTGAGGAAATACTAAAATTTTTTTTAAATGCTTAGCAATTAAGAGCCGATGTCATTTTTATTTTATTTTTTTATATTTTATTTTTTAATTCTCTGGCAGCCCCATATTTGTTTTTTGATTGCAGTTTCTTCACTAAACTAGATTTACAGAAGGGTGTATGAGATTCAACATAGCCAAATATAAAACTATTACGTTTTAAATTAGTAAAGACAACCACCTGCAGGAATATTAAGTAGTAGAGACAGCCATTATTATTCACCACAGTTATTCTAGCTGGCAAAACCCTAAGCAGACAATGCAAATTCTATGCATTTTTCGACCAGAAAAACTCAATGGTAGGAAAGATTTGGTAAAGCCGAATAAAGCACTCTTACTTGTTTAGTACCAATTTGGCTGCTTAAGTAAAAATTTATATTCTTTTATTATATTTCTTTCAATCTTTTCAACATTTGAATCGATATTCTTCAATTAGATTGAGGGTCCTTTTCAAATAAGAATATTTTTTTAAAGGGCATCTATGATTTCTAAACAAGAACGTGAACATTGTTTCAATAGGACTTGACTTGGACTTGAAGATTGAGGGTCACTTTGGTGTTGACACTGGGAGCATCTACCTACACGTTAGTAAAAGCTAACCAATATGTAGCACAATATTCGTGCTAGTAAAAGAAAAATAAAGCCTTCTTACAGCCGAGCACACACAGCAAGAAAAAATTGTGAAATTTCTGATTTAACCTCGTATAAGCGAAAATGATTTAGCAGCACCAATCTTAAGAGGTGTTATTTAGAATCAACTTAGCAAGAATAATAGGTTTCGAATCGAGTATTCTTTCAATTGCATAATAGATTCAGTTGTTGCATAGCCTCCGCCAAATACTCATCCTCTTATCCAACTGCATTCCTTCAAACTTAATAAACTTAAATAACTTTCTCTATTTGAACACCCTGTAAGTATATGTGCAGAGAAAAATAAAACTTGAAAACAATAAGTCTATTTTAACACTTTATAAACTCCACCTGTTGAATCATATTTTGTGTGAAAATCACGCATTTACATTTCAACAACTTGGCTCGACAGCTTCAACAATAAAATCGAGTTAAATTTGAAAACAAAAACAAAAACTTTCTTGCATCTTTTTCTTTGCATTATTTATTGTTAATTTTTTAAAACACCAGAGTTATTATTATTTTGATTTTATGTTTTAAATTTTTACTTGAAATCTTAATTGAGTTTAATGTGTGGTTTTGCAATTGCTGTTAGTAAAAAGGTAACAAATTATTTTGAAAGTTTATTTTAAATCGAATATTAATTTGTGGTTAAACTTATTGAATACTGAGCAATAAAAAAATCTTTGTGGATTTGAAATATTTACAAAGACTGTAGTTAGATGACTACAATAAACCCGAAGCAACTGGTCATAGAGCAGGATTTGAATTGATTTAAATGTTCTCATAAATGGATGATAAAGAGGGTTTTTTTAGCATATTTCAAAATTCTTAATTCTTGAAAACACTTCTATTATGAAATGTTTTACTTGCTCTTATTTGCTTTCTAAAAATTCTAAAAATAATAATTACCCATCAATTCCATTGCACGAACTTTTTTTCTTTGATAAAATAAACTAAAAATACTAAAACGGTATTTCCACTGTCAGAGTTTACAATAAATTAAAAAGTTCCCAAAAATCTTGTCGAAAATCCCAAAAATTATGAGATATAATTTGATATAATTCGGATTCTAGGAGCGATATCCAGGAGAATTAAGAACACAAAGGCCCATCAAAAATACCTTAAAGAATTTCGGCTTGAAATTTAATCCACCTTTAAAACTGAAACAAAATGTTTTCTTATAGAGAAGTGGCTACCCTGCCTTTATTAATCGCGGGGTTGTCTAATTCTTTTTGTGGTATGTTGCCAACAATTGAGGATTTAAAAATCGGTTTACGTTTTTTGCACACCGAAATTTTTTTTACAATAATTAAGAAAGGGAGAATTGTAATAATTTTGGAAGTTTTTTTTCTTTTATTCGCATTTTCTATAGGTTTAACTAACTAACGTAACGTAACTTTAATGTTCAAAATGATATGGAAAAACTAGAGGGAGGTGTAGTGTTTTGGACATGGACCGATCTTGATTATTTTCAATAGCAAAATTGTCGAAACTATGTCTGATCAATTGGCGTATTTAAATTTTCTTTAGATCATCTAGTGCCTTGGCAAAGTTGATTTCAACACAAACATGGATGGACATCGCTCAATCGACTTCGCTATGCATAAGGACTAAGAATATATACTTTATGGGGTTGAAATTCAATATTGTAGAAATTGCAAACGGAATGAGGTTTATGGTAAGAAATTCCCTGCCGGGAATTCCCGGGAAAATTTTGGCTGAATTCCAGGGAAACGGAAAGCTTAAAATCATTACACGTTCAAGAAATACACTGATTGTTTTCAAATATTTTTGTTACGACAACTAAAAATTTTTAAATATCTCGTTCTGAGAGAATTCTACTACATCTATTCTTTTAATAAAACAGTACCGAAACATTTGTTTTAAATTTTGGTGTTGTTGTAGATAGTAATCGATATGGAATACAAAACACCTATTTTTGGAATTTTTGTTTGTTTGTGTTCGCATTACATAAAAAGTGCTGGATGGATTTGATTAAAATTTTGTGTGGAGGTTCCTTAGAGCCTGGGTTCAAATATAGAATAATTTTTGTTTCGTAAAAATAAGTTATTTCGTAGAGAGAACAAAGATACAAATGTAAAGTCACCCAATTTTATCGGTATTATGGTACGTAAACAGTTGTCAGCACATTTTATTTTTATAGATTGAAAATTTTTTACACTGTTTACGGATCTCTACAATAAATATTTAAAAACACATTTTTCTATATTTAATTTAAAAAAATTATGATTGACAGGCGGACGAAGTCGCGGGCACTGCTATTAACATATAAAACAGAAGCTTACTAGTTTCTTTGAAAAGGAATTTGAGTTATTCGAAGCCACTAACATTCGAATGAGATCATGGATAATCTCTTATGACAAAAAACTTGCCTCAAAAGAAAGTGAAAGGGTTTTCTTCGATTGCCGGAATGTAAATATGTATGTTTTGTCACCTGAATTATGTTAAAATTTTATAATTTCTTAATACTATCATTTAGCAATTTTTCTTATTGTTTGTTTATGTTTTAATAAAACATTAAATTTTTAAAAAATATTTTGTTAAATAAACTTCTCTGATGTTCGAGTTAAATGGGAATTCTTCACCACGACTTATATTAAGGAGATATTACTAAATGTTTAGTGATTAAATATTTTATAAATTTCTTACTTTTTATATTAATTTTTTGTGTTGATTTAATTAAACTAATGTAACGTAGAATCACTTATTTTTCTATTTTCTTTATATAAATTTCTGTATCTGTATTAAATTTACTTGCCAGTTTGTTTGAAAAATTTCAATTACAAACTGTTATAAAAAAGTTAGTTTTAAGAATCCTTTTTAAAATAAAATCTCTTGTGAAACTCAAATAGAAACAATTGGTTTGACAAGCTTTTGTGTTTCAAAGAAAAAATTAAATTTAAATTCCTAAAGTTGGTATAAGGAAACCCTAAAAGTTATGGCAAGATGAAACCCTCTTTTATTAATTTTAGCTGAACCCTTAAAGTATGCTACCTTTTTGGAAATATTAAATTTGTTATTGCCAGATGACATTTTTCTTGGGTTGAAATTTTAAACTGACAAACGTTCTTGACATTCGTTTTTTATTTTTAGTGTTTGTATAAAACTTTTACATAAATATTGAAAATCATGAATTTTCATTATATTTTTACAATTTTGTCTGCCATTTTTATAATGGCCTTAATATATGTCCAGTCTATTGAGTCATATTATATAGACGAAACACATCGGGAAAGGTCTCAACAGCCATTAAATATTTTTGGCAATACCACGTACAATTCTAAAAATCATTTCAAAATATTAGCAACTGCTGCAAAACATAGTGTTGAACATGGCAGGAGACAACGCCGAGAAGCTGTGGATTTGCAAAATAATATTCCTGCAAGTGTAGATAACGGAAATACAGAGGAAGAACCCATAATTACGCAATGTAATCCAGACTATTGTAAAGCTCAAAATTGTGCCGGAGTTTGGCGCTCTGATCGTTCAAAATATTTCCTGAAGCCTCCAAAACAGGTAGATAACTTTTTGAATACTTTAAAGCAGGAAAGTGAAAAATTGCCTAGAGAAATCTCTTTAAATGGGGAGGGCGAGCAAAGTATTGAAGAAGAAAATGGTGAAGAAAGCGAAAAAGAGAGCAGTAACCAGGCAGATCTACAAAAGATGGCTGATGACAAAGAGCAAAATCAAGCTGATGAGAGAAAAAAGAGATATAAAGTTAATAATAGAAACAAGTTGGGCGTCAAGCGTTTTAAACCTAAAAAGAGTTTTCGATCTCGCAATGAAGGAAATATTGTTTATCATGCCGATAATAGTGCTTTCTCTTATCCCGAAAATCAACAAGATGCAGACTTTTCAAATGCAGCAAATCTAATCAAATCAAAACAAACCGCTGATCTTTCGAATGCAGATCTAAGCAGCTGCCAACATTGTTCTGAACATTTAGAAAAGGGAAAATTTAAAAATAATTTGAAGTACATGTCCAAAAAAGGCAATTCGAATAAGGTAACGGAAGTTCAACCTTTTCTTAAGTTTTTCAAGCAAAAATATTCCATAGACGATTATGGCAATGATGAAGAGGAGGACGATGCAAATGAGGAGGAAGACAGTTTGTATAGAATTAAGCCCCATTCAAATATAGTGGTCTTTGGACCCGAAACAACCACAACTAAAAAGCCTGAAAAGACTGATAAGCCTGGCGATAATACAACTTCTTCGAATCCCAAAGTGAATACTACATCTTCGTTCATCTTTCCAACCTTAAACGATCAATTTGAAAGTGGCCAAAATAACCTCTCCCACGAGGCCAACTATAAGCTTTCAAAAGATGAACAAGATGCCTCAGAAAACAAAAAAGATTTCTCCTGGAAATGGGGTATCTTCAAGCGATCACATAATAATTTTAATGCCATGAATGAGATCAAGCTAAAGACCAGTAAACGTTTAATGGATCGTGGTCTTGGGGCCTCTTTGCCAAGTTACTCTTTGGGAGATATTCAAAAGGAAATGTATATTGATAACTTAATAAAAGAGAAAGAGAAGGAAATGTTGAAAGAGAACAATAGACACTATAATAACTTTGACGACCTCCCTGAATATAATTACAATGTAATTGATAGCAATAGGCAAGTAGACGAGATAACTATGTCACCAACTAATATACTACCAGTACTGCCTGAACAAGATTACAGTTATATAAGAGAAAAGACCAACAATGACATGGCCTACAGTGCTAACTTTATAGATAATCAAGACTTGGAAAGAAGTTTAAGTTCTTTTAGTAACTGTTCAAAAGGCTTCCAAACAGACAGCGACTATATTCCCAAGTTTAAGTCATTCCGAAGAAGAAAGCGCTCAACACAAATGCAGGATGTAGCAAAAGAATCAATGGCTATTAAAGGGAAAAAGCCATATGACCGTTTTTACACAACAAACGAAAAAAGCTCTAGCAAAATGTTCAAACATAACCAACGTTTCAATCCCATTAAGGCTTTGGACTTACAAATTTACAAAAAGTTTCATAACCACAAAAATAAGGAATATAATCATCAACATATGAAAACTAGACACCATAGAAAAAAGCACAAGAAAACGAAAGGAAGAATAAGAACCAAGAGATCGCCAGAAGCTTATTTCTTAAGAGCCAAAAGTTCGTCGGGGAACGACAACTGGATAAAAACTTGCACAAAATACATATTAAAAAAAGCTAAATATTTACAAAAGCACATAAAAGCGTTTTTCAAAACTGAACAAAAAGCTTTTGATGTTGCCCAACCTTCTAAAGTTATTGGTGACGGCATAAATGATAACAAAAATTTAGCAAATAAAAAGCCTGAAAATAAAAGCTTGAAGGTAAATATTAAAAAAAAGCTTTTCAAAACAAAAACTACATAATATTCTCAATTTAAAGCAAGACTACAAAAGCCATGACTACAAAGATCTTTCAAAGTATGAGAAGAAAAAACGATCAAAAAGATCGTTGAGGAATTTACATAACCCTCAAGGTAAGAATTAATAAAGTTTTTGAAATAATAAAATCAAGCTAAGCTAAATGATAGAAATTTTTTTTAGCAAAATCTTCTCAAAACAGAAATAATTCTCGTTTTAACATTTTAAAAAGCTTTCGGGCTATAGAAAATAACACCAGAAATTTACAAAGCTTTTTAACAGTTTCACCAGATAAATCCGAAGAGAAAATTAGCAATCAAGCAACACAACAAGAAAGACCTAAAATTTATAATTTTTCTATAAATAAATTAAAACTTAAAAAAGAGTTTCAACGGACGATGCAAAGCTTAAACACAAATGAACGTTTAAAACTTAATGAGAAAGGCAACAAAAGAAATAAATTACATAAAAACTTAACTGAGAAAATAAGTAAAAATCATAAGCGGGTAAAGCGTTCATTTTATGGAAATTTTTCAAAGGATCGGTTTGATAGTAACAAAACGCTAGACTTTAATAAGAGAGACCCCTTTTCAAACTATCCTACATTTTTTAATCCAGATTATAAACTGGAGTTCCCATTCATAAAGCCAACACCTCTGGGCAATGAATTTTATGACCCCTCGAGAGTATATTTTACCCCACCGCCCTTAAACACAAAGGAAACAGTCAATCCAACCACAGATTATAACTTTGCAAGGTATCATAATTCCTTTAACTTGGATGAATTTGATACGTATACAAAGTGCAGTCCCGAAATTAAAAAGTTTGAAGGCATGAAATTTGATAATCTATGGTACAACAATAAATCGCCAACAGGAAATCACAGAGCACGAAAACGTTTCTCTAAAACTTTCAACAGCTCAACGGGTAGAAAGTTGGATGAACAATCAAAGAGATACACTGTAATTTTGAGTAATAGCAAACAAAGCGCATCAAAACTATCAAAGCTACCTGCAAAAGTTCAAAATTTAAAAGACAAATACTTGAGTGATTTACAAAATTTCAATAAAAATTATAAATTTAATGCAAACGATTTTAAATGGCCGACAACACATTTGAAAAACTCTGATAAATTGAGACAACATTCGGCAAAAGAAATTCTAAATTGTAAAACGTATGATTCATTAGAGGAGTTTATAAAATCTCTACCCAAAAATCTAACAGAATCTCTACTGAGCGGCCATGCAGTAACACATGAGGATACTGAACATTCTGATACTAATTCTGATAGCAGTTCTGATACTAATTCTGATAGTAATTCTGATACTAATTCTGATGGTAATTCTGATAGTAACTCAAAGGATGCTAAAACTCCATCAAATGCAGAAGAACATGGAACAGAATCAGGACCAACACTATTAGATCAGGCCATTCAATGTACAACAGGCAGTGGGGAAGAAAATGTTGATGAAGCTACTAAAGAAGCCATAGAAGAAGTTTCGGAGCATACTGATACGGAAGGGGAGGCAACGACTGAATCCTCGCAGCATAAGGACCCTAACGAACATGAACATGAACAGGGACATGAACATGAACAGGAACATGAGCATGAGCATGAGCAACAGTCTGAACATGAACATGAGCAACAGCAGCAACAATCTGAGCAACAGCAACAGCAACAACAACAACAACAGCAGCAACAACAACAACAACAGCCTGAACATGAAATACCCACAGAAAATCCATTGGAGACTATGACAACAGAATATGTGCTACCAACTGAAAGCAGCCACGATGATGTAAAATTAAATATCACTATAAATGCTAACGTTCATGCCAATGCGAACCGCAAGCAATTTAGTGGTCATGGTTCATTTAATATTTCACCTGGTCTAATAGATCAACGTCAAAGGCGTAGCAGCATTTTGTCACCTTTTGAAAGTGTTTTCAAAAGTAAGCTGCTTCAAACTCCCACCCACCAGAAGTCAGAGTAAGTATTTAAAAAATAAAGATATTTTTTTGAATTATAACTTTTAAAAATCACAGTGATGATGTGATTAATACGATCCCAAAAAACTTACATTCGGATCATTTCTCATCAAATATTGTCAAAACGATATTAAGTAAAGTTCAGGAAGATCCCAAATTAAAAGTGCTGTGGCCTATTTTGAAATCCAATCAATATGATGAAGCAAAGTTAGATCAACCAAATTTCTATGCCATAAGAAATAAGGTATGAAATAATTTTTATATTAGAAAGAAAAATATTAGAAAAAAATAATTAAAAAAATAACTCTTTAGCAAAATGAAAAACAGGTTCAAAAGGCAGAAAATCTTATAGCCCAGGCCATGACTACCATCAATCACCTGATCGAACAAAGAGTCCGAGCCCAAGCGTGCGTGCCATTAAGTAACGATTTACAAGAATTTTACAATATGATTGTACAGTCACGCCGGACACAGGACATGGTAAGAGAAAAGCGCCAATTTACACCAACTAGAAACAGTGAAGATTTCAGTTACAAGATTCATTTACTAGATCCCAATAAAATCGAGGAAGAAACGAAAATAGTTAAAAAATTACTCAAAGATTACGAAGAATTGCCGCGAGAGGATCAACAACAGCTGGCTGTTGCAAGAGATGATTTGTTCAAGAATTTAATAATATTACGTCAACTGCAGGACAAAGAAGAGCAAGATAATGAAGAGCTTAGAGAGAAACGAGAATATGCTTGGGACAAAAGCGATGTAGAAGTTATGGAAAGTCTTAAAAGTCAATATACTCCTGAATTTTTAAAATTATTAAACGCAGCCGATCTTTATAGGGAAATTAATAGTGATTGAGAAGTTGTAAGTTATTATAGTTTGTTCATCTTCATCAAATCATCTTAAATCCATACAATCATTATAAACATATATTTTTTTTAAGGTCTTAAGTTAGAATCCTTATTCAAATACATATTTTTTTTATTTACGATATTTTATTTCAAATTCTATTTTTATTTTATTTTATTAATGTTTTGATTTCTTGAAATAAATACTTATTTAAACCTATTTGTTTTGTTATTAGGTTCCGTATCAGGTATGGGCCACCCTTTAATTTCGAGCTTTATTCTTTAATAACTTTTTGTTTGGAAAATTTAAAACCAGCCCTGCTACCGAAACACCCTTTAAATTAAAATTTATATTTTGTTTTTTATATTTTTTATCGAGTTTTTTTTATAGCTGCTGTTCAATTTAAGTCTGTATAAAATTTAAATACCTGCCTACAACTGTTTGAAATATAAGGAATTATATCTCAACATCATGTTGCTGTGGGACAACCCTTTAATTTTTATTGATCCTGATGTAGTAACAATCTCCATCGACCGTAACACTGGAGCTCGATTTCATTTTCGTAGTAACGTTGTTATTTTCTAGACGTAATGGAGTCTGTTGAGGATTGTTTTCACCAGACTTGTGTAGTTCATAAGCGAACTAGTTTATTTAAACGATTTCATTGATTGAACTAAGTGAACTAGTTCATACTTTTACGTACACCTAGTTCATTTTTGAACTATACTTTGTAATTGAACTACCAAACGAGATAAACTAGAATCCATGTCTGTGTCTTCTTGTTGACTATTTCGGATATTAAAATGGTGCTGCCAAGCATTTTGTTAAACATTCGTTTTGGAAAAGATACGGTGTTGTTGACATCATATTTCGAAAAGAACATTTGAACTAAAAGATCTTTTGAACTAATATTTTAACTAGTTCATATTCAAACTTCGAATTAAAAGGAGCGACCACTAAAGTGAACTATATGACACAAGTCTAGGTTTCACTCCATATGTGATATAAAATCTCTATACAATTGGAAGAATGGCTTGCTCAGGTGGACGATTATGAGAATCATAAAAATTACGAAGTTTAAGTTGCGCTAGTTGATAACTGATTTTCAAAGTAAATAAAGATAATTTGGTGGCATGGTGATCTTAAACGTCATAAAGTAAGACTGAGCTAACTACAGTTCGTTTGACAATTAATCCTTTCGTAAGTATCATCGGGCCTAAAAATGTACTCTACTTAAAACCTCTGCCTCATGAATTACCTTTTTCAGTTTTTTAAAAAGTAATAATAAAATTATTTCTGAGCATTCTAAGAGACTGACTTGAGTGTTAACTGTATGATAAATAGCGATAATTGAATTTGAATCTCAATGCCGATTAAAAGCTGTTTATTAATATTTTTTCTTTTAAATAAATTGTTTCAGAATTTTAACAAAGAATTTATTCGGGCGTAAATATACAATTAAACGCTCTCCCCACCCTTCACTGTTACAAAGAAAACATATTTAATGTCTTTTTATAAAAAGAAATCTTTAGACACAATAAAATTATAATTCTTTTAAAAACATTGAATTTATTAAACCATTTGCTATATTAACAAAACATTAATTCAAGAGCTTGCAATCAAATCTTAGTAACTTTACCCAACCCATAAATTTTATCCTCCACTCATATTGTTATAAAGAAATATAATTTACACTTTTAAAACTTTTTCGATTTATACATTTCAAATGCACACACATGTTTAAAGTATTTTAAAAAGATTTTTTTTTTGTTTTATGTGATTTTAACTTAATGAAAATCTAATGTGGAAAATGAAAAACTTTTCACATTTAACGAAATATTTAAAATTGTTACCCCTTGTCTTCCATTAAACTCTGCAGCTAGTTGCCTAGCAGCCAGTTTGCTTCATTGAACATTTTGTTTATTAGAAAAAATTGCATTAAAACAATATTAAATATCAGTAAAAACGTTTAAATAAGTTAAGTTTTATATGCGAAGAATGGAGAACGCAGTACTTTTTATGAATATATTGAAATGAGGTGTTTTGCATCCCAGCACTTTTATTTTACACTTCTGTCAATAGTTTGCTGGAAATGTACCAACCATATTTATTCTCAATACTCTAAGAGGGCAACCTTACCAGTTTTTTTTAAGTAGAAAATAAAATGAAAAAAAAAAAAATTGAAATCAAGAATCAGTGTTCGACAGAGTTTTATTTATAGCCCTCCTAAAATAAAAGTGAAATTATAAGCTCAAGTGTAGCAGCATTTTAGGCGCTTTTTTGTTTTCTTTCATGTTTAAATTTGTTTTGCTAAAGGTATGGTAACACATAAATTTTATGATGGCAGCGAATGGGACTTCTCGAACTTCAAAACATTGTTCTCACTTCACAAGTTCATTTTGCACCGTTTAAAGTCGTATTGAATTACATTTTTCGTGCAATGGCGTTCGCCCATATTTTCCGAGCTACGGGCCTATGAAATTTTCAAAATTTTTAAAATATCAATATGGGTATCACTTTAAAGCTTTTGAAGAGATTTTTAAGGAAGTAATATATAATATATATAATATAATATATATATTTTTTTCAAATATTTAACCCATTACGAGCCGTTGACATTTTTATGTATTTTTTTTTTTTTAATTCTCTGTCACCTCTTTATTTGCCTTTTTGATTGGAGTTACTTCACTAAACTAGATTTACATACATGGTGAAGGGTATAAAAGATTCGGCATAGCCGAATATAGCACTCTTACTTGTTTTATATATGAAGTTTGATATTTCGTAAGCGAAGAAAATAAATAAGTTTGCATATATTTATAAATTTTGTTAATTTCGTAGAATATAAAATTTTAAAATGTTTGAGTATGAATTAAACTAAAAGTAATTTTTCAGCCTGCCTTCATATTGAATTTTTGTTTTTGTTCAATACTTCCTTGTGAAAACTTTTGCCATGAATATGTTCATTTTATGTTCATATTGCTTTTTTTATTTTTGGATAAACAGACGCTCTGTGATTTTGTAATTATTATTACGATATAAACTTTATTATGAAAATTAAACATCCTCTCCCCCTTCTAACAGAAAATAATTTATTTCAATACAAATGAGTACTTAGAATTTTATGTTTTTTTTTTAATTACAAACATTTTATTGTTGTATTTGTGAGCAAAATATTAAATACTGATTGTTCTAGAGTAATGTATTTTATTGTTTTCAAACAAATTATTTTAGATTAAGGGAAGTTAAAAGTAAATTAAAACAGCTTAAATATATTTAGAGGGCAAACGAAATTAATATCTTGTATACGATTAATCGTTGCCTTTGAATTAAATTTTTAATCGTTTCTCTTTTTTAATCACGTTAGGTGTTTGAAAATTGTAAATTTTTACAAATTTAGCAATAAAAAAAAATTAATACAAGAAAAAATCCCGTGTAGCATGCTGTCGTTTGGCAACACTGGTTGTTACGTGACTCAACAACGTGACAAATATCAAAGTTGCAAATATCTTCGATTTTATTCTCTCTACGAAACCCAATTTTAAAGAGCTGAAAGTGCGACTTCTGAATGGTACTATATCGTTGATTTCTAGCAGCTAAACAAAAAATTTAGTGGTCACGATTTATTGTTTTAAGAGGAAGTGACTTACGTCACGCAATTTTTGACGATTCTTCAGTCATTACTTAGCTCGCGATGTTTTCTCAATGTTCTTTTGACTTGGCAACCAACCTCTTGGCCAACTAGTCACTGAAAAACTACCAGTTTTGACTTGGTGTTGTAAAGATTATTCTTAATAAAATGTTTCAGGTCATACAATAATTTTTTACATTGTTACTTAATAGAAGCTCCAAAAATTTGTAGACTTCTTTAATGTTAATTTTGAAAGCTGTACAACCTTCCTCGACAGTAATTCAGAAATAAAGGAAAAACTATAGGGACTGAAGAGTTCATAAAAACTTTTCTCAAATTTTATTAAAAAAGAAAAATACCTTGAGAGCATCGGTGTAAGTCAACATTTTCATTTGTAAAGTCATTGGTCAGCTTTTAAGACTACTTCTCCAAAACTGAAGAATTCTTAAACGACTGTAATCGCGGAACCAAAAAATGCCTTATAAAGCTGATGAAAAGTTATAATTTTTTTTTAATTTATTAACTTTTAAAACTGATTGTAAGCAAATGGAAAAAAAAAATATTTTACATATCACGTTTAAGCCATCATACTTATCGAATTTTCTCAATGAAAGGGCAAAAGCCTCTGATGTAATGGACCGTATTCTTACGTATCATTTACTCTTCTCCTAAGGTTTATTTGGTTGTAAAATAAAAAAGGCAAAAAATTATTTTTCTTTTTGTTACTTTAGCTATGCACACGTAACTTGTCTGTTCAAAGTTTTACTTTTTACTATCATCCCCTTGTAACTGCGTTTTTAATATATAGACGATTTAAAACGCCAAAATTATTTTTATATGGAAAAATCTGGCAGCTCATTCTAGTTTTTTTTTATATTATAATATATTTTATTTATATTTATATATGTTTAAGAGTTTTCAACATTATGCAGAGCTGGGTAAAGTGACATTATAGAAAATACTTCTTTAAATGTTATATTTTGTAATTAAAATAACTGAACCGGTAAATGAAATGTAACAATGTAAAAAAAGTCTACACGATTTTGTGACCGTCTGAAAAAAAAACGGAATTTAAAATATAATTTTAATTATTAAGTTGCTAGTGCCCGTGCAAAAAATAAAACTAATTATCATAGTGTTTTGTGATATTTTTATTGTTGATTTTATTTTTTTTTTCAACATCTTTTAACTGTATAAAATAGCCGAATACAGTGGATAAAGAAAAATGATTATTGTTGTTTTTGCTTAAACTTTGATTTTTGTCTTTACTTTATTGTCTGGACAAAAATCTTTAGTATATTTGAAATGTAAGTCAGAAGTTTCCTGAAGAGCTAAGTGAGCGGTACCGAAATGGCCATCGAAACGTGCTTTCACCTTCAATAATCGATATCGGTGATTTTAATAATTCGGTCAGGATAATCAGTTTAAAATTAAATTAATAAATATTCCCGTAATTTAAAATTTGAAATATTTTTTATTTGCTTTCAAACTGTATTAATATTTTCTAGTTAATATTTTATCTTAATTTTTATTATTTTCGGCGTTTTGTAAAGTACGTAATTTTTTATTGAAATCCTTGACTTCTCTCCATGAAAACTTAAGACTTAAATTTAGTTACCAAATTATAAGTCTTAAGGACTGGTTAAAATTTTATTTGGAAAAGTCTTAAGATATGTCTAAGCTAAGACGATTCTAGTCTTCCAAAATATAAGCTTGTTTATGCATTATTGATAAATGAAGTTTATTTTTCTTTAATTAAATTTTATGTAATTTTTAATCTTATTTCAGCTTTAGTACTTTTCAACATTAATTAAAGAAAATATTTTGTTTTATTTCAAATCCATTTCCTTAACAATATTTCTTCATCTTTAAATAAACTCCATGTTGAAGGCTTCAAAAATAAATCATTACTAAAAATCTTTCCTTGAAAAACGCTTAATGACAACAAAGAATTCTAAAATGAAACACAACAAAAGAAAACTATTTCCTTTTAAATTAATAAAATAAATAAACTTGTGTAAATAATAGATAAAGTTACCAGCTAAAAAAAAAAAAAACATATTTTTATCCTTAGCAAATAAATAATGAAATACAAATACATAAACACACAAACTCGCATTTAGTGACAGCACATCTTTAACAAAAAACCTCGAAAATGCAAATTTATCTTAAAGCGCGCTTTATTATGTAAAACAATCAACTGTATTTACACAGTTGCTTTGTATGTATGTGCGAAAGACAAGTGTGTTTGTGTTTAAATACTTGAAGTCTTCCTTTCAACAACTATTAAATTACATTGTTTGTAGACTTTCTGTTTTTTTTTCTCTCTTTTTCTGTTTGACCACTAAAGACGCGTTTTTATTAGATACACAAGTCAATATTTGAATTATTGAACGAAACTGGTTGTGAAAAAATTTCCAAAAAGGAAAAAAGAAAGCGGAAATATTAGGAAATGTGAAACCAAATATTTTGTTAGTTTATTTTGGTCAATTGGAGTTGAAGCGACGATACCGCACTGTGGCTTATTTTTTCAAAAAGTCTGACAGAATTTTGATTTGAATAAATATTAAGAATAGCGATCCAAGATGGTTAATCAGTCATCCGTCAGTCAGTCAGATATTATATTTGTTTAAAGAATGATACATGGGTGTCTAATCGATACACAGATTCGTTTGGGAATTAGGAATATTTCAAGAACCAAAGTTCTTTTTGATTACGGGGATTGATTAGGACCTCGTAAAATAGGGTTCTGGGGGCAATGACAATATTTCGGAGTCAATCATCATGTATCAAAAAAGGCTTTTTCTGCCATTGCGATATAAATCATTTCAGGTCGGAACACAGTAAGGCTTGAGGGCACCCGTTAAGGCTAGCAACATATGCGCTCATTTTAAAGCTTAAGAAATTAATTATCAATAAAATTTTGAAATTACATTTTTATCGAACTACTGTGCGACGTTACAAAATCAAATTAAACAACCATTTCTTATTAACTGGAATGAGCCTGCATATTTTTAGGGGGGTTTAATGATTGATCACAATCATCAATTTTCGCACTAGTTTATATTCGCATTTATCCATTCATCCATCTATTGGTCTGTCATTGATGAAAGAAAAGAGAAAAAAAGAAGCATCGCACTTTAGTGAAAATGTTTAAGATGTCAAATTGTGACATGTATTAGATTTTCAGTACTTGTTACTCAATTATGTATATAAATTTTTTAATTTTTTTGCTTTTGCTTTGTGCTGCACAGATCTATTTTAACATGAAAATAAAGTTTTCAATATTGCTGTTGATTTTATGTAAATTTGCTTAAATGATATTTTGAATAAATTAAAAAAAATTTAGTTCCAATTTTCGGGACGCAAATATAATTTTAATGGGATGAAGAATATATAAACAAAAAGGGGTAAAATTATAATTTTTAATATAAATAAATTTTAAAGGCAATTTTTTACAAGCCGACCATTACAAATTTTTGTGCCTTCCAAAACATCTACATACATTTTTTTAATATTTTCTGCTGTTTATCTCTCACCCGTGGGAAGGCCTGTTTGGGGTCTCCAATACACCAACAAATTAAGAAGAACTTTCTACTTTTTATAGGATTTTTATAAACAAAACAATTTTTCTTTTCGTTATAGGGCTGCAGCTACTTCCAGAAAATTCTCTACTTACTCTAATGCTCTGAACATTAAGTCTCTGATAATAAAAAAATTCTTTATTTTCGGCTTTTAAGAATTGTACACCTCCTTTTTTACTATCGAATATTTTCATTACAAATGCCTCTGGCTTTAAATCGAAACCAATTATTGCTTACGTTGGCACAAAACTTAAATTTCTGCTAAAATATTTTCAGGTCCACAAGCTGTCATTCGTAAAAGAAGAAATAAAATCTTAAACAAGAGTTTCGAAGTTCTTCATGCCATCAAATTATTATTATTAAGGCTTTAGGATACAACGTATCATCTTTAGGCAGAATCATCTAACAGTGTATTTCCTTTTTTCCTTATGCTCCTTATGCTCCTGCACCTCCATCCAAAACACACCCATTGATTTTAAAACTTCTTCCTTCAACAATTTCAAACATAAATTTGTTTGCTGCATGCGTCAAAATACGTACTGGTTTCTGCTGGAAATATAATTTATTTATTGTGTCTGTTGTAAACGAGTTTTTCTTCTATGTACAGGGGTACTTAAACCCATTCAAACCGATGGAAAAGGTTAAAGGTCTATTCAACATTAATAATTAAATTACGTTGGCAGTTTTGCTGGTCAAAAAACTCAATAAATAACTAGGCCAGAGCAGGTTGCAGCATGAACTAAACAAGTTATCGAGACAATATTGTGGCTTTTGCATTTTGCATAAATAACTCTTAAAAGGCCTAATTGCCGATGGAGCAAATACCTACAGTATGAAAGACAATACAGAACGCTTTCCATAAAAATAAAATGGAATACAACTTTCATGTGCAGGAGAGAGCGAAAAAGCTCATCGGTGACAGTAGGGTATCCAGCTCTATTGATTTACTGGAGCATCAATGCAATGTGGGGTATGTGCTTTTATGAAATCAGGGCACTGGTTCCTGAAAATCGTAATTTCATGCGCCCAAAGAACTTTGCATAAAGAGCACTTTCTTTTGTGGTCAAATCGCCGGTAAACTACACTACGCATTACAGAGAAAAATCGTTTTTTAGCCAAACAGTTCGCATGTGGAATAAACTCCCCGCAGAGGTCTTTCATGTCCCTTTCAATGTGGAAAAATTCAAATCAAAAATTTACAAGCACTATCCGCTCTATCTCTCTTCTCACAACCTAATTTCCTAGTTCTGGCACAATGCATTGCATAAGTACGGTTCATCCCCTGAGTGCTGGTCCTAATAAAAAAAGTCAACATACATCATGCCATCAAAGCTTGAACAACTTTCAAAACAGCAGACTTGGATGGGTGAATACTCAGCCGAATACTAAGAGCTATTTTTTTAAGAACGATAAAACTTTAAGCTTAAAAAAAAGAACACAAAAAATATTTTTTAATAAAAAAAATATTTTTTTGAAAAATTTTTTTTTTTAGTGATTTCGGGCATATGAATAACGTGGCTGCTTTTGATGAAAAGCATTCGGGACGTCAGATTTTTGGGCTACTTTTCAAGCATTTTTGGCCAAGTGACATGAACAAAATGCACAATATTGGTCTTCAAGGCGATCATTGTCGATAGTTGATCAAAATTAGCTTAACAGAAGAAGATTTCGAAGTGGCATTATTTGAAATCAACTTATCGCTAATTTTTCATCTCAATACGTCTCTGTATGCAGTGACCACATTGAACATAGAGCCTCCCAGTGGATAACACATCTTGCCTGGATCAATGAAGTCCAAATTTTTAAGCAAAAAAGTAATTAATCATTAATCGTAACGCGAGCTTCGCTTTCATACTGGAAGAAATAAAGTCAACTGGTGCATTAGTCGAGTAAACCGCACCATTTCTTGAATTTTGAGGATATAGTAAAGTCTAAAGGGTCTGTTATTAGCTTCTTTACATAAGCGGCAAGTTTGCTTAAATAAAAACAACTGGTTGATAATCAATCTATTCATGAGCGCAGTATCACAGTTGTTGCCCTGCATTTTACATTTGGTGGAGTAAAAGGCTAGAGAAAGAGGGTATTGCATGTGTTGTATAGTGATTAGGCTAAAGAATCAGGTGTATGTAAAGAATGTTCCTTTATAGCTCGGAAAGCATTCGGTGATCCAATGCAATAATTAGTCGAGAAAATAGCGGAGAATGTGAAGCGGTACAAGGACATAACAGAAAATAATATCGTCCAAAAATTTCATAAAAATAGATCCGAAATAATTTCTGCCAATATTTGAGTTAACTACACTTTAATTAATAGCAACGGAAACCAATTTGACTGTTAAAACTTTTGATTGTGAGAGAAAGTTTCTGATTTAATAATTCGTCCGCATTTATATTTCTGGGATTATTTTCATACTCCGGATATCTTAAAAATGTCCAGAAGGGGATTTTTGTACGCGAAAATAAGAGGCTTAAAGACGGTTCCCACATTTCCAATCATTGATCTACCTGCACATCCCCCATATGATAAAAGTCGTCGTATATCATGAATGCTTACATAAGAAAGATATGATAAGAAACTTTGTTGACTGTGTCGATGCCAATGAACAAAATCCTTGAGGTATCTAGCGAATACCTTCAGCCGATTAAAAATATAAATAATTTTACCACCAGACGATTTTTAACTTTGTAAATTGTTAATGTTGTGTTTAAACTGATTATTATCGAAATTGTACTCATCTAAATCACTTTTCTAAAATATCAAGGTATTCTTTAATTTGTACTTTTAATAATGTTTGTTTTATTGGAAAAAAAAGTAAATTTTCTAATATTTATGGTTTGTTTTATATTGAGAATTAACATTCTGGTTCCTGCTTATTGTTTTTTCTTCTTATGTTGTTTATGTCTCCTTAACCACTTCGAAACGGAGACCATAAAACTGATGTAAGGATAAAAATAAATTGACTATTAAAAAAAAAAGGAAACTGAAAATCATTTAGCAAGTTTCTAACAACAAGAGCAACAAGCAAACAAACGATACTTACTTTGGCGAAAAAAAATTTTTTTTTGTGATTATGGCTTCTTATGTACAATTAGTATGTGTACGTTTGCCATCTAAAGCCGTTAAATGTGATCTACTTAACGAAGTGAAGATACACTTGACATCCAACCATCATCCATCCTATCATTTTCCTACGACTAACAAGAATCGCTTTAAGATTCTGATGCCATAAAAGAGATAAGAAAAACACATCACAGCACATCACATCACATCACACAAGACAACTAATTGTGTGGCTGGCAGTCAATAAGGAAAACAATACTAAAAGACAACTTAAATATAAAAAGGGAGCTGTCAATGTGTGGAGATGTTTGCTGATGGTTCGCCTTTACAATTTCTTAGAAGAATCAAAAAAGCAAACCCACACCCACACAGCCACACACAGCCACACACATACACTCATAAACTTATCCTTTATAAATGAATATTGTTATTGTTATTGTTTTTGTAAACTTGTAATTGGAATTAATTATGCATTCGCACTTGGAAGACATTGTACCGAAAGTAGAAAATTTATACCAGTTAACAGGATGATGATATTGAAGCAGATAGTAGTTGTTGATTTTGATGTTTGTTTGCTTGTTCTTTTTCTTCCTGCTTTAGAAATCATAGGGAGGAAGAAAAAATCAAAGGTTTTTTAAGGTTTTTGTTAGACGAGGGTGATCTTAAAAGTTTGTTTTTAAATTCAAAATATGGTTAACTGAGGACTGCTCAATAAGGAAAAGCAAAAATTCATTGGTATTGCAACAGCCAATTAGGGAGTAAGGAAGCGTTAAGTTTTGGCTGCCTAACATAAATCTAACTGTGTGAATATTTTAAAAATAATGTTTAACCACTTTATGAAAGAGTTGTTAGTTTTTTTGTTAGTGCTCTTGTGTTTCTGATTCTGCGGCTTTGACTAGAGCTGTTCTGAAAATCTTTTGTTTAACAAATTTACGTAGCTATCAAACCTACAAAACTCCCTGGTTCCAAAAAGGGCAAATATGTCATTTAACCAGAGCAGTCATACAATAGCTTTTGCTAGAGTCGTACTCATGAGCTTAACAAACTAAAGCAGCCATCCATACCACAAGACTCTGTGGCGAAGACATACAGGCTTAAATACTCTGTGGCTCTGGTACGTTTATCCCCTTGATCTCTTATTTACCAACCAGATACTTATAACCAAACCAGCCACGCACTTACGTTGCTACTTTTCCCTTTAAAACAGGCACAGACATGGTTGCATAACAATCTTTCCTTATTTTAATATATAGCTACCATAACATTATACGCACCTTCTCTTACCCAATTACAGCGTCTACACAATAAAAATTTGCTTCTCTACCTGAGGTTCCGGTGCCGTTGGAAATATATTTTTCCCATTTCCTTATCGCTAAATAATTTCTCCACAGCGGCTATTTGATAACAATTTTTTTTTCTACTCTTAAGGCTTCGTTGGGTCTTGAACTCATGACCTTCCACTTGAGAAGCCAACAGGCACTTCTAAAAACAAAACCTCTGTTGCTGTTATAATTGCTGTGTTAGTTTCCTTTGTTGTTTTCTTCTGTTTTACCTTATAAAGACACCACACGTGTTAGTGGTGGAAAGTAATAAATTGTTTAAATCCAGATATTTTTCTAACGGAAACAACATTACCTTGAAGCTTTATTGTTACCGATAAAAAGGTAATATTTTTAAGTTTATTTACCGCAACAATAGCTTTCAATTAAAATATTTGAAAACTAATTCAAAGGGAGAATGAACATGAAATTAATTTACTTTGATTAACTTTAAGATGCCCGTTAAGATGGCAACGTTCTTCGGTCATAAAGAAGCCAGAAGTTCGAAAAAAAAAATCAAAAGTTCAAGTTTTGCTCTCCAGCTCTCAAGCACAGTTTCCTTATCGTAGCGTGGAATATCAGCGTTAAGATTCTTTTCAGCTGAGTATTACCATCTGGCATTAAAGTTTTATAGTTAAGTTACAACCTTTATCGAAGTTAGTGCAGGAATAATTGTCATATTTTCGTAAAGCCGGTTATCAAGATTTCTTTTCTCTTAATTTAAGGGAATTTTTTTTTAAATAAAACAAATCCTTTCGAGACTTAAAAATTTTACAATTTTAATTTTTAACTTAAAAACAGCTTTTACAACTAACCCTCAAAATTACTGTCTTTTAAGAATTTTGTTTCATGTTGTTATTTCCTTTTTATAAATCCTCATTCTCACCACGACAAAAGTGTTGCCACTGAGATTAGTTTTTAAGTAGAAAACAAATTTAACAAAACACAAGTTAAATAAGGAAAAAACTCTGCTACAAAAAGTGGTAAAACATTGACTTTCAATATTAACACTTGTCACCCTTTTCGTGCCCGCACACACACACATACACACAAACCATTACTAACTGGGTTCTGCGACCAACAAGTCATCTTAAGTGGTTGCAACAGTAGAAACAGCAACATCATCATCAGCAATATTATTAACATTGTCACCAAATATCGTCATCACTGCTTTGCCACTAAATGTTGTGAAGCTTGTTGTAGTTGTTGTTGTTGGTTTTTGCCTTCGTTTATAAATATTGTTAAAAAATTTTTAAAGTTCATTTACAGAGCAGTTAAGTGCAAATTGCACTAATCGTATATATTTCTCTAATGATAATGGCTTTAAAATAGAAAATTTCTTATTCAAATTTATTGTCATAATTAAGAAAATGGAATGGAATGGAATTTGAAATCATCACAAATTATGTTTTACATTTGGATAAAATTAAATATTAATAAAAATGTTGCTTTTAAAAACAGGATTTTTAAAATGTTGTATGCATTTAATGTTCGTTGAGATTGAGCCAACAGTCGTGATAGGCATCTTCGAGAAATGCCGATTTAATGAAGTCGATTTTGAAATATCATTTTGGATAAAATTTTAATAAATTTGTAATGACTCTTTTGTACTTTGTAAAAAATAACAGATATTTATTGTGGCATACCTGAATTATCAGGGTTCTAAAGTAAACAAAACGAAACGTCTTTAAATTGATTAAAAGAAAAAAAAAAAAGAAAACAAAATAGAAGCAATGAAAAGGATTGTGAGTAAAATAAATTAAACTAGAGTAAGCAGAAGAGAAAGCAATGAAAATGAAACTGAAACGTTTGGAGGATTAACGTTTCGAAATCGTTTGTTGATTGATTAGATCGTTATAGCAGAGGATGCATTTAAATACTTATTTCTTAGCGAATTACATGACAAAATTGTACGATAAGATTAGTTTATTAAACAAGTGGATGGGTAAAAAGCGAATAGTTCAGTTTGCGTTCTTCGTTATCAAAAAGTATTTGTTTTTATGGCCTTCACCACAAAAAAGTGGAAAAATGGTATTTCTTTTATTTCTACAATATCCATTTCCGACCCCATAAAGTATATATTCTGAGTTCTTATGCATAGCGAAGTAGTTTGAGCGATGTCCGACACCGTCCGTCTGTGTTAATGTCGAATTCAACTTTGTCGAGGCATTAAATAAGCAGAAGAGAAGAGAAACTTTTAATACGCCAATTGATCAGTCATAGTTTGAAAGAGTTACTATTGAAAATCAGGAAGATCGGTCCATGTCCCTCGAGGCAGTGGGCTAAACAACACACCTGCCCCCTATTTCTCCATTTCATTTGGAAAATGAAGTAACTCCAATCAGAAAAACAAATATATGGATCAATAGAGAACTAAAAAAATACGAAAAAAAAAACTTTAAGTGGAAAATTTGATGCTCGCTCATATTTTCTAAGTTATGGGCCTATGAAATTTTCATAAAAAATTTCAATTGTCAATATGAGTCCATTTTAAAGCTTTTGAAGGAATCTTTAAGGAAAAACTAAATGCTTAACCCATTAAGAGCCGATGACATTTTTGTGTAAATATATATATTTTAAAATTTTTTTTATTCTATGTCATCTCAATATTTTTTTTTCAATATTTAGCTTTTTCTGCTACGAAAAATTAATGCGTTACTTCCTTCTGGGGGTCGAATAAGAATGTGGTTGCAATCAGTTGCTCTGATAACTTTTGGATATTTTGCAATTTCATAGAAATCAGTTACTGTTTGCTGTATCGCTTGTGTATGGCAAGAGAATTAAATATATTCTTTTGACAAGGAATTTAAAATAAGCGATGTTTCTTTAACTATTCGACCTGCTGTAAAAATGTTTACACTACAAAAGTCAACCAGTGTAAGAAGAAAACTGCCGCTTGCATAAAACCTTTCCGCTTTAAGTAACTTAGTTAGAGTTGACAGGAAACATTACCTTCATTAGTCTTTTTTATTTATTAAGTAAATTAATAACATTGACAGGCTTTGCAAAGCTTTCTAACAGATTCTTTGCACAAATTCGTTTTCGCTACGTATTCAACAAAATTTTACATACTCTACTTTTCGGGTGAGAATATTAAAAATATCCTCACGCCCTTTAAGGTACTGGAAACGTTGTCTGCTTTCCATTTTATTTTTTTGTTTTTTCAATAGCTAAATTAAATTATAAATCAATTAATCTTTTCTTTATAAATCGAAAATACGGTAACTTTCAGATTAAAAAATATGGCAACTTCAATCTCTTAAAACTAGATTTAAAAACTAAAGGCAACATGATCTTCCCTTTAGTTTATCGGTTACTCTTACGTTAAAATTACTTATAATAAGGAAAAATTACTTACCCATCCGATTAAATCTTAACTTTAGTTACAGGTAAATTATAATAACGGTCCTTAAACATTTTCATTCATTGGTGTATAGTCTTCAAGCAGTGGCTAAGCCAACTAATGAAACTGAACGTATCATTAAAAATTGGAATTTAAAAAAAATTAATAATTTAAACTAAAGTTTTTAAAAATATTAAAACTACTTGAAGTGTCAAATAAATTTTAGAATTATCAAGTAGAAAACTGGAATAAAAGTAAAATTCATAATATTATTGCCTCAACAGTCAAATCTTAAATTAAAACTAGTAAAACCATGATTTTATAATTGTTTTAAAATTTTAATACTAAAACATTTAAAAGGTGTTAATTACTTAATATATATTTTTTTTTATTTATTTTAAAGTAAAAAAGTTTAAATGCTCGTATTTAAACAACAAATTATATATTTTTATCTGGCTCACGCGCAGTCGTGCTCAATTTAATGTAAATATTCTGGTAATAAATGGAAAAGGGAAAGATTATGAAATAAATAAATATAAAAATATGTAATTTCTTGAGACGTCTAAAAGACGAAAATCTAAAAGTGATATCACATAAATTCGAAGCATTTAAATAAAATAATGGCGTATTTTTCACTCAGGTTTGGGAAAAATGAAAAAATTGCTTACGCGTGTTACTCATATGCAAGTAAATTTTTAAAAGGTTAAAGATTATGAAGTTATAATTTCAAAAATAGTGGAAAAGTAAGTTTTTTTTGTAAAATACGTGATTTTGGTAAAAAAAGTTCTTTTGGGTGAAAAGTCTTTCTGGAGCAAAATTATCTTTTTATGTAAAAACTTCCTTTTTTTAAGTTCTTTTTAGTAAAAAAAAAAACACTTTTTGGTGAATAAAGTTTTTTTTGTGAATAAAGTTCTTTTTGGTGAATAAAATTCTTTTTGATGAAAAAAAATAATTTTTTTGGTGAACATTTTTTTGTTGAAAAAAATTCTTTTTGTTGAAAAACGTTCCTTTTTGTAAAAATAGCCTCTATTTGTTGAAAAAGGTTGTTTTTGATTAAAGCAATTTTTTTTAGGAAAAACATATTTTTGTAATAAAAAGTTTTTTTTTTTTTTTTTTGAAAAAAGATCTTTTGTTAAAAAAAAGTTTTTTTTTTTCTTTTGGCAAAAAAAGTTCTTTCTGTGAAAGAACGTTTTCTCGTGCAAAAAAATCTTCTGTGAAAAAAGCTTTTAATTTTTGATGAATAAACTTTGTTTAATAAAAAAAATCTTTTTGTAGATAAGCATTTTTTTTACAAAAACGTTCTTCTGTAAAAAAAGCCTTTTTTTGTAAAAAAGTTGGGTTTGGTATTAAAAGTCCTTTTTGAGAATAAAATTCGATTTTTGAAAATGAAGTTTTTTAGTAACACAATTCTTTCTGCGAAAAACACATTTTTGTGCAAAAATGTTCTGCTATGAGAAAAGCGCCTTTTAGTTAAAAAATTTTTTTTGATGAACTTCGTTTCAAATAAAAAGTTCCATTTGATAAAAAAGCTATTTTTGCTGTAAATTTTTTTTTGTGTGGAAAACACCTTTTTGTGCAAAAGAGTTCTTTTATGAAAAAGCTCATTTTGATGAAAAAAGTTGGTTTTGGTGAAAAAAATTCGTTTTGGTAGAAAAGTTTTTCCTTATGATAAAAGTTCTATTTTTGAGTAAAAAGTAGCTTTCAGTACAAAAAACTTACCATTTCGTTAAAAAAGTGCCTTTTTGCTAGAGAAAAGTATTTTTTTCTTGGTGAAAAACTGATTTTGTAGTAGAAAAATTTCTTTTTAAAAAAAGAAATTTGGTTTTAAAAGTTTCCTTGTGGATGTCACCATCGTGGGGGAACAGTCTGTATGTGTTTTGTGGCGAAAAAAACTGACTTGGTAAGTAAACAAAAAATTTTTTGTATAGAAAAGTGTTTTTTTGTTTTTGTAAAATAGGGTTTTTATTGAAAAATAAGGTTATAAAATTACTTTGAGTATCTTTAAGTGACTTTCTTTTATATACTGTGACTTTGGTTTAACAAAAACGACCTTGTTAAGAAAAAAAATTTATCACTAACGAAATTTTGCCTGTTAGAGTAAATTATTATTTTAATTTATCCAAATTTCGCACAGTGCACTGTGTATCATTTATTATCAAGAAAATAAATATTAATTAACACTTTTAGATTTAATCGATTTATTAGACGCTTGACTAGACACAAATGAACTAAAATATTGTCAGTATTTAATTTATTCTTCTCAAATGATGAACTAAATTCAAAAGTAGAATATTAAAAGTTAAAAGTTTTTAAAAATGACAATAATTGAACAAGACAATTCCTATATAAATCCAATTTATACGGATGATGAAGGCGATCAAAAAATAAATGTTTCTACAAAATATGGTGACATAGAATTAAACGAGAAAAATTCCTGCCAAAAACAAAAAACAATAGCGGCAGAAGAACAAAAATCATTCATGGATTTTGATGATATTTTGCCTTTAATAGGAGAATTTGGCAGATATCAGAAGATATTATTTTTGTACATGATACCATTTGCATTCTTTTTGGTTTTTGTATATTTTACACAAATATTTTTAACTCTTATACCTTCGGAATATTGGTGTGATGTGCCACAGTTGGCTGACTTATCGGTTCAAGAAAGGTAAGTTTTTGGACAAATAAAAATCCTTAAATTTTTTTTTAATTTCTATTTTTAATAAAGACTACGACTTTCGATACCGTTTGTAAAAGGTTCCTATAGCAAATGTACGATGTATAATGTCAACTATACTGAACAATTGTTGAATGGTGTAACTGAGGCCAATACTTCTTGGCCTACTGTACCCTGCTCCCAGGGTTGGTATTTTAATTTCACAGAAATCCCTTACAACACTATTGCCACCGATCTTAATTGGGTTTGTGAGGAAGCTGCCAATGGCACTTACGCTCAATCAATTTACTTTCTGGGTGCCATTTTGGGTGGTTTATTATTTGGTTGGATTGCTGATAAATTTGGTCGGATACCAACGATAATTGCTTGCAATTTAATGGGTTGTTTAGCTGGTATGGCAACAGCTTTTGTTAATACATTTTGGAGTTTTGCTTTAATGCGATTTTTTGTTGGTTTTGCTTTCGATAATTGTTTTGTAATGATGTTTATTTTGGGTAAGTGAGAAATATTTTTGTTTTTTATTATTTTTAAATTGAAATAATTCAAACACAAGTTTTTATTTGCTTGAATTATAATGAACAATAAACAGGTTATTTTTAATTTCAAGTGGATGTAAAAGATTTCATAGCAAGCATATGATTTAATAAATAGAATATTAAACTTTTAAAGCGAAAGCTTGGAAAGTCATTTTATTGGCAACAGCGTTCAGAAGAGCGGTATCTATCTATCTATCTAAAAATACAGGAAAAAAATTTTTTTTCATCAATTAAAGAGGTCAAACACTTTAATCCGGCAAAAGAAAATTAATGCGAACAAGTGCCACACATTAATTCGAATCCATTAGTTTGAAAAGATGCCAGGAAAACGCAGGCGATAATTGCTTATATGCAACTAATACACCTTAAGTACGGTGCTCTGTGTAGCATTTCGTTCAAAATGCCGTCAAAATAAAAAAATAATGTTGCTAAACTTGTAGGTTGTTCTATTTGTGAAAAGTCGTGAAACCCCTCTGGCTTCATGTTTATAAACAGCAAAATGTTTCTAGCAACATTTGTTTTCCCAACTCCATAATAATTTATGCTGCAATTAATTCATGGGAAGTTGTAAATATAAGAAAACTACGTTAGATATTTTAATTCAATTTTCTTCTTAATCTTTGTTTCTTTAAGTTTATGCGAAAGGTAGTAATTAGGTAGAAGTTCGATATTTTTAGTTGAGCTTTTCATATCAATGAGAAACGAAAAAAAAAATTGAAAAGGGACTCAAACAGCAGCATTTTCCTTCACTTTCTTTACCTAGAGAGTTGTGATAGCATGAGTATTAATATTTTCTGCTAATGAAATAAAATTTTTAATAGCTGAAAAATAAAATAAAAAACGAAATTAAATATTACAGGGTGCCCCCATACATTATTTTCATGTACATTACTTTGTATATAAAATCTCAAAAGTTTGCTACTACGAAAATTAAAGAAAAAATGAAAATTAAAAATTAAAGGGTTCCCCACACAACACATAAGTTTTATGTCAAGCAACCTCTGATACAACAAACAGATTTTTTTTTAATTACAAAAAGTATGAGTCAACTATAAAATAAAAAATTTTAATATAGAAGGTGTCCTTATAGATAACCTGAGTATTTCTTATACTGTTTTATTTCTTATATCGCAAGAGAGAAATAGTCCACATTTACACTATGCCATTTTTTGTTGTAATTTTTTTTAATTCTCCTTTTTAGTTGCAGCAACATTCGTTATTTTAAACAAAACATAACCAAGAAAAAACATCCCCTAAAAATTAATGAAAAACTGCATAGTGTAAATGCCGTAAAATTTAAAATTTTCACCAGAAAATTGTAAAAAGTATTTAGTAAAGAATTAAAAAGTGTCCCGTAAGAAAACTGAAACCTTCTTGTTTGAGTTAAAATAGCGGATTTGTTAATTTTCTCAAGCTGTCTTAAAATGATGTAATAAAGACATATTCCATATTCCCTTTAATTAAAATAAAATATTTGTTAAGTGTCCTGCGAACTTAAACAGCTAAAATTTTTAAATTAAATGAAAAAAACGGATTTAAAAATTAATAATCGTTGAATACTTCTTTATTCTCTTCGCTACAAAAAGTGAACATGGGTGTATTTAAGTTTGTCATTTCCCTTGTAATTTCTGACTAGGGATGGACAAAAAACAATGATGTTTTAAAAACACTCGACGTATTGTGTCGAAACATCGATATCATCCGATGTTTTTTTTTTGCTCCTAAAAAATTAGAAGACATCGATGTTTTCTTTCGATGCATCGAAATTACAAAATATATACAGAACGTGTAGATTGATATATAAACGTGTTCATAGAAACTAGAAAAGCAATGAGAGTGAAGATATATTGTCTGATGAACTTTCAGTATATTTGAGGACTTCTGTTGGAAGACTGAACGAAAATCCGTTGGGTATTTTTTTTCCTGAAAGACTATTTTCACAAGCGGCGCAGGTGATGACTCAACAAAGAAACAGATTGAGAGGTGAAAGGCTTGGTAAAATTTTATTTCTAAAGAGTATCGAAAAAAAGTAATGGGAGATGTAAGATAAACTTAAAATTTTTCGAAAATATGATAATTTTAAATAAGAATATAACTAAATAATTAAAAAAAAAAACAATCGATGTTTAAAATACATCGATGTATTTTATGCAATATCGATGCCACATCGATGTATGTTTGCGATGCATCGCATGGAAAAAAACATCCATGTTTTTTTTTAAAGTGTCCATCTCTGTTTCTGACTTCATAAATTATTTTTTTTTTAGTCCCTATGCATGGCGAAACCGATTGAGCGATGTCCGTGCGTCCGTGTTAGTGTCGAAATCAACTTTGTAAAGCCACTGGATCAACGGTTCTAAAATGGGGGTCCGTGGACCCCTGGCGGTCCATAGCAACCGTCCAAGGGGTCCGCATGAAGAACCGAAAAAACAGTGTTTTCAAAAGTAATAAAAGTTTTATTTTGAACATGGGTTTCAGAGGGGTCTGCGAGAAAAAAATTAGTTTACTAGGGGTCCATGAGCAGAAATTTGGTAAGAACCCCTAGATGAACTAGAGAAATTTTAAATACGTCAATTGATCAGACATAGTTTTAAAGTCCATGCTCTTCAAAGTAGCGAGCAAAAAACCGCTAGTTTTTTCATATCATTTGGAACAATGAAGTAACTCTAATCAAAAAACAAGTATATGGGACGATAGAAAATTAAAAACTAAGAAAAAAACATCAAGTGAAAAAATTGGCGCTCGCCCATATTTCCCGTGTTATGAATCTCTGAACTTTTCATAGAAAAGTACGATTGTGCACAGTATTTTTTTAAGATATCAATATGGGCATCATTTAAAGGCTTTTGAGAAGATCTTTAGGGAAATGATAAAATTTAAAAAAAAAATGTTTAATCCAGAAAGACTTAATAACATTTTTATGTAAAGTTATATACAGTACAATTTTTTTTACTAAATTAGATTTACATATTTGGCGAAGGTTATGTTATAGTCGGCATGGCTGAACATACGAGGGCTGCTATATATATTTCTGGCCTGGCAACACTGATTGCTGCCAAGTGTAATCTGACATTTCCATTGGAAAGTTTGTCATTTTTAAGCATAATCGTACTCAAAACGTTTTGACGTACGACCATTATTTGTGTTGTTTACAGTGACTTGAAAAAATTAATGTAGAAAAAAATGGAATTAACTCGTGAACATTTTCGTGCCATTATTTTTCACAACTTTCGACGTGGATTATCACGACAAGAGTGCATTGATGAACTTAAATCTTTGTATGGCGATGAAGCACCATTCTATAGCACTGTGAAAAATTGGTATAATGAATTTAATCGTGGCCGAAGCTCGCTCAAAGACGAATTCTGTGAAAGTCGTCCAAAAACGGCTGCTGTGCCAGAGAACATTAATGCCGTGCGTGAACTCATAATACAAGATTGACATGCGACATACAGAGAGATAGAGACATCTTTGGACATTTCTTCCACCAGCATACATTCGATACTGCATGAACACCTGGCCGTAAAAAAGGTTTGTTGTCGTTGGATCCCGCACAATTTGAAAGTCGCTCAAAAAAAGGCTCGTGACGATTGGTGCAAAGAAATGTTGCAAAAATAGGATTACGGTGCTTCAAAAAACGTTTAAAAATCGTTACAGATGACAAATCATGGATCTATGCGTATGAGCCCGAAACTAAACAACAATCGACCGTGTGTGTCTTCAAAGACGAGCAAAATCCAACGAAAGTTGTTCGTGGAAGAAGCACTTCGAAGCAAATGGTCGCCTGTTTCTTCGGCAAAACTGGTCATGTGGCGACTGTTCCGTTTGAGCAACGTAGGACGGTCACTTCTGAGTGGTACACTACAATTTGTTTGCCTAAAGTCATCGGAGAAATTCGAAAAACCAACAAGAGAAGACGAATCATTCTTCACCATGACAATGCGAGCTCTCACACATCGGCTCAAACCAGAGCGTTTTTGACCGGCCAAAACGTCGAATTAATGGGTCATCCACCGTACACCTCCGACTTGGCACCTAATGAAGAAGTTGTTGAAGTGTTCAAAAACCATGTTTTAGAGGTGTCTCAATCGGAGTGGAAAAAGTGCTTCGACAACTGGTTTGAGCGCATGTAAAAGTGTATAAATCATGCTGGAGAATACTTTCAAAAACAATTAAACCATTTTTGATTATAAATATTCGCATTTTCACTATTAGGCCATAAATATATAGAGCAGCCCTCGTAGCACTGTTACTTGTTTATTATTAATTTTGCTTTTAATTTATTCTTTTAATGTTTAATTAATATATGAATTTTTTAATTCCTCTTAAAAATTGTTACTTCATATTTTTAATTTTAGTGCTTGAATATGTGGGTCCAAAATATCGCACTTTTGTATCCAATATGTCATTTGCATTATTTTTTACTGGTGGAGCTTGTGCTTTACCCTGGATTGCCTATTATGTAGCCGATTGGCAAAAGTTGGCCATAGTAACCTCAGTTCCCATGATATTAGCGCTTTTAACGCCTTTCTTAATACCAGAATCTGCAAGGTATGTGCACAACCATTTACCCTTAACATGAATTTAATTATTAAAAAAAAAAATCTCTCATTTAGATGGCTGGTATGTCAAGGAGAAATTGAAAAAACTATAACGATATTAAGGACCATGGCTAAAAGCAACAAAAGAGAAGTATCGGAGGAAACCTTTAAACACTTCCGTGAAAGCTGTCTCAAATTACAAGAAGAGGAAAAGAAAAGCAATTCCTACACTGTGGCAGATCTTTTTAAAACACCACGCTTAAGACGTTTCACTATTCTATTTGTTATCATATGGATGTCTACATCTTTAGTTTTTGATGGCCATGTACGTAATGTAGGCTCTTTAGGTTTGGACATATTTATCACCTTTACGATTGCTTGTCTAACGGAATTGCCGGGGTCTATTTTACTTACTTGTACTCTGGATGTAATAGGCCGCCGTTGGTTTGCCTGCGGCACTCTGGCATTCAGTGGCATATTTAGTCTTTTTGCCACCATGGCTCCCACAGGAATATATTCAGCCAGTTTTGCTATAGCGGGCAGATTCTTTGTTAATATGTCTTATAACATTGGTTTGCAATATGCTGCCGAAATTTTACCCACTGTTGTTAGAGCTCAGGGTGTGGCTTTTATACACATTATGGGTTACGTCTCAACTATAATTTCTCCTTTTGTTGTATATTTAAGCAACATATCAGCTGTTTTGCCTTTAATTATTTTAGGTATTTTGGGTATTGTGGCTGGTTTATTGTGTCTTCTATTGCCTGAAACGATGGGTATGGATTTACCCAAAACTTTGAAAGATGGTGAAGATTTTGGTTTAAATCAAAAGTTTTGGGATTTTCCCTGTTTGAAAACGGAAAAGGAGGAGAATTAAAAATTTTTAGAAAATGAAAAAAAATGTTTGAAGCCAAATACATTTTTTTTAAATTAACAATCTTGAATTGTAATTTAATAATAAATTTATTATTGAAATAAAAAAACCTGTAAAATAATTTAATCCATTTTGTGTTCGTTTAGTAAAAAGCTGTTAAAATTAAAATTTATTTATATGATTTCATTGTCATTCATCTCTTCCTTAATTTGCAGAATATGTCAAAAACATTATTTATGTATGAGAAAAGCTATCAGTCATTTGAAATAAATCCACTTAAGCATATAATAAATTTGATATAGAGGGTGGTTTGTAAGCGCTTGGCTTTTGACAGACAAAAAAAAAAAATGAAGGGATATAAAATTTTCAAAAGACATCAATAACTTTTAAGAAATTAAAAAAAATATATTTTTTATAGTGTTTCATTTGATTTTTCTATTTTATTCCCTTAAAGTATGTGGCGTTTTATTCCTTAATTTTTTAAATCCCTTGCAATGCAAAAATTTTCCAGGTTCCTAAAATAAGCTTTCAGCTTTCTTTCTTGTATTGACATTGTTTCTAAATTAGCTCTTAATGGGTTAAGCATTTTTAAAAATTTTTCAAGTTTCTGAAAGATCTCTGCAAAAGCTTTTCAATAAAACCCATATTGACAATCGAATTTTTTGTGTGAAAATTTCAGAGGCCCATAACTCGGAAAATATGGGTGAGCGCTATATTTTTCACTTGATTTGTTTTTAATTTTTTATTCTCAATTGCACCATATATTTATTTTTTGGATTAAAGTTACTTCTTTGTTCAAAATGATAAGGAAAAATTAGAGGGAGGCGTTATGTTAAGCCTACTGCCTCGAAGGACATGGACCAATTTTTCTAATTTTCAATACAAAAATTTTTGAACACATGTCTGATCTATTGGCGTATTAAAATTTTTCTTTAGCTCATTAAGTGCCTTGGCAAAGTTGATTTTAGCACCAACAAAGATGAACAGATGCTTAATTGGCTTTGCTATGCTTAAGAATTCAGAATATATAAGCATCATGGGGTCAGAAATTGATATTGTAGAAGTAGAAACGGAATGACAAACTAAGATATACGCTTTTTCCACTTTTCGTGGTGAAGGGTATTAAAACAGGAAAAAAAATTAACCGGAAAAAGCAAATTCCAGAGATAAGACAATCCCTTGAATTTCAAATCCTTTTGAGCCTTAATTTTTCATCCAAGTGAATGGATTTTTGCGTGATTTTTATTTTCAAATATCAATATTTTTTTATGTAGTCATTTTGCTGGCAACAGCGGTTTTTGTTTGTAGGCGAGTAAAAACGTCTTAATTATTTTAAAATGGATAGGTCTGGCAAGCTTTTATATTTTTTCCAACTGATTTTTTTGTTTCGAGTGTGTTGGAACAATCTGCCCAAATTCGTATCCGCTTTCGTCTACAAAACGCAAAGAAAATAATTTGAATGTCGGACACGAACGCATAACATTATCCTTTATTAAATTCGAAAGTTTTTAAATATTTTTATAAAATCAGGAGTTGAACTGTGGGTATTATAAATCACTTAAAGTTGATTTTCGGCTTAAGTTCTTTTTTCTTTTTTAATTTAAAATGAATGTTTGGAAAGAAAAATTATTTACAAATGTATGCGAACGCTTTACAAAGAAAACAAGAAAAATTAGACACCAGCATTTTCTAGATCACTACATCCATCATAAGCATTCTTTGAAATCAATCTACCTTAGGTTGTATACATTGTTAACATCATCTATTTACCCAAATAATTTAATCAATGTTTGATTAGACGAAGTCCACATACTACCTAAAGGATTTTTTCGTTGTTCTCTCTGTAACTCGTTTTTACTTTCTACCATTTTTTTAAATTATTCTCTGTGTAAATGTGATATTATTCGCTTCATTAGCGTGCTGTGTAAAAACGTCAACAGCATTATTTTGGCGTGAACGTATTCAAAGCAATAAAACTAATGCAATTTCTTTTCTCTGGTCCACACACAACTCAAACCATATCATCGTTGTTCTCTCTGCAACTCTTCTTGTACACATGTTTTTGCATTGTACCAACCTTCGGTATGGCCACGAAATCTCCCACAAATTTTTCTTTTCAAATTCTAGAGAAATAATATAAGAAGCTCCATCTTAATCGGATCTTAATTGAAATAAAACCAAACTTGAAAAAATTCACCTTATATTTATAAGTTTTATAACCACCATCTAAATCGCATATAAATATGCAAAGGAAGACTGAATCATTGTAAAACATTTGTTGTTGTTAATTTAAAACAGCTAAATAAAATAAACAATTGAAATTGAGAAGGCAAACACACACACAGACTGGGTGGCAATATACATATATCAAGTATAATGGTTTTATAAAGAACTTCTTACAATAATAACTTTAAATGATTATGATTATTTCCAATGAACGCTAAACTTAAGGATTTGAAAAAATAAAATGCAAAGAGAGATGAGCGCCCACCATAAGCAAGTTACAAAAACGGTCTATAAATATTTAGATTATTTGCATATTAATATACAGTTGAATGAAACAAATGTTACTTTTACAGTTTTTTTTCTTTATTTTCGCACAAACACACAAATACATGAACAAACATTTGTTATTGTAATGCACTAAATTCTTGTATTAGTAGGGCCCAAGAAATAATAATAAAAGATGAATATAAAAAAAATATATTTTTAAAAGAAGGTTAATGTTGTAATGTTTGAGTGTCGACGTGTCTAGGAAGGTGAGTTACTAGAGAATAAGGTGAGTTGACGCTGCTTTATAATGACTTCCTGGACATCAGTGTAATACATTAAATACTTAAAATGAATTGCTTTCTTGTTTGCATTTGTGTTGTTTTGTGGATAAAGGACTTTCAGGTAAATATGACGAATGTTAGATATGATGCAGTAAATTGCTTGCACGAGGCCATACTTATTCCCACTTGCTGTTGAGAACGCAATATTGCTTAACTGCTAACACAAAAAATACATTCTGCATCTAATAATAATTTGATTATTTTTCAGATTGTAATTTAATTAAACTTTTAATTGGCTCAATTAAAAAATAATAATAAATAAATACGAAATTTTCTTATTAAATAACCATTTAAATCAATTACATATTTGATAAAAAAGAAATAAAAAAATTGTTCAAATTAATGAATATTTAAATCAATTAAAAATTTACTAAAATGAATCAATTAAAATTTTACTTTTTCGGCTTTGGTTCATTTTTAATTTAACTTTTATTAAGAAAAATTATTTTTCAAATGTACGCGGACGTTTTCCAAAGCCGAAAAAGTAAAATTTTTATTGATATATGAAGATCACTGGTTCAACCCCTGGCTGGGACTAAAATTAAAAAATAATTTACTAAAATATTAATCTAAAAAATAATAAAATTTTTAAACAACTACTTTCTGTAACGTCTTAATCTTTTACTTTGCAAATTTAAATAATATTTTTATGACGTGTGATCTAGTGATTGTTGAATTGTAATTAAGTTGAAAAACTAAAGTAGTGGCGTGTGGAGGTTTCAGAAAGCAACCTTGTTTTTAACGTGTAATTAATTTTTTACATAAAAAATTAAATTTTATTCATAATTCATTTTGCACAATTTTGTTTATAAGAAGACAACACTTTCGTTGACCAAATAAGAATTATAGAAAAGTCATTTACTTTACATAAAATCTTTATTAGTTTTAATATCATTTACCACAAAAACTTTGTAATTCCGTTTGTAGTTTGTACAATATCCGTTTGGACCCCATAAAGTAGTGAAGTCGATTAAGCAATGTTTTTCTGTCCGTCCGTGTTAGTGTTGAAATAAACTTTGTCAAGCCACTAGCTGAGATAGAGAAATTTTAATTACGCTAATCAATCAGACATAGTGTCAAAAGAATTGCAATTAAAAATCAGCAATTACGGTTTATACCCTTCTAGGCAGTGGACAAAAGAGCACGGCTACCTCTAATTTTTCTATATCATTTGGAACAATGAAGTAACTCCAATCAAGAAAACAAATGTATAAAGCGATAGAGAATTAAAAAATAAGAAAAAAAAAAACATCAAGTAAAACAAAATTTTGGTCCTCCGAACTTTTTTAATACATTGTTACATTTTTCCCTTTTTGGATAAACGTACGGGGATTCTTCTGACTGCAAATACCACTGTGGCACATTATAAATTCGCTATTTTTTAAGTTCTGACTACACCTTCTTTATCCGGTTTTTAGAATCTTATGATTTCGTATTTACTAAACATGCGTTATTACAAACGCAGCCCATCCGGTCTACACTACTTCTGTGATATTCTGGCGAGACATGAATAACTCGACGCCTTGTTTAGTTACCTAAACTATACACAGATCTCTCCACCTTGTTTTACATCCAAGCAAGCCTTCCCTATTAATCTAATAGCCACAACTTAACATCCGTCGTATACTGTTATCATTTTGTTACTTCCTTCTGCTAACAGCTAGAGTTTTATCTGTTACTCTTGTATTAAATAGACGTCTTCATTTAGTTATCCTGGTTTTCCCTTTTTCTAGGAGGTTTGTGTTTTAGTTTCTTAATTTTAAATTTCCTTACACAATTATTATTCTTCCTTTGTAGTCACGTCCGAAGATGAACTCGAACTCGAACGATCTTCTGTTTTACAGCACGCACCTCTACCAACGCAGCCATTTAGATGAATCAACTTGTGTTAGCTAATTTCCTTATTATTCTATACACACACTTAATGGTGCTGGAAGTAACTTATACACCTTCTGTTTTTACCACGTACATACGGACAACAACAATAGGGGTTGCCAGATTTTATGTTTGTAACAATATCAATATGGGTATCATTGTAATGCTTTTGAAAAGATTATTTAGGCAACACTAAAATAAAAAAATATTAAAAATGCTTAACCCATTAAGAGCCGTATATAGTACTTAATATTTTTCTTATTTCTTAATTCTCTATCAGTTTTTACACATGAATCTTTAAAAAAGTATAGTGAGAAAGTTTCAATTTAATTATTTCTGTGTTCCTGTGCCCGGCTTTTAACTGGTTAGTTGAGACTTAAGTGTTTGCTAGTGATGAAGCATAATTATAAATAGTTAGAAATCATAAGAGCCGTAAATTAATTTTGGTTATAGGGTGGAAACCAGTAGTCTGTGACTACTGTTTGAGGCAAAATATCAATAGAGAAGAAGGAAAGTCAAAAGTGTATTTAAAATAATAGTGGATTGCCTTTGTTCAACTTTACACAGTTGTAAGCTGTTTATTAAAGGAAAGGAAAAAAATATTATCCCAGTTTCTGAACCCTTCGCTATAAATGAGCTATTGATAACCCACTAATGCCCTTTTTTGTTTAAACAAAAGTATAAATTTAATTTTTTATAAAAGCCATTAGTTAAACTGATTGATTTAATTAAAAAAAAAATTAAAGAAAAATTATTTAAACGTATTTTTCTAAAGAAAAGAGTAAATTTTAAACACTTGGATCGCTATAACCGTCATTAACATTCTTCGCATCTATCTACCTTAGGTTGTGTACATTTTGCTCGTATCTAATTTTTCCTGTTTTTCTGGAAAACGTCCGCAGACATTTGTAAATAATTTTTATTTCAAAAAAAATTAAAAAAAATTATAATTAAAAAGATTTTTAGTCAAGAATATGACGAATTAATTTACCAGGTGGTCTTAATAGCCCAGGTGATTTTTGTTTATATTCGACGCTGTTGTCAAAATTTTAAAATAAGTTCAAAAATTTTCAAATAATTTAAATATGATTTTTTAATTTTAGTCCCAGCCAGGAGTTGAACCAGTGTTCTTTATAAATAAATTAAAATTTTACTTTTTCGGCTTTAGTTCATTTTTAATTTAACTTTTATTAAGAAAAATTATTTTTCAAATGTACGCGGACGTTTTCCAAAGTAAATAAAAAAAATTAGACGCTGGCAGAATGTAATGCTGCATATTCAGGACCGCCAAATCCATCTTCAGCATTCTTTGCATCCATCTGCCTTAAGTTGTGTATTTTGTAAATATCATCCATTTAACCAACAAGTCTTTATTAATTTGGTTGGACGAAAGTCACACACAACTCAAAGCATTTCTTTTTTGTCTTCTCTACAACGCGTCTTGTACATTTGTTGCAATTTTGTACTACACCCTCGGTATAGTCACAAACTACAAGCCGAAAAAGTAAAATTTTAATTGATTTATAATTTAAAAATGTAAAAAGTTGTAAGTTTTATGAAGTTAAATTTTGAAACCAAAAAAATGAAATGTGAGGTATTGCTGCATATGTAGGATAAAGAAACTAACTGGGTATAACTTCATTTAAAGTACCAAATGGTGAATAAATTAAATTCCGCTTTATTTTGCTTAGTCAGCTATTTTCGACATCAACGTGGTGCTCTACAACAGCGAAAATGAACGAATTCGCCATTGCGACCACCTAGTAAACATAAAATTTTATTTTTCTAGCATTCTGAGATCTTCCTAATGTTCATAAATTGCTACACTTTCACATTGCTTTTTACAAAATATGTAAAAGTATAAAATACATAAAAATGTTCAAATGTATTTTCTGCTGTTGGTCCACTTAAAAACTTTTATAAGAAATGAGAGCAAAAGCGTTACAAATGTATGTGTAAGTAATAATAAAAAAAGTTTTTAAAATAAAGAAATTCTAAAATACAAATGTTGGCCACTAAAATGTACTAAACGAATTTTGTTTTAGCTACTAAAAGAAAATATTGTTTTCAAAGGTCATGGCTTTTTTCTAGGCTGCGGTTTTTGTTGTCTAAATACACTAAAAAGGATCAAATTTTATATATTTATTTATATTTTTAGGATTTTTAGTTTTATAACTTTATAACAAAAAAAAAAAAATAATAACAATAATTGTCGAGCTTGAAAGTGTATTTTTTAATTTTTATACTTTATTATAATGAAATCTTAAAATGAAATTATAGTTAAAACATTAAGTTCAAAATCAAACAAATTTTTCAAACCTTTTTGTTGTAATTAAACAGTACAAACAATAATTCTTTAATAATCCTGCTTAGAAAGGCCTTCAAATATTTCATGCAGAGCTGTTCTGTTGGTTAATAATTTTTTTGTTGTAATCATATTTATTAGAATTGGTAAGAAGTAGAAAAAATTATTTAGAAGCTTTAGAGGTATTTATTTACAAGACATTTGTGGCGGGCCAATATTTAACTGATTGTTTTTAATTTAAAAAAAAAAAAATATAAAAAAAATTTTTTTAAATCTATTACGAAATAATTTCAAAAAGGTTTCTCAAATTTGGTTTAAAGAACTCTGAATAAGAGCACTAGTTTTTTTTTGTTTTATTCAAAATTATTTTACGTAACAGTTTTTGGAAAAATAATTAGTGTTTTTTAATTTTTTAGTCTTAGAATTTTATTTTTTATAAAATAATATATTTTTCAAATATCCACATGATGCATTAAAATTGTTAAAAAAATACGAAATAATTTTTTTTAAGGTCTTAAGGAATTCGGTTTTGAAAGTTTTTAGGCGGGCCATAACTTAAAGTCGTTAAAAGCTTGGTATCACATTATTACAACTGTTGAAACTAAAAATATAGCGCGAATTTATGTTTTTTAAATCTTTAAAATCTTGATTTTTTAAATTTTCTGGCGGGCCACTGTTTATTTCTAAGAAACGAAAGATAATATATTTAAAAATTGAAACAATTAAAATTTAATGTTTTTTAAACTCTAAATACATGTTTTTAAAAATTTTTGTGGCGGGCCATATATTTTTTTAAAGAGAAGTAACTAATAACAATTAATGCCAATAATCAATAATAATTTTTAAAATGTTAGCAATACTTTGAGGAACAAAAACCAACACCGTTTTGTAGCTCTAAAAGAAAAATAATAAGAAAAAGCATATATATAATATAAAATAAACTACAATAAAAATCATTATTTTTATTGGAGAACAAATTTTACAGCCGCAAATACTCTTAAGAAAGACAGGGTAAGACTACTTGCGAAGGCTGAGAAGAAAAAAATAATTGAGCAAAAAAATATAATAAAATAATCAGTAGAAATGCCTTTTGTGCAAAAAATAAAAATACAAAAATTATTATTATTATTTCAGGCAGCAACAGCTGAGAACCCATTTAAGATTGGCTTAATGCAAAACGCCAAAACACTTACACACACACATACAAAGATAAATACACGCACTTAAAGCAAGCAAACAAACAACAGCAAACACGATTACATGACTAAAAAGGATATTAAGTATTTAAGATTTGTACTTGTATTGCAGTTAGTTAATGCTGCTCTTGCTATTGCTATTGTTGTTGTTGTTGTTGTTATAACAACTTAAGCTGCTTTATTTATATGATACATTGCGTCTTTGGCATGTAAATGAACGAAATGTGAAAACAACAGACTTGAAACAAAATAAAAAGAAAAATTTCAAATAAAAAACGCAATTTTTTTTATTATAAATAAAAATCTTTTTTGTTAAAAACTGCTGTTTTATGTTTTAATGGGTTTTCTTATAGTTTTTTGAAATAAACAGTTTTGGCCCTTGAATAACATCGAAATAAGGCAAAAGAAAATTTATTTAACATGTTTATTTCCATTGTTGCAACAACTCAAATATAATCATAAACATTTATTTAAATATGCAACATTTTGCTATTTGCAACAATAAAAATTTATGTTGTAACTGTGCAACATGAGATCTTAATAAAAATAAGGTTGTGTGTTAAAAAATTTAATCTTTTTTAAGCGGAGAAGGAATTCAATGCTTTCGATTTAACTTGTAAAATTAAAGTGACAAAATAACTTCTGTTTTAGTCTTGAACAAAATGTGTCTTGTAAAGTTTATCGCATACTTTGTGGTGAAATTTTAACCAATTTCAATTTCTTTAATTTCCAGAAATTTTATTTATTGAACGGCTTGTTCAATTGAATTGCCGAATCTTATACACCCTTCACTTGTATGCAAAATTAGTTTAGTGGAATAACTCCAATCAAAAAAAATTATTCGGCTGAAAGAGAATTAAAAAAGAAGATAAAAAACATTTTTTTAATAAATATGTTATATGCTCTTAATGGGTTAAGCATTTTTTTAATTTAAGGATTTCCTGAAGCTTTTAAATGATAACCATGTTGATATTTCAACAGCGATGGGGCATAATTGTGATATAGAAAAATTGGAAGTAGGCGTGGTGTTTAGCTCACTGCCTCGAAGGACATTGCCCGGACTTGCTGATTTTTAATAGCAAAATTTTCGAAATTATGTCTGATCGATTGGCATATTTAGATTTTCTCTAGCTCATCTATAGGTTTGGTAAAGTTGATTTTAACCCCAACACGGACGGATAGACCGATATCGCTCAATCTACTTCGCTATGCATTAGAACTCAGAATATATGTTCTTTATGGGATCGGAAATTAATATTGTAATTACAAACGGAATCACAAACTACCTGTGGGGAAGGGTATAAAAATAATATAATTCTTTTTTATTTTGTGATAAACATTCCAAATGATTTTTCATATTTAATTTCGTATTGTAAAACATCAAATGACAGAAAGGGTACTTCAAACAGATAAGAGTTAAGGTTCGTCAAAAGGCACCACTGCACATTAGAACAAAGCATTTTCATGATTACTAGCAGGTGCTAAAATCTAATTACTGGTCGCCTTACGATAGACAACAAAATTGTAAACAAATATCTTATATTTTCAATTGTATTCTATTTGAAAAATACTTTATGAACAAACACGATCTTGTTACAGTTTTATTATATTTGTAGGCATAGAAATAGAAATAGAAATAGCAAAAAAATTTTGTGAGAATAATAATCTTAGAGATCGAAGCCAATTAACAAGGCCAAACATCGGGCCGAGGTCACTATCATAAGTGATGGTATTAGGAATAGCAAAAAGTTGCGTATTCTCTAAGAGAGAGAAAGAGAGTGCCATAGGTTATGCCTAAAAAGAGTTGTGTCTGCTTATTCTGCGACACTACAGCGACTCTATCTAATCTTGTCGGAATAACGTCAAATAATTTTTGCCCTGATGGAAGAAAAATTTATATGAGCAATGTAAATTACTATCACACAAGTAAACAAACAGAAAGTTCTCAAGTATTAAAGAACAAGCTAGAAGATTACTTTTTCAACAATTTAGAACTCATAGAATAATAGTACCAAGGTAAGGTGGACTTTTAAAATCTCATCTGACTTCTAAAAATTTTAACGAAAAGTGTACATGGCGATCTAAACGTATGTCTAACTCAAGTTCTTAAGTAATCTACGCTAATTCTACATGATTCTTTTAAATATAAATATTTCATGATATTTTTATGATATTCTCATGATATTGAATGATAATGAAATATATTACTGTGGAAAAAGCATATTTATATGGCTCATTAATGGATTCTACCCAAATTTTATATAGAAAATTTAAGAGTATTTTATCTTAAGCCAAATTGATTAAATGAGAATTATATTAAAACAAAAAATAATTAATATAATTCTCATTTAATCAATTCTCATTCAATATCTACATACTCAAGTACAATTAGTGTAGATTAATATAAAGAAAGTTTTCAAAAAATGAATGTTCATGTTCAAGCTTTTAGTATTCATAGAAATTTCAGTAGATTTTTTCACAGATTACACTTTAAAGAATATAAAATATGTGAAGAGTGTCGCGACGGCAAGGACAATAATCCAGGAGATTGTGAAAGAGATTCAGGAATATCTGAAAGCACTCAAGCTGAACCTTTGATTTTTTATTTTTTATTGTTGGATGGGAGAGTAAATTGAGTCATGAAAGTTGCCTAATCTAGGAAATAAACTCCATCCCGTACAAGGCTTTCCCAAGATGGTTGCTTCCGTGTAGGGCCACTATTGATAGTGGGCCATCATTATCTCCACCAAAAAGTGCCACTGCTCGGATACTTTCATTTATTTCACTTATACGTACCTGAAGAAAAGATTAAGTTATCTTTAATTGTTGTCCACATCGGTAATAAATAATTTTTCTGCATTTCAAAACCTTTGTCCACTGAAGACTTTTGTTAAACATCTGAAAATATCGGTTGACGGGTGTAGACTGCTTTTAAGTCAAGAAAAATACACTCGCTTTTGAAGCCAACTGAAAGTCGTTTTTATAAAATTTTTAATGTGGCAATATTTTGAAATGATCTCTGGTGCAATCAACTGGGATATATGTAAGTGTCAAATGACTTGCAAATAAACAACTACAGATCAATTTTTATTTAACTTGAACAAGGAATTTGTTTTAATAAAAAGATTTATAAATTTTTGAATTTTTTTTATTTCTACTACAAAACTTACTTGCTACAATAAACAGAACTTTACAATTTTAAGTGCAAAAGTAAATTCCTTTAGAATTTAAAGGATTAACTAAAAAATCTTTAGTCTTTATCTACCCACCAAAATAATGTTGAACAATTGTTTTTATACTCTTTTGCCTTTTAATGCTAAAGTTTTAGGTGTTTTAGTTTTACAATCTTCTTGCTATTTTTGTTTGTTTTTTTTGTTTTGTTGCGAAAGGACTGTGTTGCATGTGAACCCAACTTGGCAATAAAACATTTTGTTAAGTGCAAAATAAATTTAAGTAATGAGCTCGTCGCACATTTCCATATAATTTTTTTTAACATTTATCCCTTTTTGCAAGGAGTTTGTAAAATTCTTTTTTTTTTTCTTATTAGCTCCTGGTTTACATGTTGCACAACTGTAGACATGAATTAATAAAACTATTAAGGATATTTTTTTTTTTTGTAAAAAGTGGCTTAATAAGTTAAAAAAAAAACTTTACTATTTGTGCTATTAAGTTGTTACAGTTCGCCAAGTCTAGTGATTGATAAAGGAATTTTTGTAATTTGACTTTTTGAATAATTTTATTAAGTAAATTTTATTAGTAAAATTGAAAGTAAAGATTAAATATCCTAAAAAGATTAAATGCAAATTTTTTGGATAATTAAATTAATTCAAAGGCCCCAAAGTTTCGAAAACTGTTTTACAATTTTAACCCCCGCAGCAATTTAGACCACATTACGCTGTGGTTCCGGGAGAGTCTCCATCATATCATCTTCTCTCTTTTATACTAAGCAGGACCTCTTTTAACCAACTAACTTAGCCACGACGGCCTGACGGACTGATCCTTATTCGATCAAACAGGTTCCTTAATCGTCTCATCTGGTGCTTTAATATACAGACTCATTCGAAAATCGGTTACACAAGAATGGTCTTTCTCTTTTAGTCTAATCCTCAAGACTTTTGAAATACTGTTATTTATTTATTTGCAACTTATATGACCAGAATTATTTTCTTCCCGATGGAAGCTTAATTCATGAATAGTCATGTTTTGTTTTTACAAACTCACACAACCCTGCGCCAACACAGCCAAAACGGTTGCTCAAAAAAAAAAAAATTAAAAAATTTATTTATTAAACTTTTAAACTTTTAAATTTTTGTTCTATTTAAGGCCGAGGCACATGGAATCCATCATACGTTATATTTTGTCATTTCAACTAATAATTAATATAAAATACACGTTTTTTATGAGTGTTGCCACAATCAGTATATCTACGTCAATATAGTGTACGAAAGTTGGGTAACTTCTGACGTATGTTAAATACTTTGACTGCTATCAATTGCATGTTCTTCTTCTTGTTTTGTTTTGCTCTTGCTGTGTGTAAATGATTTTTAATTCGTCAACAAAGTACGTTTTCTGTCAACCTCATCTGTCATTGTTTTCATTGAATACGTTAAAGTAACGTATGACGGATTTTCTGTGCCTTGTCTTTTAGAAACATCAGACTTTGCTAGTGGTGAAAATAAAAACTAATTCAACCCTGTTCACCACAGAAACGAACAAAAGCACCATAACATGTGTATAGAGTTGCCACATGATATTTTCTTTTACCTATTTTTCGTTCGTTTTAAATATTAAATTTTTAAAATGCTCACCTAAAATGCGACAAGATGGTATGGATCCGAAGGACCCAATGTTCAATTCCTAAGCCTCATAGATCCAGTCCTGCTTAATGTTGACTAAGAGGACATAAGTCTCATAAACAATTCTAGCGAGTCTAAAGAGCATTAAATTAATTTATGGAAAATGGTCTGTAAAATTTTTTTGATTTTTTCTTGGACCGCAAAGAAAGTAGTTATCATGGTTTTGTTGCAGAGATGATCTTAGCAATGCAGTTTTTTTTTAAAGATGCATATTAGCGATGCGTTCCCTTAAGTAGTTTTACAGCGGAGTTGTATTGCTATCTGGTCGAAATCAGGATGGCTGGCGTGATCCCATACTAAAAAACTTAATTTTTTTAGATGATCTGTCATCTGTAATGACAAAAGTTGAGAGGCGTTAGCCGTTTGAAAAGGCAGCGGTATAAATAATGACAAAATGCAGAGAAATAAAGAGTTTTAGTATTGTCTCAAGAACAATATTATGTTTTCTATAATAATGTATGGTTGCGGGGAATAAATTGTTGTTATTTTAAATAATACTCATATCACGATAAGGAAGTTTTTTTTTTAATATTTAAGCACAAAATGTTCAAAATATTTTTAATTATCAAATTGGTAAAACTATTTAAAAATAATATAGTATTTTTAACCATAATATATTAATTAAGTGATTTTAATGATTTTAATAACAACAATTTTATTTTATAGCTCTTAGTTACCTTCATCATGTTACTTTTTTCTGTTTATAAAATAAGTAAATAGAAACCAAAACGAACTTTTGCCGCAAAAGATTCATATATCAAAATTTAAAATCTCTAAGCTGATCATGCAGAAATGTTCCTGAGCGAGAAATGTATTTTTCATTGTAAAATTTATTAACAAAGATGTAGTTTTTTCAATTCGAGGTTTTTTATAAAAATATGATTTTTTTGCAGCAAATGCTCTATATTATCTAATCAAAGCGTTGGTTGGGCAATAGATTTTTGCTCATCGTAAACCAGACATCTTTTAAAGAAGATTAAAAAGTTTCTGCTGTGGTCATTTGTTCCAAAATTGTAAGGACGTGACAAAGCTAACCCTAAATAAATATTTTTAGCATCTATCGTGGTATTGTAGTTGAAGTCAACTTGTATATAAAATTATTGATGGAATATCTAAAGGTTGAGAAAGGATAACCACTTCGATATTCACATCATTAATACCAACTCCCGTTTCTTTAACCATGCGTCAGAATTCAAGACATTCATGGATTTAACGTAATTGATTACAAAGAAAATGCGACTATTCTTGATAACTTCAATTTTGATTTTTTTTCTTTTATTTAATAATTTAAGCTTCTTACAAAACATTAAAATAAGTACCGCAAACTTGATTAGAAAGAATTTATTTTACTACTTGAACTCAATGAAACCAACTGCTAATGACTTTAAAGCTTTCTACAGTCTTTACACATCATGAATAACCAGTGACTTTCAAGACAAAGTTATTTTCCTGCAAAGATATGTGAATTAAAATATTAAAACAACTGCACGTCTTCCTATTAACGTTTCTCGCCTTCTGTAAAATGTTTTCTTCTGTGTAGTAGTGCAACAACCCTTTTTTTTTTAGCAAATTGTTTGTTTTAACAACTAATGCAGTTATAAATTATACCAACTCCAAGACACCCCCTTTTAAATGTACGATGTCTTTATATTTTTCTATAAGTCTTTTGGTAAGTAAATTTTAAGCAAACATATTTGCTTGAGAATGTACCCAGCAGTTCTGATGGTTGCTTTAAGTCTGGTAACGAAGACGAAGTCATAACGATGTATTTTACAATTTTGCATGAAAATCCTTTCATTGAGATTTTGCGTGGATAAATACGTGGATTGAAAATGCTGCCGTCACTTTTTTAAAAGGATTCTATGCTGGAGGTCAGGCTCTCGAAAGCTCAGTCAACTTGAAATCCTTAGCTGCACGAAAAGAGCTTTTGCGCTTTACAAAAGTGTCATCACGAATACGTCACACTGCTACTTCGCAATTTGAATTTAATTCTTAGTCATCATTTATAATTCTTCTTTTCGTCACATCCTCCTTGTTGCTATTCCTTTCACACATTAGTTAGGTTCTTCAGGAAGTAAAATGATGACGGCAATCAGCCTCCTAAATGCAATGAAAAAAAGCCACGAGCGGTTAGGTGTAATTTTACTAAGTCCCCAGGCCTTCTGTATCAAAAAAGGGTATGTCGAGGGCAAAAGTGGTCGGTAATTTTACCCGTTGTCAAGAGCAACGTGGAGTGATGACATCTTGCAGGTACCCATGACAATCTCAAGACACTTGTGTCTTGGGCGAGGTCAGTCTTCAGACCTAGGAACAATTCATTTAGGAGTTAGGGAAATGCGAAACGTTATAGTCACCATGGTCTTTAGAAAAATCCAGTAGTAAACTTGCATTTAGCAAATTTTCAAGCTGATCTATTGTCAGCTTCAAAACTGCTGGGCAGTGGTGTATATCTGAGTGACTTTGTGAGTTTGTGTTTAAGTTCAATACCAATAACTGTTTAAAGTTGAATCAAGTAAAGTGTATAGAAATATTATTTATGAATTTTTCTTAGTTCTACGTTCTGGTTACCATTTGCTACTTCTACAGTCTCACACTGTCACTTTTAAATATTCCTACCGACCAGTATGTCACTTGCCATTAAGTAAGGAAATGCATTTTTCGAGTGGATTCCACTCTTTTATTTTTATTTTTGATTAAAAAATATAAAAAATCTTTCGAGTTTTTGCAATTGTCAGGGAAAGGATTAGATGTGGTAGTTAACGTTAAAAAGAGGGTTCCCAAATGCAAATACACTGGTATTGTGCTGAAAGCAACAACAATACAACAAAAAAAAAAAAAAAAAGAAAGAAAGAAAAATGTCATTGTAAGCATGAATGTTCATTTATGTTTAAACAAACAAATGAAGTGTCCTTGCTGTTGTCGCTTTAGTTGATTTTTTTTGCTGCTCAAATGGATGTTCTATTTAAGTGAACGAACAAAAATGAATTCATATTGGACGATGTATGCAGCAATATACAAATATTGTATATTTTAAGTGTTTTAATGGATTTCTTGGTTAATGCTTTCTTTCTACCGGCTGCCTATAAGACTGACATATTCAAAGGATTTCCTTTAGGCATTTTTAAGTAAAAAAAACACACACGCATTATAAAAACTCAAGTTGGCCTGATGAGTTTTCTTTTTCATAATTTTTTTTTAGGGCGTGAAAACTTACAATGAACTTGTGTAAAGTTCAAGATTTTTAGAAATCGCCTAGTAATCAATAATAAATTATTCTTAAGAATCAAAAGAATATCTTTGCTTTGGGAACACCAAAAATAAATCTGCTAATTTTGTATGAAATATCAAGTAGAGAAAAAAAAAATACAGCTGGAGTAAAACATCAAAGAGCACAATAAATCAAATTTAATTTAAAAAAAAAACTTTAAAAAAGTATTTAAACATATAAACGGGTTGATACACAGAATTTATTTAAAAAGTACGATTTACACAATATAAAAATATCCCAAAGAAATTCCTGAATTTAAATCTTAGAATTAATTAGAATTTTTTTTTTAATTTTTTCTAATAAAAATTAATTTAATTTTATTTAATTTTTTTTTTTGGACCAAAAATATTTTCATTTTCATTTATTTTTTTTTATTTTATTAATTATTATTATAACTATTTTTAAATAAATATCATTTAAATAAATTAAACTTTAATTTCGGCTTAAGTTAATTTTTTATTTTAATTTTTAAAAATGAAAATCTTTTAAAAATATATAGGGACAAATGTAAGAGACGAGTTACAGAGAGAACAACAAAGAAATGCTTTGGCTTGTAAGTGGATTTCGTCTATACAAACATAATAATGATTAAATTAGTTGGTTAAATAAATGATGTTCACAATGTTCACAACCTCAATTAGATAAATGCAAGGAATGCTGATGAAGGATGTAGCGATTCAGAAAAAGCAACATTACATTCTGCTAGTGTCTAATTTGTTCTGTTTTCTTTGGCAAACGTCCGCATACATTTATAAATATTTTTTTATATTTAAATATAAAAATAAAATTAATTCATTTAAAATATTTACAGTTCAACTCCTTATTTCACACAAAAAAAAAAAAAAATAAATTAAATATCATTTTAAAAATATTAAAAAAAAAAAAATTATTACTTTCAACAAACTTAAAAATTGAGAAAAAATGGTAACGGGAATTAAAACTTTATTAAATAATTTTGTTAAGATTATTGTTGAACAAAAAATGCTTTATGCTTGAATTCCCTAGCCTGCATTTAAAAAAATGCTGTCATAAAATTCGTACCTAATATTTCCATATATAGGCGATTTAAAACGTCTAGATTCTTAAAATATGAAAAGATCTGGCAATCCTATTGCAGTGATTTTCGAATAACTTAACAACAAACAAAACCTCCTAATTAAGGAAATTAGTAAACGTGCAGATAACTTAGGCTTAGCATACTGAAAAAGGTTTTTCTTTTTAATCACAAAAAGAATAATTCCACAAATAAAAAGAGTTTACTAAAACTTCATATAAAATCATTTTAATATCATAAGAATCATAACTTTTCTTTCCATCAACATACTCTCATCTCTGACTAAATTAAATGAAGAAAATATTAAAAACTTTAAACATTATTCCTTTAACTTTATGTAAAGTAAATGTAATAAATTTTAAAAACCCTTCCTTCAACATAATTAAAAGTTTACAAAATATGGCATAAATATTAATTAAATTATTAACAAATGCTATTATTTTAATTGACACATACACTGACATAAGGCTTTCGCCTTACACACATCAACTCAAAGTGAACTGTCACCCTTAAATATTTGATCAACATGCCACCTCATTGCAACCTTTTGTCATATCAAACTAAGTTTAAGTTTCTAATAAAATTATTTTATTTTACGACAACAAGCTGTTTTTGTTTTCTCTTAAGTTGTGTTGTTGGAACAGAAACTGGTGACAAAAAAAAAAGCAAAATTACTAAAGGAGTAGGATGTGTCAGGAAATGAAACTCTATTAAAAAGTTTAAGTAAAAAAAAAAATATTTATGAACTTGGAAACATTTAAAAATAATTGCTAAAATAAATGTTGTTACTTATATTTCCCTTGAATAAATGAAACTGTAGAGAAAAGGATATTAATGCCAATAGGCTTCCTTATTTGATTTGTTTTGTTTTTTTTAACTCAGTTCACAAGGCTCAAGGAAGTATTTAATAATAAAATAATTTAAAATGATTTTAAATAATGCGGACTAAAAACTTTAATGATTTCTCGTTTAAATTAAAAATAAGCAATAATAAGCAAGCTAAAATTATGTAAAGCGGCATAGAAGAAAACTTCCATTCTTGGGTGTTCAAACGGCTGCTTAAGTTAAGTGACGAATTTATTATATCGATTTTTAATATGCAGAGAAATCGACATAACTCACTCCGATAGAGAATGCAATAGTCTAAACCGTTCATAAAGAATTTACATTAAGGCGTTTTCTCCATGCGTCAAATGCTGCAACTTCCATGTAATCGATAGTAATGGTCCCACCAGACCTGCAAGATCTGAATAAATCAAGCGTTTTTGCAGATATCTTGCTGCCTGCTTATTCTAACAAAGTTGCGCTTATTATGATTCATACAAAAATGCAGGCCTTCTTTAAAAATGTTTCTTTTTTACAAAATTTACAAAATATCAACTGTGACTTGCTCTTCTTTATTCTGATATAAAATCCTATTGACGGATTTTATTTATTAAATAAATTAAAGTATTTTTTATAGATTTTGGGGATCTTTTTCATTTGCTGTTCAGTACGAAATCTTCCTATTTTTTCCACGATATCATTGGCACATTAAAATCTTTAACTTTTTTGTTTCCTAAATTTTGACAGCCATTTGTAATTTTTTCATTCCCGTTTAAGCGGGTTTTTTATAGTTTTGGCGATTATTTTTTTGTTTTAAGATTTTTTGAATTGATTTACTTTTGACGTCGCGACGTCTTTTATTAATGTTCGCCCATGAAGTTATAAAACAAATCATTAAACAGTTTTTATATTTGAATTCTCTCTAATCAAAAGTGCATTTGCCAAGCAAAAGTGAGATCCCAGTATCGGATATGGTGTCGTTTAAACTATAAGCCAGAGATCTTTAAGCTTTTAGTACGTAAATCTGACAGTTATTGTTTTTATTTCATTTTTCTTTTATTTTATAAAAACACTATCATCATCATTTGATAGGCCTGCTGGCTTGTAATCTGTTGAATTAATAAATGAAAAAATAAATAAAAATAATTTTAATTAAAGTGTCACTTCATTCAGTGTTGTCCATTTAAGGAAAACTTTGCACAAGACTAGCAAAAGAAAAGGGGACTGTTTCCAAAGATCGATATAATCCGATGTTTTTTTTTTTTTTTGCTCCAAAACAAACGGAAAACATCGATGTTTTCTTTTGATGCATCGAAATGACAAATTGTATACAGAACGTGTAGATTGATATATAAACGTGTTCATAGAAATTGGAAAACCAATAAGAGTGAAGATATATTGTCTGAAGAACTTTTAGTTTATTTAAGGACTCCTGTTGAAAGACTGAACGAAAATCCGTTGGATATCTGGAAAGATTTTAAATCGCAGTTTCCTAAACTTTACAAGATCGGTTTTAAATACCTTATAATGGTGGGAACATCGGTTTCGTCTGAAAAGCTATTTTCACAAGCGGTGCAGGTGATGACTCAACAAAGAAACAGGTTAAGAGGTAAAAGAACTGGTAAACTATTATTTCTAAAGAGCATCGAAAAAAAGTAATGGGAGATGTAAGATAAACTTAAAATTTTTCGAAAATATAATAATAATAAATAAAAAAAAATCAAAACTATAATAATAAATAATTAAAAAAAAACACAATCGATGAATAAAACACATCGATGTATTTTATGAAATATCGATGCAACATCGATGTATGTTTGCGAAAAAATGCATGGAAAAAACATCGATGATTATTTTACCGTGTCCATCCCAAGCATAGCGTCATTTAAACTATAATCCATAGATATTTAAGCTTTTATTACGTATATTTGACAGTCATTGTTTTCAATTAATGTTTTCGTTATTTTAAATAAACTGCCAGGCCCACGATGTCGCAATCGTTCGTTCGTTCGCACATATACATTCAAAACATAAACAAATTCTAAACACTTGTTTTTGTTTAAAATGTAATTATGCGAACGAACGATTGCGACATCGTGGGCCTGGCAGAAAATCTATTATCATCATTTAATTATTTTTATTAAGGTGTCACTTAATTCATTATTGTTCATTGAAGGAAAACCTGTCACATGACTAGCAAAAGAAAAGGAGACTGCTCCTAAGGATAATTGTTCCAACTGGTTGTTAACTATTTAAAGTAAAGCCATCTGCTTGTGCTTTAAAATTTTTTTTTCATTATTTTTATATTTAATGCTGTAAGTACGTTGTAATTTAAAGAAAGATTCTGAGTAGATTTTTTTTACTGATGGCTTAAAATCTTAAGATTATGTGGCTTAAATAGCAGAAAGTCTCTCGTTCTATTTTATTGTAGATTGAACAAAAGTAATATCAAACCACTGCCAATTATCACTGTAATTTGAATCTTAATACACTAGCTCTAGAGATAAACGAGAGCTCTCTAAGCCTCTCTCCAATATCTTTAACCATGAGATGAACCAATTGGATATCAATGTAACTTTTTTTTATTATATTTTATTCGAATACAAAGAAAGTAGATTTTGTTCTGCTGGTATAACTAATTCCTCATAATTTACAAAGAACTTAAACTAAAAAATAAAAATTCATATTTTTTTGAAAAACATAAAATATTTTAAGTAAAATTTTATTTTGGTTTGGCTGGTATAGTCTGCCAGAGATAAACATACAAAATCGACCTAATTGATGGGAAGACAAAAGGTCAAGTAAAAAATTAAATTATAATGATGACACTGAAAAAGGAATATTTTCTGGTTACTGTATCATCCCTTCATAAAGATTTCTGCGAATCTAAGGCCTCATATGGGAGCAGATATTAGAAAGCCTTTTAATTCTAATTGATACAAATTCAAAAAGTGACCAGATAAAAATGAAAGTTAATATATATTATATTTCCACAGCTGTTAACGTTACCAATGATATCCAGCTGTTAAAATATTTAGAACAGTTTATCATTTCATCATGCATCGTTTTACTTACGCCGAACGTGTAAAAGTAAAAAAAAATTATTATAAAAATTTCGGTTCCGTTGTAAGAATGCAAAGTAAATTTAGTCACAAAATAAATCGTCATTATTCCACCAGAGAGCAGAGATTTCGTAGATCATTTTTGAACATTAAGCTGCCGTAAATTGAAAACTTGGTGGAAGAAGAAATTATTGTCGCCAAAGCAGTCATTATTTAGGAAGAAATTGATATTTCAATTGCTCGCCAAACAGATATCACAGGGCAATACTAAACGACTTCGTGACATCAATATACCGGAGCTAGGAATCAAGTAAGATGACGCACAATCCCACATAAGCGACGCAAACATCCAACTCATTAAAAATAAAATATCGAAAGTCACACTTATGATAGGTTAATGACTTTCATCACACACTGTTATATTAAATCGTACATACAGTGGGAAAAGTGAAAGAGTTATTAAATATTAAAGACATCTTACATATTTGCCTTCACTGCGGATCATTAAGTTGCATTGAATATAGAATCGCTTAATTACGAAGTCTCCAAAGTTAAGACATAGAGCTTCTCTTGCATCGTTTACTTTTAATACAGGCAAATTGGCCTTTTTTGATAATTTTTATCAAAATATCTGTGGCTGCAACGAAGATTTCTTAATAATCCAGCTTTGAACATTAAAAAGGAAAAAACCATTAAAGAAATTAAAGCTTCGACTATTTTATTTATTTGAATTGTTGTTGTTGTTGTTGATATTGTTGCCATTGAAGTTTAAACTTTAAGCACAAGGATGTCATTGTTATGGCTTTGGTGTTTTTGTGGCCACAAAATTCTAACCAAACAACCAAGCCGAACATTAGACTTATAAAGCCCGACCAACTAAAAGGATATAAAAACAGATAGACGGACTATGCCAGCAGAAAAATAAAAATGAACATACAAACAACAAAACACAGCAAATCCTTTTCACACAATAGTTGTTACTACAAGCAACAATAAAATAAAATACAAAAAAAAAAAAAAACAAAAATTTAAAAGTGAATGGAATTGAAATTTTATGCGAAGCGAATTTTTTTTTCTAATTTTCATTTCACAGTAATTCAGGATTTGAAATCATATACATGTTGAGTTAAAAAAATAGAAAAAAAAAAGAATAAATGATAAATATAATACTCCCACACAAATACTAAAAAAATTGAAACAAAAGAATTGAAATAAATATGAGTTAAAAAATATTCAGTGAGATAAATATTAGAAATATTAAAAAAATAAAATAAAGAAAATTATAAAATCCATATGAAAAAATACAAAAACCATTCTATGCCACTTCCTCTGCCACAATACAATTGTGGCACTAAGGCCCAGTCATGCTAAAGGCGGCCAACTTTTCATCAGGCCTAAAAACAAAACGCAAGAAAAAAATAAATGGTGATAGAAAAACAATCATAACAACAACAAATCATTTATTTTTTCATATTTATTTTTTTTTTCTTCTTGTTACATTTACACCTACAGACAACTGAATAGAATTTAGTCATTGTAGCGTATTATTACATGCAACATAATATTTGTTTCTTTCATACAATCATTCACACACGTATACTTATAGAGGAGTGTGTGTATGTGTGTGTGTGTGTGTGTGTGCGTGTATACACATGTGTTAGAATGTTACAGGTTTGTAAAATTTACTGGAGTATTTATTTATATTTTTTTATATAAGTTATTATTGTTGTTGTTGCTTGCCTACGCCTCAGAGTAATTTGCAGTTTATTGCATCTGGACTAGTAACGGAAAAGTAAATAAAAAATTTTTGTGTTTAGGATATTTTTGGTTCTATTGGTGGCGCTTAAAGGGTATTACAAATTAAAATAAAAAAATTATCCAAATTTATAATTTATTTATCCAGAGATTTATTGATTCTTCATTCTTCAAATCATTAGGAAATTTTTACTTATGAATTTAAAAAAGATAGAAATATCATATATTTAAAAATACTCAAACTAAATGAGAGTTTTAAAATGCCTTTTATAAGATAAAAAAAGCTTTTTCTTAAATCACAGAGAAAGACTAAAAAACTACAGTTGAAATTGGCAAATTTTTAAAACCATTTGATTATACTTTTCCCAATGGCGGTGTAATATCCTCCAAGTCTTTATCAAAACTAAAGGTTTGGAGTAACTAATTAACCAAAGAATAGCTTTACCATTACTAGACCAGCCAAAAATTCAGGTATTTGTGAATGACACATATGATCGGGACATCAAGCGTGCAGAGTGCATTAAGCAAAATCAATATGTTTCTGACGCGTTGTATCAAGAGACAACAATAATAATTTCAAGATATCATGCATTTAAGGGGTGAAAAATGGAAGTTGTGAACTTGATCAAGGGCATTAATTAAGCACCTAGGCAGGTGTTAAATAAATATCCAGGCAAGATGCTTCAATTGCAGCGGATTGAAAAAAGCAGTAAGTAAACGATTCTAATCTAATTTGATGCAAGAAACAATGGACGTGTGGCTCATCAAAAATCACAAGAGTCACATAAAAAAGATAGCAGTATGGGGCATGAGAAAAATGGTAAACAAAGTGATTTAGATGCTCTTTACAGATGACCAGCAATATGAAGCGCAGTCATTGTATAAAAGAGGAAATAAAAGGACGTTTTATGTATGTTTGACATACACATGTTGACTCCAACGAGGGCAGCTGACCGTGTGCGCAGAGAAACTGTTTCATAATGAACAAAATTTTAGCGGCTTATAAAGTGTAATATGTTATGGACCGGTTGAAACGGCGAGGTTTCCGCCTAGCTCTTTTCTTTTTGCTCTCAGGTGGTCCCAACCCTTCCCGTCGGCTGCGTATCCTAACACAAAAAACGCAACTGAAGCTACCATCAATAACATCACAAGCAACAGTATTGTATGGGGACAGATGCTCATCCCCTATTTTGCCCTCCCAACCTTATCGTGATAGTGTCCACTCTATTTGGATCCAGTAAAGAATTCTCTGTTTAAAAAATCGCTACCTCCCAACATCTACAAAGAAACAGCGGTTGACTAAATTGTTGCACAAACCGCCAAGATCGACAAGGTAATCGAGCAATTGCTCCAAAGAATTAGGGAAAGCATCAATAAAACAAATCGGATGTGGCCTTTCTCTCCTAGTAATATTGTCACCCTGTTGGTAATGTTGTCTCTCTGTGCAATGTGACAACCAAGTTTAACAAAACGCAGAGTGAGAAAGCCAGAACGTTAGTAGACGCGTAAGTGAGTGTAAATTTTCACTGTTCTCTTCGTACTACACTCTGACCAGGGTCGAAAATTGCAATTTGTCATATTTAAATGAACGTGCAAAGTTAATCTTATAAGAAAGACCATAAAAACACCGCTAGAATCGTGGACCTAAGTATTGTTAAAAGAATCAAATATTTTTGTTGATGTACAGGTCACCTGTCTACGATTTTACCTCGCAAATACGTCGGCAGCGATAGAATGAAAGTCATATAAGACCGTTCTGCAAACTTTTATAGATTTGAGGGACAACTATTTATACCTTTTAACACAGCGGAAGAGGTATCAAGCTTTTAAACTATTAAAGAAGCGGATGATCGATGGCTTGCAGAATACAAAATACCTCCTGCACAAGACCTAAAAACAAAGTTTTACATTTGGATCGAATAGCCAAATATGGAAATGGAAAATTTTTGCCTATTCGAGAAGAACACAGTAAACTGGTGATAACAAAAATACAAAAACCAACGATTTAATAAGATTCTCAACGAAAATACATTTTGTGAACACCGCAATAACAAAACAAGTTGCCATATCTTTCCATATTAACTAAATATAGACGATTTTACTCGCTTGTAAATGGAAACCGCAGTTGCGCGGTGAATGGGTTGGGTAAAGTGCTGAGCAGAGAGGTTGCGTGAGTATAGTAGCAATAATATTTGTTCGTTGCATAGATAACCACGAAAGATAACATTTTTTTTTGTATGCTTTCGACTGTGGATATTAAAAAGAAATTAATTTAAGGCATGAGGAGGTCTTTATACACCACCGAAATTTTTCTATTTAGCTGCCGTTACTCCTTATGATTTGACGGCGAAATAAATCTCTTGTGCGTACACCATTTCATCAGCTATTAAATCTTATTACATGGAATATCTTTCTTTTTAATTTATAATTTTCTATATTGATCTTAAAGATGAAAACAGAGGTAACGAAGTGGATAAATATAAAATGCGTTGGAGTTTAAAATAAAGAAAGCCAATTTGTCAGAAATAGTTTAAACGGAGTTTTCTTAGAAAATTCATTAATCGAATAAGGTTTATCACTTTAAACGGCTCCGAAGTTGCTGTAAAAATACTGTTAGTTAGGAGTAGCAGCCTCTGACGACGAAGCTCACTTGAGCACAATCGAATGGCCCGTTGTTATAAAAAAATACTGTTAAAATCAACAGATTAAATTTTAGCAGCTTTAAAAAACTCAAAATTATTAAACACCCTATAGATAGCATTTTTTCTATAGTTGTTTTTATAGTTGCAATATCAACTAACGTAAGCTGTCATAATATTATAAATGTATATTTTGTGTTTGCCACCGTAAAAAGCTTTATTCGTTTTAAAGAAAAAATAAATAAATAAAAAAACCTACATTCGGTCAAAGTAGATCAGGGTTCTTGATAAAAATAAATCTAAAACTACATTTTTAATAGTTTCATTCTGATTAGTTATTGGAGATACAAAAAGGTTCTCCAATAAATGATACACTAACCCAGCCACTTTGTTTTTTAAGCTCTTTCGACATTTTTGGGCATTAATTTTGCTAAAAAAGGATTCTCATTTGAAAGTGCTTTCTTTGAGGTTTATTAAAATATTTAAACTCTAAATATTATTTATATTTTGTATCATTTATGTAAACTTTAGTTTCTTGTTATAAAATTTGTTATAAAAATAAAAAGAAGTGAGTAAAAAAAAAGAAAGGAAATGCCCAGTGTCTTTGATTTGTCACTTTTATATTTTTACTTCTGTGTGTTGCAGTTATTTATATTTATCTGTGTATGTATGAGTGTGTTCCTTTCTATCCACTGTATGTTTTATTTACTTTTGTCTTTTTTTCATTTATTTCTTTTTTATTAATTTTTTTTCTTGTATAAAATATTTTCTATCTGTCCGTTTATTTAGCCGCTGGTGATTTTTTGATGAAAACTTTTCACAAAGCTTTACTTTTATTTTTTCATTGTTGTTGTCTTTTTTTTATAGTTATAACTGACTAAATTCTTGCTTTTTTATATTATTCATAGTATTTTATATTTTTATATTTCTTTTTTTTTTCAGGGTGAATTACAGAATTAAAATATAAAAAAAAAATATTTTAATTTTTCTCTAACAATCATAATCATCAGTTTACAATACGAGTATTTTCTACTGTCATCTGTTTAACGTGCATGAGAATGAATATGTTTGTTATCAGCACGAGCACTGCCTGTCATCAGCATTATCATTATCGCTTTAATTTTAACATCTCCTTTCTAGTTGCCATTAGAAAACTTTGAAGTGAAAATATTGCAAAAAGAATTTTTCTTATTTCTTATTTAATATTTTTTGTTTGTTGTTGTATTTAGTTTTGCTCTTTGTAATTTCAATCATTGGTGTTACAATTTATTATTATTTTCAATTTGAAGTTAAATAAAAGAAAAGCCGGTAGACTTGAAGGTGCTTCTATTTAGAATTTATTCTGATTGTTGCAAGAAAAAAAAACTTTCCTTTTATAATTTTCTTTCACAAAGGAAATACCTGAATTTTCTTTAATTTAAATATTTTGTTTTAGTTTTTTTAAGAAGGAGCTGTTGTGACAAAAGGATTTCTTAAGTCAACACAGTAGACAATTTTTACAAATAAAAGGGTTGTTCACGTAATTTTTCTATGGCAGTGATTTTATACTAAAAAAAAATAAAAATCTCAGGCTGACAATCAACTTGTTGTATTGAAGACGAAAAGCTTTTGAAAGAAGGAGACCTGAAGACTTTTATTTATTGATTAATCATCCTCTTTGTGATGAAATACATTACAAACTCAGAAACTTTATAAAGTAAACATAACTTAGCAAAAGTGAATTGTCGTTATTTGAACTCTATCATTAAATTATCAAGCTGGGCCAATCCTATGTTCCGTCCTAAGTTGCTTCAACTTAGCATATGTAAATAATAGTTTATCTGCCGTTTTAACTTCTATTCTTCTTATATTCTAGTTCAATTTCTTTTAATTCTGTTACAGATTTTAAGCTTTTCCCTCAATATTTTTCAATAAGATTTTTTGACGTTTGAACATTGTAGTGAAAAGAAGTTAATTTTAAAATAAATAATTTTTAGAATTATTTTTCCAGATTTGTGGCCGTGGACTTTCGTATCCCTTACTTAGTCCCAGTAATTCTTTAAATTTCTGGCGGTTAAATAAAAGTTTATGATTTTTTTCTAATCATTGAATCTTTCATTATCACTTGTATTTGTTTGAAGACAGAATCAGATCTTCAGTCATGGTTTCATTTACAGCAAAAATTCTTTTCTCTTTAATAAGTGGCTATGGAGAGATGTGATATAGATTTAATTTAATGTTCCTTCACAGCTCCAAATAGCAGGCTTAGCATAATTTTGGAAGGATCTGTCTCATACCCATTTGAGAAGAAATGGATACCGTCTAAACAATATCTCAACATGTTACTTCTCTCTAGGTTCTCCTATGCAATTAGCATAAAGATGCTTGTATTCTCTGGTCTACCGGTACTCGCCGTACCATTATTTGGCCAGTAGTCAGGCGTTTGCTAGCCTTCGGGAGTAGTGTCCGGCAAGTAATAGTGTCAAGAAGTGTGTATTTCCCCTTAGAGACCCCCTTTTCCCCTTTTTACCGTGGTTTCATGGCGCAATAAATAAAAATTAAGCTTCAATGATTTCTGATTTTTTAAAGCTCAAAGTCCATGTTTTCCTCGGCACTAAAACTGAAACTGTCCGTGATGTCTACATTAAGTATTTGTGAGCAAATTTCCCTCAGTATCATGATAGACCAAATGAGTGATGTAAATTCTTTAACTTTTTATCTTTATTTTGATACTTTTTTTTATACATTTAATTAGATTTTAAAAACCATGACCAAGGAAAATCCATTCAGTTACCAAATATTTTTAAGAAGAGAACAAAACTTTCAGACAAGATAGTCACTATCATTTTATGCAGAAGAAAAAAACTAAAAAGCCTGTGTGAATGTTTGTTAGGCTGGGCTTCGGACTAATCCATAAACCCTTTATTTTGATTTATGGTAATTTATGTGTTGAAAGAATAATTTTCAAAGGCTCTCATTCAAGTGGGTTTAATACTAAAATTACTGTCATAATTTTAGTATGTGATTTAAGAAATTCACTTCTGCTTCTGTCCAGGTTTTTTAAAATAAACAAGAGTTTAACGGACATGATGATTGATAAATAATAAAGGGAAATGGCGTTGCAAAAAAAAAGTTTCCGTACCATGTATAGGTCACCCTTTAATTTTTAATTTTATTTTTTAAACAAATTACTTCTGATATACTTTCGTTAAATTTTAAATAAAGCCCTGTGAAAATCACGTAAATATTGGGACAGCTTAATTTATTTCGATTTTGGAGTACATACCACATGGCGAAATAATTTACCAGGTGGTGGCAGTGGCGAATTTATTCATTTTTGCCGTTGCAGAAAATGTCAAACTCCATATATAAAAAATCAGCGAAAATTTTTTTTATATGAAGTTTGAAATTTTCTGCAACGGCGAAAATGAATGAAATTCGCCACTGCCACCACCTGGTAAATTATTTCGCCATGACATACCATGTGTAAATTGTTGATGTCAGCCTACTATGTTAAAAAAAATCCTATAGGTGGAAATCACGTTGCTTTCGGGATACCCTTCATTACAATTTAATTTTTTGTAATTATTTTAATAGCAAATACAGTAGTACAAATTTTAAGCGTCTGCCTATAACAGTTAAAAATATATTTTTGGCACACAGACTTTTGGTAATACCCTTAAATTTTTAAATTTGTTTTTAATATGGATATATTTACACATAATCTGTATGATTTCGAAATGTCTGCCAACTGTTTTTGAAAGTTAAAAGCATGTAAGCAATACTTACGTCAATATTGGAACACCTTTCAATTTAAAGTTTATTTTTTCTACTTGTTGCTATAGCGCTCATAATTTTACTGACTGTGTAAATTTTAAAATATCACATCACTTTATTTTGAGTATTTTTTGTTGTATTGGATACAGTAATATCTCGTCTGTAAAAATGTCGAGAGTCTACGTATTACAGTGCCAAAAATAGAGGGCTCTGACAGACGGGCATACATTGTCACGAAAACAATAGATTAACGCTTTACACTTTATGTACGCTAAACTAAAAATGGAAAAGTTTAATCATTTTATATAAATTTTTTAAGCAAAAATCCTGAAGAATAAAAGAATCCTACATTTTCTCTTTTATTACACTCAAGGCAATCTAAAAACTGGTTACAGTAAATAAACAACTACTAAAAATTCTCCAAAGACAAAAAAATCCCGAAGTCCCTAAGATTTCCCTTAACATTAGTTAACCTTCAGGTTTTCCACTAATTCCAAATTTTCTTCTTTGTATTTTTCGGATCAGGATAATTTTATTTTGTAGCATAAATTATAAAAAAAAAAAAAATAAAATCAGATTTAAAAAATTTTTAAATTAAAATTTTCCTAAAATTTATAATATTAAAATTAAAAAGTTTTGAAATTTTTCGCTTTTTTCATATTGAGAAAGTTTTTCTTTTGCAGCATTTTAATTGTTTAAAATTAAGAGTGCCTTTTATTTCGTAGTCAGTGGCCAAAATAATTGTCTATTTTCAAAGGTGAGTTTTGAGTCCAAGCAGTTTGTTTGATTTAAAACAAATCTGTGAATATTTTTAACTTTTATTATAACCAATTTGCATACAAAAAAGAAACAAAAAATTATAAAAAATAATAAAAAAAAAACATCCTGCCACAAAAGAAAATACTGTGGAAAAAAAAGTTATTAAAACTAAACTTAGTGTCACTTCAAATTAAGCTTAGACGAAGTTTTCTGTAACATTTAAAAAGGAAAAATAAACTCCAAACCATTACTCTCCAGAAAGTAAAAAAAAAATTGAATGCACATACATGTACAAACAATCAAAACACAAATTTTATACTTAATACATCAAACTATGAAGTAAATACGGCTATAAAAGACACAAAGTACGTTTAAAGATGGTAATGATGACAACATAAAAGCAAAAAAAAAAAGAGAGAAAAAAATATTTAACAACAAAAATTTAAGGACAATCTTAATAGAAGAATTACCACAGGACTTTAGAATTGCATACAACCACGCACATACACACATGAAAAAAAGTTGCAAATAAAAAAAAAAAACACATATGCAACATGTTTAATGCACTTCTAAGAGGATTTGATGTGTTGCTGTTGTTGTTGTTATTATTTTTTTTATTTTAAAAGTGTCATACAAGCTGTCATGTGAAACAAACTAAAACAGTAACAACAACTATAAAGAAAATAGAAAAAAAAAAAAACAAAAAAGCAGTAATAAAAACAATGTGTTAAAAAAATATATGAACATGATATTTCAACACAAATAATACATACAACACCAACAACAACCATTTCCTTTTTTCATTATTTAACTCATACCTTAACATAAACTTATAAAACTTTGTTTGTATTCTCGCACTGACACTTAACAAAGCATGTCTAATGTCTACGTTTATGAAGGCATAACAATTTTCTGACATTTGAAGTTTTAAAGAAAATAAAATAAAAAAAAGATATGAAGAAAACAAAAAACAACTACGAGAGTAATACTAAAGTCATGTTTCACTTAAAAATAAACTGAGATCACGTGTATGATATACGTTTTCGCATAAAGGAAATCCCAAAATTAATTACAAATTTTGAAATTTTTGCTTGTTGCTAAAGCAAGAGGGGTGAGCGTGGCTTGAATTTTGAGGGGATTTTTTTTGTTTAAAATAACGAACATCGCTGCAACTTGAAAGGAGAACTAAAAAAAAGTAAATCAAAAAATGTCGTAGTGTAAATGTGGACTTAGAAAAGAATACTTTTGTAAGCCGAAGTTTTTTTTGTGAAACGGCAGATCAAGTAAATTAACTTCAAGGCTTTGATCGCAAATTCTATTTGAAAAATTCCATAATTTTTTAGGATAGATTTCTTGGAATTTTGGCGATGACTCACTAAAGCAAGTCTCATGATCTTTTAAGTTTAATCTCTTTATCGAAACGAAAGCCCAGGATACGTAGAAGTTTGACAACTATTTCATACAAATGCAATGCAAAAGTTGTTTTAATACCAGTCCAACTTCAAAATAATTGAAGTCCAATAAGGTTACAAATAAAGTTTTCAGCTTCTGTATGAATGATAGCAGACCGTCTTAGTCATCACTAAAATCCACGAATTCTCTACAAAGAAACAACTTTATAAATAATTTTTATTTAAACAAACATTTAATTGAACTTCAGTTTAAATTTTATTACTGTTTTAATTGCTTTAACAAATATTTTTTTTAACTTATTTTAGGGATGAACAAAAAACTTCGATGTTTTGAAAACACTCGATGTATCGTGTCGAAACATCGATAAATTCCGATGTTTTTTTACTCCTAAAAAATCGAAAAACATTGATGTATTCTTTTGATGCATCGAAATTGCAAATTGTATACAGAACGTGTAGATTGATATATAGACGTGTTCATAGAAATTGGAAAAGCAATAAGAGTGAAGATATATTGTCTGATAAACTTTTAGTTTATTTGAGGACTCCTATTGGAAGACTGAACGAAAATCCTTTTGATATCTGGAAAGATTATAAATCGCAGTTTCCTAAGCTTTATGAGATCGCTTTTAAATATCTTACAATGGTGGGAACATCGGTTCCGTCTGAAAGACTATTTTCACAAGTGGTGCAGGTGATGACTCAACAAAGAAACAGATTGAGAGGTGAAAAACTTGGTAAACTTTTATTTCTAAACTTAAGATTTTTTTTAATAATAATAAATAAAAAAAACATCAAAACATAAATAATAAATAATTAAAAAAAAAACAATCGATGAATAAAACACATCGATGTATTTTATGAAATATCGATGCAACATCGATGTATATTTGCGATATATCGCATGGAAAAAAAACATCGATGTTTTTTTACCGTGTCCATCCCTAACCTCTTCATTTTATTTTGTATTTATTCTCAAAATTATTTTGTGTTTCAATAAAATATTTTTAGAATACGAGTGTTTAATTCAATTAATTGTTTGATAGATACTGTTTCAGACAATAAAAGGGATATTACAGTTGATGGATTTAGTAATAAAATACGAATTATTCATTTCTCTATATGTATTAACTTTCAGCATAACAAATTTCTGGTATTCCTGTGTTTTCGATAGTAGCCGATCTACTGACTCAACCAGTGCCTTGTTATGCCTTAGGTTGCTTTCCGTTTGATAAGATAATATTTAAGAACGCAAAAGTGTCTCCTTTCTTTTGCTCAGAAAATATTTTAACATGTTTGATTGCATTAGTAATCGAGGTATGGACCTCAGGTTCTACATATTGTATTCAATTTTGAAGAGTTTTCAGAAATTATTTTTTCTATTAAGGTTTTATGTTTTTCTTGTCTGTGACAATGAGTCGATATTATCAACCCCTCAAACTTTTTTTAACTGATTCGATATTATATAAATTATCAAATTAATTAAACATTAATTACAATTTTAATGTGAAATCAAATAAAATCTTTAATAAGTTGATTCATAATATCTATTCTAGGTAAAAATATTAAGTCACAATATTCCGATTACATTTTTGAGGTCTAAGGAATCAAATTGTATTATTTATTTAAAATTTAATAATAAATGGTTATCAATACTTTTATTTATAAATTGTATTATGACACTGAAAAATAGTTGTGGAAAAAGCGAATCATTTTAATATTATCTTTCTGGGCACTCCGCAGTGGGGTTGGATAAATAATATTGATATTTTTTAAATATACGGTCGATGTATATCGCCGATGATTTAATTTCGATGCTTTATTGTTTGTTTTAAAGTATCTAAATCAAAATATTTTAGAATTTTTTTTGCATTTGCTGGGTTTTTTAAAATCCCTCCGAAATCTTTACTAAATAATTACTATTGGCAACAATGCTTGACGAGTTCAATTACATTTAAAGTGATCGCAAATCTTTAATTCTAGCAGCCCCAACTGCAGGTGAAGTTAATATTTATGTTACGGTTATACATTTACTTGAGGGTAAGGTGTTCTTCAGCGATTGCCTTGTTAGATGGCTTTGACAGCATCATTTTATTGTAAACATCTTTTCCGTGGATATTAAAAAAAGAAACCAAAAACAAACAGTCAGCTTTCTGCATTGTTGTAGCAAAATTTTTTATTAAATTACATTTATTATTATTTTTTTATTTAAACCTAAATAAATTGCAGAACACAGAATTATTGTTCTTCTTGTCAACACTAGACAGAAGGTCCCGTGCTCGGGCTCTAAGTCAACTGAACTTAAACAGTATCTAGTTAAAACGTTCCTCAAGAGAAAGAGATATGATTAAATTTTGTAACGTTTCTTCAGCAGTCGTTCTTAAATTCTTAACTTGCTGGGGTGCTTGATAGAGTTGCTTATTCTTAATATCCGACAGTTGAAGCAACGTCTGAAAGTCGACTACATATGAAAGTGGGTGTTTATTATGTTAGATTCTGAGGAATATTGTTGCGATTAAACACGAGCCTGATGAAGGGCACACCTGAAAATAAAATTTTAATTAATATAAATGAAAAAGGTAAAAAAGTAGTTTTTTTGTTTTATTTTTTTAAGGAATAATAATTATACTCAAGAGATACTAGTATGACGCAATGTCGATAACTTATCTTGTTATCCCTGCTCCAATCCTTCTTGAAGTGTTAATAGTGATGGCTCTAAGTTACAAAAAGCAATTAAAAAATTAGTCCCAAAATTATAGGGTGTGTCCATGGATGCGTTTGCATAGATGGCCACGTTCTTTAAATCGGTATGAGCTTCCCCACTAAATCTTAAACGGCAAACAGACTTGAAAAATATTTACAAGATGTAAACTAATAAACGATTTAAACTTGTTCACTCATGTATTTTAACCCACCCCTTTTTGAACTTTTATATTAAAATTAAACTGAAGATGTTATTGAATACGATTGCAAGTGAAAATATGTCGCTTGAATTCATTAGACATTTTTTCTTTTATGAAAGATTTTTCTTAACTGACGGAGGTATTTCAAAACCAAGCTGTCTTACTATGGTCTCCTTAAAGTTTATTTAAATTTATTTTCTCAGTGATTATTCAACCGTTCACCTTTGAAACTGCATATTGAATTCAATTTATTAAAATCAAACATTTAAATAAAATAACCAATGTTTTGCAACAAAACCCGCTTATCCAGATTATAACTAATTGGAATATTTTTATTTTTTAAATACTTAATTTTATTTTGCACTTAATCCTATAAAAAATGTTCTCTGGTTTCTGAATAGATTATTTTCACTGCGAATACCTTAGGCGGAAATCATTCATAAAAATCTTTTTACAAATCCTCGCCACCACTCATACAACAATACAATCATTAATACAATTATAACGTAACGTATTCCAAAAACCAAATAAAAAATTGAATTAAATACGCCAGAAAAAGGGACATTAAAAACGAGTGTGAGGGTGAGTGAGTGAATGAGAGAGTGAAGAAAAAAGCCACACGTTTAGCGCTAATTAGCCTCACGGGCAAACAGCAGGCAACAGGCATTACACACACACAAATACAGGGATATTTTATTTTGTTTATTTTAAATAAACCCTCAGAAACAACTTCACTAATGTTTGTCATCATATTTTACAACAGACCGACAGACCAAAAGTAGGCAAACAAATATTCAAAAACCACACATTCATTGAACAAACGAGTGAGAGTGTGTTGAATGGGTCGTGTTAAGTCAGTTAGTTGAAGCAACAAGGTTTATTATAGAAAACCGTCTTTTGCCAACACAATTGTAAAATAAATGTTTGCACTGAATGTAACGTGGTGTTATTATGGCCTCGACCAAAAAAAAGGCCACAAGGATTTTGGTGACAAACTTCATAAATAATCGCGTATGAAACGCATAATTAGGCTGGTTAGCGTAAATAATAAATAAGCAACAATACCAGCAACAAATTGGTTCATTTTGCGACAAATTGCATTTTCGTTTAAATTTATTTTAAATGTATTTTTTTTTTGTGTGTGGGGTACCAACCCAGCTCTTGAGCCCAAAAGTGCTTTTATTATTCCCACAAAAAAAGAAAAAAAAAAAAGATTTAGTTTCCTATTTGTCGGCTTATTTGCTATTGTTGTAACAACCACTGTTGCTGAGCCTTTTTGGCTGGTAAATTAATTTTACCTTAAGGATAATAATAAGGATTTGTAAAGTCTCTTTTTTATTTATGTGCATTTCTTGTTGGCTTGTTTGGGCGCATATTTTCCGGTCGTTAGACCGGCCTAATTTGTATAGAATTTAAAATGAAAAATTATAAAAAAATATTTAAACTTAAGTTGATTTATTTTAAGAAAAAACTTAAAAAATTTTAAAATATTCTTTAAAAGCTTGGTACAGCTCTTTAATACAGATGTGTAAGAGATTTATTCGATTACCTTAACCACAGACGGCTAAAAATTGTCTACCAGTGTCCTTATGCATCAAGGGGAGTGAGCATCAAGTTAATATTTCAAGAGGATCATTTAAGTTCAAAGGAAGTAAAATTAGGCCATCTTTTCACACTTTGTTTCTCTATTTTCTTATGCCTTCCGTAAAATAAAATTTCTCAAGGTCAGGTGAGATGATTTTTATTGTTGGAGTCAAATCTTTTTCCGTTGAACGATTTCTTTGGGTGAAAATACTCACTCTAGAATAAAACCAAAGGGAGCAATTTGTAGCCTTACTCTTGGATTTTTGCAACTGAAAGTGGAAGTGTGCGCACTCCTGAATTACCCTGGTCTAAAACAACTTTTTTCTTGGCCAAATGTGGACGTGTGTTGTCAAAACTTCATTAAATCGACCCTGGCACAATATTAGCCATTGATTGTTTTATCTGCTTGAAGGTAGTCAACATCTGTTTAAAGGTGGACAGCATCGCATTGAATTCAGAAATGGTCTCCATGACTTTATTGCTTGATAAGCTCTCTTTGCATTTTTTTTTGAGCCGCATCACCCCAAAAAACTCACTGTTTTGACTGCTGTTCGTCTTTGTTATGTTCTAGTCGATCTACGTTTTGTTTGTGGTTACGAAACAGCGCAAATTCTAGACCATATTGCGCTTGAACAACACCAAACTCTTATTTTTTATTAGGACCAGCACTCAGGAGATGATCCCTATGTATGCAATGCATTGTGCCAGAACTAGCAAATTAGGTTCTGGGAAGGCGGATAGAGGGAGTAGTGCTTGTTCACATTCGATTTTATTCTTTGCATACTGAAAGTGACAGGAAAGACTTCTACAGGGAATTTATTCAACATAGGAATTGTTCGGCTAAAAAACGAATTTTCTCTGTAATGCGATTCACTGACCGATCGACCACAAAGGGATGCGCTCTTGATGCGGGGGGCGCTGCGCGTATGAAATTACGGTTTTCAGGAACAATTTCCCTGATTTTATTAGAGCACCGTCCGTTGTAACAGTGAAGCCCCACATTGCGTCGGTGCTTCAGTGAATCAATAGAGCCGGATACCCCACTGTCACCGATGAGCTTCTTCGCTCTCTTCTGCACGCAGTCGAATAACTCCAAAATAGTCTTTGAAGCACCGAACCATATATGAGAGTTGTATTCCATTTTCGGTCTGATAAAGATGACATAAAATGGAGTAAAGTGTTTAAAAAAGCGTTTCAGAAATTCTAGACACTTGATTGCTTTTTTTGCGACATGAAAAAATATGCTTGTTCCACCGAAAATTGCATTGAATTTTCATGCCAAGAACTTTGAGAGCTTCTGATTCCTTTATAAATATATCACCCATAATTACATTACGGCTGTTCGAAGGCAAACAGCACTGGGTTTTACGAACGTTAAATTGAACCCCAGTTCAGAGATTACCAAAAAGGTCGTGATTAAGTGTATTGTCCATGTGCTTTCGTATAGCCCTAATTGCCGGAAGGCTTTGCCTATTGCGAAATGAATATGAATGTCATATGATACTGTTATCTGCGAAAAAAAGAATGCAAAATTGTTAGAAGATTGCATTTGAGGTCGATTGTGAGCAAACAAGGAACCCGTCTAGCGGAAAGCTTTCTCATACCCAAGTGATCATTTAAGATTGAAAACACAGAAACATGTAGGAAGCTAATGGCTTCGCTAAACTCTCGCACTATTAATTTCTTATTAGCTAACAACACAATATCGTGATTTTTTTCAATTGCTTAAGACTTAGAGAGCTCCACTGGGTGTCTGCTCTTTAGCACTAAAATTTATAATGCAGAGTTCACATAGAATTTATAACTATTATTTTCTCTAAAAATGATTTTCCCCTAGAGCACACACTAGCCTGATCTTAATGGCAGTCAAACACAAATGAAAAATGAAGCAGCTTGTTTAAATTTCGACAGGAGCCAGCTGTTTTGAAAGGAGCAGTGTTGTTACTTCATTTAGGAAGATGTGAATTCAAAAGTCACGGTGTCATTCACATGACCTTAAATCTTTATGAAAATAACTAGAAAACGAACCCAAGCCTGACCTAAAGACATTAAGTCGATGATGTGAATTATTTATAAAAATAAAACATTCAAAACATTCCAGTACTAATCAAAACCCGGCTTGAAAATGATGTTCTCATATCGAAACCGCTCGCCAAACGTACCAAATAAACAGCCAGTGAGGGTATGACAACAGCATTAAAAAGTCTTTGAGATATAAAAGAATTATTGCAATACAAAATTTCCTTTAGTTTTGCCCCCACCATAAATTCACACATTTTTACAATACAAAAATTTAATATTTCGATTTTTTGCAATCAATGATACAGAAAAATTGTAATCAACTTTTGAATACCCAGAGATGTAATGCAAGTGATGGATGATGAGTTGGAGAAGAAACAGAAAATATTTTTTTTGGTTTTTTTCAAGCTTTAAACAACGGCAGCAACAAATAATGATTGACGCAAACAGAAAAAAAATTGACAATAGCAGCAACAAACACTTTGTTTGCTTAAAGGCAACGAAAGGAAAAAAGTTTATATAAAAAAGAAGAATGAATTTTTTTCATCATTGAATGTTACAAAAGTGAACAACAATACACGATAGTGTTGAATATATTTACGGTAAAATAAAAATGAGCAACATCTCATGGATGGAAAGATAAAGGGGACAAATCAAAAAAATCAAAACTCACTGTTAAATGCAAGTAAATGTAAAACAATGCAAAATAATCGATTACAACAATAGCAATAACATACGATGCCATCATAAATTTAGTGAACGGGATAGCAAAGGGAAAAGAAAGTGGGTGAGGGACTTAGTGTTGTTGTAGGTGGCAGCATTATGTTCCTGTTTTTTTCTCTTTCTTTTTGTAGTAAAAGTAATATTTGTAGCATTGCTGCCATCAATAACAATTAACAAAATGTTGCACAGTGATTTAAAGATTTTAATTTAGGCATCGAATTAATTTTTTTATTCATGACATTGATCAAAAATATTTTTAATTTTAATACCTAATTGTCAACTACTGAAGAAACGATATTAATTTTAGTGGTAAATTTAGACCATGTTGTAGTTTCTACAAATTTGCTCTTTTTTACGTATTTAAGTAAAATTTTGCCTTCAACTTATGCAACCTGCGGATGTAAATAATGGGTAAATTTAAATCTATAAAATTAAAAAACGGCCTGTGATGTTTTTTTCTAATGTTTTGTAACAACAAAAATACACTATAATCAGACGCATAAAAATGTCTTCTCCTATTTTTTCCTACTAAATACCCTATTGCACGATCTAAGCAAATATCTACTCATGTTGCAAATTTCATTAAAATCGGTTCAGCCGATTAGCCGTGATTGACACACAAACAAACAAGAAAAAAATATAAAACAAACTTAAAGGGATTAATAATTTATTTTAGATTTTAGCCACTGTACATTAAGCTGATACTGTCAAGTCTGATGACGATGACAAAACTGATAACAATAATATAAAAAAATAGCACTGGCAAGCGCATGAGATGAAGAATTTAAATAACTTTACTGCTGCACTAATGTTGGAAATTCTTTTCAATTGAAATAAAAATTAAAAAAAAGAAACACATATTAAACAAAAATGATTGTTTAATCAAAACTTGATAGAAATATGACCAACTAAGTTTGATTGTATTAAAGAACTCTAACAAACCAAGTAGTTTTTATTTTTAGAAAATAAATAAAATCTTAAATGAGAACGTAACTTTTAAGTGATTTTAAAATTAATAAATATTTAAATATAAATAATTGAATAAATAATAAACCAAAAATATTTTAATGGGTCTACTATAGTTTTCAAATGAAAAAAAAACTTTTTTAAACACATTTTTTTAATAAAGCAATTTTTTTAATACAGCAATTTTTTGGTGCCCTGGAGACGATCAAATAAAAACGTCAAATTTTTGCATGTATATAAGTCTTCTAAGATGTCGCTTACCACAGACTTACAAATAAAATAAACATATCAATCAATATTTTTATTGAGATTTTGAAACGTTCATAAGTAAGCAAGACGAAATCGGATGACATCTCGGCATTCACAAGGCAAATAAACCTTGTTTTGTCAATCACAATTGGAGACGATCAAATAATAAGTCGTCAAATAAAAAATAAAAATTTTCCATTTCCAGACGTAAACGTGTAGCGGAAAAAAATACATTTTCAAGCACAACTACAGTGTATTGATATAATTATTTGATCGGCTCCAGAAAACTAAAACTTTCTATACGTGAATGCCGGGGCACATAGAATCCATCATACGTCATATTGTGTCATTTTCAACGGACAAGTGAGTTAAAATACTTGTTTGCTTATGAATGTTGTAACAAACAGTACATCTACGTCAAGATTAAGTAGAAAAGTTGGGTAACTTTTGACATACGTTTAATACTTTGACTGCTATCAATTGTTACTTCTTCTTGTTTTGTTTTCGCTCTTGCTGCGTGTTAATGATTTTTTATCCGTCAACAAAGTACTTTTTGTGTCAACCTCATTCGTCATTACTTTGTTTTGAGTTGAATATGGTAAAGTATAATATATGACGGATTCTATGTGTCCCGGCCTTAATTAAACAGGTGCATGTTGTTATTTTTTTATTCAACTTCAAAAAAGAAGCAGGTTATCAATTCGTGTGAATGTGGCTTTTTTATATTTGCGTCCGCAGAACTCAGTCAATTTTGAACCGAATTTGAAAATTTTTTCTTTATTTGAAAGGTTACAGTTACAGAGTGGCCCGTTAAAAAGAGTTCATAATTATAAAAATTAAAGGGTGTCCCCATACAAGATACATGTTTTTACGTGCATTAAAATTTAAAATTTAACAACATTTATGGCTCCCAATAGGTTAACGTAATAAAAAGTAGACCTAAAAAGTAAAGGGTGTCCCTATAGGTGACGTTATTTAATTTATTTCTGAATATCCTTTGAGCCGTCATAGAAAGACGTTTGAAAATTAGATAGCATGCCGTTAACTATGACCGTATTAATAACAAGTTTAAATAATTGAAGTTGTAGACTAGAGAGTGCCCCTTAATTAATTTAATATATATGCCGATGATTTTAAGCATTAATTTTTTTAAAAAGATCGTGTATTTCTACAACCGCTAAAGCAACAGGTATAAAGTTTGGATATGGATGTCAGAGGGTTTCCCAATAGTTAAAGGAATTTTAATCAACGACTAATTACAATCTTAATGATTTATGATTTAAAGTTTGTCTGTTTTGAAGACGGTTTTTTTGCATGAAATATTAATTTCAATTGTGTTGGTTTTTGTTTTTTCATCTATTGTTTAAAATACATTGTGATGATTTCCAATGAAATCCATGTGGGAGAGTGAATTTAGACATTAGATTTTACTTTTGATTTCTTTTTGGTTTGTTCCATGGAGAACTATGTAACTGAAAGCAAAGGGTCGTTATATAGAAATATTTTTCTTACATTTATCAATTCTGATGTTTATTTTCTGATGAAGAACCAGCAGCGTAGTTTTGTAGGGAATTCACAAAAAATTTTATTGTTAGAAAAACCAACACTTTAAAGCGATAGGAAACAAATACGATTAACATTTTTATTTGTATTTAGATTTTTTTTATTGGTCACATTATTGTTTGAACAAATTTTACACATTTTACTTTTAACAATAAAATCATTTTAATTGTATGCAAATGTGTGTAGTTTAATAAAGGCGCTTTCACACTATAATACTGAGTCGTATGATTTTCATTTAAATTTCTCGTATGAGAATGATTTAGATTTCGGAAAATCTATCGTATTATTACAAAAAGCTTTCACACTATCACACTTAAAACAGTTTATAATTTCTCTGTAGTAAGCAAACAGCTGTTCTAAAGAAAAACATATGTATTAGAGAAGTACGATGCCTGTATGAAAAACTTTAAGCTGCCGGCGGATACTAGCCGATTGGGAACAAGTGTAGAAAAGCTGTAACTCAGCGATTTTTATGAAATTTTTTTGCACAAAATTATGATGTATGTATATGACAATTTGTATAGGAAATAATCAAAAATACTATTTCTTTCAGCCGTTTTTGCAAATACTGTTTTTTTTGCTGTTGAAAGCTTTAAGGCAAATTTGTATTATAAACTAACAAAAAGTTCAAAAACAATACACATGCTGATTAATTAATTTTATTTAGTACACAAGTACAATTTTTAATGTGTTTTTGGCAATACCGACAGTTGAAAGTAAATTGTAGAGACCGTAGAAAGATTTAAACACTACATATTTAAAGCTTTCACTTAGCAAAAAACTCATTTGTTTTCCTAAACTGAGCGAAATTGTTAGGTTACTTATAAGAAAATTTGTAATTAATCGATGGATATGCTTGAAATTGTTTTTGTTTAACATACATATCTGCACTGAATGTTTCGTATTAGCACATCGTTAAAATTAGTTTGAAAATAAGAAAAACATTTACAGTTCTTAATTACCTCTAAGAATCTGGTTGGTATTTTCAAGTCGGCGCAAGACAAAAATCAACCGCGGATAAGCTATGATTATGCAGCAATTGGCTTCGGTCTCTGAAAAGCAGCTGTTTGTTTAATTGGCTTCATTTTTTGTTGCAAAAAAACAACCCATCGGTGCCATCGGAGCCATCGGTGTGTCAAATTTTACTTCTCAATCTATGAGATTTTACTTAAGATCGTTTTCACACTATAAGATTTTTCATATTATTTCGAATTTTTGACAAATCTTAATACTCAGTCTTATAGTGTGAAAGGGCCTTAAACGGGATGAGTAGAAGTGTAAATTATTCTGCAGTCTCTGGAGAAATGTTTATGAATACACAAATGTTAGTACATTTAAAAATAAAACTGCAAATGTGTTTGAGTTTCTGTTTATTAAAAAATAAAAACAAAAACAAAATACAATATTATGGCATTTAATATACTTGGAAGTATTACAAATTCATAAACAATTATGCAAAATCGATTACAATGCAATTGTAGGATTTTTTTGCCTGCAATAATGCTTTTCAATAGATTTTCAAATGTCTATGATTTTTTTGTAAATCAGCAAAAAAATTTTTAACACCAATAAAAAAAGGAAAATTACATTAAAAGTTAATGAATGATTAAATTTGATTTTTAAAACAACATCATGAGAAATACAAAATAGATTATAAAATACTAGATTTCTGCTTTGTAAAGATGTAAATAATATGCACTGATGAAAAGCTCTTAGAAAAGTGTAAAAAGTTGTTAGGAGTATTTTCAAGCCAGATAAAAATTTAAATTGTAAAAAGTAACATACAAAATTTATTTTTTTAATTTTATTGAACTGTTTAATTTTAAAATAATTATACTCTATCCACTACTACGTCTGCATGTCAATTCCAATTATCTTAAAATTTAAATTTAGAAAAATCTGATTTTAACTTATTTTTTTAGGGTTCTGTAGACAGTGTTAAACATTTTTCACTTACAAAAATAGAATTTACTGACAACTGTTTTAGTATCAGTGATTTCACATTTGTATCACTATTTTCCCTACGAAATGACATATTTTTATGAACAAAAACTATTCTATATTTGAACCAAGGTTTTAAGGGACTTCTTCACAAAGTTATATTCACATCCATTCAACAGTTCTTGCATGATGCGAACACAGACAGACACCAAAAATAAGTGCTTTGTATTCCATATCGATTACCTTCAACACCATCATAAAAATTTTCATAAAATATTTCATGTACAGAAATGATCCCGTTACAGTTTTATTATATTTATATATGAAATAGTTAATTTGGCTTAAGTTTATTTTTGTTTAAATTTCTAACATTTTTATTAAGAAAGAAATATTATTAACAAATGCATGCAGAAGTTTTCCAAAGAAAACATAAAAAACTAGACACCAGAATGAAATGGAGCATTTTTTTGATCGCTACATACCTTACAAGCTTTCTTCTTATCTGTATACATGAGGTTGTGTCTATTGTACATATTTTATACTTAACTAACTACTTTTGTAACTAAAACATCGAGGAATATTTATCAATCATATCGTCGGTCACAGGTTGACACCTCTTAACTCGCAAATAAAGAGTTATCAACTTGTGATCGACGATATTCGATAAGAAAGTCCTCACAAAATTCAAAACTTTTTCTACGTTGTTGTCTTTCATAAATCGTCACACATATATTTGGCTTAACTTTCTGCAAAACGACGGAATAAGGAGTAAGTAAAGAACAAAAGAAGAAAGATTTGTGGGTGAGAAAATTCCACTGGATAAGGCCCATTGGCCGAAGAGCGCGGTCACTTCATTAATTAAGTCATAATGTCCGATTGAGGCCCATCCTATAAAACGTCTGAAAATATTTAAAAAGTCAGCTAATTACAGTTCTAGAGGTAGAAGCCCACTGACTGATGCTTTAACGTTTTGGAAGGGAATCCGAAAAATCTTCTTCGCTAAATAACGGCACATTAAGTTGCAGCTAATAATATTTTAAGTCATAATTTTCTCTCTTTTTTAAATTTTCTAATATTTTTCCTTATCGTTATCAAAATGACCTTAAATTTATAAAAAAATCAATTTTTCTTAAGTTCAATTGCTACAAATATTACTTAACCCTTTTTTCATTTCTTGTTTTTGTTTTTAACTTTTTCTTACCTGATCAGCGTTTCACTTTTCTTTAACCTTTAATACCCATAATTCCTTAAGCAACTGTATTTGTTTTGCACAAGTTCTTCTTCGAATCAATAAACCAAAACAAATATAAAACCAGCCATCACATTTCAACTTATTAGAAATCCTAAACTCTTGAGTCCAATAAATTTATTTTCATTTACAAAATGAACACCAACCCAAAAAAAAGGGACTGACATTGATATTCATACACTGTGTTGAAGAACACATTTAAAGGTAAATGAATTTTACAGTTTTAGCGGTAATAAACAATGTTCTCTTCTCTTCTCTACCCCTTTTCTTTATAAAGAAGGCGAACGAATATCTCGAACTGCTAAAGATATTTAGTGTTGGTTAAATCTTTATCACCGTCTTGTCGACATTTTCCATTTACGAAATGGATTTTATTTTATTATTCTTTGGTAGAAGTACGAGGGGTGTTTTTAAATCATGGAATTGTTTGTTCGTAAGCGAAAGTTTATTTTGGAAAAAAATTTAAAAGAGTAGATTTGCGTTTTGAATCGACTTCAAAAAGAAGACGAGTTATTATTTTCACAATTCACAGTTCACAATTCTGTAATTTCTGAACATAATTTGATGATGCTGTGGCTGTGGCTGCAGATTGCTAAGAGACTTGTCTGTAAATTAAAAAAATAGAGGGTGCGCCATATAAATAAGTTTCTTTGGGTGGTTAGAACTTAAAATTTTCATAAGTTCAAGTATTACAGGGTGTCCCTAACCTAATCGTAACTCTTGAATCGGTATAGAAAGACATTTGAAAATTATGCAGAATATGTGTTCTTACATTTGCTAATTAAAAATTTTGAAATCACGAGGTGACCCTATTGAAGGCGTAAATTTGACCTAAATGGCCTTTCAGTTTTCAATTCGGTTTTTCATTGCAAACATTATTTTTGAACGCACCTCGTATTATAAATTTAAAAGAATCTTACACACTCTTCAGCTATTTTTTTTCTTGGTGCGAAAACTAATACGAAATCAAAATTTCAATGCATGCTTCTATGTAAGAGAACTGCTTGTATAGAGTAACACATCATATGGGTTACAGAATATAAATTCATGTTTCGCAATGTTAATGTTAAATGCACTGGATCAAAATAAAATATTAACTTTTGGAATACTCTTTAATTTCAAGTTTTTTTTTTTTTGCTGTTTTTGTTAAAGCAAACATAGAGTCTGTCTATTACAGTTCAAAAAGAAAAAAATGTTTAAAAAATTTTATGCCACTTTCAGAAAACCCTTAAAGTTCAAAATTCTACCTATTGCGGGAACAGAGATAGCCGTCTATCTCAGACAGACGGACAGACATTGTGACCAAAATAATAGGTTTACGTTTTTACACTTTGTGTACGGCAACCTTAAACATTCATATCAGTTTTGTGGAAAATATTTCTGTCACTCTGTATATGAGCTCAAAGATGACTATGCGTATGATGAACAAAGAACACATCGTAAAAATGTCCAAAAGCTGTAAAGCTCATAAGTCGTATTGGAATCTTAAAAAAAAATGAAAATGCTCGAAGCACACAAGAAAGTTGAATATATTTTTTATTAGCGTAAGGACAGACACAAACACAAAATATAAAGAAACATATTCGCATATACGTACACATATTTGATATACGTGTATATATAATTATAACTGTACTAATAGATGGACTGTTAGATGTATTTGGTTTTATTAGTTGTACAATAATATTTTTGTTTGTGTTGTTATTGCTTTATAACGAAATGCTCCTGTTTCTGCAAAGAAAAAGAGTTGGAAAAGTGTATCTGTGGCTGTGTGGGAAGTTTGCTTTTTTTTTACTTTTTATTGTATTAATTTTTTGTTGTTGCTATAAACCCTTTTATATTTTTGGATTTTTTTTTAGTTTTATAAATAAAAATTTATTTGCTTTTCCTTGTGACACTTAGAGCTTTTGACATTGTCTTTATTTAAAATTAAACCTTGACTTCCTTTGCAAATTCTTTTTGCAATATCAATTTTTGTTTCCCAGCAAAAACATCAATGGTTAATATATCACTAATATTTTTAACGACCTGCATACGTTCAGTTTAGGTTTGTGTCAGGTTGTTACATATAAATTTTATGTTGCGAGTTTATGTGCGAAGGTGCTTTTAAATGTTTGATTGCTTGAAATAAGTTCTCCATGCATGAGTTGTTGCGTTTTCTCTATATTTTTGTGTCATTAATATTTTTATGCTTTTTACGTTTTTATGGCTTCATATACATCTAAACATATTTTAATATCATTTTCAATATTCTTGTTTATGTGTTTGTTTGTTTTTTTTTTTTTTTTAATAAGCGAAAGTGCTGTGAAGTTGTAAGTATTTGTTACTGTCATAAAGTCGATTTCCTCATGTTATTCATTTAATAGTAAATTTATAGTTATTTCTCTTTTAAATTATATGACGATATGGGAAACCGATAAAATAAAGAAAAACCACAAATTCAAAGCAATAATTTCGTTATTAAAAAATGTTTTTTACTTTCCCTTCATAATATTAGTGGAATGACCCATATGTTTGTAAGCTTTTTGTTCAATGAGCCAAAGAAATAACAAAAAATGGGAAAACTTATGATCCAATATGTACAAATATTCAATTTTGTAGTGTCATAAAATATGTTGGTTTATCTGCTTTTATGTTTTTTTTTGTTTTTTTTTTTTACTTTGCGTTGAAATATTAAAATTTCTTTTTTAATAATAGCACATTCGGAAGGAAAAGGTAAAATCTTAAAGCTTAAATATTACAGCAATAAATACTTTTAATATATTTAATGTGTTTTACTTTTTATGTTTTATTGATACAAAAAAACTGTTTACCAATTTAAAAATTACCAAAATGTCTTTTATTCAGTAGAGAAATAAAAATAAATTATATTTAAAAATTATATAAACAAGCAAGAGTGCTACAGTCGGCTATGCCTGGGAGACAAATGGTGGTACAGTTATAATAGTCTCCAGCTATATGGCGCATGAATGCGAAGCACCACCACCAATGTTTCGCAAGGTGGTCAATATGGCAGCCACACAGAACCTGCCGGTAATTATTGGAGCAGATGCCAATGCACACCATGTTGTGTGGGGTAGCTCGGATTCCAACGCAAGGGGTGAGTCTCTTTTTGATTTCATTCTTTGTAATAATTTAGACGTTGTAAACGTTGGGTCAGAGCCCACTTTTGTTGTAGCAAATAGAAAGGAGGTTCTTGACATCACGCTAGTTAGTGCTAAGCATTTAGATTTGATTAGGGCATGGAGGGTCTCTGGTGACTGCTCGTTCTCTGATCATAGGTATATTGAATTTGATGTGGTGATTCGGGTATATGGGGTTATTCCCCGACGGAACAGAAGGAAAACGGACTGGGAACGTCAACGCTCCCTTCTTTCTGGTTTTCTTTCGAGCCCACCGAAAATAGAAAATCGGCGGGACATTGAATCCGCGGTGAATGCACTTACCAGTGCGTTTGAGCGCGCGACTTCGGAATCTTGCAGATTAAATATCTGCCGTGGAAAGAGCAAACCACCCTGGTGGAGCTCGGATATTGCGGAGGCACGAAAAGTCTCCCGTAGGCTCTTCAATGAGGCTAAAAGATCAGGAAACTGGTCTGCTTATAAATCCTCAGTGAATAGGTTCAAGAATATGGTAAGAAATGCGAAGCAAAAGTCTTGGAGATCCTTCTGCAGTGTAGTAGAGGGCTCCTCCGAGACGAGCAGACTTCGTAGGATTCTATCGGCAACGCCCATTGTCCCTGGTTTCATTAAGAAACCATGTGGCAATTGGACCTTGAGTGCACAGGAGACCCTTGAGGTTCTCATGGAGACTCACTTTCCGGGCTGCGCTCCCTTTAGTGGAGTAGACTCAGCCTCTCTTGACTACCGTGCATCAGTTCCCTTCCCTATAAATAGGAAGGGACTCATGTGGGCCTTGGGTAGTTTTAACCCGTTTAAATCAGCGGGGCCTGACGGCATTATACCGGCTGATTTGCAGCATAATGCGGATATTGTTATACCATGGTTAATCCCGATATACACACCATGTATCACATGGGCGTATATCCCTGAACCGTGGACTTTCTGCTCTGTAGTCTTCATTCCCAAGGGAGGGAAGACTTCACATACTGAACCGAAGGACTTTAGACCTATAAGTCTATCCTCCTTCCTTTTGAAAACTCTGGAACGGATAATTGACCTTCACTTGAGGATGACAATTAATCCGGACCGACTCTCTGCCTCTCAGCACGCGTATGTAAAGGGCAGATCTGTTGAGACGGCACTACACACGCTTGTGGGATGCATAGAGAAATCCCTAGAGCATAAGGAATATGCATTGGTTGCCTTTCTAGATATAGAAGGGGCCTTCAACAATGTGAAACCGGAGGCCATCAAAATGGCCCTGGAGGGACTGAACGTAAGTCGGTCGATTATAAACTTTGTATGGAATCTATTGACAAACAGGGTCATTACTTCCAGCATGGGGCTAGCTACCATATACAGGGTAGCTAAGCGTGGCACACCACAAGGGGGGGTATTATCTCCCCTTCTCTGGAACCTCGCCATGAATGCATTACTGACAGAAATGGACTGCAAGGGGTTCAGGACTGTGGCATATGCGGATGACGTAGTGGTTGCAGTGTCGGGAAAATATCCCGACACGCTATCGCAACGCCTACAATCGGCGCTGGGCTGCGTCAGTAGGTGGTGTACTGAGAGTGGGCTTAGCGCGAACGCTCGGAAAACGGAACTTGTGCTCTTCACGAGAAGAAACAAGATTCCGACCTTTCCGCTACCACTCCTTAATGGAGTGGAGCTTGGGTTGTCTGACAGAGCGAAGTATCTAGGTATAATCCTGGACTCGAAACTGTCATGGACCCCTAATGTCCGTTTTCGGGCGGATAGGGCCTCAGTGGCCTTGTATGTGTGTAGAAGGGCCATAGGCAAACACTGGGGTATTAATCCCAGGACGTCGCACTGGCTCTTTGACACGGTGATAAAACCCATATTGATGTATGGGGTCCTCGTATGGTGGACCGCAATGGGCAAACTGAAGAACTGCAGTATATTGAACAAGATACTGCGCACCTCGGCCTTGATGATCACTGGTGCAATACGCACCACCCCGTCGAGGGCCCTTTTTACAATGCTACACTGGCTACCGGTCGATCTTATGGCCAAGCAATTGGCCATAAACTCGGCGGTCAGACTGGATGCAGCGGCGGCGTGGAGGTCGGGAGACTTTGGACATGTGACCATCTTGGGCCATTCCTCGGTCATTCCCGACAACATCGATTACTGCGCTCCCACCCCCATGTCTGACATTGACTTTGTGGTATCAACGTCAGGCACGTCGAGTATGTCTCGTGGGGATGTGCTTGATGTCTATACTGACGGGTCAAAGTCGGACACGGGGGTCGGGGGGGGCGTCTTCATTCCTAGATTTCGGATCAGGATGAGGTTCAGGCTCAATGATCAATGTAGCGCGGTACAGGCTGAGATCTCAGCCATTAGAAGGGCGACTTGCTGGATGAGGTACCACAAGATATTCGGAGAGAATATCCGGATTTGTACTGACAGCAAGGCGGCGATTAACTCCCTATCAGGTGTCTATACGACATCCAGATTGGTTCGTGAATGCCGGACATCTCTCAACGAGATGGCGAGACATTCCAACCTGGAACTGTTTTGGGTGCCAGCTCATTCGGGCATACCCGGAAATATGGTTGCGGACGAACTTGCCAGACTTGGATCCCGGTTAGAAGACCGAGAAATAGATCCACTGGTGGGGGTCCCATTGAACTGCTGTAAGGCTTTACTTCGGCAGGAACTCTTTAGGGCTGCACAGTCTAGATGGTCTGAAGAGGTTACCTGCAGGGTCTCGAGGACACTGTGGCCTCAGTACGATAGTGGGAGATCCGTAAGTCTACTGAGGTTTCCTCGGGGGCAGCTGGGCACACTGGTGGCTGTGCTGACAGGGCACTGCGTAATTGGTGCCCACGCTAGAAGACTGAATCTTCCTCATCATGACTACTGTAGGAGTTGTCAAGATGAGGAAGAGGAGGAAACGGTGGAGCATTTGCTCTGCCACTGTCCGGCTTTTTCTAGGAATAGAGCGGCTATTTTTGGCAGTCCGAGACTGCTGAATCTTGCAGACTTGTCTGTCTGCGATGTTGCTAGGATAAACTCGTTTATCCGGTCCTCGGGGTGGTTTGGATGTGGATCTTTTGATGGTGCCGCAGGGACCTCAATCTGATCCCAACACATCCTGTTTCCAGGCAACACAATGGGACCTTTGGGACCCAAGTGAGTCGGTCTCTCTTTTTGCACCGATGGCCTGTGCAACCTAACCTAACCTACAGTCGGCTATGCCGAATCTTATAAAGCCTTCACTATGTATCAAAATCTAGTTTAGTAAAGTAACTCCAATCAAGAATTTCAGAGAATTAAAAAAATTACAAAAAAAAAGGCCATCGGCTCTTAATGGGTAAAGAATTTTATAAAAAAATTAGTACTTCTTTAAAGATCTCCTCAAAAGCTTTAAAATGATACCCATATTGATATTTAAGAAAAATATGAAAATTTCAGAGGCCCATAACTCGGAAAAGATGGGCGATCGCCAATTTTTTCACTCCATCTTTATTTCTTATTGTTTAGTTCTCTATCGCTTCATATATTTGTTTCTTTTTATTGGAGTTACTCCAAATGATATAGAAAATTAGAGGTAGGCGTGGTGTTTTTCCCGCTGCGTCAAAGGACATGGACCAATCTTTAGCACCTCTTTCGACACTATGTCTGATCGATTGATGTATTTCAAATTTTTCTAGCTGATCTAGTGCCTTCGTAAACTTGATTTCAACACTAATAAGGACGGAGAGATGAACAGACGGACATCGCTTAATCGCCTTCGCTATGCATAAGAAGTCAGAATATGTATACTTTATGGGCCGGAAATTGATATTTATGGTTTCACTCTTATTCTACTTTTTGTGGTGAAGGGCATAATAATTTTTATACAGAGTTTTGTTTATGAAAAAAAAGGTACTTTTAAAAAACATTATTTAACGAAATGGATTTTGAGAAAAGAGTCTATATTAAAAATAATTGTAAATATAATAAGATCTTTTAATTAAAGGAGCTTTATAAAGAAAAATGTTTTTAATATTCTTTCGTTCTATAATATAAACGTACTTTTATGGAAAGTACCTTTAATAATTAGTACTTATTATAAGAAAAAGATTAAATATTTTTCATTTAGCAAAGCAAAAGAACTAATTTTATAAATAAAAAGATAATTCTAAATAGTACCATTTAAAAACTGTCCTTCACGAGAAGTACTTTTCTAAGAAGAGCTTTTAAAAAAGAGTTTTACATAAAGATCTTATTCTAAAAGCATTTATATAAAAAAATTTTTCAAAAAGTTTTTCTTTTATTATGTTTGTGTTTAATAACTTAACTAACTTAAAAAAGTACCTGTCATAAATTTAACTGTCCCAAAAGTACATATTATTCTTTTATTTATATTTCACATACACGAGTTTTCATAGAAAACCAAGCAAGGAGATGTTTTTTAGGAAAATATATATTTTTTAAAAGTACCTGTAAACTGGGTGGTACTTTAACAAAATGTACCTTTCTTAATAATATATAGAAAGATGTATTTATTTAGCATTTTGATTAAAAATTCTAAAAATGTTTTTATATAAAAATAGTTTGAAATATTGATATCGTGTTTTTCGACAAATTCTTTGTTTTGTAAAACAAAATACAACAAAAAAATTTGAATGAATATAAGAGAAATTTTCATAAATTATAATTACACTCTGACTACACTGACAGATATCGATTCTTTGGTCAAAGTTTTTAATCACTTTTTTCCGACTTAAAAAAAAAAACAAACCAATCACGTCTTTAGACCACATTAGGGTGACATGTTGAGCATGCAAAGGTTTCTCTATAATCTCAGAAGCCCAAATGCAATTTTGCTAAGAAATTTCATAGTGGATTTTTATTATTTAAATGCGATTTTTCAACGAAAAACGCGATAAAAAATTAATTGTCAAAATTATCATGTTAAATGTGTTGCCACAGTTGAAAAACAAAGTTCTTGTTAAAAAAAAGTATCTTACAAACTATTAAAAACTATTTTATTACAAAGAAATGGAATGAGTGAATAAATGAAATATATTTTTATTTTTGGAAGAGGGAATTTTAAAAGTAGCTATTTATTAAAAAGTACTTTTCTCTAAAGGTACTTTGACAAAAGGTTTTTTTTTATTATAAAGCCTCTTATTTAAATAATTTCGGCAAGAAGTACTTTTACAAAAAGACATTTAAAAGTAAATAAGGGTCCATCTGTGTTAATTGCAAACGTACCAGATGTAAAAATATTTTAAAAAGTACATATTGTATCAGTAATTCAAATGCAACCAAATAACAAACTTTCAATCTCATTTTGAACAATGTTTAATTATTTAAGAATTTAATTTGAGAATTAAGAACGCAAATAGAAGGTAATTTTCGGAATAAAAAGTTTTTTAAAAAGTACTTTTAAGCTCGATATGAAGAGTACTATCATTGTTAAAAATATTTTCATCTTAAATGTTTAAATAAAAATATAGATTATTAAAAGCTATTCTAACAAAAGTTTAAGATATAATTATGTAATCCCTTTTATAGTAATCACCACTTACAAAAAGTACATTTTAGAGAAGGTACTTTTTAAATAAAATTTACCTGTTACTGCTTACATGTTTTAGCATATATATTTTACTTAAAACGGTTCCTACGAAAAGCCGCCTATATTCGGCTATGCCGAATTTTATGTACCCTTCACCATCTATGTGAATCTAGTTTAGTGGAGTAACTCCAATCAAAATAGCAAATATTAGGGTGAAAGAGAATTAAAAATAAGAAAAAAAAAATTTTAAGTAGGATATAAATTTTACATAAAAATACCATCGGCTTTTAATGAGTTAAGCATTTTTAAAAAATTTTAGTATTCATTAAAGATCTCTTCAAAAGCTTTTTAATGAGACCCATATTGATATTTAAAAAAATTTATAAATTTCGAAAGATGTAGACGAGCGCCAATTTTTTCACTTGATCCTTTTTTTTTATTTCTTAATTCTATGTCGTCTCATATATTTGTTTTTTTTTTAATTGGAGTTATTTTATTGTTCCAATGATCATGCTGTTTTCCAATAGCACCTCTTTTGACACTATATCGATTGGCGTATTTAAATTTTCTCCAGGTGATCTAGTGCCTTGGAAAACTTGTTTTCAACGCTAACACGGATGGTCAGACGGACACCGCCCAATCAATTTTGCTATGCATAAGCGGTCAGAATAAATACACTTTATGGGGTCGGAAATGGAAATTGTAGATTTTGCAAACGGAATGACCTTTTTGCACTTTTTGTGGAGAAGGCTATAGAAAGTATATTTTAGAGAAGGTATTTTTTTTATAAAAGGTGCCCTTGACTGCTTTCATATTTAAGTAAGTTACATTCACAGAAAGTAGTTTCTAAAAAAACTTATTTTAATAAGGAGTTTTGTTTATGAAAAATTCCTAAAATAAAAAGTGCCTGTAGTGAAAAGTACTTTATAGAAAAAATTACTTTTATAAAAACGTAGTTTTGGAAATGTTATATTCTTTTTCTTAAAACTACCTTTTATGAAAATAATATTTAAAAAACTAGTTTTCTAAAAGTACCTTATGCGTGTACTCTCTTGTAAAAAAAATGCTTTTTATAAAGTATTTATTATAAATTTGTGTAAAAAGTATCTTTTATAAAGGGAACTTTCAATAATACAAAAACTTATTAGAGATAAATTTAGTAAAATTAGTTTTTTTATGCTTTATGTAAAGTTGTATAAAAAAGGTACTTTTAATTAACAATTCTTATTTTTTGGGTTTACGTGCAAATGAGTAAATTTTTATGTGGAATTTTTTTTATATAAAAATTTAAAAGCATTTTCATATTTACATGATTTTGTTTAGTTTTATTGAACAATTTATTTATTTTAAATTATTTTATTGGTAAATTTACATTGATTATTTTCTTACTAGACAATTGTCTAACCAGGGTAAACAAAACTTAGTTTAGTAACAAATTATTTCACAGTAAATGTAATCTCCGAAGGACTGAATAATCTTCCTTCAATAGTCATAAACATATATAAAGACACAAATACGCTGACGTCAATCTATCCATTAAGAAGGACATATGTACACATTTACTTAATTACTTATGTAAATGAACAACATTTTGAGGTTATGTGTGCACACAATTTATAAATTACCACAAAATTGGGCTATTGTGTGCTTTTGTGTGAGCGAATGAGTGTGTCTGTATCAATGCAATAAAACTATTGTTTTAGAAAGAGTCTTTAGAAGTGTATACACCTGCATAAATGTGCCAAGCAGAAGAAGAAGAAGACACATATTACCATATATAACAAAATAAGTATTTAGACAAACAATAGGCTGGTCTTATATTTTACTTCTGATACAAAACAGGTTGATTTTAAAATAAATTTTGTTTTATTTTATTTTCTATAAATTTATGAAAAGTTATTTGAAAATATAATCAAAATTTAATTTAACAAATTAAAATGTGTGGACACAAAACTTTTATTTAATTGTGAGTTAAATATTGTAATTAATTAATTAACTATTAATTAGTTGTTGTTGTTACTGTGACAAATTTGTAATTTTATAACTTTTTAGAAAATAGAGATTCAAAAGTGAGAAAAAAGAAATTTAAACACATGTAACAAAATTGTTTTTATTAGAAAATATTTCCCTTTTAAATGAAAATTATAGCTTTTTTTATGAATCCAATTCTCATTTTTGTTACCCACAAACACACACACACACATATATAAATCTGCAATTAAACACGCCCACTAATAATAATTATACAAATCATTTTTACACAAACAACAAATAGACAATTGCTTACATAAATACATATGTAAAGCAATTAACACACATATACATACACATGCGTACATACATACACACATACACACTTACTTACATTACACTTAATTAGAAAAGCAGGTTTTTAGGTTTTTATTATTATGATTTTCACATTATGAAAATTATTTGGTTTTCAGCGGAAACAACAACAGATTTGTTTAAGAAAATAGCAAAATCAAATTTTTTCTTTATTTGAAAGAGTATTATTTCAACGGAATCAAATGTTAAATAAAATTTTCCTACGTTTTAGGTTTTAAATTTTAATTTTCCTCATAAATGTTCTTGTATTATAAGTAAATTTTTTAGTTTTTCTATATTAAGGTAAAGGGTGTTTTTTCCAGAGGTTTACAACTTGAAAATAGAACTGTGGAAAATATTATAAATATTAATGAAGATGAATCTATCGGAAAGATAATTGTCTCCCATTAATGTTTGATTGTTATTTAGACTATGAATTCACTGCGGTTGGCTGACACGTAGAGGTTCAATTTTGATGCTTAAGTTACTCCCTGCAATAATTAAGGGCTTTATTCTTTAATAACTTGTTTCTATTGTTAAATCGTCTTACGTTAGTTTAGCCTTAAAAATAATTTAAATCGCACATTCTTGATGGGAATTAAAAAGTTCTCTTACGTAACATTTATCTTTTATAAATTATTCACGCGGCCCTTAAATTGGCTTTCTCTGGATGTTTTGATTTTTCTGCAGTGGCTGCACTCCTAATGAGTTGGTTAAGTTTTTATTATTCCTATTCAAACAAAAATGAGCTTTATCACTTAAGAAATCCATATCAGATTTTGTTCCAGCTTTTTGGCCTAATTAATGACGCCAGCAATGGTAGGCTTTATTCTCGTAACAATTAAACCAAGTTTCACATAAGAAATCTTTATTAAACTGCAATTGAAAAGACTTGTAGGCACATTATAGCCTTGAAGCTGGTACAGCCATTTTATTGATTATTTTACATAACCGGTGGCTAGCAAAGGAGGACGCCGACGTTTTTTAAACTCCATAGAACTTACGAACAATCATACTGTGCTAAACCTTTGTCATTGATTACAAAATTGTGCTCGACAAATGGCGATTACAACTACAACTTATTTAAATCAAAATTTGGCAATAACTTGACTTCCAGCAATAAACATGGTATTTGGGATCTAGTCTCATGCGATTCGATACCTCTTGATTAATTTTTGTGGGGTCCTGTGCAGTCACTACTTTATGCTGATAAACCATCTGCAATTAACGCCTTGGAGGTCAACATTTTTCGTGTAGCTTCTGACATACGGTTAGCAATACTACAGAATTGGTCTAAAATTTGACGTCTAGAATGCGTTTCATTACCCTACATCTTTACGAGCCATCAACTCGGTGTGAACATCATGTCGCACATGAATTCGGCTAATGTAGACAACCAATGTTCATGTTTGGTTCATGTGCAAACATTGCTGGCCGAATATTTGTCTGCAATGGTGATGATGTTCGCCACCAAATACGGCTTTTTGCACGATTTCTCTATTTCGAATGGTAACGCTAGCTAATTGTCTGATTGTTTAAAGGGAATAAAAAAAGGTGGTAAACAACTTACTGAAATTTGAACAGAATACTTAGTAAAGCGAACTAATGTTACATTACGAAAATGTTCAATCGAACGAAATGTTCATCGAGAAGTGAATTTAGTCAAATTGTGTAAACCGATAATTTTTCTAAAAATCTTTGAAAAGTTTCCTGAAGAGCTGAGAGGTAATGAAATGGCCTACAGTTGTCAATATCACTAATTTTATATTATTTAATAGGAGATTTAGGTGATATTTCTTTATTTAATTATTTTAAACGATTTGTAGAAAATAATTTATTATTTACTTCCTGCTGAGGTTTTGTTGCTTAAAAAACTTGTTTTATTTATTTTAAATAAATTCTAGAATTAAATTAATTATTATTCTTCAATAAAAAATGATTTTAAACAAGCTGGCAGGCAGAGAATCATCGAATATGAAACTAAATTAGAAAAGAAAAGTTTAAAGAGAGATACCTAGTTTTAGTTTTCATTCTTGCTATTATGGCAGAAGTTGAACCCTTTAGTACCCAAAACCGCCTGCAGACGGGCTACATTCGTAACTCACTTACTCGCTTTCTAAACATCGTTTTACTTTTTTTTTTGGCATTTTGTCTAATTTTTTTTTTACTTTAAGAAAAGTTCAGAACACAAAAATAATTTATTATCCAGAAAAAAATTTGGGTACTAGAGAGTTAAGCTTCGGCTTTGCCGAAGCCTAAATAAATATTAACTTAAAAGTCGGCTTGCAATGGGTTAAGCATTTTTAAAAGATTTTAGTATTTCCTCAAAGATAATTCAAAAGCTTTCAAATGATGGGTATCATTGATATTTAAAAAAATTTTAAATTTCAGAGGCCCGTATTTAGGAAAACATGGGCGAGCGCCAATGTTTTTCATTTGATGGTCTTTTTTTATTTTTTAATTCTCGTCGTGCTGTTTTGCCCGCTGCTTTAAAGGACATGAACCGATCATGCTGATTTCCAACAGAAACGCTTTTGACACTATGTCTGATGGATTAATTACTTCACTGGGTTGGAAATAGATATTGTGGAAACCAAAAACGGAATTACAAACTAAGATAAAGATACAGCCATCTAAGTTTAATTCCTGTCTTGTATGGAGACACATTGAAATTTTTATTTTTTACTTATCAATACAAAAATTTATAAAATGTATAAAGTGTCATTATATAACTATCCAACTCTCGAGACACCTTTTAATTTTTATACTTAGATCTTCATTATGTTTTGTTTTAGAGAGCTTCAGCGTTATGAGTTTTGTGATCATTTGAAGCTCACCCCTCTTATGTTAAAATCATAAACATTTGTTACAAGGGCACACCCTTTATTTTTAAAATTTATTAATATGTTTTCAACACTGGTTTGGAAAAACAAAATTTTGAATTATCAAATTATTGAATTGATAACATCGTCCGTTTGTTTAAAGACGGTCTAAAAAAACAAAATATTCACAAGAAAATAAAACACGTGCTTCAAAGTTTGATATTTATATTTTGAGACCTTTTTTGTGCTGCACACAACACCCTTTGACAATTTAAATATATAAAAAAAAAAAATTAAGGGTCATTTTATTATTTGATAGAAATGAGGATACAAAAAAAAAAATTGCCTGTAATAAACTCCTTGTTAAGTATTAATAAACAGGAAGTCTTAAGTACTTAACAAACTACACTAACACCACTTCATTACAATAGCAGTATTAGTATTTGTTGCTGTGTATTTTTTACACACATACACAATAATACATGACATTAAAGCCCATTGTGTTATTGTTGCTATTTTTGCTGTTGTTGTTCTTATTGCTACATCATTATAAGGATAAGTATGAGGCTTTAGTAATGTAATATACACCTACACATATTAAGGTCCATAAAAATAGATTTAAGTTGAAAATAACAAGATGTCACATTAAAAATGACTCTCAACATGACTCTGGATGTGTATAGAATAAAAACAGTGTACACACACACACACATACGCATATCCATACAATGCTTATTAGAGGTTGAGGTTTTATGTTTTTGTATTTCTAACTAAAGTATGTGTAACCACATACAATTTTTGCCACAATTCAATTGACTTTTTTTTATGGCCAACCATAAAATGTTGTATTTTATTTGGCCAAAAAAAGAATTGAAAAAAATTGATGCGTTCTACACAAACAGCCAAATTATTACATGAAGAGATACAAAAAAAAAAAAAAGAAAAGAAATAACAATTTCATTCAACAGTTAGGCTGGCCTGTAATAATAACACGAATATAATGATATAAAAAGATGCAAAAATAAAAAGGGTTAAAACAGAAAGCTTGACATGAACCTAATAAAAAATATGTTTACAGTTTAATGATACGATATTTAAGATCTAAAAAATAAGAAACGTACACATCCAAGCACGTGATAGAAAACAATAAAAGAAAATTGATATTTGGCACACAAAATGTGGTATCAAATTTTTGTAATCATTTACCGAAATAAAAAAATTACTTTTTTATTTTAACAACTTAACTGAAAATAAGAACATCATTAACGTTTATTATGTCCAATTATTTATTTTTTTTTAACATTGTTATCTCTTTTAAAACTTATAAGTTTTCTATGGTTCATATAATGATGCAGGCAAATTTATGCATCTAGAACTTGACTTGGTGACTTGAATTTTTAAGAAAATATCAGCTGCTTTTCAAATCTTTTGTAAAAACAAGTGAGAGTGCTAAATTCGCCTATGCAAAATCTTATATACCCTTCACAAAGTATGTAAATCTAGTTTTGTAAAGTTACTCCTATCAAAAAATAAATATTGAGGTAACAGAATATTAAAAAAAGTAGTAAAAAATTAACATAAAAATTTCATCGGCTTTTAGTGAATTAAGTATTTTTAAAAAATTTTAGTATTTCCTAAAAGATCTTCACAGGCTTTTAAATGATCTCCATATTGATATCTTAAAAAATATGATGCGCAGCCGTACTTTTTTATGAAAAGTTCAGAGACCCGTTATATGGGCGAGCACAAAATGTTGATGTCTTTTTCTTATTTTTTAATTCTCTATTGCCCCAAAGATTTGTTTTTTTGATTGGAGTTACTTCATTGTTGCAAACGATATGGAAAATTAAGAGGCAGGCATAGCGATTTGCTCACTGCCTTGAAGGACATGTACCGATAACAAAACTTTCAAACCAAGTCTGATGGATTGGCGTATTTAAATTTTCTCTAGCTCATCTAGTGCCCTGCAAAGTTGATTTCAAATTTAGCACGGACGGACAGAGGGACATCGCTCAATCGATTTCGCTATGGAAAGCGATATTGTAGAAATTACAAACGGAATGACAAACTTAGAAATACCGTTTTTCCACTTTCAGTTTAGTCACGTAACCACATTTTTATCCTCAACTTTGAAAATATACGGGCCAATTAAGCCTCCAGATTACGTCTCCACATCACCATACAGTGACACGTTGAGCATGCAAAGGCTTCTAAATAATTGCTCTAGGATTTTTTTTGTCAGAAAAACCAGTGAGTTAAATCATTTTTAATAGTGGATTTAAATTGTTTGAATGCGATTTTCAAGCGAAATTGAAAGACAGACGTTTTATTAGTTATCTTACTTCGCCAGCGAATATGCTATGAAGACGTACCGACGAACGAGGCTGCATGTTTTAATGTTAATTCTAAATATGTATTTAATAATAAAACATTCTTTAATTTTTTTTTTTGGTTGCCGCAGGGGTTGAACCCTGGCCAACCAGGTTTATAGTCAACGTGCTTACCACCTTGACTACAGCAGCCACAACGTTTCTATATTTCGAAAAAATGGTGACTTTTTCTGATAATTTGTTGAACTAGTGAGTTTTCGCTAGCGCAACGAGTCTTTTTGACAGAATTTTATTTTTGGCATGAACAATTTTTAAATGCATTTAATAAAAGTGCCTTGGTTAATGGTTTTATCAATTGTTTAACATAAATCATCAATTTTAATTCCCATGTTGGCTACACCAAAACAATCACAGTATCGGTTTAAAATAAATCTTTTAAACTTAAATCCCGTTTATCTAAAATTTATAAAATTTTAATGTGATTTGGAGTTGAGCTGTAAACATAAATGAATTGAACTTTATTTTTGGCTTAAGTTCATTTTTATAATTTCTAAAAAGCTTTTTTTTTAAAGAATAATTACTTTTAAATGTATAAGGACGCTTTTCAAAGAAAAAAAAAAAGAATTAATTTTTCTTTAAAAAAAATAAGGATTTTAAAAATTAAACAAATGAACTTAAGCCAAAAATTAAATGAATTTTTTTTATTTTATTTCAATGCTTCTCTCTTGAGATGCAAGCTTAATATTGTGACAAAAATTCCTATTTAAATAACTTAACACTTTGTTGACTGTATTCAACGCATCCTTTAATTTTCCACTAAAAATGAGATAATGCCAGTAGCACCAACAAAGATAAGTTTATAAATGAATGACCAGACAATGACAACAACGACAAATGACTGGCCAAATGAATGAACTCAATATGTCACAAGTATGAGTATGTGAATTGTAAATTCAATGTTTTTTTTTTTTGAGTTTTGAAATGCTGGAAGAAATGTAACCATGAGCTTGAAATAGTGTTACCCGAATTGTAGGAGTTGAAAACAAAAAAGTTCATTTGCAATTGTTTGTACTGTAGATGTTTAATTGTAAATAATGTTTTTGATTTTGTGTTGACAATAAGCGTGTAACAAAATTTATTGCAGTTTATTGTTGTTGCTGTTGTTGTTGTTGTTACTGCAGGGTTTCAAGTCACAGTGTTAGATACCCATTTATTTTTGAATGCATATTGCTGCAAATTACAAAAGTATTTGTGACACAATGTAAAAGTTAAAGAATTATTCAAACTGAAATGTTTGTAACGACAACATCACAATCCCGAAAATATCTAGTATTTGTTGTTAAGTCACTAAACAATTGCAAGTTGTTTTGGTATTTATTAGAATGATGTTTTGCAAATTTAGTGAAAGTGCATTAAAATCTGCTGCATTTTTGTTATATGAACGTACGTACATGTTCTCAAAAATTTATGTTGTGCGTGTGTTATTTGAAATTTCTATGATGTGCATTTGTCACTTTACATGTTTGGTGTAAATGTTGTCTCTGTTCTCTGTAAATGCATACAATTGCTTTAGGTATATTTTTGTTTGGAAGTTTTAGGCGTGGCTATGACATTAGCACGCCACTGAATCGTTGAATATTCAATTGTGGTGAATTGCTTTGTTTTGTTGTTTGTTGTTTGTTGTTCTGGTCATTTATATTGTAGTTTATGTGTGATGGAATGTTATTGCAAATACTAGTTTAAGGTCTTTCAGATCTTTTTTATTTAATGCGATTAAGGCATATAAATATTTCTCAAAATGTCAAGGCATTAAAAAGTAAATTTAAATATTTAATGACGACTTTATACTCTTAATTTCTTGAAAACTAGAATTATGAGAACTTCTGTAGTCGTGGCGATATTTTTTCAGATTTTTACTTCAACATTTTAAATTAAAGCTATCTTACACTGCCTGGGGTTTTCACAAGATTTCGTGTCAAAAAATAGTTACCAAAAGAAAGGCTTTTATTTTAAAGCTTTTTTTTTACACAAAAGCCTTTCTGCATCTATTAAAGTATTTATATGTTTTCGCCTGAAATTTTATTAAAAAGTTTAATTGATTCAATATTTTTTTTAATAATAAGATTTTTTTCAGAGAAATATGTATTTAATACATTTAAATCCTTTACTATAAAATATTGTATGTGTTTTTTTTTAATGTGAGTTAAATAATCAAGCCAATTAAAGGTTTAATTAAATTTTTATTTATTAAAAGTTTAATTAAATTTTATTAAAATTACAATTGTCTTAATTATATATTTAATTAAAAATTCATTGAATTAATTAATATTTTATTAAAAGGAACAAAAATTTCTTTAACAAAAAAATTAATTGAATCAATTAAAAATTAAATTAAATTGCAATCTGAAAACAAATAAAACTTTCAAAAGCTGTAAGAAGTTTTTTCCTCATACCATGTGTTCAATGACCAGTCAACACTTCTAACATCCTAAAGACATCCTTTATATTCTTAATTGATTAATTGAGTCGAAAGCTTCCCATTATGACATGTCGACATTTAATTGTTAATTTAGTTAAAAAGCTCACTTTTTTCTATAAAAACCATGTCCCAGTTCTAAAAGATTTGTAAGGAAAACACTTTGAAAATTTTTGGTTTCTTGTTTTAAAAACTATCCAACTGGTTCTTATAGCACGGGTGTTAGTTACTGCTACTACAACGTCTCACAGCACTGGTTGAAAAACTTATTGAAAGTGTTATTAGCTAAGAATCTTACTGAATAGAAATTAAAAGCATTAAATTCAGGTGAGGACCCTTAATGTAAAGTTAAGAATGACAACATCAGTATTTATATTTATTTTATCCCTAAATTCATACGGTAAACAGTGCGTCAAAAACTTAAAGCTTCACTTCATGAACTAATTTTTTTAGCCATCGCCCACCTTAGAAATTCTCTATTTATTTTATTTGAAATTAATTTTTTTCTTTTTTAACTTGTACGCGTTTTCGAGCAAATCCTTGTTTTAGTTTGACTTATTTATGTTGATTAAAAACAGATAACTACCATCGCACACTAAAAGAAAGCAGAACAAAAATCACATAAAATCGTAAAGCCTTGTAAATACTTACAGTTGTTGCCAGCTTTACTTTTTGCCATTTAAACAAATAATCAAATAGTTTTATGCGTTTTGGCTGAATGAGAAAAACACATTCACCCACACACTCACCAACATAGTAAACACAAAGTATATTTACTAAAGGATTTAGTTTGTTATTTAAGTGTAAAATAATTTTTTTTTCTCCTGAATCTTTACTACATGTCTACGGCTTTATGATATTACAATGTGAATCCTTTCCTTAAAAAAAAAAAAAAAATAAAATCAGAAATGCACAAACTGCTACAACAAATGTATAAATGACTGTAAATGGTACAAGTTTATGAGTTGGCCTTATACTCATATTTGTATTTGTGCAACAATATCTGCAGGCGTGTGTATGAATGTATGAAAAACTACAAGAAAACCACAAATCTATTTAAAGATATAAGTAAACGTACGTACGTTTGTTAGCAGCAGCAACAGCAGCATCATTTTTTTGATGTGTTTGATGTTAGCAACACCAGTTTGAAACGATTGTCATTGTTTTTAAATGTGTGTGCAGCTCTATGCAGGTGTGTTTTTATGCAATTTGTATATAAACTGTTGAAGATTCGTATTTGAAAGTATGGACCAGAACAAAGATAATCACACAATTTGTACAAATGTACAACATGAACATACCGGCAAAAACATGATGTCGATGATCATGATAATAAAATGCCCGTACAAGATTGAATTGAATGTATAAAGTGTTCGAAATGCTGTCAGTTTATTTCATAATTATGCAGTGGTAAGAATACACTGTTAAGTTCTCAAATTGTTTTAGAACGGGGTTTTCAGGAACAAAAATAATTGAAGCAGATTTTTAGCTTACAGTGAATTTTGTGTATCCCCAGTGTTCTGCCACTTTTATTGATCGTTAAACTATTTTTTCCCGATCCCAGTCTGTATTTTCTTTTAAGCGATTTTTCTCAGGAGCCATCTACAAATCAAAAACTATCAAGCAGTTGCTTGAATAATAATTTAATAACTTTCATATTTTAGTTTTAAATGAACGACGTAGGTGTTATAGTTCCTGATTTTGGTTTAGCGCAATATATTTGGCTTGAATCGTGTACATGAGTAAAACAATAAATTTTGATTTTTTTTTCATAAAGAAAGTTAAAGACAGAAAAATTAACTAAAAATAATTACATTTTTCTATTGACTTTCTGCCAAAAAAAAAAAAAAAATCGTAAAAAACATTAACTTCTACAACAATTATTTCCGCTCCCATAAAGTAGTCGAATTCGATTGAGCGATGTGCGTCTGTCCGCCCGTGTTAGTGTTAAAATCAACTTTGCCAAGCCACTAGATGAGCTAGAGAAAATTTAAATATGCCAATTGATGAGACGTAGTTTTAAAATAATGTCTATTGAAAATCATAAAGATCGGTGCATGTCCTTCGTGGCAGCGGGCTAAACACCAAATGATATAAAAATTAGGAGCAGGCGTTAATTTTTTATATCGTTTGGAACAATGAAGTAATCCTAATCGAAAAAAAAATAAAATAAAAAAATATATATAGAGCGATACAGAATTAAGAAATAAGAAAAAAAAACAACAAGTGAAAAAATTGGCACTCGCCCATATTTTCCGAGGTACGGGGCTCTGAAATTAAAAATTTTTTTAAAATATCAATATGGGTATCATTTTAAAGCTTTTAGAGGGGTCTTTAAGAAAATACTAAAATTTTTAAAAAATGCTTAAACCATTAAGAGCCGATGTCACTTTTGTGTAAAATTATATATATGCAGTATCGAAATTATTTTTTATTTTCTAACTCTCTGTCACCCCAATAATTGCTTTTTTGTTTGGAGTTACTTCACTAAACTATATTTCTAGAGATAGTGAAAAGTATATAAGATTCGGCTTAGCCAAACATATCACTTTTATTTCTTTGTTTTAAGATTTGATTTTCCCTTGCATATGCATGTTGTTATGACTGTGTTTACAGAAACTTTGTAAAAATCAAAAAGTCTGTTTTCATATTTCATACTGTAAACAATATAGCATTCATTTTATTCGCATACGATACACTACAATATTTTTGCATGTTATCTGTCTTATGCATTTCATATGAAATGCAATAATTTGTCGTACGACTTACATATTTGTCTCTTTCAATTATTCTTTTCTTATTGTGAGTTCTAGTACTTTATACTTTGAGACTTGTTATTTAAGTAAAATCTTTAAGTAAACTATAAAATGCACTTGTGAAATCCTCAATCAGACTAAACAAATACATAACAAATGTTCACTTGCTTATTTGTAGAATGAAATTTATTTTATAAAAATATTTCCTTTATACTTCTTCATCTTTGAACAAAAATAAATATGAGGGATTATCAACAAATGAATGTCAGCATACATTAAAGAAATGCAGAAGAAGCAGGAAGGACAATACGAGTACTACAAATTTTTCTGATTGACTCGTTTATGCGTTTGTTGGGTTGGGTTGGGTTTTGGTGTTACTACAAATGATGAATATTGCTTTTAATATCTCTAAATATGCAACTTGATTTTAAGATTCTACTTCTTTTTTTTTGTATTTTTTTTTTAATGAAATATTGCTTTTTTGTTGTTCGAAATGTTTGCTCAGTCATTGTGGTTTTGAAAATTAAAAAAAATTAATTTGTGGAATGGGAATCAAAATCAACATAAAATGTCACCACCACTAGTAATGCAGATTGTAGGCTGTATGTGTGCTTACTTTTTTTTTTGAAGAGCAGACCTTTTTATTGTCATTTTTTTACGTTTGTAAGGTTTTTAATAAATTGAATGACAAAAAGCAAAAAAAAAAGTAAATGCTGCATTTGCGCTGCATCAGCATTTAAATAAGCTGTTAGTGGCATTTGAGTTAATAACTTAGGGCCTACTTGTTGTTGTTTTTGTTGTTAATATGCCTGTATGTCTATGTTAAACACAGCTTATATGCTTTTTTTAATTTTTGTTTTCAAAATTCTATGTGAATGTATTTGTATATTTTTTTATTTAAGGAAAACCAAACCACTTTCTTGTTTTTGTCTGTGTGTGTTTTTTTTCTTGTTCTTCTTAGTTTTACAAGCTTGCCACTTGAAAGATTAGCATAAGTAAGCAACTACTATGTGGATAAGTACCATAGAATATTAATGTTAAAATATAAAATGCATCATAAAATAAAATCATCATGACAGTGGCTTAAATAAAAATTTAATGCTACCAACCCCATCCAAATGTTAGATTTCAAGTTTTTGGTTTCATTTTATTAAAAAAAAAAAATAACTAGATGCTTTAGTTGCAACGTCTTTAAACGACAGCGTAGTTTCATATTCTAGGTTTTTTCCAATAGAAGCTTCAAAGGTTACTAATTATTAAATTAATTTAAAAAAACTTACCTAAATAGGTCTCCAAGGTCAGCACAAAAATGTCTCGTGAACACTACATGGAGTTGTATGTCTATTTACATTCATTCTCATTTGCGTACTTTCCGTAAAAATATGTAAGAAAAATATTAACCAAAGGCGATGACAACAATAATCTTAAATAAAATTCGGCGGTTTGAAAATAGAAAATAAAAAGCCTTTCGCATGATATCCCCCTCTAATTACAGAGGAACCTGTACGCTTCTTGACTTATACAGGCCTGCAGCAGTCATTTTTGTATCATTTTAAAATGCAAAAAAAAAATGCAAATAATAGTTTTAAATTCCACCGATATTAATGAAATTGTAAATATATTATGCAAAATCGCAAAAAAGTTTTAAATCGTACAAAGTAGAAGGAGAAGTAGAAGGCTTTATTGAGGTAAAATCAATTTGATCAAAGAACAAGTAAAAGTGCTTTTTTCGCCTATGCCAAATCTTATATACCCTTCAGCATGTATGGAAATCTTTTGTAGTGGAGACAAAGAATTAAAAAAAAAAAAAAAAAAGTACGATATTTTATTTCACATAAAAATATCACCGGCTCTTAATGGGTTTAGCATTTAAAAAAAAAATGTTAGTATTTCCTTAAAGATCTCTTCAAAAGCTTTAAAATGAAACCCATATTGATATTTTAAAAATTTTGAAAATTTCAGAGGCCCTTAGCTCGGGAAATATGGGCGAGCGCCAATTTTTTCACTTAATGGTTTTTTCGTAATTTTTAATTCTCTATCACTCCATATCCATATTTATCTTTTAGATTGAAGTTACTTATTGTTTCAAATGATATAGAAAAATTTGAGGTAGGCGTGGTGTTTTGCCCACTGCGTCGAAGGACATGGACAGATCTTGCTGATTTCCACCTCTGTCGACACTATGTCTGATCGATTTGCGTAATTAAATTTTCTCTGGTTCATCTAGTGCCTTGCCAAAGTTGATTTCAACACTATGCATAAGGACTCAGAATATATATTTTATGGAGTCGGAAATGAATATTGTAGAAATTTCAAATGGAATGACACACTTAAATATACGCTTTTTCCATTTTGTACCTGTGTAGTTCATAATCGAACTAGTTCATTTAAACGATTCCATCGATTGAACTAATTAAACTAGTTCATACTTTTAAGTACACCTAGTTCATTTTTGAACTATAGTTTGTTTTTGAACTACCAGACAAGATAAACTAGAATTCATGTCTGTGTTTTCTTGTTTTTTTTTTTTTTTTTATAAAGAGAAGTAGCACTTCAGGCATTAAAACCTATTTAGTTATTTTTCGTAACCGTGATACATTCTTTAGGAAAGGGATAGATGAGAGATAAGACAGGTGGTGAAAGGAGAGAGAGAGAGAGTTATTTATTTTACTTCGCCGGCGAATCTGCTATGAGAAAGTATCGACGAAGGAGACTGCACGTTTTTTGTTCATTCTGAATATGTATTTATACCATTAAACAGAAAAAAAACATTTTTTTTTTGTATTTTGATTGCCACAGGATTTGAACCCTGAAACAACCAGGTTTGTAGTCAGCGTGTTTACCACTTTGACTACAGCAGCCAATATTGTTGACTATTTTTGACATAAAAATAGTGCTGCCACGCATTTTATTTATTATTCATTACGGCAATGCTACGGTGTTGTTGCCATCATATTTGGAAAAGAACTTTTGAACTAAAAGAGCTTATGAACTAAAGAAAGGGTTTGAACTAAAAATACGAACACTACGTCAACAGAACATTTGAAATAAAGCGTGGTATTCTGCTAAAATTGTTGAGCAACATTGATTATTTCATGTGGAAAATTTAACATGTACAATGTGGTGTCTCTCTTACGATTAAAGAAAATTTAACGTTTTATTGTTTTCATTGTAACTTTATTGTTTTTGAAATGTAAGCAAAATACATATGATCACCTGTTAATTGAAAAATTCCGCTTGAAATAATGCCTCTTTGCTTTATTTCACAGCTTTGATAAAGTGTTGCCAGAAATATTTCATAAGTTTTTCTACAGTAAAAATTTTCATAAAAATTTTTTATGGATGTAGTTTGACAGCATTCCGCATGAAAAATTGAACAAAGTACCAGTCTTAAGAGAGTTTTTGAACTAAAGAGAGCATTTAAACTAAATTTTGAACAAGTTCATTTTCAAACTTTAAACTAAAAAGAGTCATCACTAAATTGAACTATATTACACAAGTCTATTTTTTATGGTTAAGGGAATAAAAAAAGTCGAATTTTTTTATGAAAGTCACTTTTTTACAAAAAGACCTATTGCGCATCAAATTCATTTTCTGTAGTCTCATTTTGCACAAGAAATTACATTTTTTTGTCACAAGTCACTTTTCGCCATAGCCACATTTTCACAAAAGTACTTTTAAACAAAAATAACTTTTTCTTTTCTACCGAAAAATAAATTTTTCGCCAAAAAATTTCAAAATTTTGTATATTTTTATAAATTTTTTTATTATCCGCAATAAATTACGTTGTTGCCAAGTAATTCCGTTTTATACTAAAAGGTACTTTATCACAAAATGACCAATTTTTTCAACATAGGATGGCTAACTCGCTAAAAATATTTTTAATAAAATTTATCATTCTTTTCTCATCACAGCCAACTGTAGTTCCTGTTTCCTTTTAAAAGTTTTTCTTTAAAAAATACCATTTTGTCACAAGACTCTTTTTTACATATAAGAAGTACCTTTTGGAAATAGAAAGTAAATTCTTTCAGCAAAAAGTTTTTTATTTCCTTGGAAAAGGCTGTATTTTCTCCAAGAATTCCTTTTTTATAAATTGTTGATCGGAACATTCATTTAATTTTTTAAGTCTGCTTACTGATTTTCTATTTATTTCACTTCTTCATTACTTCGTGCACCTTTAATCTTGTAGTTGTAGTTAAATATTTTTGCAATAGTTAAAAAGTACTCGGTCTAAAGGTACTTTTTCTTATTTTTTTTTCCTTTAAATATTTGTGTGGTTGGGAGTTGTACAGTGTAAATTGATAGAGATGTCTGTGAGTCGTAGCATTTTTACTAATGAAATCTGTGAAAGTCTGGTTCCTGTTTATTACACTTTTTTTTCTTTTTTTTTCTTTCATCTTCATAATTTTTTTTTTTTGTCAACCATTAGTTAGATTTTATTCCATTGTTGTTGGTATTTTTGTATATTTCATTGTTATTTACATTATTTTGATTATTTTATTTCTTTGTTGTTTTTTCGGTGTTTTTATTTAATTTTTTTTTTTTAGAATTTCAATTTTATACAGATTTTGAAGCATTAAAGGAATATAATTTTTTCAAGTAAAATATTTTGATATTTTATCTATTTTGTTTGAGTAAAATTTTCTGCTAGGCTTGCAGTTTACTTTAAATCATTTTATGCTGTTTCTTTGGTATTTATATTTATTAAAAATCAGAGTAAAATATAAAATATGTTTGCTTAAAGTTCATTATTTATATTTAGTAAAATGGATTTTTTTTCTCCTACACAAATATTATTTTAATGTTGAAAAAAGCATTTTTTTATTGTCGTAATATTTTTATTTTTGGTGAAAAAGTAAAAATGTTTTCAATATGATGACGTTTTGATTAAATGATTTCAAAATGTCAGCTTGTCTGGTTTAATTTTTTAACTTTATAAAAAATTATTGCTATTAATTGGTATTTTGAACAACAATAAAAGAAAAGCATTTTATTTAAATGAAAATATGTATGCATTCAGTTAAGTTAATTAAGAGAAAGTTTTTAAAACATGTGATACAACAAAGCAACAATAGAGTCTGTTTCTCTGAGGAGAATACCTGGTCCCGTCATTATTTCTTAGTGAGCAGAAAATAACAGATATATCAGACAAATCAGGGCATAAGACGCAATGCTACCTAGCGCATACCTTTTTTTTACTGAAATGTCATTCATCATTAAAAACATCAACATTAAGGTCTTGAACATTAATTCTATTTTTTTAAATTCCCTATAAAGATATAAAAAAGCTTAATTTCTTGCAAAAACACCGATTTTAAAATGGACTTGCTGACTCAGTAAAATAAGCCAATATTTAAAGGATGTTGTTTCAAAGGCTTTAAAATTATTGGGGCTAAATCTCGAGAAGGCATTCTAACATTTATTATCTCAGGATGCTTATTTTTCTTCTAATAAAAATTATTTATTTTATGTGGATAAACTTTAACAAATTTTTAAATAAAATTTTGTTCTTCCATTGTTTTTAAACGTTGTTCCCAAAAAGAAAATAATTAATGTTGTGAAGTCAAAAACTAAAAAAAGAAAATTTGAAAATCTGCAGAACAGTTAGTGAAAATTAAAAGTATTTTATTTTATTTATTACCTGCAGCGCCCACGAATCCGTCATTGTATTCTTTCGAATTTTTCTTTAATTCAAATTTGAAAAAAGGTGTTTTAGAATTTTTTAATATTTTAATATTTAATATTTTTTGTAAACAGTGTCAAAAATTTTCCATCTACTAACAACAGTCGTCGTTTGTTCGATTAATCGAGTAAAACTTACATTTAAACTAATTGATTATAGAGTTTAATGAAGATAAAATAGTTCCATATTTTTATAATAATTTTTGACATAAATGATGCCTTCTTTAACGTCCTTATTTTTATTGACAGCTTTACTTTGCAGTAAAATATTTTAGCCCTAAAATAAAAATAATGCCCTGTAAAGATAATTGCGGCCGATCTACCTAAGGCATTTCAGCACATTAACTATTTACTTCAATACAAGTTTTTACTTGCCCTTGAATAGCACAACATATAAAATTATTTTGATATTTTGCAAGAAAATAAAACAAATAACTTTAATGTTATTGTAACCATAATGGTGTAAGTTTAAAATGGCCAGAAAAAACTTTTAGATTTACAGTGTGTGGCCAAAAAATTTAATTTAACATAAGTTTTATTTTTTTTTTTAAATCGTCCAATACTTTTTTCTACCCAACAAGTAATATTATTTGTAACGCCCGAAACTATGCTTAATTTTTTACATTTTCTAGTCCTCTTTCACTTCATAACTTTAATCGGTACTAGGGATGGACACTATAAAAAGACATCGATGTTTTTTTGATCCGATGTGTCGCAAACATACATCGATGTTGCATCAGTATTTCATCGATCAATTGTTTTTTGTTTTTAATTATTTGTTATTGAAGTTTTGATGTTTATTTTATTATTATATTTTTGAAAAATCTAAAGTTTAGTTTACATCTTCCAATACTTTTTTCGATACTGTTTAGAAATAAAAGTTTACCAAGTCTTTCACTTCTTAATCTGTTTCTTTGTTGAGTCATCACCTGTACCGCTTGTGAAAATAGTCTTTCAGACGGAACCGATGTTCCCACCATTGTAAGATATTTAAAAGCGACATTGTAAAGATTAGGAAACTGCGATTTAGAATCTTTCCAAATACCCAACGGATTTTCGTTCAGTCTTCCAAGAGGAGTCCTCAAAGAAACTGAAAGTTCATCAGACAATATATCTTCACTCTTATTGCTTTTCCAATTTCTATGAACACGTTTAGATATCAATCCACACGTTCTATATACATTTTGTCATTTTAATGCATATAAAGAAAACCGATGTTTTCCGATTGTTAAGAGCAAAATAAAAAAAAAAAAAAAACATCGTATTATTTCGATGTTTGGACAATACACATCGAGTGTTTTTTAAACATCGATGTTTTTTGTCCATATCTAGTCGGTATAAAGACCTAGAGGTGATTGAAATTTCTTGAAAATTGGTTTCTCAGTTCAGGCATAATTAAGCAACAAACATACATACATTTAACTTTAAACTTTAAAATTTATATATGTAATAAAACAGTACCGGGGTCACTTCTCTACATGAAATATTTTTTGAAAATTTGGATGTTGATTTAGATTGTAATTGATATAAAATACAAAATACATATTTTTGTAATTTTTGTCTGACTGTCTGTTTGTGTTCGCATCACGTAAAAAGTGCTGGAAGGATTTGAATTAAATTTTGTGTGGAGCTGCCTCAGAACCTTGATTCAAATATAAAATATTTGCGTTTCGTAAAAATAATTTATTTCGTAAAGAAAATATACATACAAATGTGAAGTCACCAAATTTTATCGGTATAATGGTAATAATTATGGGTGATATATATTAAGGAATCAGAAGCTCTCGATGTTCTTGGCATGAAAACTCAATGCGATGTTCGTTAGAACAAGCATATTTTTTATGTCGCTAAGGAAGCATTCAAGTGCCTAGGTTTTCTGAAACGGTATAAGAAATTCTTCACTCCATGTAATCTCCTTACTATCTATATCACCTTTATCAGACCGAAAATGGAATACAACTCTCATGTATGGGCCGGTGCTTCAAAGTCTATTTTGGAGTTACTCGACCGCGTGCAGGAGAGAGCGAAGAAGCTCATCGGTAACAGTAGGATATCGACGCAATGTGCGGTGTGTTTCACTGTTTTATCGTTACTACAACGGAATGTGCTCTTATAAAATCAGTGAACTCGTTCCTGAAAACCGTAATTTCATACGCGCAACGCGCTCTGCATAAAGAGCACATTCTTTTGTGATCAATTCGCCAATATATTACACTATGCATTACAGAGAAAATTCGTTTTTTAGCCGAAAAGTTCGCATGTGGAATAAACTCCCCGCAGAATTCTTTCCTGTCACTTTTAATATGCAAAAACTAAATCAAAAATCCACAAGCATTACTCCCTCTATCCCTCTTCCCACAACCTAATTTCCTAGTTCTGGCACAATTCATTGCATAATTAGGGGTCATCCCCTGAGTGCTGGTCCTAATTAAAAAAAGTACATTTTATTTTTGTTGATGGAAAATTTTTAACACTATTTAAAGATCTCGACAATAAATATTTAAAAACACATTTTTCTTAATTTGAATTTTAAGAAAATTATAAATTACACGCGGACGAAGTTGTGGGCACCGCTAATTAGAAATAAAAAAAAACAACAAAAACTTACAAATTTGTTTAATGGGATTATATTTTATTTTAGAGCAATATGGGTAAAGAGGTGCTTTGACTTTCTGCTAGTTTTGATTAATAATAAATTTTTGTTTAATACTTTGGGAATTCTTTCTTTTGATTGATTTGATTTAGCAGTTACGATATTAATAAACCAAACAATAGTTGTTTGCTAAGAAAATAAAAATTTTACTTTCACAGAGAAAATCAGATCACCAATAGGATACAAAAATTATAAAATAAAAATAAAAATATAATTATTTGGCCACTGTCTGTAAATAAAAGTTAGTGCATATGAATAAAAAACTTCGAAAATTATTTTTTTTTATTCATGTTACCAAATGTGTGTTTGAATATCCTCTCACCACTCTGAACGAAAACGTACATTAACACAGAATGAATTTTAAAAGTTTCCCTGCATGCTCAAGTATGAATACATACAAATGTTAAGTTAAGTTATTTTAAATGTAAATACTCTTACGTGCACTTGCTTAGATATGAATAGCAAAATAATAGACTGTTCCATTTTATGGAATTTTGATATGTCTTATATACTTTTGCAAAATGCTGGCTGGCTGGCTTAATATTTTATTATTCAAATTTAACGAGGGTAAATTGAAAAGATCTTTTATTGTTTCTTAGAAGTCAATTAATTTTTCAGTTAGTTTTGTAAGTTTTTTGAAAGAATGGTTTAAAGTTTTTAATAATGTGTTTGTGTGTGTGTGTGATTCTTGATAAAGTGCGACGATTAGAACTGTTTCATTGTCCCCCCGTCCTCGTACTCTTAATTTAAAAAAAAAAAATAAAGATTCAATTTTTAACAGCTTAAACACCTCAAACATACATCTTTATCACAATGGAAAGTTTTCATTTGTATGTGCGTCTAGGTGTGTTTGAGTGTGTGTGTGTGTTTATAATGTTCTTTTGTAGTTTTGTGTGATATAAATTTTACAAGTTTAAGGTAATTTGTAAATAAGATTCTGACAAGAAAAAAGAAAGAAGAAGAGAAAAAGCAAGAACTAAAAGTACAAAATTACTTGTAAAAATTTATTAAAATAATATTTTAAGAGATTTACACACTCATATACCCATAACTAATAATTTTATGGATAAAGTCACGGATCTTGCTTCACTATAATGTTATTTTTACAGTTTATGATCAGTATTCAACATGAGTAGACTGACGCCTGAACAACGCCAACATATTATTAGGAATTACTTTAAAAATCATTCATCAACTCCCGCAAGTTAGCGAAGAAAAATTGTGTTTAGCGTTTATGCTCGTTTTTGGCTTAACGTGTGAGTACATAAACAAAATTTCGGCATGTAAAGTAAAACTAATCAACAACAGACCACACAGACTCTTTTACATCTAGCAGAACACACCGTTTGGTGGTGTTTACATGCTGGTGGCATCGTTGGAACTTGTTGAAATAAAGCTCATCTCGCTCTACTGTCTATAGAGATCGTTACCCCTCCATTATAAATAAAAATATAGACGACATTGATCAGGGCCATACAGACCATACGGCCATAGCGACATGTGACTTTTTGCCCACAAGTTGATTTTGAGAAATAGACCTAATCATGCGATTTGACACTTCTAAATTATAACGTATGGGTCTAAGTAAGTTCACTGGCTTATGATGATAAATTAGCAATAATTGATATTTTAAAGGCCAACATTAACCGTATTATTCGTGACTTATGGCCAACAATGCTCGAGAAAGATATCTATAATTGGAAGTCTATAATGAACTTCATCAAGAACAGCCACATTGACTGATATCACTTTCAAGTTTTAATGACACGTTTTGATCTTTCGAAATAAAAAATTCTTAATTAAAATTTAACTAATTGTGTTGTTTTTGCAATTTATAGTTCTATTGGGGTTAAAGAAACATCCTTTGTAATCAGAAGTAGCTGCCAGAGGGGAAAAGGTGTTTTTTAATGATGAAAACAGTTTTTTTTTATTTATCAAGTTTCTTGCTTAAAGTTAAATATTTAAATATTTTTTATTCTAGTTTCCAGGAATCTGGAACTCAAAAAAAAAGAAGCAATAAGACTTTTTGTAAGGACTACACAAAACTTAAAAGTTATTTATTTAAGTTTATTAATTTATGAAAAAAGATGCTCATAAATAAAATTTTTCCTCATAACAAAATTTATTCAAGGTTAAATTATAAGCTACTAAGCCTTTTGTTGTGTCGCTCTTGGATATGAAAGTGCTACAAGCAAGAATACACAGTATCCAAATTATAAAAGAAGACTTTTTTTCAATGACGCCTTTGTGAATATTATATTTTTTCGTAAAAGTCTTGAAAATATCTTATGGTTAATTTGAAGGGGCCACATCTTACATCGATGGAGTCTGGATATTTTAGGGGTGCATTTTTAATTCCCTACTTTTCAGGAATAATTGAGGGCAGCAGATTCGTAATTTATGCCAATTTTACTTTCATCGTCTCTCGTGAAAATACTATTCTTTACTAGACTGTAGTAATTTCAGTTTATTGACTGGTAACTGCCGGTGTTCTTTCTCATTACGGATTCTCTTGTAATTATTTGCCTTGGTCTCTGGTTTTTGTCCCCCATGGCGTTGACATATAATAAGCCCTTAGCTAGCAACTGCTAGGTAGACACAGAAAATCGTCGCTATTGTCTTTACCTTTTCTAGGAACAGCCTGCAAGCTTTATCTTCTTTGATCTTCATCTTGGCCAGAAGGTATGTTTAGTTTCTGTAACCTGTAATGGTACAGTTTCCCTAACAAGAACCTAATTGGCCTTTTTGCCGGACCTCCTTGAGCGCCATTCATGCCTGTCTTCATAGTGTCGCCTCCTTTTACCTTTTCAGGGGGCAAATTACGGCACTTGATATCGATCGAAATTTCAATTGAATTTAAATGTAATTTTCGATCGATATCGAGTGCCATAATTTGCCTACAGATTTTATGAGACCTCTCATTTTAGGATATTTTTTTTCGCTAGGCCAGGTGCAACTCTGGGTTCTGCTTCAAAGAAAATCACAAGAGATCCCCCTCTTTGCAATTATTTTTGCTGCTTTAATCCCAGCTGCGTGCCTATATATCCTTTAAAAAATCGTTTATGTTATCTCATACGTCGAGGCGCACTCTTTTAGTTTTATTACATATTTTAGCACTAGTTTCGAGAACATATTCACTTGCCTTATACGTTTAATAACCGGCATATTGTCACCTGCAACGAAAAACTTACTTCAATGCAACCGAGCTTCCAGCAGGAAACCAAGAAATTATGCTTGGTAAAAGGACATGTAGTCCCCCACATGCAGACTTGCTCTTGCTGAACACTCCATTAAAAAACAATCATGCCGTTACCTTACACCCACTGTTTTTCTGGGAATGCCTCATACTAGAGTCTTTTGGGTGAATCTATTTTGCAGTTACAGTTTCATTTACAATTGTTGTTGCTACTTACTGCCAAGTTGTTGAAAAACATCATTTGTATAATTTACAAATTTTCCAACTCAATTGACCTTTTCTTTAAGACGACAAGAATAAGAACATGTTTTGTTTTATAAGAAAAAAAGAAAAACATAAATTTAAACATTTACAATACAGCAGTTGTAATATTGTTTTTTTTATAACAAAATGTTTGATTTCTTTCATGTTGTTAATACCTCCTTTTTTTTAAACAGTTTTCTCTACTAAAATGCATTTTTGTTGTATTTTCAGTTTGTTAAATCCAAGGAAACAAAAAATTGATTTTATCCTGAGCAACGTCAACGACGTCATCATCAACTTCATTGTGTCTCGGTATGGTTGGTCAATTGAATGTAATCAACCATTCAACCGAACAACCAACGAACCAACCAATTCATCCAATGTTTGCCACTTAGATTAAGTTGTTAGCAGTAATACCTTGTTGCTAAAAAAAAAAAACGGAAAGAAAAAAATAATAAAAAAATAAAGTAAAAAATCTGCTATCAATACAATCGATCTTAAAGTCTATGCGAATGTTGTTGACATTTACAAAATTAGCAACGAATTGAGCATAAAAATATTGTAAAGAAATAAATAAAAAAAATTGTGCTTTTTTTGTGCAATTCAGCCCTTGTTATATTTAATACCATGAATTAGTTTATTAAACTGTGAACAATATCATCACCCGGCTGTAGAAAAGCAAAAAGAAAATTAATACTTTGTTAAATATTTTGTTGCTTTTCTTTTGCCGTTCAATTCAATTTCGTTTAACGTTGAATTTATTTTCTTCTCTTTTTATGATAAGAAATCTTTACAAAATAAACTGCAAACAATTTGGGGTAAATCTTCCATTGCTATTAATGCCAAAATTTGCTACGTCTTAAGGCAGGCATAATGTGCTCGGGAATAAATAAAAGTTATTCAAAATTTTTGTATAATTTTCTTACAGGCGTAAACAAACTTGGAAGAACCAATTGAAAATGACGTTTTGTAGAAAACATCTTTAAGTCGAAATGTGGTTTCAGAATGCGTCAACCATTTCACTGCTTTAAAGCATGCGGTGCCAAAAAAAAAAATGAAATTAAAAATTAAACTGTGTCTTGAAATTTTCAAGACCAAAAAATAATAATATAAAATTTATAACAACTTGTATGGACCATACATTGTACTTGGCTGATTTATTTAAAATTTTCTTTGTACGATATTTAACTTAAAAGGCAATTGAAAGAGAAGAAAAGCTTTACTTGATTGGGTTAAGACATATCTGAAACAAGAAAAGGGAAGAGGTGATTTAACATGGAAGTAATGAATATTTTTATTTTCACTCAGTTTATAATTCTCATACGATCAATATTATTTTACGCTTAAGTATCCCCTTAACAAATTTTTTTTTAAGTCTACTGATTGGTTGTTCAGGGTTGTCAAAAATCTTTGGTAAAAATTTAGTTTAAACTTGGAGATATTTTATTTTATATTATTTTTAGTATTATTGCAATGTGAACGTAAATTAAATTAAAATAATTTGTATTAAAAGTAAAGAAGATTTTTTAAGTTAAACAAGTTTATTGCATCACATGTCAAAATATTTCTCATCGAATTTTTTTTTTTATTTCAAAATACATTGTTGCGAAAGTAGCTCTTTTAGCTTCACAGAAAACACAAAAAAATATTGAAAATTCTCTATGATATTAAAATTTACCTTTTCGGCTTTGGTTCATTTTTAATTTAATTTTTACAAAGAAAAATTATTCTTGAAATGTATGCAGACGTTTTCCAAAAAGAAACAAGAAAAATTTGACGCTGGCAGAATGTAATGCCACATTTTCAGGATCGCCAAATCCCTCATCAGCATTCTTCGCATCCATCTACCTTAAGTTGTGTATATTGTAAATATCATCCATTTAACCAACTAATCAATATTAATTTGGTTGGACGAAATTTACACACAACTCAAAGCATTTTTTTGCCAGCGTCTAAGTTTTCTTGTTTTCTTTGGAAAACGTCTGCATACATTTGAAAAATAATTTTTCTTTGTAAAAGTTAAACTAGAAAATGTACCAAAGCCGAAAAAGTGAATTTTAATTGATTTATGAAAATCCACGGTTCAAACCCTGGCTGGGAAAAAATTATTTTAAAAAAATATTCACAAAAATAAAAACATATTTAACCAAAAAAAAAAAAAAACAATTAGTTTCTCGTAATTTTTGCAGTAGCAGGTTGTAAATAAGTAACTAGATACGTTTTAAGTCGCCTGAAAATAGAAATATGCTGCTGGAATAAGAAGAATTGACGGAAGATATGTAAGCAAGGCTTGTGTATGCTATATTCGGCTATGCCAAGTCTTATGTATATAAATCTAGTTTAGTGAAGAATTTCCTATCAAAATAGTAATTATTGCGGTGACAAAAAATAAAAAATTAGAAAAAAATATTAGGCTTCTAATCAGTTACGCCTTTAAAACAATTTTTATATTTCCTAACAGATCTCTTCAAAAGATTTTAAATGATACCCATATTGACCATATTGGCAATCGAACTATTTTATGAAAAATTTAGAGGCCCATCACTCGGAAAATATGGGCGTGCGCTAATTTTTTCATTTGATGTTTTTTTCAATCTTTTTTTATTTCTCAAAACAACAATGGCTCCATACATTTGTTTTTTTTTTTTTTTTTGAATGAAGTTATTTTATTTATCCAAATGATATGAAAAAATGAGAGGCCGGCGTTGTGTTTAGGCCACTGCCTTGAGGGACGACGAGCGATCTTTCTGATTTTCAATAGAAAATTTTTCGAAACTATTGCTGGTTTCTAGGGTTTTTTGAAATAATAATTTTTAATTTTGGTATTCAAGTCGAAAAGAGAAGTGTATGCAATAGCGAAATGGTCATATGTGTGTACTTTCCTCGCGGCAATACATTCTGCTACCAATATTTTCATAATGGACATTTTTTCGATTATGATTTCAAATAATTAAGTTCTTGTTGTTGCTGTTACAAATGTTGTTTTCATGTTTACCTTTGCAATATTTGTTAAACTTGGAAAAAAAAAAATATAAAAAAGCAACTGCCTTTCAGCTAATTTCTGATACTTATCGCGTTTGCTGTTATTCGGCTGTTGACACGCCATTGCCTAAACCACTAACCAAAAAACACTAACAAAAGGAAAATACTTAGCTAAGCCCTTAACTGAATTACATGTTTTACACTTTAAGGTGGCGGAACAAAGTAATATAAAAATTTCTTTTCTTCAAAAATCATTTCATTCATATGCAAAACATAACACGACTTGATACTTGGAAGTGTAACTATGCATATGTTTGTGTGAAAGCTTGTAACTGCCAGAGTGTAGTAACCAAAAATTTTGTGATATTAATAAATATTTGTAGTGGAAAATACTAACGGCTTTTGATTTGTTGATGTCTGATTTTCGCGTGCGTGTGTGTGTGTGTGCCAGAGACTGTGTTATTCTTTGTAATCGTTAAAGCGTTGTTCGTGTCATTTTCTTTAATTTTCTTTACATATTTTCTTTTTTAGTTTTCTTTACTTAAACGAAATAAAAAACATTTTGCTCTTAAATGTTTATTTTGTATATTTAGCAAAGAAGGTGTGTGTGTGTGTATTGTAGTATATTTGTATTTTGTTATTTAATGCAAATAACAAATTTATGCATTTCCGTTTCCGTATTTATTGCCACCCTACACTTACTTGTTCACTCACAATATTCGTACGTGTCTGCTTTTTTAAATTAAATTTTTAGATATTTTTTTAAATAAAGTGTTTTTTTCTCAGCTATTTTTGTTGTTCTTTTGAATTTATTTGATTGTTATCGTTAAGTTCATCATTTAATATTTTTGTTATAAATTTTCACAAACAAATTTTTTTATTTCATTACGGAATTTTATCGATGGTGTTGTGGTGGCGTTGGCTAGATAAGTGTACTTTTATTACATAAATAAATTTAAGGGAAAAAGAATTTAAATATATAAAAAAATACACAGTATTTGAATTTAAATTATTTCGGTAAAATGATTTAACTTTATTCAAAGCTCTTGCAATTTATAGAACATTCATAAGTTTTTCGGACATTTTGAAAAAACCTTTTAAATTTTATTTATTAATTAATATTTCTACGATTTTCCTTGCCATATGCGAAGATTTACTTGCGTTAAAACAAAAGCATGTAAGTTTTTTGACATTGCTCTTCTTAGTCTGTACCTCTGACTAGATTTGTTTTCATGATCCTTCCTGTAATATTGTGCTTATCCGCCGAGCTATGGCTTCGCGGTGACTTAAGTCTACAATCTTCTTTTGCATTCTATTAACCTGTCTCGTTTCATCAACGAAATCATGACTGGTTTGGGCAGTTTCTTGTTTTACTCATACAACTCCTTTCTAATATTCAGACACCTTCAATAACTCATCTAAACATTAAGTTTTCTTAGGTTTTTCTTATGTAGAAAGCGGAAAATTTTAACTGCTGTTTACTAATATTTTTCTGTATACTCAGCTCGCTGGTGTGTTTCGAATTTATGATTTAAAAGTTTTCATGACAGAGATGAAAATTATTATCTTCGTAACTTGATCTTTTACACCACTGAAAGATTATTGAAACTTTAAACAAATGATTTTTATTAATGTTGCTTGAAGATATATTACGAAAAGTTGGATTAGATCTGCTACCTTAGCAAAAGAAAACTGTAAAAACTCAATTTATAAAAGCACATCTCGTTAAAGCAAATAGCTACGACAGAAAAAATAAATCTTTTTGGATCTAATAAATTCTTTTTATAGAATAAATTTCTAAATTGAGTTCGAATAAATGTTTCCTTGTTCTTGTTAAATAAAATGTTTAAATATTTTTACTTAAAACCGTAAATATTGCAAAAAGACTTTGTTAAGTTTGTTCGCTATAATACTTCCAACGCCATCAGTCTTTACTTAGCCTGAAGTATAACTGCACAAGATCACGTGTGTACATAAAATTTTTTGGTGGTGCAGAGGGTCGCTGATTGCCTGTCTGTGTACGAACTATACAAAAACTATAAGAAAATTTTTTTTTTTTTGGAAAAGCCTCAGCATCTCGTTCAGCAATTACAATTGTTTTTAATCCAAAAGGTGTTTCAATTCTAAGCAAAAATAAAGCAAAAAGTGTCAACTTTACCTACTGATATGACACTCTATTTTTATGTAGAAAATTTTTAATAATTAAACTTAATGTTCTGATGCCTAATGCAGACGAAGAAATGGACTAAAGTAATTACACAGTAATCAATTTAAAGGTTTGCTTAAGAGCTGAGTTAAACAGCCAGTTAAATACCAGCTTTTTCAAGCAACAAATAAATTGCATCTTATTTAATAATTTTATTTATTAGAAACATAATATTTTTTTCAATAAACTAAAATATTATTCGAATAAATTTTTATTCCAATATATATTAATCGATTAAAAATTTTTTTATCGACTTTATGCGAGTGCAATTTCGATCTAATTAATTAGTTTTACATATTTTTGAAATACTCAAAACATGTACTTCCTCTAACTATTTTCAGCATTTTGCCAATTAGTTGAAAAAGGTCGGCCGATTTTAACAGCCCTTTAGAACTTCTTTTCAAAAAAATTCTCTATATAAAATTGTTACCCAAGCATAACTTAAAAATAACTTCTACACCAAAATTCAATCATATATAAAATGATTTTAACAGGTACAAGGAGAAGCTTTAAGACTAATTAGTTATCTAGGACTAGAAAATCTGATTTTCTTTGAGGCTCTACAAGACTGAGTAACTGAAATTCCAATATTACGTTTCTTACTTTATGAAGTGTTTTATAAAATCCTTATGTTTTAAATCCGTACCAATTCTTTAATTGACATTCTTAATCCCAGGTACAGAAAACTTTCCCATAAACCGCCATCATTTGAATTTTTCAAAACTGACTTTAATTAAATCTTGTAAAAGAAGTTCATAATCATAATCATAAATGTTCATTAAAGCCAACAAAACAAAAGAAATGTAATTTTTAAAATTTATTTTAATCACTTACCAAGTGAACATTTTTTTATTTGTTTGATAAATTCTGCAAAAAGTAACAACAAGTAAACGGAAATTAACAAAGATTTTTACTAAACAAAAGATTTCTTAACAACGAAATTTTCATAAAAACATGATGAACTTTTTTGTTTGTTTTTTTCATCTTGTTTTTACATATTCACGATGAACAAGCACAATAATGCAAAGAAAATGAGGGGAAATTTGAAAGAAAAAAATTATGGTTTTAAAAATGAACAATACAACGAGTGCTTAACGAGGTAGCACGAATAAAAACGAAAAGAAAAACGATTTTTAACGAGTTGTAAGTAAGGAAATGCTTAAAAGCTTTTATACAGCTTCGCATTTATTAACATCATCTTGAATAAAGTTTGAGACAAAGGGCTGCTAAGAACAGCAAAAGCTTCTTTTTGGGACATTAAAGTTAACAAAAGAGAAAAAAAAAAGTAAAATAAATGAGAGTATCTGTCAAGGAGAAACAGCGCACGCAGCATCTTTGGCTCTAAAGCTTTTTCACCGAGACTCTCTCAATGAACCAATAAAGCAGAGAAAATGAACTGAAATGAATTTTAGAGAGAGTTTATTCATTTTGAACTCTGTAAATGAGTGTTGAGTTGTGTGAACTAAGAAAAAGGTTGCTGGAGAGGTCTTTCTTGGCTGCTGTATGAATGGTTTTTTTTATTATCTTCTGCTGCAACCCTTAAAATGCATTTTATGTAAGTTGTTGTATATTTTTTTCTTCATTCATCTCCATCATTTCAGTTCAGTTCAGTTCATTTTTGCAAATCTAATGTACGTTAGTGAAGTTTTACACCTTTTTTTGTTGTTTTATATATTTTTTGCTGTTTCTTTTTAATATTTTGCTTTTGCAATACAATTTTTTTTTGTTTGCTTTCTATTTTGTGTATTTTTTTGTTGTGATTTTTTGCATATCCCCACCCGGAAAATTCATCGCTTGCGCTTGTGGACCGGTATAAAAACCCCTCGCACAACTAAACCATTCTCATAAGTTTGCCAACCATACGTCGTTCAGTTAGTTTTGCGTTTTAATATTTTCAAATTCTAGACGCAAAAAGATTCTGTAGTGAAAAAATCTCTTTAAAACGTTTCTAAGTTGTAGAAATTCTAAGGCGAAATATACTTAGAAATATATCAAACAATAAAACAGTGTTGTCAATTGTAAAAGAATTTGAAAATTTAATTATTAATGTGTTTTAAAAGAAAGGATTTTAACTTTAACTAAAATTTAAAATAAATTAAGAATTTGTTTAAATATTAAAACAATTAAAAGTTAATAAAACAAATTAAAACAATTTTCGTGCAAGTGTTTAATAAAAAGATGCCTCGCCATGATGTTAATAATGATGATCTTAAGCAGCTATAAATGGTAATTAAGAGAGATTTTTAAGTTTATTATTAAAATTTGTTTTTAAAATTAATTTGTAATTAAAATAGTGATTCTTTATGAAAATTCGCGAAAATGCTAAGTGAAACATAATTTTAAGAAAAACCGCCAAATTGTTTTCTTTCTTTAGAACTTGTATTGCCATTGTAATATCGAAATCGCAATTATGAGCTGCCTTAATTAAATTTTTACTTCCTACACAGGATTTTTTTCAATTAAAAAGATTTTTTTTTTAATTTTTCTAACTTCTACTTCAGGTTGATTTTATAAATGGTTAAATTAAATGAGCAGCTTTAGTATGAAATTATTAAACAAATAACGTTTTCAAATTAATTTTAACATAAAGGTTTTTCTTTACTCTCACGCTGGTTTTAGTTTTTTTTGTTAATAAATTTTACACGATCATTTGCTCAGTATTTTTATTGTGTGTCTTGATTCTAAACAAATTAATTTTATATAGCTGAGCTTATAAAATTTTTAATCTGCTTATGAATTCTAATTATAAGTTAAAATTTCGTAATCGGCTAAAATTAATATTGAATATAATTCTCATTCGGTTTTTAGTACTACAAAAATCTATTTAACATTTTTGTAGAAAAATTATTTCAAGATGATCTTTTGCTTATGCAACCAGAAAATAGATCTTAGTTTATTTTTTAGTAAATTATTTTTATTATTTAAAAATTTTTCTAATTAGTTACGTACAAAATAATTTAAAACGCACTTAATTTTTAAAAAATAGTCCCTGGAAAAAAATTGTATAAATGACTACAAAAATGAAACACCAAATTTTAGTTAAGCTTAAATTCGTTACAAGGCTAAAATAAGAACATTAGATTATTCTTTAGCATTTTTAATATCTAACTCCACAAATTACAAAAGTGTAAAAACTAAACATTTAAAAAAAAAATCAGCAATTTTTATGGAATCCTTTAAAAAGGGGACATTTAAGGGACTAATGGTTTTTAATGGTTCAAAGGTCTAAAAGAAGCGATATTTAATCTTAAATTTTTTTTTATTTTTTATTGAAATAAACCCTTTCTAAGTACAACGGGAAAACAAAAAGGAAAATTACCTCGACTTCGGGAATAAAATTAATTTAAAAAATTAAAATTCTTGCTTTGTAAAAAATTACAAATATTTTAAAACCAATAAATTGTTTTTTAGTTAATTAACTCAAATTAAAATTTGAATACAAAATGTAAGTTTACACAAACAAAGTCCAGAAACTCCCAATTCATATAAAAATATCCAAAATTTTATCCTTTTTTGCTCGGAACCTTAAAGTACTTTGTAAATTAATTACAATTATAAAAGGATTTTTAAAACAATTTCCCTGCTTGGGGTTCAAGAACATTATGGCTGAAATCGAAGTTTTACAAAAATAAATGGTCGATTTATTGGTAACAGGTATAACAATTGTTTAAATTTTTAATGCGAAAATTATCTGGATAAAAATGTCGTTCTGAAAAATTAAAATTATCTTTTTATGGGGTAAGAAATTGTGCTATTTTTATATTTACAAATTTAAAATGGAAAATCTTTTATTTTTAATCTTTATAATGGCTGGGATTTTTTAAAATGCCAACTGAATAAAAACTTATGGAACGTTTTAAAAATTGTGTTACATAATTTGTGTAAAAATAAGCTGAAAATCATTCGTTAACTATAAACCCTAACAAGGTCTGAAAAAACATAGTCTTTAAGAAAATAAAACAGGAAAGGTTTTCTAAAAAAAATATATCTGAGGTGCTCTACTTTTAGACCATATTCCTGACTTCTTGAAATGTCTAGAATAAATCGGATACGTCATTTAAGCTAAAATACTCTTTTCTTAAGATCGTTTGAGATTTTGCTTCAAACGGTGCAGCCGTTTACAAACTGCTAGTAAACTTTTAAAATATAAAAATCCTCTGCTTAAATCACAGCAAATAATTATATTCAGTTAATAAAGTGAAAGTATTTTTTAACGATTTTATATAATAATTTAAGGTTTGAAGGTTTCAAATTTTGCAGTTCTCTGGCTAACATTTTTAAATGAGAAACAGATGTCTGCTTCGCCATATTAAATATTATTGCAGAGCCAGTTCAATTATTTAGTACATTTAAAATAATTGTTGTTAATCATTCTCTGTCTGTTTTAAGCGGCAAAAATTTCAAGATCTCGTAAATCAAAAAGAAATCTTAAATATATTTTCAATCCCCAATTTTTTTTATTTATAATTTCTTCAAATCTCTTTTAAAAAAGAATGTAAAATAGCCATTGTGCGGGATCAGTAAATTTAAATTTTCTTAAATACTTTACTGCAGCACATCTTTAACAAAAAGTAGTTAAAAGAGCAGTGTAAGAAATTAAAGAGCAACTTTTCATCCGTATCGATTATTTTAAGCTCACATTTCCTCATTTGACAGAGCTTAGTGATGTCTTTACAAAAAGATCAAAAATCTTCATTGACTTTAATGAGTCATATAGAAGGTTGTTAATAAAACCAAACCGTCCAGAAAAAAAATTATAATTTTTGTTTAAACTTTTAAAATGTTAACAGTTGTATTTATTTAACTACTAATTTCTGTATATATTTGTCTTACTAGTCAATATAATAATACCTAACAATGCATTTAATCAAACGAATATTATGATAAACAAAAATATATAAAAAGTTCTAGACGAAGCACCAATAGTCAATTGTGGTTTTTAGTATAATTCCACCATCCATAATTAATTTCAAATAAATTTATTTACTTATCTGGGATAAAAAAGAATTGAAAAAAAATATCAATTAAAAAATATCGTTATTCAATAAATAATATATTTTCGATATTATTTAAATATATCAATTAATATAAATAATTAAATAGATGTTAATTCAAAATTTTTTTCGTACAGCATAAAATCTGATCAAAATAAAACATTTATGCACAGAATAAAATTAAAAATTACATTTTTATTTTTTATAATAATATATTTTAAACAGGCTTAAGAAAGGAATAGGTTGTCAATTCCGGTGTATTTTTAAATAGTTCTGACACAGAAACGCCGGACATTTTGCAAAAGATTTTTCTGAAAGAAAAAATAGGGTTACAACATTAAATCCGCATACAGCAATTTCAACTTTTATTTAGCCTTTTAAGCGTAAAAAACGACACTACCGAAAGGTATTAAAAGTTAAGTATTAAATCTAAAAACAAGTGGTATATTCGGCTATACAAAATCTTATATGAAGGTTATATAAGAGTTTCCATTTAACTTTAATCAAAAAACTAAATATAGAGGTGACAGAGAATTAAATAAAAAAGATACATAAAAATGCCATCGACTCTTAATGGGTTAAGCATTTTTAAAAAATTTAGATTTTTCTTAAAGATCTCTTTGAAAGCTTTAAAACGATACTCATATTGATATTTTAAAAAATTTGACAATTTCAGAGGCCCGTAACTCGGGAATATGGGCCAGCGCCAATGTTTTTTTATTATTTTTTTATTTTTTAATTATCTATGGCCGCATATATATTTTTTTATTGGAGTTGCTACATTATTCTAAATGAGGTAGACAAATTTAGAGGCGTTTTGACCGCTGCGTCAAAGTACATGGACCGATCTTGCTGATTTCCAATAGCACCTCTTTCGACACTATGTCTGATCGATTGGCAAAAATTTCTTGCATTGGATTTTAGTACAAGCACACGTGAGAACCGAGGGGATCATATTCTATAGTAAACACTCCAACTTTCTTAAACCATGAATTGATGCATTCAGGATGTGCAGCTTGATTGACAACAAATAACTTGACGGCACTCGCTTTTTTACTAAACTTTCACTTCTAGATAAAGGAATTGCACTTTTTGAAAAATATTTGAGTCTCTCTTACCAGTAGAAAGATGAAAAAATCGAAGAAAGCACAAATATTTTTTTACGAATAAAAAGAAGTGTTGTAGGTTCCTGAGATCTGTTATCAGACGTGTATTTTTTTTCTTTCTGAATTTTTCGAAAGTAGAAATACTTCTTTTCGCGTTTATCTTATTATAATTGAACTTGGATAGTTGATTGACTTTTTCTTAATACTTATATATTGATAATAGTCGTAGAACGGAGAAACGGACATGAATCACTAAATTTTGTATCCCTTTTTACTTCCTTTCATTCCTTGCTGATAATAAAAAAGTTTGAATAAAAGTATAGTCCCTCCTCCTACTTAACCTCTAGGCGTTCCCTCTAGAATAAAGACTTCAATCGTGGACCGATAATTGTGAACTTGCATTTACTTAATAGTTTGGAATCAGTTCATACACATCCAATGTGTTGCTGACTGCGATCCTGATAATAATGGCAGCTAATAAGGGCTATTTTCATTTCTATCACTTTATCTTCCCTGATCTAAGTCAAATGTTTTCTGGAATTGACAAATCCTGCCATCAAAACAGCAATTTAGATTAGGGTATTTCGTTTGTATTTAAATACCTTCATTGCTTCATTCAGCCAAGGGTAATTGATCCTAACATTGTAAGGCTGAGCCTCCGTCTATGCTGTTTCATTATCTATAGTGCCCTTCACCATCATTGTGTGGTTTATAGAAAGCATTCTTTTTCAAGTATTTAGTTCAAAATATTTAATTCGAAAATATCAATTTTTTTCTTTCGAAAAAAATAAACATTGCTTTATTCGAATCATAAATTTTGATATCAAATAACTGCCAAGTTTTAAATCGAAAGCCAATTAAAATTAAGTGTAAATGATTAAATGATTAAGTTAACTTTTTTTTACTTATAATTTATTTTTTGATATTGACGATACATTTTTCTTATATATTTGACATTTTGATTTTTTTTTTTTTAAAGAGAAGTAGCACTTCAGGCAGTAATGCCTATTTAGTTATTTTCGCAACCGTGGTACATTCTTAAGGAAAGGGATAGATGAGAGATAAGAAAGGTGGTAAAAAGAGAGATAGATATAGCCATTTTATTAGTTATTTTACTTCGTCGGCGAATATGCTATTAAGAAGTACCGACGAAGGAGGCTGCATGTTTTTAATGTTAAAAAACATTTTTTATTTTTGGTTGCCGCACGGGTTGTACCCTGGTCAACCAGGTTTGTAGCCAACCACTTCAACTACAGCAGCCTGAATAGAAGATTGGAAGGCCAATATTAATCAAATAACTTTTAATTTAAACCTTTACATTTTTCCCATTTATGAAAAATTTCATTTTAATTATCATACTAATATGGTATAATATTTAATTAATTTTTATTTAAAAGACAATAGAAATAAATGAAGATTAAAATAATCAAAAAAAAAAAAAAAAAAAATAAACCATAAATATTTGTCTAAAATTAATAGTGGCCCGACTAGAACAACTCAATATAAAAAAGTTTTTTTTTTTCACTTTGAATTAACCTAATATCAATTGAACTATAACTATAAGACGCTTCTTTAAAAATATTTTACAATTTGATTGGAAGGTTGCAAAATTTTTTAAACTTAGTAAAAAAAATATTCGATTATTCGGCCAATATTATTCGAATAACTTTTATTTAAAAAATTATTTTTCATTTTAGAAGTACTAAAATACTATTTTATTTGAATTATCAATTTTTATACCGATTAATCGCTAAATTTTTAATCGAATGACAATGGACGTAATATAGATTATGACAATGAAAACAAGAAAAGAGTCAAACGAGATTTTTAAATATATGTATTATATAGGATAATTTATATTAAGGACTTACACTATAGGACATATTTTTCTTGAAGAAGTATTCAATAACTCGTCCAATATTTTTCAAAAATTTTATTTAAAATTTTTGGCCAGACTAGATTAAAACGATATATAAAAGCTCTTGTTTTCTTACTTTTAATAAGCTTAATACCAATAGGACTAATATTATAAGACGCGTGTTTTTAAATATTTTTCAATTTGAAAGTTGAAAAGTTATTAAAAAAATTAGTAAAAAAATATTCGATTATTCGTCAAATATTATTCGAATAACTTTTATTTAAAATTATTATTTTTTCATTTTAGAAGTTCCAAAATATTATTTAAATTGAATTATCAATTTTAGTATCGATTATTTGCCAAATTTTTAATCGAATGACAATGGACATAATGTAGATTATTACAATGAAAAAAGGAAGAAACCAAACGAGATTTTATAATTTATATATTATATAGGACAATTTTTGTTTATGACTAACACTGTGCGACGCATTCTTTTTAAATAAGTATTCGATTATTCGTCCAATACTTTTTAATGTAACATTAATAAAATTGTAAAATTTGTCTCCAGTTAAAAAAATATAATATTTTTTTTATAATTTAAAATTTAAATATCAAGTTATCGCTTGATTTTTAATCGAAAGATAATGAAAGTAAAATATAAATTAAAGTTATTTTGAAAATTCTTTTATTTACATAATGTGAATAATGAAGAATAATCTATTGTTATATTTATAAAAATTAAAGCATAAATATTTTTCTAAAATTAATAGTGGCCAGACTAAATTAAATCGATTTAGAATAATTTTTATTTTATTATTCCAAATTACAATAATACTGATTTGAAGTATTTATTTTTAATTTTTATTATTCAAACGATTTAATCAGGCATAAATATTTAGTTTTTGTTGCTAAATTCGTTGTATGTAATTGAATTTTATTTATCATTAAAACATTTTGCTAATGCAAGCAAATGTTTTGCAAAAAATGCTTCAATGCATATGTTGTCACATTTGTTTATAATGTTGCTCTGAATCCGTGAGTGTGTGTGAGTGTATGTATTTAAAATTTATTTAACCAGAAAACAAAGGCTCAATAGCCAACACTGTTTGGTTGCATTTTGTCGTTAAGTTTATATTTATTTTTTAGCAACACGTTTAAACATGTTTTTCTGTGGGCCGAGTATTAAATTAATTTTGGTATTTTTGTTGCTGTTTTTATTTTTGGGTTTATTGTTGTTGTTGTCAAAAATACACTATTTAATTTGGTTTATTTATTGTTATGCAAACAGATATCAGTGAATTGTTTCACATGTGTACGAGTGGCTTTATGGGGAACAAGTGTCACACGCGGTTTGCAAATAAGTTGGTGGAGATTATTTGTAGGCCTGTGTAAGCAGGTTGCATGTTTAATTTTACGTATAATCAAACTCGAAACACAAACTTTCATGCTGCTGATATTTTTCTTTCCATTTTAATCGGGTAGCGTTTTTTTTTTTTTTTTTTTTTTTTTGCTAAACATCAAGTGTGGATTACTTTGTTAAATTGTTTGGTTTGAACTGTAATTAAAAACGGTATTGCAAGAAAAAAAAATCAAACAGAAATCAAGCACGTCTGTTAACTCTGCCAGTAAAATTATATTCACATAATTTTGGAAGATATTTTTGTGCAAAATAGAAAAAAAAAATAAAATCATAATTTACAGGGAACCAAGGCTTTCCCAAAAAGCTTTTTACTTTTAAAATATGAGATGAAACTTAACTTTCTATGATGGATCAGATTAAAAAAAGTTACTCGCAGTGTCAGGTTTCCTATGGGAAAACCTTCAAAGCTTTTTTTTTATTCTTATTTTTCACTTCTAATTAAAACAAGCATACACTCAATGTTCTTCTTGCTGCAGTTGAAGAGATAAAACTTTTTTCCATAGAAGTCACTTCTTGTATGAAGCGACGTTTAATTCTTAGATTTTTTTAGTTGGCGTTGAGGTCTAAATTCTGCTACAAACTTTGCATAAAAGCCATTTTCAGAGAAAAAGGCTCATGACTAAGCGACCGATGCACAGACATTAAACTGAATATAATACGATTGCGTTTTTTTGCTTAATGTTGAAAAAGTCTTCTACTTAAAGTTTAGAATAAGAAATCCTTTCTTTGCTTAATGAAATGTCTTTGGCTTCTCCTGGTAATTTGGCTTAAGCGATTAACAAAAGAGCTAAAAAATTAATTAGTCCTTCAACAAATAAATCGTTTTTATTTATAAAAAATAATGTATATATTTTTTATAATGAAAATATGTAGAATATTTTCAATAATATTTTAATTTCCAAAACAGGTTTGAAATTAAAGTAAAAATGAAATAACAAGAAACTGGGGAAGTAAACTTTGCCCTGGATTTTTCGAACTTTTATTTTTTAGAAGCGAAAAAAATCCTTTTTGGTTTTTCTTTTAAATCCCTTAATTAAAAATATCAAAATTAATTAAGATCAAAAGCACATCTTATCCAGCTGCGTTTTCACAACTTGATAACCTTTTATAGGGTTCTTAATTCAGCCCGATAGAAATTAAATTTTTAAAAATTTCACAAAAAATTAAATTAAAATCGTAAACTTTTTTTCTTCAAAAGATTAATGTCTTGAATTAACATTTGAAAATTATTAAGGACATAAGGCTACAGCGGCTGCTTTTTAACACTTTTTTGGGCTGCTTTTTAGAGCATTTCTGGCTGTATGTCAGAATGTGGCTCTCTAGGGTAAAAGGGAGATGTGTTAAATTGCACGATATTAAAGGCCTATTGACACATCCATTTCTCGACAGATTTAGACGCTACAACTACATGTATAAAAGATTTTCATTACATTTTATGGAACCTTCCTTAATATCTTTTCTTAACTTAAATTTATATATTAATTTACTTTAAATGTGTCTGATTCTTTTAAATATAAATATTTCATGATAAAGCCAGCAAAGAAAAAAAAATATTTAATTTTTGTAGGTTTTAAATAATAAATATTTCATGAGAATGTCATAGACAACAATTATATTTTTCCTGCTTAAATATCTTTAAAATATTCCAATAATATTTTTAAAGATATTTTATTACACAGATTAAAAATCTCTTTATCATTCTTAACACAAATAGTTTAACAATTATTTTAATTATAATCAGCTGTATCTGTTTCCAAAAAAAAAAAAACAAAAATGTATTTTCTGTGTTAATAATAATTTCATAATTAATTAATTTAGTAAAAAAATCGATAAAATTCTTGTGCAAAAATTTTTAATGCTATAATTTCAAAAGCAACAGCAGCAACATAAAATATTAAATTTATCCTCAACACATTGCATTCGAAAAAAATTTTATTAATAAAATTGCAATGTATTTTTTTAATATATAAAAAAATAGTCCAAAACTTAAGATCGCGTTGAAAAAATGTTGGACAAAAAATGCACAACACAAACAAAATTAATTAATTATAAAATATTTTAAATGCTTTAAATATAAAATAACTGAAATGTTAATACAAAATAAAAGCTTCTGTGTGTGTGTGTGGGTTCATTTTTACTTTGTTGTGTTGTACACCACAACTGGAATGAAGCCTATTTGCAGTTATGAAAAGTTGGAGCTGTTGTTGCTTTGAGTTTATTTTTTCAAGTTTCACAGTTAAACCACTTGAAAGTGGTTAAAAGGAAAAACGGCCAGTTTATGTGATTGTATGTGTTTTAGTATTTATTTATTTATTTATATGTTAGTTATATTATATACACACAAGTATACACTATTGCAGGTAAATGTGTGTGTTTGAAGCTGCATAAAATGACAGTTGTTTTACAAGTTTTGACGACAGGAAGTAAGTTTTTGAATGAAGTAAGTTTTTGAAGAAATACTTTTATTTAAGAACTTTACAGCAAGGCGGTTTAAAGTTTTCTATAAGCCAACTTTTAACAATTTTTTTAAGTTTTCGCTAAAGGATACTTTTTTAAATAAATTTTTAAAGAGCATTTTATTAAAGGAATTTGTCTGATAAAAGATTGAATTTTTTTAAAAAGTATTTGCTTTAAAAACTTAAAGGGTGTTTTTTATACAATTTTTTTTAAAAAGTACTTTTTTTTAAATTTTCTTGTATTTTAGAAAGTCTTATTGCTAAATGTTCTTTTTGTGTTAAGAGTTCTTTTAAGGTTTTTTATTTTAAAGTTTTTTTGTACAGGAATTTTTAAAAAGGAGCACTTTTTTAAATGGCATGTTTTCAAATGGTACCTTTTCAAAAGGGACTTTTTCAAATGGTACTTTTTTTAGTAAATATTTTCTTAAAATTACTTTTAATTAAATGCTTTACCTGAAAAGTCTTTTTACAATTTTTTTGTAAAAAAAAGGCATTTTTAAATCCTCCTCTTTAAAAAGTACTTTTTTAGTTTTTAATTTTTTCTTAATGGTACTTTCTCTTAGGGCAGTTCGTTAATGCAGGGTTTTTTTTAAATATAGTTTTATATTTATGTTATTGGTATTGATTTTTGTTTAAAAGTCGATTTTTAACAAAAGGTACTTTTTAAGAGATTTTTTTTATTGCAAAATACTTTTTCTTGAAAAGTTTCTCTAGCAAGAATACTTTGTAAGTCATTTAATATTTTTTTAAATGACCTTTTTTGAAATGATAATTATTTTTTTTTATAAAATTATTATTTTTTTAGTTTTTTTTTGTAAAAATAAAATATTTGCAAATATACTAATAAATGCAAAAATACTAATAAATATTAAGTTCATGCATTAAAATCATTTATTTGATTATAAAAATTTTATTTTTGTAAAAAATATTTCTTTAAAATTACAGATATTGGAGAAGCTGAAATTTTTTTTAATCTCTTTTTTCTCAATTGTTTTGGGTTTTAAAATTTGCCTAAATAAAATTCTTTAAAGTATGAGTATGTTATACAAGAAGCTAATAACAAATTCCGCGTAACATTTGCCTTTTGTCATTAGATTTTTTTAACTACGTAACATGTTGTTGAAATCTTTTTATAGAAAGTTTTGAATCAAAAAAATGCTTGTGAACCTTTTCTTAAAGAGAAATTTCAATTTCAATTTTGCAAATGTATTAAATATTTAATAAAAGTTTCAGGAAACAAAAAATTCATTTAAAATGTATTATTTTAGTTCATAAACGTACGTACGTACGTAAATGTACGTAAATGTGTACGTAGGTACGTAAATGTGTACGTACTTTAACCGAGTTTGCATTTTTTTTAAATTATTGATCATATTTGAGTCCTTTTGTGAGTCTTCTACACGATTATAATAAACGATTATTATTATGCGCTAGTTTTTTTTTTTTTTTGGAAGAAAATGGTTCCCGTGTCACGTCTCTTCTAAGCGATTTCCTTATGACTCACGTTTTTGACTCATTTTCGACACTGTCTTCAATCGTATTTACAATCAAATACAAATTTTTTTCGGGTAATTTTTTTTATTATATAACTAGCCGTACGCGAGTCTTTTTCGAATCGTAATATACGCGCATTTCGAATTATACTTTCTCAAAATCAAACCTGGAAAATAAAATTTAGCAGTGCCCACGACTTCGCCAGCTTGTAATTTTTAATTTTCCTTAATTTCAAATTTAGAAAAATGTGTTTTAAATATAAGTTGTAGAATTATGTAAAGAGTGTTAAATATTTTCCATCTACAAACATAAAACGCAACATGCGTTGGGTACTTTTACATTTAAATTTATATTTTCTGTATAAAACGACACATTTTTAAGAATAATAAAAATTAAAAATAAAGCTGCGCTAAATATGTCTCTAAAATATTGCCAAAAGCAGTCACATTTCGAGCTATTGCTTTCTGTAATTTTTGTTCTTTAAACAAGTCGCTTTCTTTGCGTTTGTCAAAATTATATTCGAGTGTTTCTTCAAAAACAAAACTGATTTATAAGTTTTAAGTTTTTTTGGATAGTCTTAGAAGTCTCATTTTGGTGATTTTTATTAAAGCAATCTTTCAAATGCTAAATGGGATTACATGTATTGAAAAATTGGCATCATGAGAGTGAGTCGCTCGTATGATTATTTTTTTAATTCATGTTGCATATTTAATCAATAATAATCATACGGCTTAGCTAACAGGAATTGAAGAAGGATTGCAAAAATTAGAAATTTTTTTTTAGAGACTAAATTTCTTCTTTCTTTATTAATCTTTACATACATTTATTCTTGCTTCTGCTAACTATTATTTGGTACTTTTTTTCTTATTTTTTTCCTAATATTTTCAGTAATATTAAAAAAATTTGGATCCCTTATTTAGTCTTACACACACTGAACTGCCCTATGATGTTGCACAAATTTGTGTGTTCGCTCAAATACATTCAATACAAAAACGAATTCGGAAAGCCATTAAAATATTGTTGGTATGATTTCGTTGGCCATGCATATATTTTCTTTATTACGGCCATCTGCTTCACATAGAACATAGAATTACTAACTGTTTCAGAAAAGCACAAAATTTTTCTCTGGGTGAATTTAACAATAACTTTAGAGTGTCGAAAAAGGTGTGTGAACGCACTAAAAGTAATTTCTTACGCTTTTCTATTCAGTACATTTTTCTGTTTTGTTTCTTCTTGTTTGCTAAAACAAAACTTTTTTCATCTCTTTAAAACAATTTTTTAAGAAATTCCCTAAAGAGTAAAAGATAAATTGAACAAAAAAAAAAAAAAGTAAATTGAAAATGTGACATAAATCTCCTGCAAAAAAGATCTATCGCTTTTACACTTTTAGACTTACATCAGCTTTTTAATGAGATCTTAAGCTTAGCATCACTTGTTCTGCTTATTTTAAGTCTTATTCCATTACTTACGTTACATTACATAGTTTTGAGAAAATATTTTTTTAATGTTTTTAAACAATTTCCTGTTACACTTTTTCCTTTTTTACTAAATGTTTTAGTTCTATTTTCTAGTTTCTGTTAGTTTTTAGTTTTTAATTTTTTTTTTGGCTTAACAAACAGTCGGTGTAGGAAAATGTATATTTGTATGTATAAATGTATGTATGTATGTAAGTATGAATGAATTTATTAATGTATATTTATATGACTGTATGCATAACGTCTGTATGTATGTTTTCAAAAGACAACAGTTCATAACTATTCATGTATTTCAACATTTATCTTTCCATAGTTTCATAAAAATAAGTCTGCTGGCATTTGTTATCAGTGTTGCCATTTTCTGTGTTCTTTTCTTTCATATTTTTGTACGAATTTATAGCCGTTTGTAGTGTTTTATTTATGTGAAAAGCTAAAGCATTTGATTGGATTACGACTAAATTTCTCATAAAAACTAAAAATAAAGAACCTAATTTTTCTTTTAATACGTCTTACACTGTCAGAAATCTCTATAAGAGGGCATATCATAATGCGCTGATTTTTTGTAACAAAAAAAAAAAAACTTTTTTTTCAGAAAAACTTAATTTATTGTTGAAAACGCGTCTTTTTAAATAAATAAATTTCTTAGATTTTACCAGAATATTTTTTTTTAGAAATTTAAATTTTTTTACTAAAATTTACCAAAATTTTTAGAACAGACCCTTTTTATATTTTAATTTTGTGTTTTTCCTTAAAAGAACTGCTTTCTTCCTTGAAAACATTTTCAAACACGGTACGTTCAGTTTTCACAAAATAAAAAACCTTTTTACCCAAAGCATCATATTTCCTCAAAATTATCCAAATATTTCTATTTTTCTTTCAAGGTGACTATTAACAGCAAATGTAGTTACTAAAAATAGAATTTACTTCTTAGAAAAAAAAAATCCATTAAACATCTGTTTAAAACTTATTTTTTTTTTTACATAACCTTCTGTTTATTTCTAACGAGAAAGACCTGTTTGTTTATGAAGTTTTTGTTGTTGATAAAAAGTTCTCTTTGTACAAAAATACAATTGTTATTTTTAAGCAAAAATAATTTTTTGGGGCAGAAAGTCAGGTTTGTCGAAAAGTTCCTTTTATTCAAAAGTGATTTTTGTTTAAAAAGTCCTTTTTATAAAAAATTATTTTTTGCGCAAATAGTAATTTTTGCTTAAAAGGTCCTATTTATAAAAAAGTACTTTTTGCGTAAATAGTACTTTTTGTTTAAAAGCTCCTTTTTATACAAAAGCACTTTTTGCGCAAATAGTCCTTTTTATGCAAAAAGTATTTTTTATGGAAGAAAAAATGTTGGTGCCTAAATTCCTTTTTATGCAAAAAGTACTTTTTGTTCATGTGTATAAAAAAATATTTGTATATAAAAATTAATTTTATTTTAAATATATATATATATATATATATATATATATATATATATATATATATATATATATATATATATATATATATATATATATATATATATATATATATATATATATTTAAAAAGCAAATGCTCTTTTATGGAATATGCGAAAAAGATGCAGCTGTTATTATATAAACAAAAAATTTTTTAAGAAAAAGTCCTGTTTCGTACATGAAAAAATTCATTTCATGCCTAAAGTCCTTTTAATGAAAAAATTGTTATTTAAATAAGAAACATGTTTGAAACCAAATATATCTTTCCTGAATTAGATCTTAATGTTTCATATTTTGTTTTTTGTTTTGAATAGATTAAATTTGCAATAATAATCTTAAAAAAATATAACATTTTTTTAACTTGTCCGTAGTAATTATAAAATATTTAATTAATAATTTTTGAACAACATTAACATAAAATAAATATTAAATTTTCTTATTTACTAAAAAAAAATTATTCATTTTCCCTAGCGAGAACATCCTTTTCTTTTGTCTCCCTCTTTAGCAATTCATCAGTTAAGAGAATTTTTTTACATGACGCTTTAAACAAAATATATACGAGTATAAATTTCTTTATTTTTTAGAACATAAACCGAATGAATCTTTTTTCACTCCTGTCTTTTTTTAATGTTTAATGCTTCAAAACAAGAACAAAAAAAAAAAAAAAGCTTACCCACCTTACACTAACTGTGGTAGTTTTCGAATGCACGAATACATACGAGTAATAGCTGAAGTCACACAGATGTATGAGAAAACTTTTCCTGCATTTTTTTATCGTGAAAATATTTAAACTTTAGACAGAAAATTCAATCCCAAGTGCTGTGCTCACTAGAAAATTGTCTCTATATTTCGTGAAATTTAAACTAAAAACAAAAAAAAAAAAAAAGAAAAAAGAAGCAAGAGAAAAGATGATGATAATAAATGTATCGCCATGTGTTAAAATATTTTGTATTTTGTGTGTGTGTTTTCGTGTGCGTGTGTAACATGTAGCCAGCATTTTGTAAACCTGCTACTAGTTTTAGAGAAAAAGGTGCAAAATATAATACAGTCTTTTTTTGGCTGGGTTATCTTTTCTATTTTTTTATTTTTTTTTTTTTGAAAAAAAAAAAAAAACAAAATAAAACAAAACAAAACTACAGGTTTAGGTTAATAGAAGCCGATATGAGTTAGAAACATGCAAGGAGAAAAGTATAGTCAAAAAATTTTCTTAACATATTATTTATATGAAAGTATGTATTCATAATATGCACTATGGGACTGCTTTTTAAAAACATAAAAATTATGTCAATGTTTTTATATGGTATCTAAAGTTCTAATAAAAAGTAGGCTTAAAGTATGTAAAATAAAATATTAAACTTTTAACAAAAATGTTTTTTAACAGTTCTGCCTTTGTTCTATCGTATTTGGTTTATTTAATTTTAATAAGTTTAAAAATTCTAATTAAAATAATTTTCTGGAGCCAGTGTTTTCTTCTTACCTAACGCTGTTATATTGTTAAGTAACTTTGTTAATTATTTAGTGCTAACCAAAATTTTTACAGCATAATTTTTATATGAAGCTCTTAATTGTTATTTATTGGGTCATAAAAACAGAAACAGTTCTCATCACTTGTATAGCACACCCAAAATAATTTATTTCAAAAATTAAGACTTCTCGATTCTGGCCAATTAGAAACACATCTGAGCCATCCGTATTTAAATTAACTCAAAGTCAAGCCAAAAAATAGAATGGATCTTTCGTACTCAAAAATCTAAGTGTTATTCACACTCAAGTGCTCTCAAAGCAGCAAGTTGCAAATATTTTAAACTCTCTCTGTAAGTGTGTGTGTGTGTGTGTTTTTTTTTAAACTCCATAATTTATGCACACAGCAGGTGGGTGTAATTGTTTGATTACATTTAGATAATAATGTTGATATTTATTTTTAAATTTTATTTGTTAGTTCCTCTGAGTGGTTTTGGTATCCATGTATACGTGTGTGGTTTTAAATTGCTGCCATAAACGTATGTTGTTACACATAGTATAACGGTAAAAATATACCAAAATGTTATCGTTTCATTTTTAGCGTTTGTTTTGTTTTTCTTGCTTCATGTTGCTCACACCACTAGTTTTTTTGGTTTAAAAAAGGCAGAAATTTTGCTGAACGTAGTGCAGCAGAGATAACAGCAAGAAAATAAAAATACATTTACATTGAACAACTTTTTTCTGTTGCCATATTTTTTTTTTTTTTTTTTGGCAAATATAGGGATAAATATGCAGCCCTTACAAAAGTTAACTTTCATCTATACAGAACTAGCTAAATTTGAAGGGAGTTATAAGCTTATTTTAAAACAAGACTTGAAAATTTTTGGATGAAGTGACCAGATTCCAGAATAAAATAAATAATAAAATGTCTTTGTTCTTCTACAAGCGAAAGCGGATTTCTATTCATACTTGGAAATAAAAGTTTACCATACAAAAAAAAAAAAAAAAAAAAGGCATGCCGTGATATTTGAAAGGGATATAAATCCATTTCATATAAAATGAAAATATATGTAAGTTTTTTATTTTTTTGGCTTAAAGAATATTAAAGTTATTTATATGTTTGTACCTTCACCTTTTTTAATTTTTAGAAATATTTATTTCCGAGTCCATTAAATAGATTTTGCAATATCCGTCGCTCCATGTATCCGTAAGCTTGTTAAAATCAGCTTTGTCTAAGATGATCTTCTGAAAACCAAGATTTCATAAAATTATTCAAATTCCAAGCAGTCAAAATTTAACTTAACGATTAGAATTCGATTAAGATATCATTAAAAAAATAGATAACAAAAACTAAGAAGAACAATCACTAATTAATAAATTTTAGACATTATTTCACCTCGACAAAAATTTTATTTTACACAAAAATTAAAATAAAAAAAATATATTTTTATTCAGAAAAAAAATCAAAATTATAAAATATCCACAAAACGAAAGAAGTTTTATTTAAATATCACATGTTTACCAAAATTTTGCAAAAAGTATTATATTATAATAAAAATTTTTCTCCGTGAATTCAAAATAACTTTTTGCTTAGTTTAAGATTTCGTCAAAAATGTTTCAATTGAAGTTTCAGAAAAATACGAATTTTTCAACAAAATCTTACAAAAAAAAAAAAAAAAATAATAATAATAATAAAAATAATAATAATAATAATAATAATAATAATAATAATGTGGAGATCTTCTAGTAAGCAAGGACTAGACCCACAAGGTGAATAAATAACCAAACTAAAAAAATATATATTCCTTAAATATATCGCTTATAATGGCAACGTTTTATTATGTTGTTACGATCACTCGTCATGAGTTCAATTCCCAACATCGCCTTAAGTTTAAGGAATAATATTTCTTAAATTTATTGTTTATTAATAGTTCCATTAAATAAGTTATTTAAAAAATTAACAAACAGAAAAGAGCAGTTTAAAACTCCTAGACTTTCTTTAAAAAAATGTAATCAGTGAAATTTCCTTTGTATTAGAAAAGCAGATGAGCTGGTCAAGTCTCCTGTACAGTAAAAATAGACCATCGTGGTCCAAATATTAAAGGAACTTAAGTTGTTTATTAAACTGAAAACATAACATGAATTATAACGTTGATCTGTTAAAAGAGGAGAAACTGAGTATCAGTTCCGACTAAGCTTGCAGATTATTTTAGTGTAGATGGCTGAGAAAGAATTAAAAGAAATAAAGTGAGCGCAAATAAAACTTCCAGTTCAGGTATTTGCAACCATAAACTCCCTACCCTTTGAAAGACTAAAATTGTAACTATAACAAAACGCAATATCTAGCAATCTAAAAGCCACGTTTTGAAGAATTATAGTCCAGTGACTTGAGTATCCTACCAAGGTGATCAAATCAAATGATGGTATTTTAAATGATTTCAAAGTGTTTAAGTAAAGTCGATTGATTTATTTCGCTTAAAAAACTAGCATTTAAGCTTTCCTTTTTTTAAATTACTTTTTAATGGTAGAAATGCGTGAATTTTTTTGCAAAGATTAATTCACATATATGTAAATCTAGTTTAGTGAAGCAACTCCGAGCAAAAAACATATTTTGTGTGGACAGAGAATTGAAAAATAAGAAAATAAATTTTGCATTAAAATATCATTGGCTTTTAATGGGTTAAGCATTTTTTCAAAATGTAAGTACTTTCTTAAAGATCTTTTTAAAAGCTTTTAAATGATACCCATATTGATATCTCAAAAAATATGATGCAAAATCGTTCTTTTCTATGAAAATTTTTGTGGCTAATAACCCGCAATATTTGGGCGAGTGCCAATTTTTTTATATGATATTTTTTTCTAATCTTTTATTTTTCTATCGCACCATATATTTGTTTTTTGATTGGTGTTTCTCAATTAACTTTATTTGTTCCAAATGACATAGACAAATTAGAGGCAGCCGTGATGTTTTGTCCACTGCCTCTATCAACATTGACCGATCTTGCTGATTTTCAATACCAAAGCTTTCTGATCGTTTAGCGTATTTTAATTTTCTTTAGCTTTTGCAGTGCCTTGGACGTACAGACAGATATGGGTCAATCGACTTCGATATATATAATGATTTAGAGCATATACATATACTTTATTGAGTCGGAAATGGATACTGTAGAAATTGAAATCGGAACGACAAACTTAGATACCATTCTTTCACTTTTTGTGGTGAAGGGTACAAAAGCACACTCAGAGTTAAAATTATCTTTTTTTTGTACTATCACTTTGTATCAGTCTGTTGCTTTATTAATTTTTTTTCTATTTTACTTATTTATGAATTCCTTTCTATGCGTGCATATGCATTTTCGGCAAAAAAAAACTTTTATTTTTATAAAAAACCGTACAAAAAAAGTAAAAGATTAAAAAGACAAGATTGAGTTAGTGTGTGTAGTTTTCGTAAAAAAAGAAAAAAACTTAAAATATTAAAAGGATGTATGCAACCTTTAGTGTGACATAAGCAGGATTTATATTTGTAAAAGCAAGTATCCTTGTGAATATCATACAGGAGTAAATATATCATATTTTGTTTGCAATACAGTAAATAGGAATGTGTTTGTGTGTGTGCGTATCTGTACACCTATAAGAAGAAAATTAATTATGTGTATTAATATTAAAAATTTTATAAGCTTGAAATGACAACATACACACATACTCGCATGCACTCGCATAAAATATTTTAAAGCAAGAAATCCTTACTCATCTTTTTATCACATTGAAATAAATCATCCTCTTCATTGCCACAAACGACAAAATTTGCGTTTATTACAAAGAACATTATTTTTTGTTTTTAAAGAATTAAAAAAAAAAACTTTTGATCAAATCATTAAGAGTAAAACTAGAGGATAAATCCTAAGAAAACAACAACAATGCAAAACATAGTCCAACAACTACTTATTGTGGGATATTTTATTCTGTGTATTTATATTTTTGTCAAATATTCTAGTTTATTAAAATCAATTGGAGGTCTATTTTAAATAATGTATTTTGTTTTTTTTTCTTGCATACATCTATTACAATTTAAAATTTAAATATTTTTTCTTTTTCTGGCAACAATAGTATTTTTGCCACAATCAAGTATAGTTAGCATAATATAGTAATTATTATCGTAAAATAATTATATTTAATACTGCTATCTTGTCTTAACACACAGGGTTAATTGTTTTCCTTAGAAAAGCACCGCACATATTTTTAAAAATTTCTTTTCTTTAAAATTTTTAGAAATTAAAATAAAAATTGACTTAATTTTTTTTTAATAAAAATTTTAATTTTACGTAATGCACAGCAAGCATTTAGTCCTCCTTCACAACAATCAGTATGATATTGAAACAGCAGTGCATTGGGTTGTGTGAAGACTTTATGAAATGAATTTAATACTGATTGATTAGAAATATTCTTTGTTTTCTTATGTACAAAATTAGTTGTTTTAATAGATGATGCTTACAATGTTCATAACCTAAAGTAGACAGATACGAAGACGGCTATTCGGTCTTTCCTATTTTCTTTGAAAACCTCTGCATTAATTTGTTAACAATTTTTTTTTCTTAAAATCTATGGAAATTGAAATAAAAATAAACTTGAGCCGCAATAAATTTTATTTATTTCTTTTAATTACAAACAGTTCGGCTAATGATTTTCATAAAAAAGTAAAAAATCTTATAATTATATTATAATAAGTTTCTAGATTTGAAAATGTTAAAATTTTATAAAAATTTAATTAAGTTCTTAACCATGTAAAAAATCTTCTTAAAAAATCAAAAGCATTTTTTTATAGAAAACTCAATTTATTTTTCATTTTTATGAAATTATAAATAAATAAAAAAAAACAACTAAGAGATTTATGTTCGGCTATACCGAATCTTGTATAACCTTCACCATTTATGTAAACCAAAAAGACAAATATTGCGGTGACTGAAAATTATAAAATAAGATTAAATTTTACATAAAAAGTTATTGGCTCTTAATGGGTTAAGTATTTTTTAAAAATTTTAATATTTTCTGAAAGATCTCTTCAAAAGCTTTTAAATGATACTCATATTGATACTTAAAAAAATGTGATGCACAATCGTTCTTTTCTATGAAAAGTTCAAAGGCCCATAACTCGAGAAATATGGGCGAGCACCAATTTTTTATTAAACATTTTTTTCTTATTTTTTAATTCTCTATCGCTCATATATATATATATATATATATATATATATATATATATATATATATATATATATATATATATATATATATTTTGTTGGAGTTTGTAGTTTCTTAATTATTCCAAATGGTAAGGAAAAAATTAGGAGCAGACGTGTTGTTTTGCCCGCTTTCTTAAAGAACAGACCGATCGTGCTGATTTTCAATAGCAAAATTTTCCAAATTATGTCTGATTGATTGGCATATTTAAATTTTTTCAAGCTTTTCAAGTGCCTTGGCAAAGTTGATATCAACACTAACATGGACGGACAGACAGACATCGCTCAGTCGTCTTCTTTATGCGTAAGGACTTGAAACATATTTACTTTATGAAACCGAAAGGTATAAAAATACAAAAAATTAATTAACAGTTACTTCTTCTTTGAAATATTTTTTTAAATAAATTTATGTAGAATCCACTGATGAGCTATATGAGCCGACTGGTTGAGAATAAAACTCAGTAAAAAATTTCTAATTCTAAAGAAAAATACGGTAATAAAGTAAATGGCAATCATGTTTTGTTACAGAGATAATAATATCGTTTTTGTTTGTATTTTTTATTTATGAATAATTAATTTACTCTATTTATTAATATAATTTCTGCTGTTATATTGCAAAATATTCTTTGAATTTTTAAGTATTTTTTAAAATTTATGTTCTGTTCATCACTCTTTTACTATTTCAGCTTTCTTAACAAACCTTTCCGTTCATTAGTTTTTTTTAATTTATCATTTCTTTAAATATGACAACAAAAACTTGCTGGGATGGCTAAAAACCTTTTTTGCTTTGTAAGGAAAAATAAAAGTTTAATTGTGTGCATTAGAGAAAACATATAAATATTTATAAAAAAAAACTTTCCATAATTTTCATATTTTATTAAATGAGTTTACGTTCACATTTACTTAACTATAAAAACAAAATCTCAAGCACATATTTCAGCACATATTCAAATAAAAATCTTATTTAAACATTTACTCATCCATGCATATGTGTCAGTAAGTAAGGATTTATATTTTAGGAAAAAAAAAGATTATTTCAAAAAGGATACTTAAGGGTGAAAAGGACATTGTTTGGTCATTTATATATTATATTTTTCATTTGATTAGAAAAGACAAATATTTGTTGGACTTTTTGTTTTTACAATAAACTTTCTATTCAATAATAATACAAAATATAATTTTATGAGAGGAAGGAGCAAATTTTAAAATTAATTTGATTTCAATGTTTGTATTGGCACTTAGATTAGATTAAAAAGTAATATGCATTTAATTAGTTTAATTTTAGATTTATATCTTTATGTGTTTAAATGCAAATATTTGTTTAAGGCAAACAAATATTTTTAATCTTTTGTTGCACAGTAGGAAATTTAGCAGTAAAAATGGAAATAAATCTACTTAGAGTAATTAATACCAGTGTAGTAGTAGGAGGTGCAGCGATTCAGAGTGTAAAAAAAGTTTGTTTTAAAATAAATTTTGCTTGTTAGTTCACCTTAATTTAATTTATTTGCTGGCTTGATTTCATGCAAATTCACATGAATGTGAAAAAATATTTGTCACGTTCACGAAGGCTCACTCTCATGAACTCACCAGGAAAAAAGAAAAACAACACACATTTTTATTGTTTTCACACTTCTATAATAAATCAACTTACTTTCAGATGTTAAATTGAATTAATTTCCTTTTTTCCCACTGTGTATCATCTAATGGAGAATGTAATTTCGAAAACATGAATTATTAATTTGTCAAAATTTTTAAAGACAGATAAAATAAATAATATCAACAATTTAAAGCATTTAATGTCACATCGCTATAGATCTTGTGATTTGAAGATTATGCAATTATGCACAGATTTGTAAAAATTTATTTGTTTAAGAAAATTCAATTTAAAATTTTATTTTTGTTGGAAATATTTATAAAAGTGTTTTGATTTAATAGATAAATAAAACTCCTTAAAGATAAAAAATTAAATTATTCTGTTTTTTTTTATGAAAGTATTATTGATTTACATATTCTTGTTATTACGTAATACATTAAACTGTCATATCAAAGGTTTGTTGAAAGAGTCAAGTAGATTTCCAAAATAAAAGGATTCTCTATCGTTTAGTAGTTTGTACTTTTTCCAGACTTTCGCAGACAATAAAATTGATCAAAATCGAACATCAAAACTGTTAGAGTTTCCACTCTAATTTTAAATAAAATTGTATAGCTTTCCCGAATGATATGATACTCTGTAGTCTCTAATTGATAAGAAATAACCTTAGAAAGTTACATTTTTTCTTAACACAACAGAATAATAAAACGCAACAACTGCTTTAAGCAAGTGGTAAGGCCTATGAATAGCGAGCAACTGTTAACTGCCAGTGTTTACTCCACACACAGTTACGAAAAAAAAGATTTTACTTTAGTTGCTGAGGCGAGTTAAGCATTAAGAAGATAAAACACTATAATATTGACATTGTGTTACTCAAAGCTGTTTACGAAAATGACTACACGGAGAGAAGAAACATATTTGGAGTATGACGAGAACCATATAATGCTCTCTGCTACAGGATATGCTGGCTTTAAGCATATTATAGTTGTTTTAGGCAAAAGTTCAGACACGAAATAAAAGTTTTTTTTTTTAAATTCGTTCAAAAATTGAGGTTTAAAATTTAAAAATTAAATAAAACATAGAAAAATATTCTAAATATCAATAAAACTGGTGTCATTGGAAAGATAATTTAATTTAATGCTTGAGTATAATGTTGGCAATGTGGCCGCTGCATCCCATAGGTCGTAGCCTTGCATTTTTTTTTGCATCACTTGTGGTCGTATCTTGCCAAAAATTTGACAAATGTGGCATTTGGAATAGTTTATCATTTATAATATTTCGCGTGTCCTTAGTCTATTGAGATCAGAGCAAACGATCTTGTTTGCCAACAGACAGGGCGGTTACGTAAAATTAAGTGTTCGTAAAGTTTTTTTTTAGGTAAAGTTCGTTTATTACATCCTATGACTTCATCCAGTTGAAATCACATGTCAGCAAAATTAAGGCAAAACTTAGCAATAATATTTGTATACAATTTACCATTGACTGTCATCGTTCTGCCGATCATTATATTTGAAGAAATGTAGCGCAATGATTTCATTGGCCTACAAAATAAACCAGATTGTGTATTTTTCTGGATACGAAAAATCTCTTTATTAACGCAGATTTTTATGTAAAAGTGAGCTTCAACGATAAATACAATTTTGTATAAAAAATAAATCAATTTTAAGATCTCTAAAAATTGCAGGTGTTGTTCTCGATCATTGGAAAAAAGCAAACCAAAATATCCCTTAAGCTAACTTAAGTATGCCAATGTTTGGAAAGCATCCTACAAAATACACCGTAAATTATTTAGACTCTGGGATCTAAATAATTAGTACCTTTAAATGTCTGAATATTTTGTGTTTAGAAATATAATAAAAATATGTCTTTGGTGACGAATAATATCTTTCAATATTTTCTGCTGGTCAATGAATATTTCACTGTAAAATTATTCTAAATGCAATCGAGGTGTTACTAAAAATAATTCTTGCAAAAAAAACCGACTTCTAAACAGATTTCATCTGTCTGTTTATAACAGTTCAATAGTATGGACACATACATTAAGTTTTAATAACTGTAGGGACACTCTTATATTCCATCTCCAAACTTTATAGTTGTTCAACTGTTTAACAGTTTGGAAATATACATCATATTACAGCATTTATAGGGGCACCCTTTAATTTATAAATACAAATTATATACTTGCTGTTGTAGTAGATTAAGCTATTAGGTTCTTTTTTAATATCAACTATCTGTCCATAACAGTTCAAAAATTTCGCCATATGCAGCAGATAACATCAACTATTGTAAAACCCTTTAATTTATAATTTAAGATATTTATATTTCTTATAAGCCAAACAAAGTATCGGACATTCTGTCTAATATTCCGTCTAATACGTCAAATTACATTAATTTTGGAACACCCTTTAATTTCTAAATTTAAATTGTTGGCTTGTTGTTATAGCCGACTTAGCAATACAGGTCCCTTTTAAGTTTCAGCGCTCTATCTATAACGGTTTAAAAATTTGGCCACACATATCAAATTACATCAACTATTAAGACACCCTTTGATTTCTAAATACAAATTTTATACTTGTTGTTATAGCGGAGTAAGCAATACAGATTCTTTGTATATTTCAACCGTCTGTCAAGTGTCTGCCAACAACTGTTCTAAAGTAAGGCCATATACATCAAATAAAATGAGCTATTGGGGCACCCTTTAATTTATAATTTTTAATATTAGTACTTGTTACTATAACGACCATAATATTCTGTCTAATTTGCAAGCGTTGATCTATAACGTTTTAAAAGATAGGCCCATGTAAGTTAATTTACATCACGTACGAGGACACCCTTTATTTTTTAGATTTATTTTTATATTACTTTTTGCCATTGGGAGCTTTAGTGACAGGCAGTTTCTTTTTAATTTTAAAGAGGTGGCCTCTACAGCTCATAACATATGTAAGAAACAGGTATGTTGTATGGGGACACCCTTTAATTTTAAAGATAAAGGACTGATTTTAAACCAGTATCAATTTGAAAGCATCCGCGTTTAAATAAGAAAATTTTAAAATCGATGCAGAAATGACTGAGTGTGAAAGAAACATTTAGTTGAATTTATAACCTCCTTCTTTTTTTGAAGTCGGTTAATAGAATTAAGACTAGTGAAGTATTTAAATTTCATAAGGTGCTGCAGTGGGGTAAGCTGTAAAAGCTTTTATTTATCAGCAAAAAGATGGCAACCACGCGTTTGAGATTTTAGTCTAAATTATCACTTTATTATTATTTTGTGAAGTAATAAAAACTAAAAATATAAAATGGCGTATTTTCTACCTAAACAAATAAATCTAAGACAATTTTTTATTTCATTTGTTTTGGTAATAATTTATATTTTTATTTAATTTCAGATGCTGCCACTTAACTTGGTAAATATCTTTATGTTTGTAATAAATATCCTATAATAGTAAAGAGTTTAACTATATTTCAAACACTTCAATCTTTTTTAAATAACAACAAGCTAAATATAGAAAAATTTATAAAAAAATATAAATAGACAAAACATGCGAAAAAAATGTACTCTAGTTACTGCATCTATTTAAATAGCAAACTTATATTGGAACTCGTTTGGAAGCAACACAGTCAAGTTTCCTAGAAAACATATACAAACACTCACTCACTTACTCGCTTAAAAACTTAGTAGGATGTGAATAAAAGAACTTCAAGAGTGTGTTAGTGTTATGGCATTAAAAAATAAATAAAAATTTTAAGTAAATAAATATTTAACAGAGTGTCAGTGTTACTAAATAAATTCTAAACACGTGAGCAACTGCGTGTTTGTGTTTTTGTTAATGTTTATGTAGATAAAGAAGCACTTAAACTTACACATCTTTATCATCATCATCATCACGAGCATCATCATCATCATCCTCCTCATCATCTCTATCGCATTCTTTATTGAATCACATTTTTAAAATGAGAAAATATTGTTACAAAGAAAAGTATATATTTGTTAAGAAAAACACATTTTTTATTAAAACCTACATGTTTATACTCAGGTCCATTACTAGAATTACACTTGATTTTTGTGAAATTTTATATATTCAGTTGTGTATAAATTTGTTGGAAAACTGTTCAGCATTAGTGTCTTTAACGTATCATAAACTGCCATACATTTCACAATTTAATTTCTATATTTAAGCGAGTAAACTCGTCTAGATCTGTTTTATGCCGGAAAGATCCGGCAGCTTTTTCTAGCTATTTCTTTTGTATTTGCTTTTAGATTTACTTCATGGAAATCTGTAATTTTATGGAAGATAATCTTATTTAAATGTGATGTTATTTGTATAAATAGTAGTTTTAGAGTTATTTAGAGTTGTTGTTGACAGTTTTAGAGTTGTTATAAAACCTTAAAGCATAGTTTGATTTCAGTTGCGTAAAGGTGGCTTTCAGAGTATAATAATATCCAAGTCCTCTTCGGGACTATTTGAAAGAGGATCTAGTATTATTCGACGGCTTACGCATTCATATGTTGTTGAAAATGATATCACTTTTGATTTCCAAAAAAGATAACCTGTTTTTTTTTAAAACCAAGAATTTTGAATTATTTATGTATTTGTATGGGACTCTAAAAGATACGTTTTGTTGATAGAGAAAGCTGTCCAAAGTATTTCAAAACTGTATACAAAATAACTTAAATAAAAAAAAAATTAAATTTAGTGGTTCTCTGTATTCAAGTCATGTCAAAAGGGATTAGGCTGGACCAATCACTCTTCATTGGCTTGATGTCTAAATTGACTGCTAATACATTTTCTTTACAACAAGGCTTTGCTATGAGCCACAGTAGTTTTCATAATGAACAGCTTAATTTTGTGTTATATTATCACGTGTGATTTCCAAGCAACTTAACGAAATTTTATTTTCAATAGCGCTGACATCAAAAGATTATAATTGTTTACTTGATTGCTTTTTCCTGTTTTTATATAAATATACGAGTTTCGTGCTCTAATAATAATGCCACACAGTGTATACATTTCTTTATATCGGAATAAAATAAAAATAAATTTTTATACAAGTGAATTTGTAGATTGTGGAAAAAAATTGTATTTGAAAACAAATTACCTTAACGCATGTTTAGATTTGCATACTGGCAAATATAATATGAGAAGAAAATAATTCTAATGGATCGGCTGAAATTGTATGCTGTCATTCTTTAGAAACTAAAAAAAAAAAATTTGTAATTCTATAAAAATTTGTTTAAGCAACAACATAATTTAGTGCAATATTAATAGTTAACATGTAGTGTAGCATAATAAAGATATAACAAACTACTCATACGGCACGGAGCGAATTTTAATGGCTTAAAGTCGTTTTTTAAAAGAAGAGCTATGAAACTTAAGGAAATTATTTACCAGTGTTTAAAAAGAAAAAGATTTTTCTGCTTTTATTTTCGTTTTGCTCGAACCCTTTTTTTAACAAATGAATTATTATTATTATTATTTTAAATAAAGTAAATTAAAATGAAATAAGTGTCGACAATAACAAGATGATAAATACAAAAAAGAACAATCGACATGATGAAGAAAATAGTGATGATTTACTTTTATTACAGCCGCGACAGGAAATTGTTCAAAAATAATTTAAGGATATTAATGTAAAGAAAACTTTACTTCAAGAGTAAATCAAATAATGATGGAAAAAATATTAAATTAGAATTTGACGTAATAATATATTTATAACTGAAACCATTACGTTGTCCTACATAATAATAATATTGTAAAATATAAAATAACCATAATTCTGATTAAAGTTTTAAAAATATGATTTTAAAAAAAATAAAAACTATTAAATTTATTTTATGATGTTCTTGATTGTTCTTAACTTTTATTTATTTTTAAAATAATTTTTATTTTAATTTTTTTGGAAGAAATAGTATTAAAAATAATTTTGTATTGTTTTCAAATGCACCGGATGCTAACAAACAAATCACTCAATTAACGGAAAGAAAATTTTACCAATACAAAATCAAAACATTTTTAACAAGAATATAGCTTCGTGTTCCAAAAAATCCCTAAACTTTTATACAACTAAAATCCTTGAATTTAAAAACAATTTGTGGTTCGCTTCTTTGTTCGAAGCCAGCTGATGATAATGCTGTCGTTAGCTGATTTCTAGCTGTCAAGACGCTAGGGATATCATAAGCACCAGCAAAAACATCATCGATATACATTCCCCTCCTCGATTTCTGAATTCAGGGGAAATTCCCTATAACAATCATCAATCAACTGCATTAAAATCCGAACTGCCAAGATCGATGAACAATTCAATCAAAAAAGTATGATTAAATGCACACTAATTTGCCTATAAATTTTAGAAATGTTATAATTGAATAAAAATTTAAATAAACGCCAACGTAAAATAATATTGACCAAATTAACCTTCAACGAACATAGGTCATTTTTTTTTTTTGCTAAAACGACTGTCTTAGTCGTTTTAGCAATTGCGATTCGACGTTCAGTTCCAGGCCTTAAAGACGACCCTGAGTTTCGTCGTTTATCACTGTATAGAGAGCAAAAGCATGGCTCGATTAAATAATTAATTGGTCTTAGTCGTACTTTTCTTAAATTGTTAAAAAAAACTATATTCTTTTAAGACAGCAATAAATATTTGGTTGTGGTTAGAATCTTAGCAAAAAAATTTTGTTGCATGACTACTTTTTATGCATAATTTAATGATATATTGTTTACAATCATCATACAATCATATACTGCTATACTGAATATTATATTGTTCTTTTAATCAATCAAATTGCAATTATATTTTTCTACGCTTATTGTTATGTGTAGGATAAATATACTAAGAATTTAGTTTATTTTTCACTTTTCGTTTCCAGGAACTTTTAGTCAAAAAACTGGGGCATAAAAGAAGTTTCAATGGAACTCAAAATGTTGTTGTCAAATTTTTTTTAAAACCTTCTACACGCGACATTATCATAGCTTAGGACAACATAGCAAATAATTTTCTATATTATGGACTTAATACTCTTTTATATGTTAATAAGTGTAGGGATTAATTGGGTGTTAATGTCAATAAGGTTAAATTGCCATTTTATATTTTAACCTAATTTTGCAGCAAAATGTGTTGAAAAAAGTATAAAGATGTTAACAATAACAATCACTATATTTAAAACTAAAAATTTATAAATGTATTTTGCTAAAAATACCAAGAAATATGATATGGTAAGAAATAAAACTTTGTCCTTTTAATATCTAGGAACTCGTTAAAAATTAAAATTTTACACTTAGTATCATCTCTTGATAGAAAAAACTATTTTCATTTATCACAGATAGTTGGGAATTAATTCAGTTATCAATTACAAATAGGTGCCATAAAGGGATTTAACTGCTCGGGACTATAAAAAGAGAGCCACGTTAAGTTTCTGGCATATGGCTGGTAATTTAAATGCGGCAAAAATTAATCGACATGCAATCGCAGTTACTTAAAGAGCCTGTAGTCTTAAAAACATTGTTCAAAAATTACACTTCTAATAGTGTAAGAATTGGAAGTAAAAGCGATCTTTATTAATATGAATATCTACTAAATTTTCTATTTGTTCTCTTATTTAAATTTTTAATTGATTTCATTATTTTTTTAATTAAAAAGCTTTTTTTTTCTATTTTAATTATATATATTCCTAAAAAATAAATACAAGAAAAAATAAAAATAGTTACTCAATGGTTATTGCGTTTTTGTAATAAAATTTTTGAGTTTTTTATGGCCGTTTTGCCTTATTGATTCAATGGAGTTTTCATTTAATTAATTTGGCTTTTGGTATAAGATTCTGAGGTATTCTTTTCAAAATTTGGGTACAATCCGCTGATGAGCTATATGAGCAGCAGTAAAATGGCCATATGGATATGCTTTCCCCGCAGTAATACATTTCATTTATTAGTTTAAAATAATAAATATTTCATGAGAATATTATGAAATATTTATATTTGAAGGAATCAAGCACAATTAAAGTAAATTAATATTCTTAAAAAAATTTTTATTTATGTTTCAAGTATTTATATAATTGAATCAATTAAAAATTTGTATTTGTAAGATTGAGTCAATTAAAAGTTTAATTAAATTTTAATCGGAAAACAAAAAAACTTTTTAATTGTTTTAATAACTTTTTGTTTAGTAAACAAAATTAAAATATAAGGTTCTTCTAAAAATATTATTTCTTAACGAATTCTAATTGTATGTAAAATTATATTTTAGAACTTCATTTGGTTATTCCTATCATAATAAAAAACAGTTATGTAAAATATGACGAATAATATTTCAGCTTGCAATTTTTCTCTTTTAGTATGATTTTTTGCCATTTATACAATATTTAAGAAAATACCCTTTATTAAAGTTTCATAAGGTCTGAATGTAGCAAAAGTCTGCTTTAAACTGCTGATCATATTTCATAACTAACACTAAAGAAAAAAATTGGACATTAAAAAGTTTGAGATACGTGTATTTTGTCTTTAAACCCTCACCAGAATTTGTTTTATTAATATTAGACAGCAGTAAATAAAACTCAGTCTTAAACTTTGAAAATGCCAGGAAACTTTAAATTATTGCTGTTGTTCCCCTCGGCCAGAATTTTTTGGCGAGACCCTATTGCTCCTGAAATTTTAAATTTTGTGGTGCAGTGTAATGGCATATATTCTTGAGTATTTTTGTAATCGCTCTAAAATCGCCTGCATCGGGTATCAGTAAAAGGGGATGTTTTTAACGTTCTGGTTTGTTCCAAAGAAAAATATTTTAAAAATTATATATTAATCAATGTTCCTTTTTTTATTTTGGACTCCTCTTTGGTTTTTGAAATTTTTTATAATTTGTTTTATAACTTTGCAATAAAAAAAAACAAAAGAAAAAATACACTCACAACAAGAGTTTTAAAATCAAAAGCTTTTATACAACTTTAGAAAACTGGCAACAATTGCAATTTGCTATTTTAATTGTTTTTTATTTTGCTTGCTTTTCTAGTTAAGAAAATTAAAAAACAACTTGCACTTAACAGGTTAACCAGCAATCAGTAGAAAGATAAATAAAATACATTAACAGCAAAAATTAAAGACAACTAATAATGAAAAAAAAAAAATAATAAGGAAGAGGTTACAGAAATTAAACTCATGTTGTATTTTAAACAAAGTTTTAGTTAATTCAATCAGCTCGACACTTTGTTAATTCCTATGAAGTTTCATTGCACTAACATTCTTCTTTTTTTGTCGTTATCGTTGTTTCCCACCGTACACTGCAGACTCTTTAGACTCTTTTAAACATTTAAGTAGTTAAATATTTTTTTGTTTCCTTTATTTTGGATTTTTTTATCAATTATTTTCAACTTGTTTCGCAGTAATTTTTTTGTTAGACTATTTTTTGTTTATTGCTACTTAATTTTACCTGTTTCCTTTACTTTTTTAATTCAAGTGTAATTATGTAATCTTATGTTTAACAAACTACAATGACTTGTAACTTTTTAAAAAGAAAACTTGTTAAAGTTTTATTTATTTGTTTTGTTTGATAAAGAAAGTAACGAAAATTAAATAGAATTAAAATGGAAAACAAAGAAGGAGAATGTAATCAAATGAGAATATCATTGATTAACTACAAAGCATGTAATTGCTTTGTTTTCTTAGGTTCGAATTTAAGTCACTCCTTATTTTCTTTACTGTTGATACATTTCTTTGTCTGTATTATATATTATATATTATAGCGAGCTAAAACTTAGCTTAAAAATAGCTTAATCGGATTTAAATTAATGTTTCTTTCTAAGATTAGATGTGTTGCATTTTTGTTTAAAAATACATAACAACTACAATTAAAGAGCTGTACTCTAGTCCATTGCTTGTCTCTGCTTTGAATTATCTTTCCACAAGGAAAAAAAAAAAAAATAAAATAATAATTAAAACATAAACAGACTCTCACAGTTGCGGTATTTATATCCGGTTATTAGTAGCGTCCGCTCATTCCGTTACATATTTGGTTTTGTATTTAATTTTTAAATGATAGGCTTCATTATTTAATAGTTTATTGTAATTAAACAAAAATAAATATTAAGATAAGACTTCTTCAACTTAGATTGTCAATATAAGCTGTTTGGTTTTAAACTGACTTTCAATGTTTCAATAAAGTTTTCTCTAGCATAATGCCTTAAACGAGCAATTTGTATTATTGTTTCACCATAAGAATTTATGAAGTCTAGTATTCTTTCATGTTCTCCAAAATGGAGCTTGGATTTATTATTTAAATACAGTCATCTTAAGTATAGTCACTTTTTTTCATTTTTAAAAAATTCATCATCATCAACAAAATTCGAAAGAAAGCAGTTTTGGTTTTTTGCTGCTTCAACTTTATCGCAAGAGGCTTTGCTGAAGTATAAACCTTCTAGAACCTCAATAGATTTTGCGAAACTTTATGCTGAAATTGCAGTATCGGTCATTGATAGTAAGAGTTTTAGTACTAAGCCTTTATCGTGAGTCTTAAAGTTTTGGATTTTGCCTTGGTCAAGGGATTGGCACACTGCAGTTGTATTAAGGCAAAAAAAAAAAAAAAAATTATATTTGTTAAATTTAATTCTTCTGAATGAGATGCTGTATTGTCTAAAAACAAGAATAATTTACGCTTCTCATATCTCATTTTTCTGTTGAACTGCTGCAGCCATTCACTCATGATGTCTCAACTTTTTCATACGTTTTTGTTTTTGTTTGTCACGGCCATGATTTTAGGTCTACATAAAATTCTATAATTTAATCATAAGCAGGTAAAAATATATCTGAAGCTTACACTAAATCCAACCAATAATAAAATTTAAATTTATCGGAGTCTTGCAGTGCCCAAGACTTCGTCCGTGTATGATACACTAGTTTACTTGAAATTAAAATTTTGAAAAATATATTCTTAAAAATTTGTTGTAGAGTTTTGTAAACAGTGTAAAGAACTTTCCATTTACAAAAATAAAATGTACTGACAACTGTTTTAGTACCATTATAAGGGTAAAATTGGGTGCTTTCACATTTGTATTTCTAGTTTCTATACAAAATGACATATTCTTTATTTGAACCAAGATTCTAAGGAACCTCCTCACAAAATTTTATTCAAATTCATCCAGCGGTTTTTAAATGTTTTGTATTCCATATCGATTACTATCTGTACAAACATCAACATTTTCCAAAAATAATTCATGACCCCGTTAATTTTTTTATGTAAATACATGACTCTCTTGCCGCAAATGCTCGACAGTCTTAAGTTAAATTGATTTTTTTAATATAATTTTTACTGGCGAAAAATGTTTATTTAATTTTAACATTTTATTTTCTAAATAAAAAATTTATTTTCAAATTTTTCACAAATTTTTCTCATATTATAAAAAATTTTCCACTTCCAATTTCAAATGTAGTATTTTAAATAATTACTAAATTTCGTTTTTAGTTTTACTTTAATCAAATTGCAATATAAAAATATGCAAACAACGCAAAAGTGAAATTAATAAAAATTAATTTTAAAATGCAACAAAATTTTTATGCATGACGGTGTTGCTGTGATGACGATGATGATCTTCATGATATTGATATTGATGGTATTGAACTACCAACTATTATAGAATTTTTTATTTATTTTATTAACCAATATGTTTGTATTAAAAAGAAATGTTAGTTTCATTTAAATATTACACACGGCAGCTTAAATAAAAGTATTCATAATTGTGCTTAAAAATATGTATCATTTTTAAAGGTGCTTTTAAGAAAAGTTAAGTTTTTAAAGAGTTTTCTTATGTGAGATTTAAGAATTTTTGAAAAGCTATTTAAAACAAACTTATTTCGACATATAGCTGAATGTTGCAAAGTTAAAGAATATGTTTGTCATGTCTTTGTTCGATTAGTGGTCATTTTTCACTCTTATAAATTAAATCGTCATCTTTGAGCCATAGTTAATCAGACAACTCATAGTACCCCTTCAGATTGGAAACCAATTAATTTGTAATATCGGACTGTGTAATTATCTCTAACTTAGCCTTTGTTTTTCGACCGCTGTATTTTTAATCAATCTAATTTATATTTGTCTACATGCTTCTCAAAATGTTTTTTTAAATAAATAATAACGGTCTTATGCTAGGCATTCATTACAAAAAAAAAAAATTGCTTCAACTTCAAGTACTTGCATTCAACACAAAATGTCCTTTAGTAAAATAAAACAAAAACTTGAATTTCCGTTGACTTTTTCTGTACAGTCATTCGCAACATCTTTTCGGCCTTTTTAAAGGTCCACAAAGAATTTCTTTCTTTTCTACACCTGAATATATTTTATAAAATTATAGTTGTTTTTCTCTTTTTTGTTTCTTTCTTTTTTGTTTGTTAAAAATGAATTAATGGGAAAAGTTACTTTTCTTTTGGCTGTAAGTACTTAACAAGGCTTTAGATGCAACATGAACAAAATAATTATGGCATAAAAAGTACGTAAAACAGAGAGAGAGACAGAGATAGAAGGAAGAAAACAGGAAACTAAAGTACCAAAAATTTGTGAATAGAAAATTTATAGACTGTGGACAATTAAAGCATTTCAAAGAATTTTTAAGAAAAACTTGAGGTGGCATTTAATAATAAGATGAGTTTAACTTTAGGCAACATTATTAACACACGAGTAGATGAATATAAGAGATAAAAAAAATCAGTATTTTAATATTTCTTTTGTTTGCAAGCAGAATAGTTTTGTAAACTAAAAGAAAACTTATCAATTTATAAGAAAATGTTCTTTGATGTTTTTTTATGGTTTAAAGAAAAAACTGACTTGAATTGTAGTGTTTTTTTCATTTGAAAGTGCTCTTTGACGTTATCATAAAATTTTTTAATTGCTTTCGAATTCTAGTTACACTTTTTTTTTTTGTTTCGCAACTTTGAATGATACAGAAAAAAAATTAAAGTTTATTGAAGAGTTTTTGGCCATGCTACCACTTAGATTGGAATGCTATCATGCAGTCATTAGCTTTAGTTTAATTTAAACTTTCAAAACGGGCTTCAGAGTAATAAGCGTTTTGTTAATAATCGCCTGTAGCAGAAGGCTAATAATCGCCTGGTGTTAAATTTCTAAAATAAATACTCCAACGATACGCAAACTCTATAAAAATATTTTCCCTTTTTCCTTAATAATGCACTGAATGTGTGTGTAGCTTGTAGTCGGCATTTGGAAGACCGAGATGTTGGACGATATTTATATAATTGATGTTTCTTGTCACACGATTGGATCTAAAACCTCATGCTGCAGTGAGTATTCTGCACAATTGACTTAAAAATATTGAGGCTACAGAATTCTTTTCTTTTCTACAACCCAATTAAAAATCTGTATTATTTTATTATACTACATATAAATATTGTTTTTTGTTTTCCATTTCAATCTTAGTACGTGGCTTTACGCGCAAATGAACATTTTTTTTTTAATTCTTACACTCAACCAAGCAACATTATAAAGAAAAAAATATCCTAATGTTTTTTTCAATTATATTTTATCTTTGTATTCATTTTTACAACTTTGTATAATATTTAAATATTTGCCTAAAAACTTAAAGAACTTTTATTTAAATAAAAAATAGAGGGAAAAACTATTCCTTTTATGCTTCTTTCGTGTAATTTTGAGATAAAAAAGGATTTTATGCTGACTTACTGAGAATAAACAACAACAAAAAAAAAGAAAAACGTACAGAGAGAAAAGTGTTGAAAAATAACAATAAAATGCCTGCAATAAAGTTAACAAAATACGCAAAAGCTTAACCTTTTGCTACTAAGTATTAAGGTAAACAAATAGTCACACACTGCCTCAAATAATGTGCAATGTACCCTGCAGTTTTAAAAATTGTAACCGTACTTTTTAAAAGGACAAATGACACGGCAGTACTTTGCTTACTTGGGTTTCTTTTTAACTGCTTTCGTTCTGGTAGTTTTCTTTTCTAGAACCTTCACAGAATTTTATTAAAATATGTTTTTATAGAAGGCCTCTCTACAACTTTAGCCTGTGGTGAATATTAAAGTACAAACACCACAGCCGTTTCAATCAGTATTTTAAATATTTATCTCGGGTTACTCCAATTTCATATGGGTACATTTTGCACCGTCACAAAAGATTCTTGGGCATCATTCAAAGCTGCTAGTTTTTGTGTATAAAAAGGGAGCATAACTTAGCTTCAAAATTCGTAACAATACTCACTGTAATCACAGACCTTAATGAATAATTTATGAACAATGCGGATATTCATGAATTATTCATTAAAGTAGTCAATATATTAATTTTTCTGCCCGCCGCTGCTTTAAATTACCACAAATGTTTTTTCTAGAAAATATGAATTCCAGAAATGTTTCTTAAGTGAAAATCATAACATTATGAAATTACCAAATACTTGTTGTTTTTATTTTCCTTTGGGGTTCCTAAGTTTCTCTTAACTTTTCTAGCAGTAAAATTCAAAAAATCTTCAAAAATGGCAAAGAAACAATTACTATGAGATGCTTTTTTTCATTCGAACCTTTTTCCCTTTAACAGCTTCTTAAAGGAAAAAAGTGTGGAAAATAAAAAGATGCTTTTAAAATATTTCTATCGCATCTCCCAATATTTAAACACCAACTGTACAAGTGCCTACTTTTCTTGGATGAAGGAGATTATTTTTGGATGATCATTTGGATGATCACTAATGATAACTAACTTATTGAGCATAATAATGCATTAAGTAGCAGCTTGAATGTCATCGCATGCAACGCAATGCTCAATTGCCTTTCGCCTTTTCGAGAAGTTTGAGAAAATCTTAAAACTGTGACAGCCTCTGTTGCAATACAGCAACTTCTTAGGCACACAACCCTCCATCAAAGGTTAGAATTCACGCGACAACTCAAAAGGTCTCTAACGTCATATAAAGGATGCTGTTTAACGGTTCCCGAGGTTCCATTAATTGGTCAGATATTAAAGTTTTCTTTTTTCTAATTAAAGCACGATTTGTAACTTTAACTTAAAATGGATTTGAAAACAGAAATGTATGAAAGAAGTAAAAGTATTACGATCCATTGTTTTTCAGCTAGAACTGCCTTTGGGGAATTCCAATTATGATTAATTTAGGTATCCCTTTGTTTTTTATTCCTTTTTATTTTCAAGAAGTCCATATAGATAGATCTGTGCAAATTCCAAATATCACAATAGAAAAGAACTCCTAATATGCTGACGGCTATCAAATAAATGCAATGAAAGTCGATTGTATATTTCTCGATAGTGGACAACGTAACATTTAATTTGTCGAGAGCTTTTTCTTTTCCAATTCCTGCTGAACTCTTGCTTGCAAACTTCCTTAATATAAAACTATCTGCTGGATCTGACTTATGTTTTCTAAAGTGACTGCCCTGACTTAACTTTGAAAAAATGTCATTTTTGAGTGTGCCACCACACTTAGCTTGTCTTGTCTAAAACGTTTTTTTTAACGAAATTTGAATTTAACGATTTTTTAATAAAAGAAATAATCAGAAAAAAAATATTCCATTAACAGTCAGAACTGCTGGAAGTGTGATTTCGTTTGTATTCATGTAATAGAGTCAATTTTAACATTTTACCCAGATCTTATTTCACTTTTTTTTGTTCTCTTTAATAAAACTCCGGCTTCACTTACACTTTATGAAATTGCATAGATGTCAGTATGTAACAATGTGTATGTGGGTGTGTTAGTAGTTTGTTTGTTCCGGTGGAAGTAGAGTAATTTTTCTTTGTAGTTTATGGCAAAAGGTATTATTATTTTTTTTTTTTTTTTGGTTTATATTTTAATGCGAAAATACCAAAACCAACTGTATTGTTATTTGCAGTATTTGTTAGCAGGTAAAGTAAATAAAAAATTAAGAGGATGCATAATTACAGTGGGTTGGCAAAAATGCATCTTATTTGCAAATTGTTTTAAATACTGAAGCTGCATAGAAAATTTAATTAATTTTTAAAGTTACTCTTTAAAAAAGAAATAAAAATATACAATTTTTACTTAAATCTTATTTAATTAATGTTGTCGTAAATTACCTAAATCTTGATTTAATAAGATTACATCAATTATTTAAGAAACCAACAAGTATTCCAGTACTTATTTAAGAAAATGTTACAATTGAATCGAATACTCGAATAATATAGAAATCTTGTCACTGCTTGACAATTTATTTTGCAATTTATTGCAGGATAAAAATAATTTGAACTATTGTGCTGGCATAAAGACTCATAAACCTTATAGTTTTAATTGTTTTCTCCTTTCGATAATAAAATTGTTTGTGTACATGAGTAACGTACACATGCATGTTAACACTCTCATATTTTTGTAATAAAATACATTAGGATGGATGCATTTTAAAATGACAAAATTAATGCATTTAATATTTTTCTCTCTGTTTAAGCTTAGTAAGTTAAATTTTGGACTTTTTTCTTTACATCTAAACAAATAAATATTAAAGGTACGAGTTGGAGTCACATACAAAGGGTTTCATTTCATCCGTGTGATCTGCACACTTTACATCTTAATTTGATATTATTTTTAATGGTTAAAAATTTATTTTATTTTCAGTTCAGTAGATAAGACAAGTGACTGCTTATAATGGTATAACGCATTTTAATTTTTAATTTAATTTTTTAAACTTTTCCTTGCATGCAAAGGTCTGGCTATAAGGGCTTGAAAGATAAAGCTAAAGTTGTTAAAGTCACGGCCACTATGGAAATAGTCTTTAATTTTTAAATATGTTTTATAAGCTTATTGTTGTATTCTCTATACTTCTTTTTATAGCAGATGTAAAAACACATAAACTTAAATTTAAGCTGTCTGTCTGTCGTTAAAAAACAAGGCCGTCACTATTCGGATATTTTTTAAAACCTATTTTGAAATATATTTATTCAATCTTTCCTGACACGTAGTACCATGAATGAAGATTTTAATATAATAAATGTTATATTTAAGAAGGATAAACATTTTTTCTAATTTAGTGGTGACATCTTTTTGTTCAAATATTTGACTAGTCTGACCGTACCTTAAGCCTTTTTAATTTTATTTTTTGGTAATTTTTCAATGGATTTTAAGGAATTTTATAGTTAAAAAAAATCAGTGGCAACGCTTTTTACCTCAGACATCTCATGCATTTAAAATTTTCGGTAATTTCTTTCAGTTTGTTTTAAAACTGATAGAAACTATCTTCTACAGACAGATATTTCGGTGAAGAAGACGGCCATGTGACTAAATTATGAAGAGTTTACTGAAAATACTGCCTTCCAGTGTTAATAGCTTATCTGTACATAAAGGCATCCTGTGTTTGGAAATATTTGTTCTTCATTGTTGGTAATCTTGTGAATAATAAATTTGATAGAATCACGAAAGTATTGAAATTGTCTCCAAAGAAACTTGGAATTGTTGTGGCCACTGGTGGAATTCCTATGACATGGATAATCTGAGACTCCTGGCGCAAGGTGCAGAAAGTTTCATAAGTAAAATGAGGTACCTTAAGCAGAGAAACTGGGACAAGTCATGAAAATTCAAGCATCAATATTATAATTGAAGAAAACGTTAACTGCAGACATCTCCTAAAAGTGGCTAAAATGAAAGCTCACATTGAGAATAGTTTGCACTTGCTGCATAAGACTAAGGATAATAGCAGACCAAATGCGGCTGATATGGAAGACCTTATCCTTTAATAACTATTAGCAATTGCAAGAAATTGTGTGATGAGATAGAAGGATGACAGTTAACATTGGGGGCTAGAAGCTAGTAACAGCATTAGGCAGCGAGGTGGCCTAAAGTTGACAAAAGCGTAATAAAAACCACTCAGGCACAAAGTTTTTCCAAAATAGTTAAATGATATTATTGAACTGAATTTAATTTAATGCAATGACTCAACTCTATTTGGAGAAGTAAAGAAAGATTTTGAATAAAAATCTTTCTTAGTTTTTTCCAAAGTCCAAATTGATCATTTTAATTCTTACAGTACATGACACTAGCGACGTACTTTTATGAAATTAGATATTTGCCGTCTTTATTTAAAAAACATAATTTGCAATAATTGTTAACTAAAAGGTCTCTGGAGATCATAATATTTGATGTGATGCAGTTCAGTTGATATGACAACAATGCTAAGTGACGATTGGCTTTCGATATCCTATAGTTTATTTTTACACTTACTCGTATTTGTACTGCAACATAGTTTGTAACTACCATATTTGTATAACCCTGACCGACAACATTCTAAAAGAATTTTAATTTCATAAAAATCTTAGCTACAATAAATTTAATTCTAAAGAGTCTGGACTCCCTAATACTTGAATGCATTACGCTGTATTTAATCTGCAACAATTGTCGTCTTATGCCATTCACACACATAAAATATTCTCACATACAAAGTAAAATTGTAAATTTTTGTTTTTTTTCTCATACTCAGTAAAATTTTATGATTTAATGCGGTATTTTCATGTTTTTGAGTTGATGTGTTCTTTTTTATTTTGACAAAAAAAATATGTCAAGTAGACATTAGTTTGTAAATCTTTTATTTTAGTTTTGAATTTTTGGTAACATAAATGCTTCCTACATTTCTAAAGTATTATTAAAAAATAAAGTACTTACTAGCAAAGTTTTTAAAAATCTTCTGTGTCACAGATGGAAAAGTGTTCAAATTTAAAATATTTTGGTACTGATGTTAAACCTTTTCGCAAAAAAAAAAAAAAATAGATCTTTTATGAACTCCATTTATTTATGAAAGTTTAAATGATTTGCAATCTTATGTGAGAAAATATTTTTAACATTTTTGAGTTATGGAAAAGAAAAAATCACATTTACTTGGGGTACGGAGTGTATCCAGGCACTCAAGTTTTACATTATTTATTTTAATTTTGTTTTAATTTTGTTTTGATTCATTCAAAAATAACGAGATCTTCTTTATGTTGCATAAAATAAAATTTTAGCAAAATTAAATGCTACTCAACATAAATAATATTGGGAAAGAAGAATAATGGCGCAGTTATTATGGGACTTTTTTTCAAACTCTTGCTTGCACATCACCGGTACTTGCGTCTCTCAAAATACTTTTTTTAATTCGATAGAATTAATAAAAGGGTTAACTCTCTAACAAACTATCATATTGCGCTCAATTTTTAGCATTTATGATCCGTATATTCTGGTAAATTATCAGGAATATATAGAAAATCTGTTATTATTTCGTGCATCTTATTAATACAACTTATTAATTAATGCAATTGGACTCATTTTTGAATTAATGGGTTTGTTAATAAACAAAATTGCCGCATATGGAATGAAAGTGCAGATTTCATTACATCACAATTAATGATTTTCTGTTTAAAAATATGGATGATATATCCTAGGGTGCTACATGCCATATGATGACCGCTACCATCGGAATAATAAAATAAGAATTTGGCGATAAGTTGATATTAAGAAATAAATTGTCTCAAATGCATGAGATTTAACACTTTTTGATTATTTTCTGTGACTTTACGTGGCATTAACAATTGAAGCTTCAACAATTAAAGCTTTAAAGACAAATATTTATCGTGTTATTTATTTAGTTGAGAAGATTATTTTGCCTGCAAAATAGTAATTGTCTTTTTATACCTTTCATCACAGGTGCAAAAAGGGGATATTTAAATCTGTTATTCCCCTTGTAATTTCTACAATATTTATTGCCAACCCCATAAAGTAGTAAAGTGATGTCCGTCTGTCCGCTTGTGTTTGTGTTAACGTCAAGGCACAATATGAGCTAGAGAAAATTTCATTACGCCAATCAATCTGACATAATTTCGAAAATTTTGTTAATGGAAACCAGCAAGATCGGTCTATGTACTTCGAGGCAGCAGGCAAAGCACCACGTCTGCCTCTAATTTTTAATATCATTTCGCACAAATCTAGTTTTGTGAAGTAAGTACAATAACAAAAAGAAATATATTGTGTGATAGAGAATTAAAATAAGAGAAAAAGCATCAAGTGATAAAATTGAATCACGGCAATATTTTCTGAACTTTGGGCCTCTGAACTTTTCATAGAAAAGTACGATTGCGCAGCACAATTTTTAAGATATCAATACGAGTATCCTTTTAAGACTTTTAAAAATATAATAAGGAAATACTTAAAGTTTTTTAAAAATGCTTAGCCCATTAAGATCCAATGACATGTTTATGTATTAAAATTATATTTCACCAGGGGTTGAACCGGTTATTTTCATAAATCAATTAAAACTTACTTTCTCACTTTAACTTTTGTCCAACCAAATTAATATTGATTAGTTGGTTAAATGGATGATATTTACAATGCACGCAACTCAAGGTGATGAATTCGAAGAATGCTGGCAATGGATTTGGCGGTCCTAAAAGTGAGGCATTACATTATGCCAGCGTCTAATTTTTCTTGTTTTTTTTTTTGGAAAACGTCCGCGTACATTCGAAAAATAATTTTTTTTTTATAAAAGTTAAATTAAAAAATTAACCAAAGCTGAGAAAGTGAATTTTAATTGATTTATGAAAATAACCGGTTCAACCCCTGGCTGGGAAAAAACGAAAAAATAATTATTTTTTTCTTATTTTTTAATTTTTTTTCACCCCCATATTTCTTTTTTAGATTAAAGTTTCTTGAATAAACTAGATTTTCAGATATAGTGAAGGCTATATAAGATTCGGAAAAGTTGAGTATAGAGCTCTTACTTGTTTCTTGGTAGACGAAGAATAATACATTTTGAACAATTTTTTAACGATGAAAACCCTGTTTTCTCTTAGATTAAAAAGCATACCTTTCGTGTACACAAAATTATATAGAATTTGCTTTCTCATAATGTGTCAGTTTTGAATGCAGGAGTTTTAGTTAAGAAATATCTTTTTAAATATTGTTAAGGCCCAAAGTGTTACCTTTAAAATATTCAAATTAAAAAACTTGCATTTATAAGTTTTGTACTATAATAATTGTGTTAAACAGCAACTGCAAATGAAGCGTTTGAATTTTTTATGTCATTACATCATTAGCATCCCACATTATTATAACTTTATTTTTATTATTATTTTTATTATTGTCTTACAAGCTTAAATAACGGCAACCAATTTGAAAACAAAAATTATATTTTTACAAATTTTTAACAGTTTTGTGTTGAACCACAAAAATAAACCAATGCCCTCTAATTTACGTATTTCTATGGAAAAGCTCATTTCAATTGCCAATAAATTATGCAATTTGTTAAACAAAAGAGACTTAAACTAATGACCTGTACAAAATGCTCTGGCAAATAACAAAAGACAAAATAATATTAAAATATCTATTGATGCCATAAATAGGTGAAATTATGGTAAAATAAAATTTTTGAATTCTAAATGTTTCTTTCTAAAAAAAAAAACAAAATTATACATTTAAAATATCCAATAAAGCAAAAAGCATTAAATTCCCCATCAGACTACTGAAATGTATACAAGTATTTCTACCGAAAACCAGCATGAAAAATTATCTGAAAAATACATAAATATACCATGAACATGCTGCTTCTACGATTTAGAATTATAATCCTTACAAATATTTTCATTCATTTAAACACGAATTATCACAGCAACAAAAAGTAAAAAAACATTTCAACACACAGATGGAGTTAAAATTTCTCTTCGTAAGTCTGAGTAGGAAAATATACATCATTTTAGTTTTAAATCTTTTTTTAGTTGGGTACTTTTTTTTTTACTTTTGTCTTCTGATTTATAATCAGGCTTTTAAAAAAATACTGAAATTCTACTGTCACACTATTGACATTTTGGATATGTATTATAAATGTCTGAAAAAATACTGCAAGCCAGCATTCAAAACAGTTTTTATAAAATTTGGAAGTTGTTGTTAGCAAAATTGGAACTAAGACTTCAGAAATATTTGAAGTTTATTCAAATATGATCGATCAATACTTCTGTAGTTAGAAAATGCATAAAGTTTGATAAAGCAGTATTTTTTTAAAATAATTTTTTTATTTGAGAAAAGTACTTTTTTAAAAGTACTTTTTTTAAGTACTTTTTGAAAGAATACTTTTTGTGATAAAGTTCGCATTTAGAAAGAAAGTGATTTTAGAAATTAGTACTTTTTTATATATGTTGATTGTTGATTATTTCTATAGAATTACTTTTGGACAATGTAAGGACTTTTTACGTAAAGATTATTTTTAGCAGGCAAAAATTTTCGTTAGGCAAAAATTTACATCAAAATTTGTACTTTTTACGAAAAATATTAAATTTTAGAAAAAGGGACTTTTTGTCATATAAAAGTTTTGTAAAATTTTTATAAATGGTAAAAAATGATTTTCTTGGGCCCTAATATAAAGCTAAACTTGTAAAAAGATTAATTTTAAAAATGAAAAAATATCGCAGCAATTGCTAGAAAAATATAATTCTTCTAAAATTCCTGTTATTTTTCTGTATTTTTGTTTTGTTTTTAGCAAAAGAATTTTAAAACAAAGTGAAGTCAGGTGTTAAAGTGATTTTATATAAAGAATATAATTTTTTATGTAAAACAATTGACTTTTTGGGTAAAAAATGGGTATTATGTTAAAAGGTACTTTTAATGGAACTTATGTTAAAACCAAATAAGTACTCTTTCTTTGAAGTATGAATATGTGCTTTGTAAGATTTTTTAGGTTTTCTAAACAAAGATATTTATAGTTCAAAAATTCCACAATTTGGTTTGTTACAAAAGGACTTTTGTGATAAAGTTGGTACTTTTCCTTATAAAGTACTTTTGATTAAAAAAAAATGTCTTTTGGTAAGGCAAAACAGCTTTGTATTGAAAAATGTTAATTTTTATTAAAAAATCCAAGTTTAAGATATTAAACCCATTTTCTGAGAAAAGGTACTTTTTGAAGAAAAATTATTCGTTTTATAAATTTTTCATGGTATTAAATTGAAGAAGGCTCATATTATTACAATACGAGATATTTTGATAAATGTTCTAATTTTATTTTAAGTTATATAGTATTTTGATTAGTCGGGTACTTTTTATGTAAAAAGAGACATTTGGATAAATGAAAAGCGCACTGCTTTAATATGATATTTGCATAAAAAAAGATTTCCTCTTTAAAAAAAATTCTCAAATTTAGGTTCATTTAGAAAGAATATTTATTCGCTAAATTTGTGATTTTAAAAACGACTCATTGTAGTAAAGACTACCTGAAGCATTATGTGTGGTTGATATCTTTTTGCATTTGAAGTTTATTTCTCTTTTAAATACTGATATTTTTTAAATATAAGTCTTTTTAAGAATTGAGATTTTTTTTTGAAAAAATTTTTTTTTTTAAATTTAAGACTTTTTATTTTTGCTGGGTTAACTTTTGCATAGATTTTCATGATATTATACTTCGAATTAACAATCAAGAATAAACCGTAAACGTTTGTACTTGCATATAAATTGCATTCATTTGAATATGCTCAAGGATAAAAATCGTCAATGAATATATTTTAAATGTGTCTGTCGAAAAGTGTCTGTACAACTGAATGTTAAACTGAGTGTTGATGTTGAATAAAACATAGATATGATGCTGGTTTATAGTTTTCCTAAAACAACATTCATTTAGCACCCAAAATATAAACCATACGATACGATTTTGCATGTCTGCTGAGTGAGATTTTCAACATTTTTGGGGAATTTATTTTTTTATATTTTGTTAAGCCGGTATAAAGAGTTTTTTTTTGTTTTTGTAGCAAAAAATTATTTTATTTTGATTTGTTCTTTATTTTATTTTACTTTTTAATAAGATTTTAAACAGAAATATAATAAAGAGAGGAATTTTGTAAAAGATAAACAGTTTGTAGCTGCTGGCATTACAATGAATTTAGGCCTTCATAAAACTGTCCTTCACTTGATGGGCTAAGAAAATATATAAGTTTTTACAGAAAATTTTTGAAAAAAGTATATAAATTTAGCTGGTCATGAAAATAATATTTCATAAGATTCACTGACTGACATTCATATATTTTTGGAAAATTTTATTTAAGAGTTTTTTAAGTAATAAGAAATTTAACTTTGTCTATATAAAAACTTTAGGTTTGTGCGGCTTGCAGGAAAGCAGGAAATGTCTAATTGAATTTTGAATTCATTCCTTTTAATCATCTATTAGTTCAGAATAAAAAATACTTAATTAAATGTAAAATACATTGAATGATATGTTACGAAACATTTCTTCCATAACAAGAGTAAACTGCGTTTTTGCTTGTGATTTTGTAGAGCAAACACACAGGCAACTTAAATGTAAAGAGATCCGAGCATTACGAACTAATAAAAATTTTTTAAATTACCCGCAAGGTTTGACGAACAAAAAGTTCTAATTTAACAAGACAAATAAAACTAACCAATTGAACAAATCACAATAATGTTTATAAAGTTTTACCATGTTATAATAATTTTTAAACATAATATGAACCAAAATAATCAGATAACATTAAAGTGCGTTCATCATTTATTAAAAAATCTAAGATATCGTACAAATACTATGAGCTCAGTACCACTGGCACCCTACGTTATTATAGAATTTTAAAAAGTGAAGAAGTTAGAGAAGTCCATTGAGCGATGTCCGTCTGTCCGTCTGTTCGTCCGTGTTAGTGTTGAAATCAAGTTTGCCAAGCTTCTAGATGAGCTAAAGAAAATTTAAATATGCCAATCGAACAGAAATAGTTTCAAAAGACTGCTGTTGAAAAACAGCAAGGTCGGTCCATGTCCTTCGGGGAAGCAGTCAAAACACCACATCTGCCTCCAATTATTCCATATCATTTAAAAAATGAAGTAACTCCAATTAAAAAAATATAGGGGACGATAGAGAATTAAAAAATAAGAAAAAAAGGTAAATGAAAAAATTGGCGCTCGCCCTTATTTTCCGAGGTTTGGGCCTCTGAAATTTTCATAAAAGGTTCGATTTTCAATATGGTCAATATGGGTATTATTTTAAAGCTTTTGAAGAGATCTTTCAGGAAATACTAAAATTAAAAAAAAAATAATTAAGCCAATAAGAATCGATAATATTTTTGTTTATTTTTTTAATTCTTTTATTCTCTGCCATCTCAATATTTGTTTTTTGTTTGGAGTTCCTTTACTCAATTAGATTTTAATTCAAGGTGAAGGGTATATAAGATTTGGCATAGTTTTATTTAAAAAGTAAATTATTTGATATTTGGAAAAACTTAAGGCTTAGAAAAAATGCACTTAATAAATAAAATGTCAATGTTGTACATAAGTAACTTTAGAAAAAAAACTTTCTTTCATTCATTTTCATTTCATTCGTTCATTTTTTGGACTTAATTTTTATTAAAAATTGACTTTTATCAAGTTTTACTAAATAACTTTTTCTCAAAAGCAAATGTTTAAGTCGATATTACTATTTGTACTTAAATCCTGTTTTATACTTAAGCAAAGGATCATATTTTAGCTTAAAAGCCTTAATTTTTTGAAACAAAATGTTTTGTTTTTTCAGTTGCTATAGAACTTTCCTTGCGCTGGAAAAAAAATTATATTTTGCAAGTGTTAATTCCAAAACCAATCTTCCTTAATGGTCTTTAACATTTTATCTTGTTCAACTGTTTCAATGTTTTCCTTAATGGCTTTAGTGGTTGTCTTGACCATAACAAAACATTTAAAACTTTAAGAAACACCATGAAGCGATATCTATTAAATCTCCTTAAACTAAAAAATTGGATAATAGTTTTCTATAAACAACTTGGGATTTTGTTTCAACTTTCAAACAATTTTAAGTTTTCTCAGCTCGATTTTCTTCTTCTCCTCCTTTACTTTTAGCATTACAACTCTTAACTTTAACACATCCCTAGAAAGTTGCATGTTTGGTTTTTTTCTCTTCTTTATTGTGGAAAACAATTACATGTTTCTAACAAATAATTGTTACAATTGTATTGTGTTGTAAACTTGTTTTTTTGTTTGTACAATTAAGAATCTGTCTGTGGAAGTGTGTGGAAGAGTTTGTTTGAGTATTTCCTCTTTCCGTTTATTTGTCTTCATTTATTGTGGTTGTAATTTTTGTTGCATTGTTAAAACGATCGTTGTTGTTGTGGTACTTGATTTTTTTATCGTTTTATTTATTATACTTTAAGTCATGAATTTTGTATATCGGAAAGTATCACTTGATGCCTAAACAACTTATAAATGCCCATCAACTTTTATGTATTTTTTTGTATTTTTCAGTAAGGAGAAATATTGTAAGAAAGTAGTTTGAAGATTTTAAAAAAGCATCTAAAATGAATGTATTTAATTACCAAACATAGATGCAAAACTTTTTGTTTATAAACAATATAATTAGAAAATTTGTGTTTATGAACAAACACAGTGTTTAAAAAAATTGGCAAGTCAGCTCTCTAGAAATGGAAACTTGCTGTATTTATTAAAGTATTGTCATATTCAAAAAAGGTTCTTTTAAATATTGTTACAATATTTTGGAAAAAGGTACATTTTAAATGAAGGTACTTTTTAGGTAAAGGTACTTTTTAGTAAGGGTACTTTTTAGTAATGGTACTTTTTAGTAAAGGTACTTTTTTATTAATTTTTAAATTAAAATAATTACGGCAATTTCTTTTTAAAAGACACTTTTTATGAAATGGCACTCGTATTTCAAATTTTTTAAAAATAGTACTTTGACCTTTTTTCACAAAAAAGTATGTTTTTACACAAAAATGTATTTTAAAAATTTTTCGTAAAAAGATACTCTTTAAGACAGGCATTAATTTCATTTTTTAACAGAAAGGTGCTTTTTTTAAAGAATCGAATGCCACACCTCGAACTATGTCGATGTTCACTAGTAAATAGTGCAAATTAATGAAATATCGATATGAAGGGAATTTTTTTTTTTTTTTTTTTTTTTTTTTTTGAAGAGAAGTAGCACTTCAGGCAATAATGCCTATTTATTTATTTTCATAACCGTGCTACATTCTTTAGGAAATGGATAGATGAGATATAAGACAGGTGGTGAAAAGAGAGAGATAGATATAGCCATTTTATTAGTTATTTTACTTCGCAGGCGAATATGCTATGAAGAAGTACCGAAAGGAGGCTGCATGTTGAATGTTATTTCTTGATTTGTGTTTATATCATTAAACAGAAAAAGACATTCTTTATTTTTTGGTTGCCGCAGGAGTTGAACCCCGGTCAACCAGTTTTGTAGTCAACGTGTTAACCACTTTGACTACAAAAAAATAAAATGAAAAGTAAGCTTATTTTTGTACCACTCGTATTTTGTATTGGTACGTTTTTCGCTTTTTTGATTGCATATACCAGCGTATCAATTTTGACTTTAGTTTTCTATATTATTTTTTATTAATCTTATGTGTCTTCTATTTTTTTATTCTTCTTTGGTTGCTGCTTGATTTTTCCACTATTTCTTATTTACTAAACACGCGCTACAGCACTAGACTACTCCAGCGATATTCAAACTGAGTCAATGATGCTAATGTCTCTGACAGTTTTCGAAAGCACGATCTTCTGTTTAAGGGCCGGCATATAATATTGTTACGCCGTTACATTCCTCCTTTTTTCTTATTTTACCTTACAGGGGTATTTGACGATCTCATCTAATATACAGGTGACTTTGCTATTTCATCTGCCGCGGCTGCTTAGTATAATCGTCTTTTGCTTCTAATCTAAACTCTCAGAGGTTTGTATTGCTATGTTCCAACTACTCGCCTTTTAACTTGTGTAACAAAATTAATTTTTTTATACTCATGTGGCTGGTGGGAGTTAATCCATGAACTTTTATTTAATAAAAAAGTGGTCACTGGAAATATGTGGGCTTTCTATCCTTTATTTTTGTTTATAAAGATCACAGCTGTTAGTGGTAGTCGTTTCGTTCTTAGCTAAAACACAATTCAATGTTTATAATAAAAACATCGGCTAATGATCTTATTTTTGTTGCAAAATGTGGGAGTAACAAATTATACAAGGTGCCACAAAAGTAATTTGATTTCATTTTAATCGACTACAATTTTGTTATAATTAAAAAAAAAATATGTAAAATTAATTACTTAAAGCTGGTTAGCTTTTAGACTTGCAAGTCTTGTAGCTTATTGTGGTATACGTGCGTTTTTCAAAAGGCGTAAAAGAAGCAGACCTTTGGCACAAAGACGAGGAAATTAATTAAAAGCAATAGTAAATTTGTTTCATTGAAAAGTAATAACAATTCGATAATCTGAAGGTGTGTTGCTCCACAGCTTACGGTGAACTAATTCTTTATTTGTTTGTCTTCTATTGGCAAAAATTAAGAAACATTAATATTATCAGATTATTTTTGTGCCATTTTGTATATTTGTTTGCTGGGAAAAAAGTACGTTACACAATTTATTCTTCATCTATTTGTAACGTTAAAGATTTTAAGTATTTAGTACAGCGCACTAACCTGTCATCATTTTTTACTATCCCTAATGACTCACTACCAATATAAATTTATTTTTAATTTTCAATTATAGTTTTTTTTTTGTCTAATTGAGTTTTGTTTCTTGGCTTCTAATTGCATTTGATTTTTTATAGGATTTTTTTTTTTTTGTGTGAACACAACCTTCTGCAACATTCTTTTGAAAAATTTAACAGTCTCGTCATTGCAGCAACACACAAAAGCATACAGCGCTCTTTGCTCCCTAGAGATTATTTAGCCTGCATGGTTATAAATTAATATTAACAGCAGCTCTATTTCGAAACTCAACGTGGCAGAAAGTGGATACCAGTATAGAATGTCCTGGCACCTATGAACTGTGATATGCCAACGTTGTAAAATTCTCTTATTAAGCACTAACGATACAAGAAGTTTCTTAACATTTTCGTAGTAATTTTATTGTAAATACACTATTAAATGTTGGCTAGAGTTGCTTTTGAAAATAATTAAATTTTATTGAACCTAAATGACATTAAAAAGAAAAAAGAAAATAAAAAAGTCAACAGTGTTTAACTGCAATAATAAAGTGTGTAAAAATGATGGTGATGTCGCTTAAAGCCTGCTGGTGTATTTTATTTTTTCAAAACATTCTATTTTGCGAATTCCACTAAAAGAACTTTGTATGTAACAGCTATTAAAAGTTATTGCCTACAAATTTCTAATTTTGAGGTTGATGTGTTTTTTTTTTTTTTTTTTTTTTTTTTTGCTGATTTTTATATCTGAGTGCAGTTTTAATTAAAAACACACAAGAATTATAGATTAAATAAATTAAAACCCCACAAAAAAATTTATTTGTAAACTCATGCAACTCACAAACGTTTAGATATCATTAACTTAACTAAATGCCAGACTAATAAATGTTTGTCACATAAACAAAGGAGTCATTTAAACACATTGTTGGATTCATATAAACAAATGATAATTAAAATGTGTATGAATGTGTCAAGTTAATGTACGAACGCTAGATATCGATTTGTTAATTACAACATTTTCGTTTAATTTATTTAACTAAAAGTGATTTAAATAGATTTGTTTTTGTAATAAAGTTTAAGCCTTAAAATTAATTAGTGTTAGTTTACATGAAGGAAATTTAGAAAGTATGAAAAAACCGTAGTTTTTGTCAGAGAAAATTAAATTAAAATCTTAACATTTTTTAATAATATTTAGTCAGGCTTTAAATACATGGCTACAACCTTCCTGTTTTTTATTATTTTCTCTTGAGGTTGGTTTTGTTAATTGCATTGTAAAGATTTTTTAAGTTCTTTGCTTTAATGAAAATGTCTTTAATAATTTACATTCTTAAATTCTTCGTATTTCGTAAAATAAAAACATCACGGAACAATTTTATTACTTACTACTTTTATTGAGTTTTTGTTTATTTTAATTAAATATTAAATTTAAAAGCAAAAAAATATTAAATAAATATTTTTATAAAAAAATTATTAAATCAATTAAAAATTTAATGAAACTACATTCTGCAAAAAAATAAAATCTTTTACAAAAATTGTTTTTTGTGATTTTTAAAAGTAACGAGGTTATTCTTGTGCACAAAATATTTTTGGAGAAATAAAAACCGTTATGGATTATAAAACACCTTTTTTTCGAATTTTTGTCTGTCTGTGCGTGTTCGTATCACGTCAGAGCTGCTGAATGGGTTTGAATGGAATTTTGTGTGAAGGTCCCATAGAATCCTGGTTAAAATATAAAATACTTTTTGTTACGTAAAAATAAGTTATTTCATACAGGTACTAAAATAGTTGTCCGCACATTTTATTTTAATAGGTATAAAAATTTTAACACTGTTTACAAATCTTTACAAAATATTTAAAAATACATTTTTTAAATTTGAATTTTAAGAAATTTTAAATGACACGCGGATTCCGTCGTGGGCACTGCTAGTATATAACAAAATATGTTTGTAATATCAAAAGAAACATTAAAAATAATATTCACATTTTATTGGCATATAATAAGCAATAATTAGATGAGAATTATTCAGTTTTCTTAAATTATTTATTTAAATTTCTTGTTTATAATTTTTAAAAATTTTTAAACAAAAATTTGTAAAAAGATTATTTTTTCTTCTGTTTAAAAATTAAAATATAGGCCGAATAAAAATTATTTATTTGGTTATAATATTACAAAAGTTCGACCAATAATAAAAAAATTTAAAAATAAATTTTTTTCTAAAAAAATTTTTTTCTGAAAAAAAATTTTTTTTCTGAAATTTTAAAAATAAATTTTTTTCTAAAAAAATTTTTTTCTGAAAAAATTTATAACTAAAAAAAATGTTTTGAAAAATTTTATTTATACGTAAAGTTAGACCGAATAAGAACTATTCAATTAGTTTTATTATTCAAATAGTTCGACTAATAATTATTAAAAATTTAGATAGTTTTTTTTCTTAAAAAATTTATAAGTAAAAAAAAAAATACATGAACTCTTAAGCCGAATTGGAGCTCTATATATTAAAGCATTTCACTAATAGGGAAAAAAGCCGGAATTCTCCATTTTGATATCACTGAGTACGCACCCACTTAATAAGTAACGACGTGCTTAAGAAATTGTTCGCATTCGTACCCGGACTCTCAGACTGACTCCATTTAAATAATTTTCCTATTTTATGAAAAAAAAAAATGAAATTTGTTCAAGAGTAATGCTAGGGGCATAAGTGGGATGAACGAAGAATTTTTGGTCGCAAATAAAAAAGAGTGTTGTATTCGGCTGTGCCGGATCTTATATACCCTTCAAGATGTATTCAAATTGAAATACAATTATTGGGCTGACAGAATTAAAACATTAGAAAAAAAAACTTAATAAAAATTAAGTACGATATATAATTTTACATAAAAATAACATTTGCTCTTAATGGGTACAGCATTTTTAAAAAAATTGAAAGTTTCCTAAATGACCTCTTTTAAAGCTTTTAAATGATAACCATATCGACTATATTGAAAATCAAACGTTTTTTAATGGAAATTTTAGAGGCCTTTAACTTGGAAAATATGGGCGACCGCCAAGTTTTTTACATAATATTTTTTTCTTATATTTTAATTCTCTATGGCTCCACATATTTTTTATTTTGATTGGAGTAACTTCATTGTTCTAAATGATGTGGAAAAATTATAAACAGGTGTCGTGCTTCCCCACTGCCTCGTAAGACATGGACTGATTTTGCTGATTTTCAATAGCAAAATTTGGAAAACTATGATCGATTGGCATATTTAAATTTTCTCTGGCTTATGTAGCACCTTGGCAAAGTTTATATCAACTCTGACACGGACAGACAGATGGACAGGCAAACATCGTGCAATCGACTGCGCTTTATAGGGTCGAATATGGATTTTAAACCAATTACAACTAGAATGGCAAACTTTTTTTTGTTTTATTTTTTTGGGGAAGGGTATAAAAATTATCCGTTATTTAAAAGCTTAGACAGGTATTTAGGTGTCAAATGTAAAAAAATATTGCGTAAAAATACCTTCAGAATAATGTAAACTCCTTCTGGCTTATAAATTCCTTCAAATGCAGCTGCGCAAGTAGATTTTTTAATTTCTAACTCAAACAGAATTCAAAAAGAAATTTATAAAATTAAAATTCTTTATTGTTAGATTTCATTACTTTCTTTTATTTTATATCATTTCATTTCTTGAATGCATAATGTAAATTAATTTTAGAAACTCCATCCATTTGGCTGCCAGTACTTTTTCTTTTATTAAAGTTACTTTAAACATATGTTTCCGCATCCATCTCTATGTATATGAGTTTCAAAGTGTAAATTTGTGTGTGTGTACGGGTTTTAATATCTTTCAAGTGTGTTTGTATGTGGTTGCCTAAGTAATTGTGTTATTTATTCTTATGGTTTATTTATGGTAGTGTATCATTTACACTTAATTAAAAGCTAAAGTTGAGTAAAAAAAAATCAAAATGAAATGGATTTTAAAAAAGTAACCAAAAGGAAAATATAGTAAAAATGTACAAAGAAAAAAAAATCAAAAAAAAAATTTTATACAAAATTAAAAGAAATAATTTAAAATTACAGACAATTTCAATAGACATTCATACATAAATACATCACTGGCTCCAACATATGTTAGAAATATTTGTAAATTGCAGCTGCAAAGAAAATAAAAATTTCCTTCTCCTTGTTAAATGTGCATGAATGTGAGTGCTTAACAAAGAAATAAAATATCGTATAGTTTTGTGGGTGTTAACCTACAAATATAAAATACAAAACTCAAAAGAAAGAATGAATGCGAAAAAAATGATGGCAAAATGAAACGACACCATCTAGAATTTAGTTACAAATTGAATTGCTAGCAAACATTTATTTTAATGATACTCCAAAGTCATCTAACAATCAACCCAAAAGGCAAGAAACAATCATAAAAAGAAAAAGTTAAATTTGTAATAGAGTGAGAGAAAAGTATGTTCAACAAAATGGGTTTAATGACAAAGATGATAGAAACGTACTATTTTTATTTAACAATTGGTACTTAATTTGTTACGGTTCTATGTATAATAGGATATATTAGCCAACCATATTGAAATTAAAAATAAAAACAATCTGCTGGGGTACGTACTCGTACAAAGGCCTTTACGATGACGTTTAAAAATTTATATAAACATAATGTGACTTGGTATTAAGTTAATTGGATTTATTCCGCCAGTAAATAAAATACTGTTGTCATACCTTTCGGTGAAGACCGTCGTCACTGGCTGTTTATTTAGTACGATTGGCGAGCGCTTTCGATGTAAAGACATCATTTTCAAGCCGCGTTTTGATTAGTACTCATCAAAAAAAACGCGGCTTGAAAATGATGTCTTTACATCGAAAGCGCTCGCCAATCGTACTAAATAAACAGCCAGTGACGACGGTCTTCACCGAAAGGTATGACACCAGTATAATGTGACTTCATTTCTGCAAACATGCCCTATTGAAAGATCATAAAGTAGGTCGTGCTATTTAAATAAATTTTAATATTCAAAGGATCTTTTAGAAGGCAATTTTCTATTGTTCACTACTTGAGAATTAGTGTACAAATGTAACAGTGACTCGTTTAGTAAGGGATCACTTACATCCCTTGAAGTTATATTAAAAGCACTAGGAATTTTTTGACGAGTTTCCAAAATAGAAGACACACACATAACACAAGCTTGGAGATCTCTGTATAATGTTCAAAAATTCCACAGGGTACTAGCAACTTTCTCAATTTTAAATTGTCATGATCTGTGAGCCAGTAAATGAAGGTTACTTTTATTGAGTGTCCGTAACTTATCAAGAAACAAAAATGTAAAAAAAACTTGACACCTATAATCAAGCAAATATCTGCATCCACCATAACAGAAACAAGATACCAGACATATTTTAAGTGTCAAGATGAGAGCATGCTTCAGAACATGGAAAACAATTGAAGTTAAAACCAGCAGAACGGGAAGCCTAACTTACAAAACCGACCTAACGATTAGCATTCAAGGTAGCATACTAATCTGAGATCGGTTTTAAATTAACAAATCAAATAGTTCATCATAAAGAGTACAAAAAGTACATTTACTTTGAGCCCGGATATTAAGGAGATATGTCCCTGCATAAAATAGCTGCGGTATTTTCTTTAAAAAATACATGACTTTCGAAACAGGTTATTCCTTGAACCAGAATTTTTTTCCAATAAGTATCTGGTTCCATACAATGCATCGAGTTCAGGCAGCCTTCAACGAGACGATTTGTTTTCTTGCATCATTTGTTTAATGTAAATATGAATTGTTTATTTACTTGGTCATTTCATTCTTAAACTAACACGAGCTTATCTTTGAATTTAGAGGATTTTGTCATTTGCTCACATAGGAGAAGGGATTAAGAATAAATTTGGATATAAATGGACACCTGCATAATGTCAAACAAACTTCTGTAAACAAGTTTACTGATCCGTGAAACTAAAAAGTTCCTGTTCACAATAACTCATCGCAAAGTGCTCTTCAAATGTTGTATTTCTAATACATGCCAAATATAAATTTTGGGTATAAAATCAAAAAATGCTGCAGTTAAAAGATATGTAGAACCCAGCAGAAAATTTCATAAAAGGTGATCGAGTGTTGAATTAAGTATTTTTGGCGGAAGGACCTCCCAGCTAGATTACCAGATAACATTAATTTTTGAAGAAAATCATAATAATCATTGGTACGTATTTTATGGTATTATTTTTTAACTTGAAGAACTAGTTCATTTACAACTTCCTTTATTTGCGAAGTAATGCAATGTGTTTTGTAAGCGGGTAACAAAATTTGGCAATCACAAAAGTAAGTCATTATACGGCAAGTACATTTTAAGGTAATGTCTAATTTTTTGCTGACAAATGATATGAGAATATTCTGAAAAGTCACTATTAATCCAATTTTTAATCTCATCTGAACACGACGTATGCCAATGCATTTGCAAGACCTTATCTTTTTAAACAGATCAGGCAGTGAAAGCTACGTAAGCTTCTTATTTTAGCAGGAAATTTTTGCAAGGATTTGCAATAACTACGTCATCTACTGAGGCTACTCTCTTTTTTCAGCTCGAAATGATTGAGGAAGCCTAGATGTTTAACAGTTAATGAACTATTAAGTAACAAAAAGAACTCTCTTGAGAAGACTAAATATAAAAGTCAAAGATTCCATTAGAACTACCTCTGTCGCTGCCTAACTAAAAGGATGCATAAAATTCTAAAAATATATATGGATTCATGATATTAACAAATGAAAAAAACACTTTGAACTTGGTTTGACTGTTTCTGTTGCTCTAGATTTTAGAGACACAATTTTTAATAGCGCAAAATAATTAAGAAATTTTTTTCTTTTTAATTCTTTTAGGTACCTTTCAAATCTGATTGCAATAAAAACAAAGTATCATGTTACAATTGTTTTAAATCACTTTGAAACACAAAAAAAAGAAAAAAAAATACAAACAGAATTATTTCACTTACAATATGAATGTCTCAAAGAGAAATTTCTTACAAACGTAGAAATTGCATATAAATTTTATGGCAAGAAAAACGAAAATCAACAATCAGAAAGATTCTTTGCTTAATAGATGTAGGTGTAGATGAATGTGAATTCGTGCGTGTATGTGTGTGTGTGTGTTAGGATAAAATATAGTTATGTTGATTAAAAAGTTGAAAAATCCTTTAGTAATTTAAGGGGTTTGTTTTGTCACAAATAAAAGATTTAAAAACAAATAAAGAAGGAAATCAAGCCAACAGAATCTTTTAGACATGTCATGGGAAGGTATGCCAACTGGCAACAAATTACATATGTTTAGTTGGAAAATGGTCATAAGAATAGAAGCAATTGTTTTATTTTTATAATTTAAGTATTATTAACTTAAGCTGTATTAGCTTGAAGTAGGTAAATATAAGATAAGGATTTTTTGAATTACGGGTTAGAATTATATTTGTACTAAACCAACAAATGTTTGCTTTAACTATTTTGTCAAGATCACAAGAGGTACAAACGTGTAAAACGGCACAATGTTTTATGTGCGAAAATCATATGTTGGCTGGAAATTGAAAAAGCTACTTAGGAACGAATAGTTACCATGTAAAAGGATTAAGGGAAAATACTCACAGTACAATTGTAGCGAAAAAACACACATCAAGGATTTACTTTTGATCTAAAACAATCAATAAAATTTTAAATTAATATTGGTATATTGTGTTACGTTACTGTGATGGTTAAGCGCAACCAGAACTTATTTTTGGAAAAATCTAGGTTAAAAAAATAAATCAAATTAAATTATGTTTTAAAGTTCTTTTCTAGAGCTTTAAACAGTAGAAAATCTGTCTATTTTGTTGTTGAAAATTTTATTCTTTCTTACATGAGGTTGTCAAATTTTTTGTTCTATATTTACATGACCATGTTAAATCAGTCTTCTTTTATTTAAGTTTCTATGTCGTGTTTTTCTAGAGCACAATCAGTGAGTACATTATACCAGTATTACTTTGCTTCCGCTAAACAATTAGTTGGATGTGTATTTAATTCCTATTAAACAGAATTGTTCGAAAGGCGAATTTTGAACAAAGAGCAATTATGCTTGAATAATCTTTGCAATCAAAATATATTTTAAAACGTATTTGAATTACAAATAATGCCGTTATTTAAAGCAATTTATGAACCAACACAATAATTATAAAATTAAACTTTCATTATTTTTAATGCTTAAACTCATTATGATATTTCGTGATCAAAAAATGTTTTTGAAAAGCTATTAAATAAAATTTACTTTCTTGGATTTGGTTTAGTTTTTAATTAAATTTTTACAAAAAAAAATATTTTTCAAATGTATGTGAACGTTTTCCAAAGAAAACAAGAAAAATTAGACGTTGGCAGAATGTAATGCCGCATTTTCAGGACAGCCAAGTCCACCATCAGCATTCTTCGCATCCATCTACCTTAACTTGTGTGCATTGTAAATATCATCCATTTAACAAACTAAGCAATATTGAACTGGTTGGACGAAATTTACACACAACTCAAAGCATTTCTTTGTTATTTTCTCTTCAACACGTCTTGTACATTTGTCGCAATTTTGTACTACACCTTTTGTATAGTCACGAAATGCAAATTTTATTTTTAATCATTTATAATTGTTTCCTCACAACATTATTGATGCTGTTCCAGTATCACATTAACTGTTTATGAGTTGATGAAAACTATTCAATTTAATTTTGTTTACGCTTTTAAGTATGATATTTTTTCTTAAGAAATTACTAGTTTTGAATTCTTACACTGTGTATATTTAAAAAATCCATAACGAAATTGTCAAAGAAACGTGCTTTTGCTTAAAATAATCAATATCGAGCCATGTTTAATTATTAAAAAGGGAACTTAAACTTAAATTTAACATTCCCTTGATTTATTTTCAGTTGAGCACAACTCATTTACTGCGACTAAAGTATTGCTTAAAATACCTATCATTTGCGTATCGCAACCATATATTGTTACAGAGAATATAATATGGTTTTTGTAACCATATAAAAATTATATTTTTTTATAGTGAATTTAAATAAACAAGTTTTAATAATTTGCATTTATTTTTGGATACAATATAAACAAAACAATAAAAAAACATAAACAAAATAATAAATACCCACACAAACGCAAACTTTATAAGTTTAAAACTAGATTTACATTTATTAAATTAATTACAAATATTTTTAAATTGATTTAGTAAATTCATACATTAAATCAACTTTTGAATTTTATATAATTTGGCCGGAATGGACTCAGAAGCAGCACACACTTTCGCAGTATTTTGTAGATCATGAAAGATACGAAAACCCCAAAAGTACGCATTTGTTTAAGGCAACGGTTCTCAAATGGGGGTCCGTGGCAACCATCCAGGGGGTCCGCATGAAGAATCTAAAAAACAGTGTTTTCAAAAATAATAAAAGTTTTATTTTGAACATGGTCTTTAAAGGGGTCCGGGAGAAAAAAATTAGTTTACTAGGGGTGCGTGAGCAGGAATTTGATGAGAACCCCTGGTTTAAGGTCTTCGTATATTTCTATATCGTAATTTTCCAATGCTAACTTCTTTTGCCAAAGGAAACAGTTTTGTATTGTTAATTCTCCATTTTATTGTTAATTTTTTTTTTCTTAAAATATTTATAAGTTTTTCTATTTTATTTTACCACTTGATTCTTTTTTACAAAATTATTCTATTTTTAAATACTTTTTAAAATAAAAGAAATTTATATTTTATAGTTGTTTAAATATTTTAATGTGGCTGATATATTTTCTTTGTACTATTCATTTCGTTTTAAATTTGCAACTTGACCACATAAAATAATTCTTTTGTTTGAGTAGAAAAACCTCTCGTTTTTGGTTAGTTTTGCTGCTGCTTGCTGTTGATTGTATTGTTGTTTTAGTTTTCACTTTTAGTTGTATTTATTTATTTATTCATACAAAGGTGTACATACATACATGCATACATACATATGTATTTATAATTATAAGTTCCCACATAAAACATAATTGTAAACCTGCAAATTAAGGAGACTGTTCAAGGGACTAACCCTTAAACACCTTTGTGATAATATAAAAGCCATAGATGGCAAACAGTTTTATGTGATTAGAATCTTTCGGCATTGTCGAATATAATAGTAGTCATTGCTCTTAAAAATTTCATATAATTTGAGTGTTGGAATTAATATTATACGTTACGTAAGATTAATAAAAGCGATGGCATTTTCTTTTAATCCTAGTTTTAAAAAACCTTTGCCTATTAAGGCATTCGTAATTAATCCCTCCATAATTTTTCCGTACTTCTTCAGTATCTGCAAAATTTTCGAGTTTTTACACATTATTTAGTTTTAAATACTTGGAATATGTTTGCTGACTAGTCAAACCAACTGCTTTTTTTGTCGCTCATTTTTATTCGGGTGTATTTTTCGTTGTGTTAATGTCTTCTATTTGCCATTATAATTTTAGGCTGGTGACCCAGATTAGTAAAGTTTGCTAAGAAAATTCGGAAAAATGTGTTCACAGAAACTCATCGTCATTCCAGAAAAGTGACAAAAAAAAAAAAAAATATTAAGTTTTCAATGTTCAAAATTAAGTTTTTTTCAGATAGATTTTAGGTAAGAGAATTCTTAGCGTTGCCAGTATGGAATTTTGTTTAAAGCTCTGAATTTATACTTGGAAAAATGTTGTACTAATTCCTTAAACGTGTTTTTTGTGTTTGCACAAAGAAAAATAGGTTTTGCTTTGCAAGATTAAAACATACTCCTTTTATATTTTTAACTACACAACCTTTTGTAAACTTCTAAGATCGTGATATAAAAAAGATCTTAAAAAAATTAAAATCTAAAAATATGGAAGTTTTAATATAAAGAGTTGGGAATATTGGGTTACTAAATTTCTTCGTTTAAATTAAGAAAACATTTATTTTCAGTGGGTTTGTGGGAATAAATACACTCGTTTTTATAGATTTTTTTGGGAATAAAACTTTTAGTTTTTTATTTTGAAAAAATTTTGGAACCCTGGTTGTAGCAAACTTTTGCATAAAAATAGCACACCCTCTTCACTAGCTATCAAGTTGTTTAACAAATTAACAATTTCTTCTGTGAATATGCTGACACATAACAAAGTCTGAAGATTAATTTTGAAATAAAAATAAAAAAAAAACAAGAAAAGTTGATGTTCTTCATTAAGCCGAAGTTTTGTTCTTGGACAAACATTTCTATTGTTTCACTATTCCAGGATTAGACGGCTAAGAACACACACATACAAAACTACTTTCTATTGCAAATTACATAATTAATTCCGTAATGATACAAAGGGTCCTTAATTGCTCAAAAAAAAACCTTTACCTCCATTTATTTACTTTAAGAGGTCGGAGACATTCGAAAAATCTTTTCGGTGATCTAAGCGACGTCCCACACTTTTGCTGACACTTATATCACATTTGGGTAATATTTTTTGCGTTTTAATACTGAACAGACAATATTCATTCTCATTTGTTTATGTTGGCCTTCGGAATTTACTTACATGACCTAAGAAGCCGTTTCTATCCATTTTACGAAAAACTAAAATCACATTCAGTAATTGAAGTGTTTATATTCAGTAGAGTATGCCACATCACCTTAGAGAAACCACATGTTATTAACATCAATATCATTTTGAGTAGACAGAAAGATAGTGACCAGTAGCATAAGAGGCAAGAGGAAACGATATTATAAAAGGATTTTTGCAAAGATCATGCCAATCCCAAATACTCAGCAAACAGAAAAACACTTTGATTGCATTTATTTTAATTTTATATTATTTTCATTTTATAGTTTGTAAGAAAATCACTATTTATTCAGTTTTAAAATATATTTCTGTTAACTGATCTAAGATTCCATTTTATCGGTTTTTTAACATCCATTATATTTTGCATCTTCAATTGATTCTGGTTCTCTTGGCATTGGGAGATTTTTATAAATATTTTTCAACATCGGAAATAGAATGCGTTATATCATCATCTAGCTGATACCGTTTCATTGTTTTCCTATTGTTTAATATGATTTTGAAACACTTTAAAGTATGACCAAATAAACAACAAAGCATTTTTAACACTTTAACTGAACTGGAGTAAAAAAAAAAAAAAAAATTGCGGCTGTTAAAGTAGCGGTTAACATATGACTGCTTATTCGGCTACTTAAATGGCTGGCCATTTTACTAACGAAGTAATTCTACTGTTGACTTGTTCCTTCTTGAATATCTCCACTTTAAATAATTAATTTAATGTAAGACACACTTAAGAAACATATGTGAAAAACGTTAATATTTATTTTCTTATATATTTTCTTTTCCTTTTATTGTTCTTTGACATTTTTTTATAAAATATTTAATAATTTCTTATTTTTTTTTTTTTTGCTCTTCTTGTAGGATCTCATTTCATGATGTTGTTTCTTTCAGTGTTCAAGGATAGAGCAGACAATTGAGCAAAGTAAGTTCTTTCACCAAAAAGAAAACAGATTGTTAATAATTATTCTCATTAATGTAATTAGCTGGACAATTATAAAACAATTTGTTATTAGATACTTTAGGGTATTGCGAGCACAACTACAGCATTTTACACATTTTGTAACGTGAGGAAATATAAATTTAGTTTTAAGAGATTTTATTTTAGTATTACGCCAATTACACAGTTGATTTTAAAGCCGTTACAGGAAGAAGAGTAGTGTTACGTTAAAGTTATAGCAAAAATAAAAAATAAAATAAAATAAATATTGTTTATTTCTTATACGAGAATCTTTCAGAATCTCGAGGGGTCTTGCTGATTAATCTTGTTGAACATTCATAAACAAAAATAGAGTCTTTTACTAAGTCTGTCAAGAATTTGTGCCTTAAATTCGATCGAAAGAGTCCTAGTTTTTCATGCAAAATAAAAACTAATAAATTTTATGAAATCTATATCATTATTTTATTCGTTTATGTTTAAATTTATCAAGTTTATTAAACAAAGTCTTCACCTTATTCGCTTTTATTAATTTCACATATTTTATTCAAGGTGTTTTTAAGCCTGGATTTAAGATTGTTAAACAAAAAGAGTTAAGTTATTCCAAAATATTTTTTATTCCATAAGGCCATCACTGCTGATCTTTTTTAAACGCATAATAAGAGAATAATGTTGATTGGTCCCCAAGGCGTTAACTGTTGCTAGTTAATCAGCATAAATTAGTGACTACATGGAGCCACAGGAAATGATTAAGAGGGAGAAAATCACACCTTCTAGGAGGCCCATTCAGAGGTCCATTTCTCAAACCAAATTTATGGCGATGTTCGCGTTTTACTCGGAGTGATTTTTACTTTTAAACAAAATATCTTTGATCTTAGTGCGACCGTAAAGCCAACTCAGACTTTATTTTTGAAGAAATGAGATCCATTAATGCCTGCCGCGAGCGTTTAAGCCTTACGAAAAGGATGTTATAGAGTCCGTAGGATCTGGACGCGGCTTGGGGTCACTTAAACTAAAAAAGGACCCCATCTTTGAATACAATTTCGCGTGTATAATTTGTACGAACTTTTAACTGATTTTTAAAGAAAATCCTGATAACGTTGTTCCAGCGTGAATCCATACATGAGGAGTTGACAAAATATACTGAACATTAATGATAAAAAATAAGCACAGTATGACAGTTCGTTTAACGATTAACCCTTTCTAAAATCTATTGAGTTAAAAAAGCATCCTTTATTTTAAAATTAAAAAAAAAACATAAATAACGGAAAGAATTTGCTAGTCGTTTTTCAAAATCCTACGTTTTCCAAAATTTTGTTGAAATTTTTTACTCAATAATTAATGTTTCTTCTCTTAAGAAATAATTTTACGAATTACTTATTTCAATTAACAATTATAAATTCCAAAAATTATAATTTATATTTTTACTATTTATTTGCTTTCCCCAAAGTGAATATAATTTGTTAACAACATTAAAGAATAAAACAAAAATCCTTGTAATATTTTTTCTTCATTTAAATTTACATTTACTCTGGTTTTGTATTTTTTGCTTAATTATTTGTATAAAACATTACACAATTAAAATCTACGCTATTTATAACTGATTACACTTTAAACTTATTATACGGTCTTAAGTTAATTGTTTTAAAATTTAAATGAGATTCGAGGGATTATTTCAGGCCTCTTGATAAAAAAAATTTTTTATACACTTTTTTATTTTATAATTAATGTTATGGTTCTGGCAATTGTGTGAAGAAGGGTCGGTCAATTGCTCAGAAATTGCTTTTGTTTCTCATTATGCCAAGCAGTTAAACGATCTTTACTGCAGTAGAAATCTCCAAAGTGGCTTTAGTCTTGGTCAGTACATTCTAAAGAAGTCATTATCTCAGGTTTATGCACTAGACTTCCCTTTTAATAAATCCAGTATAATTTTTTATTTCAGGTAATTTGCACTTTGAAATAAAGTTTGTTACCCTGGACGTTCAAACTTCCGAAGTTTAAACCTGCTGTTAAATTTTAGATGAATCTAATCCTATATCAAGAACCTTTACTGGGCATTTATTTATTTCATAAATGTTCATAATGGTCATGGCTGACTGCCGAACTTACGAATTTTATAAAGAATCACACTGTACAGCGTTCAAGCAGTCATCAGTGTTTAATTATAATGAGCAGGTGTTTTGAAGGATTCTTGTATAAAAGCCAACAATATACAACTAAATTAATGATAATTGAAAAACATAATAATTAAAATGATACAAATTGTTTGTGAACAAAACATAAAAGCAAAAAATAGGACTTAAAGCAAAAAGGAAATAAATAGAACATTTTAAGCGTAACAAAATATAAAAGCTTAAAAGAAACACTATAAACGTTAAATTATAAAATGAGAGAAATGATTTTTTTATTAAATTATATTGTAAGTAAAAAAAAAAAAAATTTCACATCTTCTTTGCCATTTACCATCTACCCCAGCATCTGTGTGCCAGGGAAACTGTATTAAAAAAGTAAAATTTTTTGTTTAAAAGGTAAATAAATTTGATAAAAGTTAAAAGATTAAAAAAACATTACAAATGAGAGAAGTTGTAATTGAAAAGGAAATTGTGGATAGCAATGTATGTTAAGAAGTTAAATTAAAGATGAAAATAAAAAAAATGGAAAATTAAATGGCAGGCAGTGATAAATAATTTATATTTTTTTTATAAGAAACTCTTTGCAAGAAAATTTAAAACACTTTAATAAAAGCAAAAAAATTTTTTTTTTCACAAATTGTTCAATATATAATCGCTACAGTAGCTTGTTCACTTCAAAATAAAGCTGCAAATATTTTCTGATTTTTTATTTTTCTTTTTGGAACAAACATATTGACACAGATTGGATGCAGTGAATTCGTCAATGATAATTTAAAGAGGTTGCATGTATTAATATCCAAGGTCCTTTACAGAGTATTCTTTTTTTTACAAATTTCTTTTATGTATTTTAGAGCTTTCTTTTTAACATATTGGCAAAATTCAATATCTTAAACATGCAATTGTTAACATACTTTTAGTTGTTTTGAAGGCAAGAAGGGTCGATAATGTTGCTACAAAAAACAACTTAAAATACAGTTCTCACGAAAGGATTTTTTTTTTTTTTGCAAAAATATTTGTCTTTTATGAAGGATTAAATAATTTGTAGCTTAAAGGTCTTTGTTGTAATATTTATTTTATTTTTCAATATTCCGGAGGTAAATCCTTCGTTAAGGTATAAAAGAGGTCGACAGAACTTTGTGAAAATTAATTTGTCTTTTATATATATTCACTCCTATCGTGAAAAAAAGTGAAATTTTTGTTCCCATGAAATTTTTATTCCTTATGAAGGGAGAATTGCTATCGTGAATTTCATGGGAACGTTTGTACCGGCTATCAATTCTTAGTGAATGGAAATGAGAAAGAAGAAATTATAAATAGGGAATGAAAATATTTGATTTTTAATTTCGTACGTATTTATTTAAAAATAGAATTTATTTTCATTTATGCAGAGTTTTTCAATCACTGTGTTGTGTTGCTCCAGTATTTTTATTTTTGTTTATCTTTAATTCATTACTCTTCTCCAGCGCGTGGAGGTTCAGCATTATTCGAATCTTCGGTAAGAGAGTTGCAACATTCAGCAAGAACGTTTTTTAAAATTTTAACAAAACCGCAGGCATCAGACCTGTTGTTTTGCATTCTATTGAGCATTACGTCATTTAAAAATTTCATTTAGTTCTAAGATAAATAAATATTTGCTTTAATACTCTAATTTGAAGAAGTTAGTACTTACACGATGAACGCAACTCCCAAGTAAAAATGATGTGAATAAATCGAAGGGAAAAGGGAAAATAATACAAGGCAAAAAAATGTTTTGGATAAGGGGAATATGAAAAAGGGAATACATTTCATAGGAAAACTTATTTACGATTGAAATTTTTGGAAATGGGTAAAAATTTCGTGTGAAGTTATATTTACGATAGGGGTGATTATCGATATTATTTAACATGTTCCCACCTTGGAAAGGGCTTCATTGCCAAGTAGTAGATGGCGATAAAATGGCTCTTCATTCAACCTCCTTAAGAAGATTTAAATGTTTATCATTGCTGTAATCTCTAATTACTTTTAAGACAGTTCTCTCAAATTAGAGCCTTTCTATGCAAATTGATAAAAAAAATTATGATATGAAATTTTTTTTTTTCAAGGAAATTTTAAATGTCTTTTTTTCGATAAATTTTTTCTTTATTTAAATTATTTTTTAAGCACTAATTACAACGCAAATAGAGTTGGCATATTCGTAGAAAATGCCACTTTAACTCTTGGTTATACATATCTTTTTTTTGGGATTTACCCAAAGTCTTTTCAGTATGCAGCCATCTGTTGAGAGGTCCTTGTGGCCCAAAGAATCAATTGTTGAGTCTCGCCCAAAAATGTATGTTGAACAAATAAGAGTACCCTTCTCCATATACTTTGTATAAACACATATACCATAATGCATAATCCCCATTGAGTAGTTAAAATAAAAAAATTTTCATTCATATAAAGTTTTTCTGTTCGAAAAAAGATTTTTTCTTAATTTCATTTATTTTTATCACAAAGAATAACCACCTGCAGGAGTTGAAACCAGCTTAGTAAGCGATACCAAGTTTTCTTACCTTTTATTATTCAAAAAATAGCCATCTGCAGGAACACAAATGTTGAAACGAGTAAGAGTGCTATATTCGGCAGTAACGAATCTTACATACTCTTCAACCTATTTCTAAAACAAAAAGACAAATATTGGGGTCACAAAAAAAAAAAAAAAATAAGAAATAAGAAAAAAGGTACGATATATAATTTACCATCAAAATATCATTGGGTGTTAATGGGTTAGGAGTGTTTAAAAAATTTTAGTATTTTCTAAAAGATCTCTTTAAAAGCTTTTAAATGATACCCATATTGATATCCTAAAAAATATGCTGCACTATCGAGTTATTTCACTGTTCAAAATGATATTTAAAAATTAAAGACAGGCGTGGTGTTTTTCCTGCTGCCTTATAAGACATGGTCCAATCTTAATGATTTTCAATAGCAAAATTTTTAAAACAATGTCTGATCGATTGGCGTATTTAAATTTTTTCTAGCTCATCTAGTACCTTGGGAGAGATGATTTAAACACTGAGACGGACGGACAGATGGACATTGCACAATCGACTTCGCTATGCATAAAAACTCAGAAAATATTCTTACTATGAGCTTGAAAATGGATATTGTAGAAAATACAAACGGAATGACAATCTTCGATATACCCTTTTTTCACTTGTCGTGGTGAAGGGTACAAAAATCTTCTTGTTATAATCAATAATTAATTATGACAAGTTATTTTATTAATAACGAGCTGATTTTAGGTGTTCATTGACTCGCATATTTCTTTGTACTAAAGTAGGAAATGTACCCTTTTTTGCAAATATCTATAATTTTAATGGAAGTGCAGTAATAGAGACTATGCCGCAAAATAAGATTTATATTACTGCACTTTTTTAAAAAATTCCTGTAAAATATACCTTTTAAAAAATTACCTCCTAAAAAGTACTTTTTTTAAAAGTATGTTATAATAAGTATCAACTAAGAAGTATTTCTTAAAAAAGTTTCTCTAAAGGGAGAATTTCTTAAAAAGTATTTGTAAAAAGTACTTTTTAAAAGATACTTTTTAAAAGGTACTTTTTATATAGGTTCTCCTAAAAGGGACTATTTAAAAGGGTTTTTTTAAATATTTTTGTATTAAAGAATTGCTTTTAGAAAGTTGTCTTTAAACGAAATATTGAAAAGGGTAGTTGTAGATAGTGAGTGACTGCCAATACAGTTCTTTTATATGCCGTTTCTGTTCTACAGGCGATCAACTCGTCTGAAAAATCTGTAAGAAAAGCACTCAGATTTTTTAGTTATTTTCATGTAAATATTTCAGACGAAATGATCGCCTGTAATTCAGAAACCGCACATTAATTTTGTTTTCTGTCTTAGGTCGTTACGAGTTACTGGGTAAAGACCAGGGAATAGTCCTTATCAATCTAAAGACTGTAATTGTTAGAAAATTTTTGTGTTGGCTTTTTAGCTTTTTTAATATTTAAAAGGGTTTCACATTCATTTCAAATATTTGAATTTTAACATGATTTTTTTGCCAAAGACAACAACGTGTATTTGAGTTCTTTAGATTTATTTTGAATTTTCAAAAATCTGTCCTTGAAACTAAGGCAAACATAAATTGTGCGATTTAATATTCAAGAACTTATTAAAGAACTTATTTAATTTGTATAGAAAACATGCAGTAAGAATATTTAAATTCTTACATTTATTTTCAGTTTTAAAGATTTTTTTTTAAATTTATTAGATTGCATTGTTTTGCAATAATTTAAGCTTGAATAAACCAGATAGATAAGTTTTTATCAATTTTTTTTTTGAGCAGACTATAATATTAAATGCTCATTTTTATAGTTTTGTAGGAAATTTAAAAGGCTTCTTAAAATTGTTGTGTTAAAAGTTATTGTATTATTTTAGTTTTTATTTTTATTCTTAAGACATAAGTTTTAGATAAAATTTGTTGGCAGGAAGTTCTCAGTGTTGTGTGTATTTAAGCATCAGTGAAGAAGAATAGTTTGGAATTTGAAATCAATCTTCTCTTCTAGTAATAATTTAACGAAAATATTTATAATAGATATAGATACATATACATACGCACAGATGTATATCTATTAGTGCCTTATCGTTAAGTTTTTATTTAGATAAATTTATATTTGAGCTTTTACACTTCAATTGTTATTGCATACTTTCAGGCTTATTGAAATTTCCAGTTAAACACAAAGCATACAATTTGGTTGTTGCTCCTTTTTTGCTGTTATAGTGTTATTTATTTTATTGAATTTATTAATATATTTATATTAAATTCCATTTATATTTTATTGTTTATTATTGTTTTATAAATATATAAAATATATATACAATTATTGGAATTAATTCACATGTGTTTTACAAAATCCTTGCACATGATTGCTCAGTAATGATAGATATTTTCAGTTGCTTTGATAAAACTGTAAACGGTTACAGTGGATGCAGTGCAAAGGACCATAAACAATACTGATAATAGAAAATATATAAACCAGTGCTGTAATGAGAAAATTTAAATTAATTTTAATTTTTGGGAAAATATTTAAATTCAAAGGGATAATTTTTAAATATTTATTTTTTCACAAATTTGAAAAGATAAGAAAACAATAAAAGTAATTAAGGAAGTTATGCTTTAAGGAATTTCTATTTTTAAATACGTTCATAATTCGCTTTTAAAGCAAGAAAATGTTGGAACGAGTGTTGCCAGTTTAGTCTTATTATTTCAATTTTTAATAGCCGTCAGCTAATAATTTATTAATTTAAAATATTTAAAAACTATTTTGTATGTTTAGTCAGCGTTCTTAAACTCGAACAGCATCTTTAATTCCATCCAACTAAATAATAAAAAAGATTTTCTTTTTGTACAAAAGCTCATACAAAATTTATTTAACAAAAATATAAAATAAATGTATGTAAATCAACTTAAAACAAACAATTTCAAACATTAAAACGTTTTAACAAAAAAACAATATTCATATAAAATCACAGAAGAACTAATCGATTATGATGACATCAGAAGCGATGACAGTCTCCCAATCAATGTCAGAATTAAAATTATTATTATTCCAATCTCTCGGTATCAAACTTTCCACCTCATATTCGGCTGTATCATCAACATTTATAAAACTGTTATCGTCATGTTCACCGGTATAATCATGTTCACTATAATCAGTTTGAGAATAATAGCCATCTACATGTCTACGAGTGCGTGGTGGTTGATAAGTTTCTTCATCTTCTTCAAAATAGAAGTAATCACGGTCATCGTCATCTTCATCCTCATCCTCATCATCATCTTCTCGAGTATCGTTATAATCATCTGAATCGGTATAATAATTAAGATCATCATGATAACTATCGCTGAAATCTAAATCTGTCTCATGTGTCTCATGCTCTCCATCATAATAATTGACATCATTTTCTGTTAAATCTTGAACAGATTCATCAGGATTATCATAAACATCAAAGGCCAATGCCATAAATTCTTCGAAAATATTAATTTGTTGCGACATTGAAGGTGAACTAACTGCAGTTGAACTGGAATTATTTTCAGTTGCTATAACAGAAGTATTTCGAGTTTCCTCTGATTCTGCATTGGCATCCGAATACTTGCGTTTAGTCTTAAAAGCCGAGAAGAAACACATTTAATTTTGATGTTATATTCTTTTGATATTGTGACAAGCTTAAGCCAATTTCACCCAGTGAGAATAAATATAAGAGGTATTAGATTTTTTTTTATAACTTTAACACACAAATTTAAATATCACAGCATAATTTTTTAAAGTACGAGTTTAGACCAGGAAACATTTGAAAGGGAAACTTTTCGTTTAATAGCAAATTATGGCAGGCGATATACTTTTTTGACATTTTCTTTGTAAACACTTAAAAGTGAACAGTAACAGTATTAAAGAAATGTTGCCGACAACATCTGTTTTTGTGTGTATAAATGCAAATAAAAGAAAAAAAAAAAAAAAAGAATTCCAGATGCTTTTCTTTCAAATGTTCGTCTGTCTAAACTCGAAAAAGTAAAGTATATTTTAAAGAAATACATAAAAATTTGTTATTTATTACGAAAACTAAACTCTAATCAATACGTATTTTAATTTGTTTTTGATATCAAAAATATTCTTCTGTTATTTAATGGAAGCCAATAGTCATGATAACGACTTATATCTCTCAAGATCTATAGCTAAAAGTTGGCTGTCATTGTTCAAGCAGTGATTTTGTCATTTAGGGCAAGGTTTTGCGGAATAGTAGAAAATTTTTGATGTTTTTTGATTGTGTAAGTCTACGTTTGTTGCAAAAACATATTTTGAGTTCAGTAGAAATTTTTTTGCGTAAAAATGTTTGGGTATTCGCAAGCTGGGAATCGTTAAAAATATTATGTGTTAAAAGTTATAGAAGAATTATAAATAAAAAAGAGATTTAAAATTTAAACGATTTCACGAAAAGTTAAAAAAGAAAGAAAAAATTTAACACATAAAAAATATTTAATTATAATTAAATAAAATGGCGCCATATCACAAGCCGAGAAATGTATGTAAATCTAGTTTAGAGAAGAAGCTCCAATGCAAAAACAAATACTAGGATGGCAGAGAATTAAAAAGTAAAAAAAAAAAATAAGAGCGATATGCAATTTTCATAAAAATTTTATCGACTCTTAATTTTTAAAAAATTTTAGGATATCCTGAAAGATCTCTTCAAAAGCTTTTAAATGATGTCCAAATTGACAATCGAACTTTTTTATAAAATCTCAGAGGACCATAACTGGCAAAACATGCGCGATCGCTAATTTTTTTACTAGATGTTTTTTTCTTATTTTTTAATACTCTATCGCTTCATATATTTGATTTTTTGATTGGAGTTACTTAATTGCTTCAAATTTAAGGAAAAATTATAGGCAAGTATAGTATTTAGCCCACTGCCTCAAAGGATATGGACCGATTTAGATAATTTCCAATCAAAAAATTTTCAAAACTATGTCTGATCGATTAGCTTCTTTAAATTTTCTCTAGCTTCCAGTGCCTTAGTAAAGTTGATTTTAACACTAACACGGACGGACAGACGAACATCGCTAAATCGACTTCGCTATTCTTTACAACTAATATTAAATATACTTTATGGGGTCGGAAATATTTATTGTAGAAATAACAACTGGAATGATAAACTTTTTCCTTTTTCCTTTAAATAAAAGATGTGTTAACACACTGAGCTGTCATTATTTGAATAATTTTTATTTAAATTTTTTGAAATCCTTGTCCCGTCTTTCTGCTTTAATTTTGATTTTTCATAAATTCTTTTTGATGTTCTCATGATATATTTACTATTTAAAACTACAATATGAAATGTGTTAAACAAGTTTTCGAATAAGAAATTTTCATATTGATATTTTTTATTTCAAATAAAATTAAATTCTTTTATCGAATTTTTGTTAAAATTGTTTTTGGCTAATAAAATTATTGGTTTGTTTAATATATGTGTTTTTGAAGTCTTATATTGTTAGAAAACTTTTTTTTTGTGATTTTTGTATTCTTTTGCGAATTTATCGCATCCACTAACAATAATTTTATCATATAATCTTCATATGACACACATTTTGAAAACTTTTGACTAAAACTTTTATGCTACTCTTTCCAAAAAGATGTTGAATGATATGGTATCTTACTAAAATTTTAATTAACTGATGACATGTCATTACTTTCAAGGACATAATGTCTATGAACATTATGCCGCACCAAAAAGTGTCATAATGTCTTTAGACGTGTCACATAACGTCCATGGATATTATAGACAAATTATATGGGATTCTATGTAGGATAGATGAAACGTTTTTATAAACTGGCTTGCAGAAAATCTTTAGTAATCGAAGCTTGTGTTGGTTATACCATATAGGAGAAAATCCTTGCGCCCGGACGAAGAACGGCTGTGCAGCAAATCTTTGCTAAGTGCAGCTGTTATTATTTTAAGTCTGGAAACTATGGCAATACTAAAAACGACACAATGTCCATAGACATTTTGTCACCTTTGAGTGCGATATAAAGTCCATGGAGATTATGTCCTTTAACACTATGACATGCTACCAACATACTTAATGTAGAAGTTAAAAAAATGTTTTTGAGAGGAAAAAAATATACTGTTAGGAAAATTGGAACTGATCTTTAAACAATTACTTTGGTGCACAATGCACAAGTAAAAATGCTTCCATAACGTTGGGTATCTTAAAAGCAAAATTCTTAGTTTTTATGCTATTTAAATTTTTGATTGGATTTACCAACCTGATTTGTTTTAAGGAGTTGATATTTTATGTTTTATTATGAAGAGTATTATTTTTATTTTACATTGCACGTCAATGAAAAGGTAACAAGGTGCGCTTTTAAAAAATATGTGTACTATTTAATTAACCTAAATGTATTTTAAATGTGAAAGTTTGTAATTATTTTATGTTGGTTGCTTAAATACTTCAAAACGATTCTGGGTACATTCTGTTAACTCTGAAATTCATTCATTTTAGAGGAACAGTTTGTTGTTTTTGCGTAATTCGTACAACGCGGACGAGTTTTCGGAGAGTATCTACTTATTTAGTAGAATATAAAATATATTCCATGAGTTGTCCATTTTATTTTGCTTTGAATGTACAGGAAAGTTATTGAAACGACAGATTAGTCTGATGTTACACTTAAATTGAAATGTTTTGACTCTTTTAATCAAACAGTTTGCATTTGAAGTAGCAGGGGACTGTGTGTAATAGAACTCAAATAAAATATTTTGATTTTTAGTCTAACTGCATCACTGTTGGTTTAAATTTTTTAAATTTTTGCCATAAATATATCATACTATTCTGGTCTTAAAAAAACTATTAACTTCGGTTAAGATTTCGCTTATTCCAACAGAAAAACCTTTAAAGCAACATGAAAATCTTTCAAAGAATACATAAGAGATGAAAATCTATGTAATTGTAGATGTAACAAATGTCAAGAAAAAAAAAAATAAACAAGAGCAAACTCTTATGTTAATGTTATAAAAAATTTGCTATTTTGCTGATAAAAAGTTGGGTAGAAATTAATATCTCACGCATAACTTATTGAAGGATTAATATTTCCTTTAATGATGTTTCTCAGAAAATCAAAAAATAAAAAATATGCAAACAAAAGTAAATCAAAATGTCTGTCATTTGACATAAATTTCTTAAACAGCTGCAGAGCACTTTTAAAAAAATCTGAAATAATTCCAGACTAAACTGGCAGCTAGAAAGTTTCCTTTAAGAAACTGAAAACAGAGCTGCCAAACGTGAATGATATTTATTCCCACTGGGTTAAATTTTCTCTTCATAAAATTCTTTAAAGAAACTTTTTATTGAATTAGAAATATTTACCGTTCTCTTCTTTTCCTTAAGGACATCTCGGCAAATCGGACATTTATTTGCCCAGGGATATTTTTTGTATGACTTATAAACATCTAAGCAGCCAGTACAGAATGAATGACCGCATTGTATACGAACGGGAGAGCGTTTTTGATCCAAACATAAAACACATCTTTCCGGCGAGCCTTTATTTTCATCCATAATTTCCTAGTTGTTATAATTTCTTTTTTAGGTTTTTTTATTATTTAAGTGGAAAAATAATAATTATTTATTTTTTATGAGAAGAAAGCAAAAAAGAGTTATTTGCTTGGTTCCTTTTATGAAGACACAAATTGTAAGTTATGAAATAAAAGTAGAAGGAAAAAATATAACAAATAAACTGATAGAAAAATCAAAATTGAAATCTGTAGAATTATTTAGTCAGAATGACAAATGTTTCGATTATAATTCGGAGTTATTCTGGCTTAAGTCAAAAAGTCAGGGTAATGAAAAACAAGGGAATTTTCAGCATTTGGAATTTTTTAATAAAAAAAATATTTTTAATTTTTTTAATTAATTTATAATAGAAAGAAATTTTACTTAAATAAATAAATAATTGTATAGTTTTTATTTGACCTTTTATTTTATTATATTTTATTTAATTTTTTAAACAAAAAACTTCTATTTTTTAATTCTTTTTTTAAATTTTTCGCTACTAAAATAAATATTTAATATTCCTGATAATGCCATATAAAGGAGCAGCGAAATATAGAAAATAGAAATAAAAAAAAATAAAGACTATTGTTTAATAAATTAAATAAAAATTAAAAAAAAATTAAATAGGAACCTTCGAGGTTTAAAAAGAGTTTGTTGAAAATCATGGACCTTAATTAAAACTTATGCGTTTATATAAAACCATTAGCTATATACTTACGAAAGGGTATTTGTACAACCTATTCATTGTAAAAAACGTTTTGTTGAAGAAAAATTTTAAATCAAAAACAGACATTTATTATTTGTCAAAAATCGCAACGGTGGACTTTTCTTAAAAAGATATGTTGAGTAAACTTTAAAAAAAAGGATTTTTCCAACTCTGTTACATCGCAAAATGTAGAGTTTTTAAATAAGACTTATTTTTAAAAAAGCAAAGTTTTTTTAAGTCCTTAAAAAAGTATTTTTTATTTAAAAAAGTCTTTTGTTTAGTACTTTTTGTTAAGTACGAAAAGTTAATTTTTTTAGTATTCAGCAGCATATAAGGCTTTGTTAGAAAAAATTAGCACTTAGTGAACAAAGGTCTTAGATTTTATGCAAAAAAGTAAGAAACAAAATCTTGATATTAAGAAAGCTAATTTTGTGGAAACTACTGCTTTTTGTGTGTAAAAAACATCACTTTATTTTGACTCAAATAGATTTTTTAATTAATCTGTATCTCAGATGTTTGAAAAAACATTATTTTGTGCGAAAAGGTACTTTTTGCTAAGAAGGTACCATTTATATTAAAACGGAAAGTTAAACAGCTGTGTACTAACTTAAAGGTTACACGATCAAGTTTTGCCTTTCAAGTTTAGATACATTAACACTTTTTAATCGTTGAGTGTTTCAATTTACATAAATTTCTTAAACAGAAAACAGCTGATCACAATTCTTTTGGACTAAAGTTCACTATTGTTTCTACAAATATATGCCCGCTATTACGGATCCTGTGGCTTTAGGGTAAAGTGAAAAAGTTTTGGACTAAAAACATATTTCGTAATCTAAAGTTAATTACGAATCTTTTTAATATTTTGCATTGCAAAGTTTATCTCAATTATACTAAAGTTTTTGAAAAATGATATGGACAACATATTTTTTATTTCAATTATTTATTTAATACGATATAAGTTATTGGAGGCGGGTATGGCAGATAGTGTCACTGTACATTTAATTAGAAATTTCTCATATTCAAGGCAAGAGAAAAAACTCTAAATGAAGGATTCTTTACAAACTGTTAATTCTCCTTATAATGTATTACATGATTGACCAGCCTTTTATATTAAAAGTATAATATATCAGCTTATGGAACAAGTTCCATTGTAGTAACTACAAATCATTAAGTCAATAAAGTTGTATTCCCTTTATACATTGCGAAGCTGCTTTGCCCTTCTATAAACCATTTAAACGAGAAGCTTCATATCTTGAATCTTCTTGCTTAAACAAATCAATTTATCTAAATCTATACATACAAATAAAACAGTAACGGCGTAATTTCTGCACACAAAATATTTTTTGAAAATTTTGATCTTGGTGTAGATAGCAATCGATATAAAATACAAAACAACTATTTTTGGAATTTTTGTCTGTATGCAAGTCTGTGTTCGCAACACGTAAAAACTGCTAAATGGATTTGAATAAAATTCTGTGAGGGGGTCGCTTAGAATCTTGGCCGAAATATAGAATACTGTTTTTGCATGAAAATATGACCTTTCGTAGAGAAACAAGAGTTACAAATGTGAAAGCAACCAATTTTACCGGTAAAACTGTTGTCAGTATATTTTATTTTTGTAGATGGAAAATTTTTAACACTGTTTACAGAACTCTACAACAAATGTTTAAAAACACATTTTTCTAAATTTTAATTTTAAGAATATTAGAACTGATACGCGGACAAAGTCGTAGGCACTGCTAATTTGTAATAAAAATATTTCGAAATCAATAGCAAAAAATGCAGCCAAATATTATTTGATAAAGTATTTAATATTTTTTTTTTTTATAAAAATATAGTTTTTTGAGTCATTCTTTTTTTTTAATGTCGTTGACAGTAAATAATTTAAATCGAACTATACAAGGCGAATTGATAATCAGGAACTATAGCTCTTAATTACGGTAATTTAAAGATAACAAATGTAATTTACGTTGAAAAATTATTGCAGCTGTTATTGGGGAATCGTTTCCCAAGCGTACAGTTTTAGTTATTATGTCACAAGAGACATGAACAGTGTTACCCGCTAAGGCGTCAATTTTTACTGGTTTACCGCAGGAAATAATCAAGTAATGTTAAATTACACAACCTTGTTGCCTAATTGTCATGTCTATTTTTAGAAATCTATCGCCAAAGTTTGCTTTCAATAAGTTGCTAGTCATAGTCATCGTATGTAAAGTAGCGTCATTCTATTAAAACCCTTGAGAGAACGCGGCCTTAGGCTTTATTTTTTATGAAAAAGGTTTAATAATGCTGTCAGCTTGTAAATCTGTTGTAGATTGTTTTAACTTTATATGCGGCAATTTTATTTATAAGACATGCGTCAAGAACAAAATGAGCCTGATCGCTCAACACAATTTTATGTCTTTAAGTTGCGCTATTTTTTCAGTAAATCTGGATTTTTTTATCGTAGATAAAGTGTTATTCCATTCATGTTGATATTGATAATAAATGTCAAACAAATTAGCGCATAATGACAGTTGGTTTAACCCTTTTGTAAGTTTTATCGTGCTCTTAATACAGCTGAGATCATGTCGGAATTATTTAAGAGGTATATAATTGTAAATTTTATTTGTTTGTAGTTTTTAGTTACTCCACTAACAGTAGACCACTTGTGAAGATTTACTTGACTACGAAATATTCATAGAGCCATCACAAATATCAGCCACAGCCCATTAAAAAGAAAAAAATATAAAAATATTTATCTTGTTAATAAAATCTTGACAAAAAGGGTAACTTTGTTATCCAGATGGGCATCCCGATCAAATAGTTAGTTCAATTGCATCAATAAATTTTGACAGAATAACTACATTAACCATCTTCTCTATGATAAGAAAACCGTCAAATTGTTATAACAAGAAATTGGAGGGAAAAGATTCATTACCCATTTTAAAAAAAGTCGCCTTACAAAAAAAAAAATGTCCCGATAACACTCTGTTAATAACACGAATATATGTTGAATCACGACCTCCAAGGCAAGGAGAAATTCTAAAAAACCATGGCGAGTCAATAACTGGAGAAAAAAAAACTCATAAGAAGAGCCCTTGTCTCGTCTTTGTAAGTCATAATTCCTTTGCCAATCCTTAGCGAGTACGGTCTCAATCCGCCTAATAGCTTCGTGAAATGAACGTCCACGCAAACACCTCACATATGAGCCTCTTTAGCTGTTCTATCAACATGAGCATTCCCAGATATAGATACATGAACAAAAATAATTGATTTAATAATAAATCAGATAGATGGATTTTACGAAAAAGGAAATTCGTCATTTATTTTTATATCCTTCACCACAAAAAGTGAAAACCGAGTATATCTGAATTTGTCATTCCGTTTGTTTTGACCCCATAAAGTGTATATTTTCTGAGCTCTAATGCATAGCGAAGTCGATTAAGCGATGTCCGTCTGCTCGTCCGTGTTAGTATTTAAATCAACTTTGTCAAGGCACTAGATGACCTAGAGGAAATTAAAACACGTCAATCGTTCAGGAATAGTTTCGAAAATTTTGCAAATAACATTCAGCAATTTCGGTCCACATCCTTTGAAGCAGCGGGGAAAACACCATGCCTGTCTCTAATTTTTCCATATTTGAACAATGAAGTAAATCTAATCAAAAATCAATATGAGAATCCTTTAAAAGTTTTTGAAGAGATTTTTCAGGAAATACTAAAAATGTCTAAAACTGCTTAACCTATTAAGAGTCGATGACATTTTTGTGTGACCGTATTTCTGATTGATTACATCGATATTTCCAATAAATAGCTCGCAGCATCTAACAGAGCAATTGAGAAAATTAAAAGAAAAAAATTGATCTTGTTTATTCAAATCTAACGAATTTCAACACTTTCATTTCCCTCAGATTTTTTATTTTTTATTTTTTTTTTTTTGTTTAACCCATAAAAGTGCTTTGTCTGTTCTGCTCTTTTTATTTTGCATTTCATTAAAAATATTTTATTATTCTAATGTAAATATGATTGATGTACAAATTTTATTTTATTTTACTTTGTGTGTTGTCTTTTTGCACTCATTCACTTCATCAGTGAATTTATGGCAAGTTTAAGCGAGTGTATGTTAGTAAGTGTCCCTTTCGACTCTTTGATGTTGCATTTAGTTGTGTCTGTAGGAAATGCTGAGTTTAGAAAATTTTCCGGCATTATTTTAAATTGAGGATATAAAATTTCTCCCATGAAGAATATGAACCACTGCAACCAGCATATTTTCATTTAATGTTTCTATTTTTGTCTTTGCCTTTTTTTTCCTTTGCTTGTATTTTATGTTTTATTTAACCCAGTTGTAATAAGGAGTAGGATCTGAGTATAAGTGTCCCTCTATGTATGGATAAGTGTGTGCATATGACAAAAATATTTTACGTATTTTTTTCATTTGAAAAAGGACTTTTTTTCATTCACAAAAATGGTTGTTTAGAGTATGAGAAATTGTATGGCGTATTTCTTCGCAAGATATTATTGTTCAAATGTTACAACTGAGGATTTGGTAAGATTTGTGTACGAGTTGTATTTCTTGTTTTGGTTGTATTTTTTTTTTGTTTTTGTGTTTTTGGCTGCATTAAGGAAGGAAATATATAAATGCAATTTTATGAAGTCAAAAATTGTTAAAAGGATTTCAAAATGGTTACAGATATAAATTCTTTTACGGCTTTGCTTTCTTTTGATTTGTTTTTTTTTTTTTTTTTGCTTGTACAATATATGTAAGGCTGCTTAAGTAAATAATGCATTTATTTAGAAATTTATTGTTATCTGATGTAAATATATGACATTCCTTTCAGACCTTAGCAGTATAGCAGAAATTATTTCATCATAAAACGATATTAAACTATAAATATTTAGCAATTTCTTTAAAATAGTTGAGTTTTTTAATTTAAAGAAAATACATTTGGAAAACAAATTTGTTATAAAAAAGAACTTTATTAGAAAAATGCTTAAAAGGAATTATTAAAAACCACTAAGCATGATAGTCGCATATAAAAATACTTATTTTCTATAAGAATTTTTATTTGCTGCACTTCTGAAAACATTTTTGTAAGAAAATGAAATTGACATGGTGCATAAGTAAATAAAATATAATTTAAAACCTAAATTGAATTATGAAAGGGGGAAAAATTAATAAAGTAGCAGACACAACTAAGATTGGTGTATCAATCCTTATACCTAGAGGCACCTTTAAGTTTCTTATTTTAGAAACATACAAATTTAAAAATTTTGTACTGAAAGCAATTCAATTATTTTTTAATAAATTTTTTTTTTATATTATAAGCATTATCATGCTTGATCCCTGAAAATTATTATTTTCGTGATATTCTTACAAAATATAATTTACGAAAGTTGTAGTCGTAGTATTCGGCTTAAGTTCAGATATATTTTTAGTTCTTAATTTCTTAAGAAAAATTACTTACTATTTTTGTGTTCATTTTATATATAAAGAATTTAGATCATTTTTTTTTCGTCTAAAGTAGCCATTTTTAAAAAATGTACTTTTTGGCTAAAAAGTACTTTTTGAAAAAAGTACTTTTTTTGTTTTTGTATAATAATAAACTTTTTGAAAATTGTATTTTAAGGTTGTTTTTTTTTAAGTACTATTTTAGAGTTGTTTTCATAAAAGGTATTTTTTCAAAACATATTTTTTTTCAAGTTGTTTTTATACGAAAATGTACTTTTTTGCTAAAAGGAACTTTTTGAAAAAGTACTTTTTTTTTTAAGATTTCTTTTTATATTATAATAAAGTTTTTAAAAATTGTATTTTGGTGTTTTTTTTTTTTCAAAAAGTACTATTTTAGAGTTGTTTTCAAAAAAGGTATTTCTTCACATTATTTTTTTTTACAAGTTGTTTTAATGCAAGTCTCCGATTTAAATGTCTTTGCTATAATATATTTCTTAACAAGCAATTGCTACTTACTTTTTTAAAGATACTTTTCAATAACACATTTTCAAACGGACTTTTTATTGAAGTTTCCTTTACTAAAGAAGTTTTAAAACTCGCTTGGACTGGCGTTATTTTACTAAGATATTAATATTTAAAATACCCTTGTTTAACCTTTATAAAAAATAATTATTCAAACTACGTTTTACAATGGTTTTAAAGTCATGTTGTTCATTTAAAAAATCTTTTTTTAAACCTTTTTTTAACCCGGTTTTCAAAAGGTATTTTTGATTCAAGTTTTTGTTTAAAAAATCTTTTAAAAATAATTTATTTCTTGATATTCTTTTTTCAAAAATAAATTTTGAAAGTTGCCTTTAAAAAATTTAAAATTTTATTTTTTAATAAAACTTGATTTTTTTTAAATATAAAATTTAAAAAAAAGTATTTTAGCACATTAAAAATAGTGCATTTATTCCTTTAAAACATCAGCAAGGAACTTTATTTTTTAAAGTTTCTTCTAAATAAATTTAACAAAATGTACCCTACTAGAAAGTTATTTCGATAACTGTGGGGTTTCTTTAAAGAAACTTTTTAAAAGTTCCTTTTTTTTAAAAAAAGCCCTTTTTAAAGCTTATTTAAACAAGGTATTTTCTGAAGGTACTTTTTTAAATATCGTTTTAAAGGTACTATTTTGGTTCCTACTTGTTTAAAAGGTTCTTCTCTTGGGGCTTACTTGGAAAGGTATTTCTTAATTTTATAGTGGTGTTTTTAAGGATTTTGCTCACAACCCATCATAAATATCTTCAGCTAAATTTAAATTGCTGAACTTTTACTAAAAATATCAATCCTCTTTTTTTAGTTTAGTTTAAAAGGTTTCTCAATACGTTCTATAGTAAATCAAATGTGACCTAAGCTATTAATGGATTGTATCCACTATTTTTAAAAAGCATACATTGCTGTCAGTGAATAGTTTGGTCATTTACTACCCATTTGCCACAAAATCTGTTTTACATAATGTTACACTATTATGTACTTTTCACCTGCTTAATTAATTTTTATCCCTTGAAATTAAAAAAAGCAACAAAAAAATGTATTTCAAACATACTCATGCACCAGTACTTCCACAATATCCAAACACACATGCATACTATACCATATAACTTACAGTTTATAACATTTATAGCACTCATATTGTATCAGCTAGCAGTTGCTTGAGTTCTTTTTTTTATTAATTTAAAACTTTTTTAATTTTATTTTCAACAATTTCTCTTAAATTTTTTTCTGTCTTGTTGTTATTGCTTTTAACAAGCCAAAAACCAAAAGCATTCACCAAATGTTACTGGTGCCAGAGATGGCTGATGCTATTATAGGTTATCTTTCTTCACTAACGGTCGTAGTGTGCAGTTTGTTATAAACATATATTCGGTTAAAGTTGGGTAAATGCTTAAAGGCACTTAATGTATTACATTTAAAATGCTTATCAACTGCATTTACTTAGTGAATATAAAAGAGAAAAGTTGAAAGAAAAAAAAAACATGCAAGCATACAATAATCAAGCTCTTGCATATCATAGCGTGCAAACATACTTACACAAACACACACAGACGTGTAATAAAACAAATCAGCCTGCATGAACATGAGACCTACAACACAGATTCATTTTGTTCTGCTTCCTACAAACATTTGTCCAATGAAACTGGCAACAAAACCGAAAATTGAGAAAAAAAAGAAGAAAAACATTTATCAACAAAAAATGAAGAAACCTCAACTTGCCACTACTACTCTATTTTAACCAACTAACTGCTTAATGCTACTACAACAATGACAACAACAACGCTAAGGACAACTATGATACAGCTATTTGTACACGAAAAAACAGAAAAACAACAAGAAAGAAAAGCCTAATTTACCACTGCCATCATTATTATCATCACTGCCACGCCAACCAACTAGCACCTCACTTTTACGCCGCCACCTCTTCATACACCAAGTGTTTTTAACGCAAAACCGTTATTCAGCCCACGAAGAAAAGCTTGTAGTCGGATGCCAAGGCATGTAAGTATGTGTGGTTTTTTGTGTGTTCAATTACTTCTTAAAAACAAAAACAACATTTGATGCTGGTAGTGTTTTATATAAGATAATGAGAGTGTGTGAGAGAGGGAGAAAGAGACAGAGAGAGAGAGAGAGAGTATTTAAAGGATCCTCGTTTTTTTCAATAATTTTAAAATTATATTGTGTCTAATACTTCTTTAGAAAAGACTTTTTAACCTGATATTTTTTAACCCATCTCCTTATTTTTAAGGCCCACTTCAATATTACATTTCGCAGACATTTTGTTTTGTTGTAGAAACAATATTTAGCTTCAGCTGAAACTACTTAACATATAAAATTATCTTTCCATAAAAATAGATTTCAGAACATGTTGCAAATAAAATCTTAGAAGACTGTTTAGATTTACACGTGCGATTATTTCATTCCATTTTTTTCAATTCTGTTTAAAAGTTTCAGCATGTTTCATCTCATCCATAAACTACGAAACTTTTCATGGCATTGGAATTTGTACATTTCGGTCTTTATTTGACATTCGTTACTGTAGTTGCTTTTGTTATTTAAAATAATATACAACCAACAAAACATATGTGGCGAACGTACACAAAGCAAGTGTAAAAAAATCCCCTCAAAAATTAAGCCATGCCATTTTGTCCACTCCGCTTGCGTTTCTACACCTCTTGCAGAGAAACAAAAATTTCATGGCAAAATGCCGTGGTGTAAAATAGATTTAAGGCTCTCACTCTTAAATAAGTATTTCCTAAAACTTGAAAGCAGTAAGAATCCGATGATGATCAGGTCTAGAATATTTATTAGATGTGTCAGCAATTGAAATTCTGATTCTTTTACTTATATCTTTCAAACTTTAAAAATGATTGTGGCTAAATATTTTTAGTTTTTCTTAGTTACTTATAATTGTTCAAATATAACATTCTGTTAATTTTTCTTCAAGATAGTCTTTTTTACATTACTCCATGTTTTTCTTACCCGCCAATTTGGTTTTTTGTTTTATTACTTATTTTACTATTTACAGTTCGTTGCATTGAGTTTAAATCATTGTTCATAAAGAGTGATAATTCCTTGTTCGATTTGCAATTTTATGCCGGGAAATATTATAATAATCAGCTCTACCAGTTAATTATCTGGGTTTATTCTAGTAGGTAAGAACACATTTCAATAAACCTTTTACGCTTAGATTTTCTTGCAGTTTAAAAAATCTTTGAATCAAAAGCTGCTTCATAGCCTAAAGTAACTTGCAACTTTTATCCTCACTCCATGATAGAAAGTCCTTAATACTGGCGCAGTTGTGCATTAAATTATGGCGTATTTATAAATGAGATCTTTTAGATATTTGATTTTAAAATTGAACTATTTCAGTTGTCTCAATGAATTAAAGTTCCTTAAAGCTAATCTACAGCTTTTTAAATGTAGCATGATTTAGAAACCCTCTTTGCATTGAAAACTCAATGCTCCTCGCATGATTTTGTACACATTTAGCAGCTTACCCTCGCACATATTCACAATAACATACACCAACTTGTTTTTTTTCTCTCTGGTTACTTCTGCTATTTTTGTAACATTTGGTGCAAATTTTTATATTATTTTAAAGTAGTGTTGTTTTTAAATAATTTTATTTTACACTCACGCTTATCTTTTATAGCAATAAGGCGACCAGTGCCAAATTTATTTAACAAGAGTGTGAGAGAGCATCTAGAAATTTGCAATACTTCTAAGCAAAATTCAAGTGTTTTTATATCTTTATACACTAAGAAGATATTAAAATTCTTCAGAGTTTTTCAATATATCGTCCTAAGCTTTGTAAGGGCCTTTCGTGGATAAAAAACTTTTATTTAATTTTTAATTTAATTGTCTAAACAGGGATATACTGTAGGTAATCGTGTAATTGCAGGGATATTTTCAAAATTAAAAATTATTTGTTGCTCGATATTCAAGGTCACTATTATTCTTTTTTAAATCTCCCTCGCCCTAACTTCTCAAATTTCGGTAATTTGCAAATGGAGTTCCACACACTGTTAGTTGTGAACATCATGTTACAATTTTATCTCTACTTGTTTCCTTTTAAATAAATTTTGAACTAAATTTGCTGGTAACCTTAACATGTCAAACTATATCTCGTCTAAAAACAAACTAGCAGAAGAAGACTATATATATTTTGGCTTTATGCCAATTTGTTGTAGGTTGCTGTTATTTTATAAATCAACAAGAGAATTTGTAGCACCTTCAAACTGCTGCCATACGAGTATAAAAGCCATACAAAAGCGCTTATAAGTAAAAGTACACAGACAACTAAATTGTTTAACTCTTGTAGAAGAACGAAAACTAAGCTTGAATTTTCAGATGTAACAAATTTTTGTCACTTTGCCATTTTTTTCTGATAGTGGTGATATATATGTATGTTTATGTGCCCGTCTGTGTGTGTGTGTGCTGTTATTGGAATTTGTATAATTGTGTTTCCAACACGTGAAATGTTTTCGATGTTTGGTATCTGTTACATATCACAGTATATATACTCAATGCTAAGGAAGATTCTACCTCAGTTGTAGTCCTTAATTTTATTTTTCTTGTTTGGTTGTACACAATAATAACTGAAAAATGGAGAAAATATGGCAAAAGGAAAAAAATAAACAGTGACAAAAATGAAAACAGAAAGTGTGGTAAATTGGCTGCTTTTCAACACATGTGACATCTGTTTACTGTTGAGCAAAAGAAAAAAAAATAAAGTATAACAAAGCAAACATGACAAATAAAAAAACTACTAATTTTAAATATACAATTTTAAATAATTTTTTACACAGCAAAAAAAAATATCTATGACTAAATAAGCTTTAAAAAATTCAAAACCAAGAGTAAGGCCAATTAATATAAATGAGACAAATGTACTCATAATCCATTTTATGCTGCTGCCTAAAAAAAATTAAAATCTTTCTTTCATGTATAAAATATAATAATCAGTATAAGACAATATTTCAAGTATAAGAAAATTACAGAAATATAAGACGCTGGTCTGAGTTAAAAAATGTAACTACTACAAAATTTAGCCCGCCGTAGTCTGAATACAAGATGTGTGTGAGTAGCCTGAGTATAAGATCGTATTCAGAACATAAGAGTTTGAACCAGTGATCTTCATAAATCAATTAAAAATTACTTTTTCGGTATGAATGATAAAAAATAAAATTTGCATTTAGTGACTATACCGAAGGTTTAGTACAAAATTGCAACAAATGTACAAGACGTGTTTTAGAGAAGACAACAAGGAAATGTTTTGAGTTGTGTGTGAATTTCGTTCAACCAAATTAATATTGATTAGTTGAATAAATGGATGATATTTACAATACACGCAATCAAGGTGTTGGATGCAAAGAATGCTGATGATGGATTTGGCGGTCCTGAAAATGCGGCAATACTTTCTGCCAGCGTCTAATTTTTCTTGTTTTCTTTGGAAAACTTCCACGTACATTTGAAAAATAATTCTTCTTAATAAAAGTTAAATTAAAAAATGAACCAAAGCCGAAAAAGTAAATTTTAAGTGATTTAAAAAGAGTTTTTGTTTTTAGACGTTATCCTTAGCCAAAATATAAAGTGATAGCTTATCGAGTATAAGACTATGTCTGGGTATAAGACAATCAATGTTATGAACATAAAACTATTATTATACCCTTCACTACAAGTGACAAAGGATATATCGAACTTTTCCATTGCATTTGTAATTTCCACAATATCCTTTTCTGATATTATAAAGAATATACACTCAGAGTACTCATGCGTACGGAAGTCGACTGAGCGATGTCCGTCTGACAGTCCGTCCGTTCGATGATCTAAAAAAATTTAAATACGTCAATCGAAAATTGTTACTAAAAATTAGTTAGATCGGTACATTTCCTTCGAGGCAGCGGGCAAAACTCCACGCCTGCTTCTAATTTTTCTATATCATTTGGAACAATGTTTGGAGTTATCAACGAAAAAAAAAACAATTTAGGGAGCGATAGATAATTAAAAACTAAGAAAAAACGTGGAGTGTAAAAATTGGTGACTTTGAAATTTTACAGCTGTAAATGGTCGGGGCAGAGTTGAGTGGCGAAAATCATATTAATTTACTAATTTATGTAGTTTGGTCGAATGTAGCATAAAATTTTGGCTTCAGTTGCGGTCTCTAAATATTAAAAACAAATATCACAGCTTTAGCTCCAGCGTTCGGCAATATATTTTGAAAGTGCTTTTATCAACTTCCGAACTCGTGCACTTAGATTTGTTTACGATCACCTCTAAAAAACAATAACAAATTTCTATGTAATCATACTACAAGTTTATGTGTAATATTTTTAAATATCTCTTTGGTACATCGCCAAAACGAAAACACAACAACAAGTAAATACAAAAGTAGCTAAATACGGAGCAAAAATGTTTAATATCCTGTTGCTGGGAAAAATAAAACATTTATTTGTTGCTATTGCTGTAAAACAAATACAAATTTACAAGAAGCACAGATTATAAAAATGTACATGTTTATAAAGTGTTTGTGTTTGTGTGTTAATTTATGTTTTTGTTTTATTGACAAAAAAAAATGTTCTTTCCTTCTAATATCATTCAATGGGTGTATGTGTATGTGTATGTGTGTACGTGAATAGTGAAAATTAATGTTTATGTCTATGGCCAAATAAATTTTATTTTATAAATATTTTATTCTTGACCATATATTTAAGTGGCTAAAATAGCGATTGTAATAAAATTGTTTATAACATATTGCTGTAGAAAAATAAGATATAAAAGGGTTTTATTTATTGTTACGAGTATTCAAAAGGATAACTGTAACATAGAAACTAGTTCCAAGTGTTTGGAGTAAATTGCCTAAAATAAGAGAATAAATCAATAGACAGTTCCCAATTAAGAAGTTTTGTTTTATTTTATTTTTTTTTTTCTTTAAAGGAATAAGTTAAATTTGAATAAAAACACTGCTTTAATTACAAAATTGTAGTTGGAACATGTCGAATATTAGACTTTAATCGGAGTGTAAGATTTTGATCTTAGCACAAGACGTTTGCAAGGTCTTAAATTTTGAGTATAAAAAATGATTTAAAACGGAAACGTGATGAAAAAATTTTAATTAACGTAGAATTCAATATTTTAATTAAGAAATTCAGTTTCAAAAACAACTAACATCTTTGCTCTGTCTACATCGTTGGCCGGAGATTAACACCAAACTCTAATTATAAGAGTAAAGCCGTGTGATAAGATTTAAGTCAATGTAAAAGATTGCAACCTAAAATTGTGAAAAAGTATAACTCAGTAATCTGACAATATATTATTGATATTATTCCGTCAATAAAAGTGTAAGTTTAGCAATGTAATCTCAGTAAAAGGTATAAAACGGTATTTGGAATTTAAAAGGAAGGCTTAGTATTATTCTATACAGGCCTGCATTATTTGCCGATTTTTCGCCTCTAAATTATCAAAATGGCGATTTGCCGATTTTTGCTCCAAAAATTCATATTTTTTGTTAAACTTTAAAACACGGCGACGTTATGTATTTCTGTTGGGAATCACTCGTTATATTAAAAATCGATCGTTAATAAATTCATTGTTCACTGAGAAAGTGATATCCTTAATATTAAAGTAATGAAAGAAAAAAATTAGATAATCAATTCCTTTAATCTAAATTAGTTTAATGTGATTTTCGTCTATACATATAATAAAACAGTACCGGGGTCATTTCTGTAGATGAAATATTTTTTGAAAATTTTGGTTTTCGTGTTGATAGTTTTTAAAATAAAATACAAAACACCTTTATTTGAAACTTTTGTCTGCCCGTCTGTGTGTCTTGTACGCATCACGTAAAAACTGCTTGATGGATTTGAATAAAATTTTGTTTGAAGGTCCCTTGAAATTAATTCAAATATTGAATACTTTTTGTTTCATAAAAAAAATTTTCGTAGAGAAAATAGAGATACGAATGTGAAGTCACCTAATTTTATTGGTATAATGACACTTAATCAGTTATCAGCACACCTTGCTTTTATGGATTGAACATTTTTAACACTGTTTACAGATCTTTCATAAAACTGCTTTTAGTGACTCTAGAAACTAAATATTCATGAAAATATTAGATTATTTCCACTATATACAACCAAAAGCTAAAAGAATTTTCTTGTAAACGGTTTTATAGATTTTGTTAATTTTATAAAACTAGATTGCCGATAATGCCGATTTTTTTTTGGAAAAATGCAGATTTCTTATCAAAATTATCTGGCACCCCTGATTTGATATCCGATATTTAGAGTACAAGACGCTTGGTACAAGAATTTAGTCGTGGCATAAAATGGAAGTCTAAGTATAAATGATAAACTGATTATAAATCGGTAATCTGCGTATAATATAAAAATTTTAGTTCATTATGTTTTTCTAGTTATAAGATTGCTGACTATTCAGTATAAAGCAATAGAAAGAGTAAAAAATAGAACAGCATATTTTCACTTTAAAACTAATTCCTCAGTAGTGTATTGGATGGAGTCTTAGCATAAGAATTTCAAACATAGACCGCAAATATAATAGAAATTACTGAGGAATCAGCTATATGATGTTGGTCAAGTGCAAGATAGCGCTTTTCATAAAATATTCAATCTGAACGTTAAATGGCAGCGTTATTGTAAGACACTCACTTGAATGAAATGAAAAGTGTATAAACAGAAAGAGAAACTAATAAGAAAATAAAAAAGACACAGTAATTGATATAAAAGCATAAATTTTAGTGATATATTAAGTCTAAAGATAAGACGATAATCTAAGTACAAGGTAGTGCAAATAATATTAGATCTGGTGTCTAGACGTAAATTCGTTTATTAATATTAAAATAGTGTTTTGAATCAAAATGCTGGATGTTGCAAATGAAATGTGTAATAAAATTTCTATTATCCTGCAGATTATTCATATGCAGTTTATTTGAGATAAGAATAGTTAAACTTGAATCAAAATGTCATAAACATCAATAAGTCACTCATTATAAAAATATGTATATTTAAACAAAATTTAAAAAAAGCGATACAGTTAGTTAAGTCATCTACTTTTCCAAGTAATTTAAAACTTGAACCGTTTGTTTTGAAAGTGGTATAAATCATTAAAAAAAAAAACTAAATAATAAGAGCTGCTACCGAAGTTGACCGAAATTTTTATTGGTGAAAAATAAGCGTTCTGAGATAATAAGTTCAAGTATGTCTTTCCGAGATTAAGCCTTAATACTTTTAAAACCTTTGAAACACAATCCTTAAAATATGTGCATCGGCTTAAAAATAAAGTGACTTATGCCATTTTCAAAATAAACGGGTTATTTTGATGTCTGTAGCAGGTTAAAAATTAAAGATTAAAAAATACTTTTTTAAATTTATTTTCTATTTTTTAGGACTTTTGCAAGGAATTTAAATTTAAGTAAATATATGTTGCAAAGCCTTGACCAAAGATATTTGTAGCCCAACAGTATTTTTATTAAGCTCAATGGCAGCCTTTTTTTAAGAGAGTGTCATAACCTAAAATTAAAAATTTCTTACTTAAGCATACAAAAATATTTTTTACCAAGACTTTATTTTTGAATGTGTAAATTTTGCAGATATAAATATTTTATTGGCCCTTTAAATTTAAAATTTTAAACACATTTATCTCAGTTCGAATATATTCGTGAAATATATTTCTTTTTCAGCTAAAATTTAAATTGACTTCTTCGACTTCACTAACTTGTTTTATATCTTTTTACAATTTACTTTGTAACAAACTATTTCTCTTTCTTTATTTTTATGGTTCCAAAAAGGAATTGCAATCATCAAAGGCTTTACAAAATTAATAAAAAAAAAACAGTGAATGCAATTAAAATAAAAATTTCTGTTGTAGTTTTAATTTTTAAATGACTACAATGTCAGTTTTACAATTGCATCAATGTGTTGGCTTTATTACATTTTTTTTAAGCCGACCGCCTTGTTTCTTTAATGATAATGTTGCTGTTGCTTTTATTTTTTGGAGTTAAGAGTTAGTACAGTTAACTTGCTTTGTTGTTGGCAAGTTTAACTTCCGTTGTTCTTATATCCCTAAAGACTAATGTTTTTGTATGTAACAGTTTTCTATTTATATTTTCCCTATTAATTTTTCTGTTTTCTCTTTTTTTATTTCCGTTCTATTTAACATTTTAACTATATTTTTTTAGTTTTTGCCATCAAAATGGAGTTTTCGAGAGCACAAAATATTTGTTATTTTTATTAACAGAAGTTTTAATAACTTTTCTTTCTTGTAGTTACTTTTATAAAATTTCAAATTATTGTCTTTGTTTTATTTCTTTTATTATTAAAAATGGTTAGAACCAGGAGCGTATAAAATAACGATTCATGTTGCTTTATTTATTAAGCTGGTTTTTAAAATTAAAGGTCGATTAAGAATTTATCATACTTTGCCCTTAGACACCATTTTTCAAGAAAAATTTACACGTTATAAAGTTACTTACTCAAGGAGAACTTGTCGTCATCTCTACAAGAGGTAAACCATCACCCTGCAATCGTGTAAATTTTTGTCTAGTTTAAACTGGCCAACCTATATGCGATATGCCATTGATAATTTTTCTTATTTGGAAAACACATATGTGGATAATCATAATCTAAGAGCAACATATTTTTTTGTTAAGAAAATAAAATTAATTATTGTTGATAAGCCACGTTTGAAAATTTATTTAAAGGCGAAAAATGAAAACCAACAGCTAAAATCTTCCACACTTACATTATTGTCGCGGTTGATAAACCGTTGAAGGATTCCGTACATTAAGACAGCAAAAGAAAGAGCCTTAGTTAGAGAAGAAAATAACAGCAACAGTATGTTGCAGTCCTAGCTGATGTGATTAAAAAAGGCGCGATTGATAAAACAAGAGATAGTGAGTAAGACACTTGCCGCACTCACAACGAATTATTGTCTGAACGGCTGCGTAAACTTAAGACGCAGGTTTGAAAAATAAGTCATCGTGCTGCTCGAGTATAGACAGAGTCAGAGACTTTGTGGTGGAGACGGCTATAAACAACGCTACAAAAAAATGCTTAAGCCAACTAAAATTTGTTTACTGCAATAATATATATTGTTGCAGAGAACATATTGTTGCTCTTGTGAATCTGGTATCTTCGTTTCGTGTCAAAAATTTTAATAAAGTTAAAAACAAAAGTTCATATGCGAGCTTTTTAAAGTAAATGAAACAGCAAGAAAAGTTAAAATACTCAAATGCGTAAATATGCGTTTAACGTGCAGTGATAGATGATGGTCTTATACACACATCCACACACACACACTCATGTGTGCAGCTTATCATTATGAGAATTTATTCATTTTATTTATTTTTTTTTTTGAGGACTTGTTAAACAACTTTTTATTTCCCAAGGATTTGTGTTTGTTTACACATTTAACTCTACGTGTAGATGTTTTTGTAATAAAAAAATGTTGTTTGCGTTAAATGCTTTTATGGCCATTTTTCCTAGAAAGTTTTTGTTCTTATTTTAAAAAATCACTGTGCGTTTCTGTTTATATCCAGCCACTCATTTAATATGTCAAGGCAAGATTTATAATGAAACTTTGTCTTTGTTTCGAATCTTTCTGCAACTACACATATGAACGCATCTTTAAATAAACAAATAAACCCACAAACAAACATACAACAATCTAAATGCGCTTACTTACATGTGTGTGTGTGTGTTTTTTTTTTGTGGTGATTTTGAAAATTGCATTAAATCTTACCGAGTTGATGTTAAAGTTTTTATTTGTTTTATAATATTTTATCAAGAATTTGTATGCATTGATGATAAAAAGAAAATTTTTTAAATAACACTTTTTTATGTGCTTGGAAAAAAGTAAAGGAATTTATTATAAAAATATAAAGTTTAAATGAAAAAATGTAAATGTAAATGTAAATGTATATCATATATTTAGAAGGTATTAGGACGAATATAAAAAATGAGCTTTTCAGCATTAGCTATTATCACTTACGATTCGTTACCTGCAGTATTTTAAATAGAATTATAAGTGGGAAAAACAGGACACTACGACCAAAAAGTTGGATTGCTGAAAGCTTTAGGAATCTCTTAGAATATGTTTAATTGTGCCTTCTGCATCTGCACCACTGTTATCCTCTGCACATGATATACCGAGTTGTTTTCTTAACCTGCGGTGGCTTGTCAGAAAGCCAGTTAACATCCTCAGTTTATTTGTTATAAGAGTTTTTAAATCATATGTTTCAAGTGCTTGTTTCAGTAGGTTATTAAGGTGGTTGCCGGTATCATTAATTACCATCGAGACTTGCTCTCGCAATTTGTTTGATTTAATTGCCCAAAAAAATTCAGGCCAGAAAATGGATGACTTTGCTCTGCTTCGGGGCAAATAGTCTATTTAATAAGACACATAATTCTATCCCAGGTGACTTACCTTAGCGTCTATGTCCTTTTTATTATAGCTACTGTTAAGCAAGAAAAGCATTTATAATTTTCAAGTTGATACAGGTATTTTTGAATAATGTCTTCAATGGGCTGCTTGTTTGGCTTCAGTACAGATGTCAGTTAGGTACATAATCTTCAATGCTGCTAAAAATATGTTTGTGGAAATTCAACATGTTCAGCACTTTCTCAAAATTTCCATTAATCATCTGATCTGAACCTTCTTTAATGCATCACAATATTTGACAGAAGTAACAAATCAATTACCGGCAATTGTTTGAAAGTTTTTTTTTTTTTAATTTTTGTAAATAAGTGGATTGTGATCTTGAAAAAGAACATAATTTAACTTGTTAACTTAAGACGATTTAGTTACAAAAGTCTTTTCATGAGCTTTAAAAAATTACCTGTTGTATAGTAAAATATTCTAAACTTTTTAAATATTTACATGTTCATGGCGTCCTAGTTTGTGACCATATGGAACAGTTATTTAAAATCCTGTAAATCTCGTACCAATAAAATGTGTTTGACTGCTCCACTGCTACTTTTGCATAAATTGTTATTTGTATCACTCCTAATGTCGTCTGCAAACTGCTTTCACAATTAAAACTTGTGGATTCCGCTTCACTGTGCGTAACTGACAAAAAAAAATTGCTGCTGTAACAATCATAATTTTAAAATTGATTGTTTTCTGGCTGCTTTTCACTTATTAATTTAATTTCTAAAAATCTTTAGAAAGAAAAATTATTTTACGAATGTATGCGGGCGTTTTCCAAAGAAAACAAGAAAAATTAGACGCTGGCAGAATGTAAAGCCGCTTTTTCAGGACCGCTAAATCCATCATCAGCATTCTTCGCATCTATCTGCCTTAAATTGTGTACAGTGTAAACATCATCTATTTAACCAACTAATTTTGTAAATAAGAATATGAGGAATATTCACACCATTATATTTTGGTTAGACGTATTCGACACACAAACCAAAGTATTTCTTAACCGTTCTCTTTGTAACTTCTCTCATCCATTTGTTTTTGTAATTTTTTATATCAATCATCGGTTGATCACGAATGCAAATTTTGCTTTTGTCTGTCATTTTTACTTTTTTTTAATTGATTTTAATATTCACGGTTCAAATCCTTAAATGGGAAAAAACTTAAAAATCATAATTTTATTATTTTCGATTATGAAAATATTTACATGTTCTCATTGCAGGAAACATAATATAGTTGTAGTTACTCAAGTGTTATCTTACCTTTGCGCATTAAAACGGAAAAAAGGCAGAATTTAGTAAAACAGCTGTAACTGTCGTGTGTTAAATATTTTGTCAATCAAAACATATTTCCAAAAATGTCGTTTGAATGTTAACGATGTTCGTAAATTATTGTCAGCTTTACCATACTTTTATTGATTTTTAGCTGTTAGAACTGATGAACCATAAGTTTTTATTTAGGCTTAAGATCGTTATTATTAATGATGATTGCTTGTAAAAATAATAGTAAAATTTACATACTTTCTGGATAAATTTAATTCATCTCATGTTCAAAAAGACTCAGCATTTAATTGGTTTAAGTGTTATGTGGTCCTGGCTTTTTAAAAATTTTAATTTTTTATTATAATTTTTCTGATCATAAATTTGTGCTTTAGTGTATTTTGTTGTAATTTTTTTGTTATAAATATTTCTTTTGATTCATTTTTTTTTCTTTCTTTTTAAGTCCCAAATTCTTTTTTTAACCACTTTTAAATAGTCTTAACGTTTGCAAAATGTATATAATTCTCAAAAGCAATAAAAAAAATCTTTAAAAGAAAAACTTTGCTTTTTTTTCTTGATTCTATTGGAAAAAATTGTTTAATTGTGGTTATGAAAAGATTTGTGGCTTAAAACAAGAATAAGAAGAAGCGGATAAAATGTTTAAGAAATTGTTACATTTTCTGCTACAACATAAAACAAAAATTACACTGACAAAAATATCGCCGACACTCACATTGTTAGCAACAATTTTTTTATTACAGCAAAAGACAAAGAAAATAAAGAAATTGTGTCCTGTCCATAAACCATTTCTTTAAGTGTATATTGGCTGCAAAGTAAACTAAGGACACAATTGTTTAGCCATTTATAATGCCAGAGTAAAACCAAAACACTTTCATGTACAAACATACATTTACATACATGTGTGTATGGGGATGTGTGCATTTGTTAAGAGCATCACGTACACGGACCCAGACATCCCTATAATCACAACACTTACATTAGTGTGGTGGACCAGCAGTATCTAGGCATGAACACAATAAAACCAACATATTTCACTGACACTGCTTGCTTTACTTGTTCTACTCTTAGACGCTTAAATACTATTGAAATACCGATACACAAAAATTACACATACATATACGCATTCAAACTTATACTGTTATAATAGTAAACGAACAAGTACGAGAGACAGAGAGAGAGAGAGAAAGAGAGGAACAAAGTAAGGAAAAAACTGGACGACAATTGCTTGTAAAAAGACATTTATATTTTTTTTGTTTTCGTGTACACATTCATACACACAAACAAAACGGAGTAAAACTTTGCTGTGTTTGTGAAAAAGTATTGTGTAAAAAAGGCTACTTTTGGGTGAAAATTAAACTGTGTTTTTATATTGTTTATGTTCGTTTTGCACTAGTGTTTGTGTTTAATAATTTTACTTATAGTTTTTGTACTCTGGCCAAAGCTCAGTATGAAATAGATGATGATGATCTAAATAAAGATGATAATCAAGTTGTTGTTGTTGTTGCGGCTATAGTTGTAGTTGTTGTTGTTTTTATCATTAAATTTAATGCATATTATATTAGCTAATGATGTTTACAGTAGGGGATTAGTAAGTGGTATTAAAATTGTTATGGAATACCACAGATACCACCTGCTGTCTAAAGATGCTTATAAAAAGAAAAATATATTTAAAAAATTACAGTGTGTTTTATAAATATTATAAATATGTTTTAGTTAAGTTATATAATCATATTTTTATTTTATATCAAACATACATGAAAGTAATTAATTAGATTGACTACTTAATTGCCAGTTTAAGTAGCACTAAATGATAAATAATGCTAAAGAGTCTTTTAGCATTAACAATATTTTTACTAATGGTAATGCTTTTTAATGAAAAGGTTTAATTGATAATTAGGTAAAAAATAAAGTCATTATTATTAACTAATGATATAATGGTCTCAAAGCATAACCTATTAATGGTCTCTCCTGATCTTTTTAGACTAAATAAATACTTTTACGTTAATTGGGTTCATTCCGCCAGTAAATATGATACTTTTGTCATACCTTTCGGTGAAGACCGTCGTCGAAAGCGCTCGCCAATCGTACCAAAAAAACAGCCAGTGACGACGGTCTTCACCGAAAGGTATGACAACAGAAATACTTTTACGTTTAGCAGATCACTATTTTACAATGTTATTTTTTTCACAATATTTTTTTTAAATTAATTTTTAACATTCTTAGGAAAAAGGAGACCTTAGAAAAACGAATGTTTGTTTTCTTGTAAGTGATATATCTGCTAGCGAAAGTGTTAGGTGACTTTAGATCATAGACATCAAGTTTTATAACTATTTCACTTCAAATTAAATTATATTAATTTATTGTGATTTTTAAACATAGATCCATGTACAAAAGAGTAAAGGTTTTTTTATTTATTTACATTTATAAATAAAATATTTATAAAAAAATTAAAAAAGGCACAGAGCATATACATTCAAACCTAACACATCAACAGTTGATATGATACTGACACAGCATCTATAATGTTGTGAAGAAACAAGTATGAATGATTAAAAATAAAATTTGCATTTCGTGACTATACCGAAGGTATAGTACAAAAAAAAACAACAAATGTATAAGATGTGTTGTAGAGAAAACAACAAGAAATGCTTTGAGTTGTGTGTGAGTTTCATCCAACCAAATTATTATAGATTTGTTGGTTAAATAGATGATATTTACAATGTACAAAACTTAAGGTAGATGAATGCGAAGAATGCTGATGAGGGATTTGGCGGTCCTGAAAATGCAGCATTACATTCTGCCAGCGTCTAATTTTTCTTTTTTTTTTTTTGGAAAACGTCCGCATACATTTGTAAAATAATTTTTTTTTGGAAAAATTAAATTAAAAAATGAACCAAAGCCGAAAAAGTAAATTTAAATTGATTTATAAAAATGCACGTTTCAACCCCTGACTAGGAAAAAATAAAAAATAATTTAAAACTAAATTAAATATTCATTAAATTTTTTTCTTTGGTATTATCTTACATAATGCCAATATAATTTCAACTTAAGAACTTCCAAGTATCAATTTGAGTAGAACCAATAAATTCTTGTTATTATTTATTCCAAAATTTTTGAGCAAATATATCATCATGCTGTTGCATGAAATTCTAAGTTCCTGGTTCTGTAAATAAAACAAGTTCTTTTTAGCTTAAAAAGCGGGTTTTAACTCAGAGATAAACGAGAGAAAATGGTTACTGGTTGTTGTGTTGGTAAAAATAAGGTTTCTTTTAATCATTTTAGCTTAGGAAAAAGAATTTTAGGTAGAATCTACTGATAACCTGTATTAGCTGTAGCAAAGTAACCACATGGATATGCCTCACCCTTAGTAATAGATATCATTTATTTTAGTTTTTAAAAATAAATATTTGGTACAAATTTTATGAATAACTAATGTTTAAAAGAATCAACCACAATTGACACAGACCGACTTACAAACACGTATAAACTATATTAATAATTTAATTTAAATATTTTTTGTACTTTTCAAATATTTTTTAATTATGCTAAAAGTGAACTGAAAGAAAGAAGAGTTTTGTTTCAGCTTAAAAAAATCTGTTCGCTAAAAATTACAAATTCTATCACTAATGTTTTAAGTCTTTGTTTTTTTTTTCCTCTTTGTTCTAAAAATTTTTAATTAATTTTTTTAAAGGAACAAAATTTATAATACCAAAATTTATAATACCTTAAATGAATATAAACTGTAAGAACAGACATTATTATGCCAATCTAAGTACATGTAAATTATACTATTGTGTATAAAAAGTTTTTCTTTTGCGTTAAAAACAACTACACACAAACAAAAATTAATAGAGTTTTTTTGTGTTCTTTTTTATACAAAATTGCTACCACTAACACACAATTGTTGATTACTTTTAATGGATTATAAACACGTACACACATATGTATGTGTTACCTTTGAATAGTAAATATTTGGCTTTAATATAGAATTTATATTTAAAGTTACTTTGGGGAAATCTCTTAAAGAAATTTTATTTTAATAAATACAAAAAATGTCAGAGGCTTAAATAATATTATTTTACATAATAAGAAAGATTTTGTAGAAAACAAAATTATTTTCAAAAATATTTTTTTTTATTAAAAAAACTATTTTGATAAAATTTTTGTTTACAAAAAATTAAATTGTTGTTAGAAAAGATTTTTGGTGAAACGAAAATCTTCATTTTTTAGATATTATGATGAAATTTAAAAATTATATTTATTTTATTTGCAGAAATTAATTTATTGTGCTGTTTCTGTATTTGAGGCAACCAAATCGTATGGAAAATTTATATGAAAATAACTCAAAAAACTGAATGCTTTTCATACAAATTTTTTAGAGTTGATCGCCTGTAATAGAGAAACAGCACATATGTTTTTTCTTCCCCAAAATAATAAGAGGGCGTATGCTTTATATTTAAAAAAAAATTATTATTAGTCATACGCCATGGACAGTATAAGCGTCACTTTAAAGGAAATTAAAAGAAACACGCTTTAAAATTGAATTTTTTTTAAGTCCATTAAGTAACTGCAATCTCCTAAAAATAAGTTAAACACTTTTAGTTGATTAACGGTGGGCAAGATAAAACTTGCTTTAAAAATTATTAATGTATCAATAAATCCTATTGTGGAAAAAAGAATTTCTCTATTTTATAGAGTAAAATAATTTCTTTGAATTTGTTGATTGGGAATTATTTTACGAATTTTATAGACAATTATTTATCAAATTTTAGTAACGCTTAAGTTTATTAGTTATGATTAATTCTAAAGAATACAAACTTTTTATAAATTTAAAATATTGTGTGAAAAAATAAAAAATTCTTTCATGAGCGATCTCCTCGATACAAATGTAGCAATTTAAAAGATATTCAGCATCGTCGTACAGGTGAAAATAACATTCATTATTATGGATAATCTTTCCCCAAATCATAGACCTTAAGTTCAGATTATTTTTCCTTTTTAAAGCTTAAGTAGTAGCACATTATTGAAAATTCTTTAATAACTTTGCTGATTTAGCTGCGAATATTATTTTTTAAGAACTACAGAGCAAACACTTTGAAAGAATATCCTTGTGTGTGTAAAAGACATATTAGTAAAAGAAGTAAAATTGAAAAAAAGAAAAACTCATCTTATTAAAAACTTACAAAAGCTTTTACATTTTTATAATTTAGCTTACAAGTTTCCATCGCAGCTGTGTTTGTGTGCGTGAATGTGCTAAAGCAAAGAATCAAGAAAGAAAAAAATTAAAAAAAAACTATTGTTAAAAATTACAACAAAGACAAAAACATGAAGCAAGAATAGATTAATGTAAAGACATGTAAAATAAAGGACAAACTTTTTTCTCTTATTCTTTTTTTTTAGGTTTCTTTTATAAAAATATATTTCGCTTAAGGAAAACAAACGTAAACATTCATAATTTCTTTTTATTGTAATTAGTACATTTAACCCTTTAATGATACTTTTGAGGTCATTATTCGTAATATTTAAAGAAACAACAAAATGAAGTATTTTTTTTTCTTTTCATAAAGACTAATTAGCGCGACAGAGAGTTTCTATTGTGAAAAAGAAATTAAAAATAAAGAAGAAAAATAACACCAAAAGGAAAAATTATACATCCGTTAGCCACTGTTTTTTTAAATGATAGAAAATGACCCACCTGATTTTTTGTTTTTTAATCATTTAATAAATTCATATTCAACTTATCTCCAATATATTTCTTATTACGGTAGAATTTAAAAAAATATTTTATAAGTATAAAAGAAGCGAATGAGTGAGGCTAACAGAGCTTTACATATCCGAAGTATTTAAACGTCCTAACCCACCTAAAAATTAAAATCTATTTAGGGCTGAATAATTTTAGTGTCATTGATGCATAATTATTATTCTTGTTGTTATTTTTTATATCCCAATTAATGAGATTACTCAGCTCGAAACTTAAGTTATTCCATATTCAGTTTATAATATTTTTTCAAATTTTTAATATCTGATTGTTTTAAACGAATTCTTTCAAATTAAATTTTCATTTTTCCCTTAATAAATAGTGTAAAATAATACTCAAATCAGATTCCAACTTTATTTAAAAAAAAAATTCAAACAGACGTTCAAGCTCGAAAAGAAAAAAGAGAAAAATAAAACAAACAAAAAAATTACTCCAATTAACCAAATACATATTAAACGAATACAGTGACATTGATTAATGACAAGACAGGGTTCAAAAATTCCTACACAAAAATACGCATACGGACATAAAATATCTTTAACAGATTCTAGTATTTTTATGACTGTTCTTTTCCTTCATTAATTTGTTATAAAACAAAAAAGACAAAACAAAAATATGTTTTATGTTGTCTTCATTTCTCTCTGTTCCGGTTGATGTATAAAGGAGCATAATTTTTTTTTTCGTTTTTTTTTTAAGAAGCTTGTTCCTACAAAACGCTAACATTTATTTTGATAATTTTTTTCTCCAGAGGGATATAAAATAGCTGTTAACGATGTTATAGATTTCTAGTACAAATGTGTGCGTTTAAAAGATTCCTTAGCGAAATTTAGCATAAGAATTTAAGAATTATTTTTTACAGCTTTAGTTTGTTTTTCATTTTATTAGGGGTTTTATTACTGTTACCATCTATTTGTAACTGTTGCAAAAATCGTTACGAGCACAGACCAGTGATATTTTTCTTCTTCAGTTTTTTCGTTTTAATAAAAACGAAATTAATTGTGTTTAAAAAAATATCACGGAAATATTAAATTATATTAATCATTAAGTCATAAAATCATCACTAATCACTAAAATCACCGATCTTGATTATTTAGGCTGAAAAAATGTCTCCTCTCTGTTTAGTTCAAATTTTTTACCAAAAACAAAAAAAATATTCTCTTGCCAGTTTAATAAGTGAAACTCGCGAGCAAGAATCGAGAAAATAATATAAATGCTTAATGTTATAAACACAACTAAAACGAAAACTGGGACGTCAAAACTTCACTATGAAAGTTCGTCGTATGAAGCACATCAATGATTAAAAAAATTTATGCTTTTTTACTTTTGCTTACATTTTGTGAACTGATAGGATGACCATATTTAAAAAAAAAAAATTATTTAAAGTTTTAGTTTTATATTTAACTAACTGTGCACTTTTATTTAATGCTATTAGATACAAATAAATCAATTATACTATTTTGCTGGCGTATGAAGTAGAAGTAAATTTAGTTGAAAGTTCGCCGCGTGTGTGTTCGTCCGACGTCATGATTGTGTGCATATTCATATACACAAATGTGTCTTATTTTCGACGAAGAATATAGGCGAACAAAACTTCATCGTTCATCCTAAATCTATCGCGCAATCAAACTAAATTGGAGCAATCTTTTTGCTGTAGAATCTAGCTTTAGATTTCAAACACTTTCAGAAGATATGCAATAGGATTTCAAATTGGTTAAGAAAATAGACTATTTGGCGAAAACTAGTAATAGAAATAAAATTAAAAAATTTGACTTTCATAAAGGCAAAATAAAGCTTTTTTGTGAAAAATATTTTGCTGTTAAACTTGTTTAACTGCAAAGATATGTGATATTTTTAGCGACAACTGTTAGACCACTAATATGTTTTTGTATGCTTGACAAGCAATCACGAACTTTCTTCCAAATAAAATGAAATCTTTAAAACAAACGACAAAAATTTATTTGTAATTATCTGTGTAATGCACCATAAAATTGAAACTAATTTTATCATACAAAATTTAAGGCTTAATAAGCTGGTAAGTGACAAAAAATCAGCATAAATTATTTCATGATTGAAGACTTTCTGTAAAAGCAATTCACAACTAAAATTAATTTCTGCAAAGACTTTATTAGAAATTGTTAAATTATAATTATCAAGCATGTCACAGAACTCAATTCCGATCTAAAGTGGTTTCAATTCTGCCAATTGCTTCTTCAGAAAACAAAAAACTTAAAATATCTTGGGAATGAAACCACTTTTAAATTTCAAAGTGGAATTTAGTTTCTTTGAAATTATGTTATTTGCGCTTCTTAAATTTACTTTTATGATGTGTCCTACTTAGATTTGTCTTGTTGTTTACTTTGGTATGCAAAATATTGCCCCATTTAAATTAAATAGTGGTGATTCAGTAAACAAAATCGATCGAAATTGTTAATAGGGAATTAAGACCATTCCGATCGAAATGTGTGACATGTCTATATACATATTTCAGAATTTTTGGCCCACAAAAAAATTATTAATAATTTGTTAAGCGATAAATAAGTTCTGGGCTGCACATACCATTTGAACTTTTTGTCTGATTACTAGATTTGACTAATTTTTTGTGCAGCGAGAAAAAACTCTTCGTGAAAGGTTTAAAACTTTAAAAGATGATATTTCTTTAAAAATCAGAACAAAAATACAATTATTTATTTATATGAAAAAGTAAACAAATCACGCCAATATCTAAGGCCTTATTCATATTCAATTTTTAAATTTATTAGAGGTGCATTAAATCAATTTTGTATGTATAATTTTGTTTTTGGAAGGAAAACTTTATATTTAAAACGGGTCAAATTTTAATGGTATAACCTATTAGACGATAGAAGGCATTCTGAAAATTTTACATTTAGACAAAAATATAAAAATTATTGATTTTAATAAGCAGCAGCAACAAAAAAAAAAAAGAAACAGTCGTGCGACATATATTTTGCTACTAAATTTAGAAAAAGGAAAAAAGTTTAGCTCACTACATGACAAACCTTATTCTAAAAAAAATATATTTTGAACCAGTATCAAAAGATCCCACTTATTTTTTTCGACCTTGCTGTCTTTAAAAAAAAACATATGAGTCCTAAATAATTTTTTCAAACGTTGTGCAAGACCAACAAAAAATTAATCAAATAAATCTGCCGCGTAATCTCTTATTTTTTAAGATTTTGAGAAATTCTATTTAACAATATTTCTTTCATTTTACTTCAGAATTAAGTTAACCATAATAAATTTTTAAAACTAAATTATCTCTACTTGATAACTAATGCCTACAGATTACCTGCGAAATTATTTATAATGAAAAACTTTAACTTCCTGTTTTTAATCAAAAACTTTGTTCTTTAATTTTAAATGTTTGCTAAATATATTCTCTCTTTATATTTTTTATCTTTTCAGCTGTTTAAATATTTAAACAGGAAAATATGACAGAACATCACTGAAAAATATCTTTACATGAGTATGTGTGTGTGCACTTCTAACTCATATGTTTGATTGTTCAGGTGTGTCCATGTGTGTCTCTTTTTTTTAGTAATTAAAAGAGACAATTTTCTATTCCAAGCAGCCCAAAGCGTTTGTTTGTATATAAGAAGACTAAGAGGGAAAAAATGAAAATTTTTCAAAAAATGACGGTAAGTAGCATTAAGTATGTAAAACTAACAAAATGAACAAAATTCCCCTAAGAAAGAAAAAAAATGAAAAACTCATAAAGTAGAGAAAGCAGTGAAAATTAACAAAAAAGAAAAATATGGCAAAAGAAAAAAAGAACTGTTAACACAGAAGTATAATTAAATGACAACATAAAGGCAAAAAAGGCAAACAGACGGACATGTATATAAATATTAACACACTTCTTTCACATACTCTTACATAAATAAATACCTGTGCATTAACTAACTTTTAGTCATAAATGGAATTAAAATAAAAAGGAAAAGAATACACACTCTCATTTAAAAGAATAAAATTACTTCAATAAATAAAAGATTTAAATCTTAAGAAAAGAAATTAATAAAAAATGTCACTATGCCAAACATAACTTTGAACGAAAAGAGTTACTAGATTAGGTCACTAGGGGTTCTCTATAAAATGAATCTGTGAACTGCTTAAACCTCTGCTTACTAACAAGAACAGAATTACAAAAAAAAATTCTGGAGTCAATGTTTGAATATTATAATTGATATTTCGTCAATCTGTTAACCAAATTGTGATCATTTTGTTGATAAGGGATGACCAATAGAAACCATAACAAAAAAATTTTATTCAATATGAGATCACAAAATATATTAAGTTAAATATATCAAGTTTTAAAACTTAATTTAGGCCGGCATAAAATTAAAATATGAATCTTTTTTGGATGCATTTGAGCTGGTCGAACACTTATGAAATGTGATTTCTTTATTAATAGCGAATTGCTTTTTATGACATCCACCTGTATCAAAAGACTGATCATCAGCAAACATTTCTATCAGCCAACTAGAGAACCCAAGACGTTGCTATTGCTTTAAAAATATTTTTTTTAGATTTACTTCATAAGTAGTCACAAATACAGCAACGTGTTGTGTAACTCAGACAAACAAAACCAATGTGCAATATTTTTGGCTCTTTGTGACAACAGCTGCTTTCAACACAATTAATTGGAAGCCATTATTCCCTTGGCGCTAAATTTCTTTCTAAATAAAATAAAAAAATAACAATTTAAAGGCTTGAAGCAGATATGAAAGTTGTATTCGATTGAATGGCAGTGTAAAGAAGCCATTTAACCTGTTTTCTCTGCACTCATATTTTTTAACATTTTAAATATAAAAAATATTTTGTGTGGGAATTTTTTTTTCTAGTAAAAAACTTGACTTGAGCTGCAGAAAAAAGTGTAAAATATTAAAGAATTTAATATCAAATAATAAAAATTTTAATATTTAATTAAAGGCAAATGCTCGAACAAAATTTTTTTAATATTTTAAAAACTTTAATTTAAGGTTGGTAGAATATTTTATTTTAAATATATAAAAAGACAGTGAAAGCCACAGAGAAATCATTTTAAAATATATTAAAGCAATATATTTCGACAAGAATTTTCTTGGTGATAGTAAATTAAAAAAAAAATGTAAATTAAGAAACGGTTAATAGTTTTAAAGCAAATTGTTGCAAAATTAATGTTCTGTTTTTTCAAAATTCGATAACCAAAAAATAAATTCATATAATATTTACTGGGTAACAAGTTTTTCTGAATGTAATTTTTACGAAAAATTGTTAATTCTTTATTATTATTATTATTATTATTTTTTTTTTTTTATTATTATTAATTTTTTTATTTTTTATTATTTTTTTTTTTTTTTTTTTGGGAAAATGATTGACTTCTAATTTTTTGAGCACTTTTTAGTTATCGACAAAAATTTTTGTATTATTTATTATGCAAAAAATAATGTTTTTTAAAATTTGTTTAGCGACAAATATAAATTTATTAAGAGCAAAAAAAATATATTCTTAAAAAAATTGTTGAGCGATAAATAATTTATGTGTTCTTATTTCATGATAAAACCTGTTCCTAGCATTTTGTAAAGTGTTAAATGAATTCCTCTTTAAATATCGTAAGTGACAAAAGTAGGACGAAAAAATTATTTGTCAGACAGAATTATACTTTTAAAGCTTAAAAGGTTACAAACAACTTGTTAACTTCTTGTGCAACAAATTTTTTATCTTAGAATTTATCGCTGGACACAAAAACTTATTTCACTAAATTTAAGAAAACATTTAATTGAGTGACAAATATTTAAAATGCAGCTCATAAAGACAGTTTGTGTATGGAAATTGTATGAGTGACAAGCAATTTGTTTAATTTAGTTAGATATAAGAACTTTTCTATTGAAAAGAAATTTTTAAATTAATTGCCAAATTGAAATAAAAACTCAAAATTGTTTAAGCGAAAAATGGCATTTAAAAGCCACAAATAATAAAACAGTAACGGGGTCATTTCTGTATATGAATTTTTTTTTTTTTTTTTTAAATTTTAATGTTGGTGTAGATAGTAATCGATATGGAATACAAAACACCTATTTTGGAATTTTTATCTGTCTGTTTGAGTTCGCATCACGTAAAAACTGATGTATGGATTTGTATAAAACGTTGTGAGGAGGTTTCTTAGAACATTGATTCATATAAATAAGCTATTTCGTAGAGAAACTAGAGATACAAATGTGAAAGCATCAAATTTTATCGGTATATTGATACCGGAACAGTTATCAGTACGTTTTATTTTTGTAGATGGAAAGTTTTCAACACTGTTTACAGAACTCTACAGGAAAGGCATAAAAACATATATTTCTAAATTAGAATTTTTGAAAAATTAGAAATGATAAACGAAAGAAGTCATGAGCACTGCTAGCATTAAATTATTATTATTAACTTATTGATCACAATTTTGTGATAAAAAATTTTTTAAGAAATTTTTTTACACGACAATTAAACTTTAAACAACAGGTAGTTATTAGTGATTTTTTTGCCAACAATTCTTTTACCAAATAATTTTTCAATATAACAAAGGTTCTTATCGTTACGGTAACAAAATATATTTTTTTATTATATTTTTTTTGTCGATCATAATTTTTAGGTTAAACATCAAGAGACAAACATTTTTTTTAACATAAAATTTTGATTTTTTTTACCGTAAAATAATTTTAGTATATTTACTGCACAGAGAAAAGAAATTCATTGTGGGAACCGAATTCATGGCAATAGAATTTTGTCGGTTGTGTGTATTTTCTTAAATTCGGTTATAATAACTGAATGAGTATGGCACTCACAACTATTTTTTTAAATGATTCTTGGGTGACTATAGAATATTATTGTGAATTAATTAAAACAATATAATTTTTTTAATATTTACTTTTATTAAAAAATAAAATACATGAATAAAATTTTATATCATAAATTTCATGATTCGAACCATTTAATTTCACCTACTCCTTCCTTTACATCATGATTCTCTTTTTCATATGGTTTCTTCAACTTTCCATCCTATACCGCACGTCTTGCCTCTGTAAGATATATTAAACATTTTTGAATTTCTTTTATTTACTTATGGCTTTGTGATTAAACTGACCGCTAAACAATATTGGAGAACTTTTCACCACTTTAAAAAATCTTTGTACTTTTAAACTGAAATATTGTTGATTTTTTGTTTAATATTTACAAATTTTATTTTTGGTACGTCAATTATTTTTTTCTTTTAGAAAATACAATTGATTGTTATAATTCCAACTACCAAAATTTGGCTTTCAGTAGTAATGTGCTGAATAAGTTTAGTTGCATCTTCCATTTAATAAAATAGATTTTAGTAAAGATACAAATCGGTCAGGTTAACTTTTTTAAAAGGTGTTACAACCAACATTTAGAGGCAAATATCAAATGTTAGCTTTTAATATAAAAAATAAGTCAAATTTATTATTTGTTAATAATAAAAATCAAATTATTATATTGGCAATTGAATCTTGAACATATCGATGGAATTTTTACCAGTCTTTTTTCTATGTGTGTGTAGCGAAACTAAAAGATTTTTAAGTGAACAAAATGTTTTTTTTTTCATGTCGAAAATAATTTAGTATGAATCTTTCAATTGTTCACAGAGAAAAATTAATCTATTCCTTGTGAAAGGACCAAAATCCTTAAGCCACTTCCAAACAAATCTTACCTTAAATTTAAATTAAAAAAAAAAAACATAAAAAATAATATAAAAAACTACCCCTCCACCTTAACTAAACAGGTTGATAAAACATTAGTGTAAGCCTGAAGCTTATCATCCGTCTGCCAGCAGAGATTTCTGCTAAAAAAGAAACCCAAGACAAAAATTTAAATTAAAGAAAATTAAGAAAAGAAAAAAAGTATAAAACTGTTTGTTATTCACAGACAAACACTTTTTTAATTTTATTTACACTTAAAAATAATTTTCGCGGCTGCTTTTTTTTTTAAATATTTACTTAAGAATTTAAAAGGAAAAACATAATTTTCTCTCCTTTCTCGTTGTAAGTGTTTGTGTACGCATAGAGTCTACAAATTTAAAAGTCAGCGCACGTATTTTGTTTATTTTAGCACGCAACATGATTAATGACCCAATGAATGAATGAATTAATGACTGACTAACAGACTGACTGAATAAACGAATGAATATACACTACAACTACTACAGCTGCATTGCCTTAATTGTACAGGAAAATGAAGATGTGAAAGGAAATAAAAACCACCACAATGAAGCTGATAATGATGATGTCGCTTTTTTCTGCTTAAGACGAAGATATTCAACAACAAATATCTATCACAGTTTTCTTGTGTTGAGGTATTTTAAATCGCTTTTTATTTCATTTTTCCTCCGGGTATTGTGGTTACTGTCCAAACAATATTTTACAATAAAATTAAAAATGAATTCTTAGTCTCTATGTGAAATTTGTTGATTGCTTCTATTATTTCCGCAAACAAAAACTATCTGTAGCTGTAATTTTTAAAAATCTTGATATTATGTTGCTTTGAAATTTTTCTTTCAACTAAATGAGAGTTTTAGTAAGCATAATGCAATATATTAAAGGCATAACAAAAGGACCAACAATCTTTATAAACATGAGTGTCACAAAAGATTATAAAAAATTGTATTTCTTATTTTAAACGATTATTTCCTTAAGTGTTTAAGAAAAATCTTTTTGTGTTTTATTTTCTATTATCTCCACCACTTTTATACACATACTGGGACTATTACGCACATTTTTCAAAGCCACTTAAAATGTGATAGATTGTAAGGAAAACCACCCAGCTGAGGCTTGATTTCTAATGACAAATTTCTTTATAAGTGGCGTATAAAAGTGGGATAGTTAATTTATTTATGTTGTTTAAGGGTTTCATTTCCTTTTTACCCTGCAGTTGTGTGTTGCCGTGTTTTGGACAAAAGGGTCTTAAGATTTAAAAAAATAAAACAAGTAATTTAAAATAAAATTAATGAGCTTCTTAAGAAAGGTATGATTTGTTTTCTTGAACAAATTGTTTTTTACCTAAAGATTGTAAAATACAAAACAAGAAACTTAAATTTTTTGACACCAATTATGTGTCGTAAATATCAAAAAATTAGTTCAAATTTTAAAGGATATTTTAATTTGAATTTTGTTATCTCGATATCAAAGAGGAGGAAACATAAATAGACTAATTTATATTTTGGACGTTATGATTGAAACGGGAACCATCCAAAATATAGCCATTATTTATTGTTTTAGATCTACATAACGTCAATAATGAGACTCTCTTAATTTGATTTAGGTGTCTCTAAGGTTAGACAATTATTTTATAAGAAAGGAAAAATGCACAGTGGGGCTTATGTAGTACAGCGAGTAAGATTAGTAGATTTATAAACTCTTCATAAATGCCAGATTTTAAAAAAGATTTTATTTAGATAAAAACTAAATTTTTTGTTTCTATTGATATTTCAAAGCCACATTATTTAAACTTTTTTGGAAATATTTTTAAATTTGTAGTTAATTCAATATGTTTAAAGAATGTCAAGCACTGAACACTAGAGCCCCGAGATGCGTCGTCCCGATTTGCGTCGCTTTTAAAAAACTCGAAAAGTTTGATTTGTGTCCTTACGATTTCAAGTTGCGTCCTCTTTACCCCGATTTGCATCCTTTTCACATCGATTTGCGACGTTTTGATTTCAATTTGCGTCACTAAAAACGGTTAAATTTCTTACTGCATCATTGTGGATTAACATTTTTTGCGTTTGTCGTGCTTGAGTTAGCATCTTCTTTGTGTTATAGAATTTTTACATCTTCTAGCAACACTGATCGTCACCTGTGTGTTAAAACGTTTTCAAATTGCGTGAACTAAGGGAAATTCTTTATGTTTTTTTTTAATTTTTTTCGTAATGTACTGTTTTGTTATTTTATAACAATTAAAAACATTTTTTAAAGTAATTAAATGAAATAAATAAAAATGTATTCATACTTGTTTTTTTATCAAAAATAAAAATTTTTAAGCTTTGTTTTGAATATTTTCCCCAATAAATTTAAATTCAGTGCGCTTATGTAAAAATAGGTGATTCGATTTGCGTCGTTTCGATTTGCATCGCGTTTCTCCGGTCCCTATTAACCACGTAAATCAGGGCTGTAGTGTACATATGAAAATTATTTTGTGATCGTCTTAGGTTTCGCAAAACGTTTAAAAATTAACTGTCATCGTGATATTCAACTGCTAAATTTAGAGTTAAATCGAAATTCAACTGTAAAGTTATTTTTCTTTCAAATTTTATGGTTTGTCCAGATAAAGGTTCCAAATTAAGCCTTAGTAACTTTAAGAAGAATATTGATCAGTTTAATATGACAATTGAAGATGGTGTAATTTTTTTTGCCTTCCACAAAAATTGTAGTAAAAAAGTTACACGTGTGCAGAAGAAAAAGAAAAGAAAATTAATCGAAGGTTATCGTGGCTCTGTTTAAACTTTTATTTATGAATTTACTTTCTAACGTTTTTATTCTAATTTATTTGGTCTGTTTAAAAAAAAATCTTTAGTTATCTTAAAAATTTTAAAAAGTTTCCTAAAGAGCTAATAAGGTGGTAGCAAAATGTTTTTCGAGTTATGCTTTCACCTGCAATAATCTTTATGGCTGATTTTTAAATTATATAATTAGAAATTTTTAGGGACAACGCTTATAGTTTCATACGGCACTTTAATCTATCAACCTTGTTTTTTATATAGAAATAGTTCCAAGCCATTAAACGAATTTCTGGTAGCAATAACGCCAGAGGTAATTCCTTTACATTCTTATCGTTGGCCTAACCACATCGCACCCTCAACTGCTTGAATCCCTTTTCAGGGAGCAATAAATTCTTTGTATCTTTAAAATAAAGGCATACTCCTGACATCTTTACACACTTTCCAAACATATTTTCTTTAGATATTTTCGATTTTTTATTTTTTCTTAAAAGTCAAGATTCACGTATTTTATGTGAATGGGTTGCTTTTAAGAGCAAAAAAGATGGACTTTTTTACCACCTAAACGTCTTTAATAAAACTACTTTATTTCATGTCATAGTTCCGGCTTTTAGGCTAAATCTCAGTATTTTTTTTTTAAATTTTTATGTAACTAAATTAATAATTTTACTCTGCCTTAAGTTCACGTAAATACAACAGAACTCAGCCGTATGGTAAAATTTAAATGTTGATTTAACAGTTTTTTTTTTCTACAATAAAAAATTAATATTTAAAAGAATTAAATTTATTTTCAAGTCAGTAAAAATTTTGGTATTCTAAAGGTGCGATCAGATTAGACAAATATTTGATCAAAAAGCGTAACCCATATTTTTTTAATTTTTATGATTAATAATATTATAAATCAATCTATTGTAGCTTAACTCTGAGAAAGGTCTTATATTTCTTAAAAGGCAGTTAAAGCTAAAAAAAATATTCTATAATTTAATGGTTACATCTTGTTGGTCAAATATTTGACTAATCTGACGATACCCTAATTTTTAATAAAATTTTTGTTTGAAGTAAATTTTAATTTTTTTTATAATTATGGCTTTGTACATTTTTTTAAACAAAAGTTTTTAGGGAAAGTCATTGCTCAGCAAATACGAACAATGATAAATCCTTGCTACCCCTGTTAAAAATTATTTTAATAAATATTTATTTCAGAACATAACAGTCTTCGGCAATCTAGTTTTCTAACTACAAATGTATGTTTCTCTATTCTTTAACGTTTAAATTTTTTGTTACAAATCAAGAAGAATTTTCTCACATGACACATTACATTCTATTTTTTAAACCATTTGTTTTTGAAAAAAAGTTCTTAAAACTTTGTAAACTCTTTCAACATTTCCTAAAAAAATTCCAATAACGTCCCTTTAAAGGTAAAAATATTTTTAAATTTTTATAAAAATTAAAATTTTTGCCTGTAAACAATTTTAAGTAGAAAATAAAAAGTTTTCTGCACTTTTTATTTAAAGTTTAAAATATTTTTTCTGCTTAATTGAACCAGCTTAGCACGTGCATGTTGAGTATAAAAAAATATTACTATTAAATTTATACACATCTACTCTACTCCACACATATTTAAATTTAAATGCTTGTAAGTTTATAGTACTCAGCTCTTAATTTTGTGCCCCTTTTCATTGCATCATTTTTGTTGTAGAAGAATTCAGTTTTTTATTTTCTATTCTATAGTTTCATAAATAAAATGTCTAAATGCATTTATTTTCTCTGTTATATTCTGTTTTATCACAGAATTTTGCTCTATCAGAGAGAGTATGAATGACAAACAGCAATAATAATAATTAACAAAAAAAGCAACAACCATATACAATTGAAAAGGTCACTAGCCTTGATAAAACGCAAAGTAAAAATTTTAGTTGAAGCTGTAGTAGCAACAGCAACAGCAGCAGCACAACTAGTTGTGGGTGTTCATTGTTGGATGTTATCGTACGAAAGAAAAACAAGAAAAAGAGGAACAAAAACAACAAAAATTAAAACAGAAATAAAATAATAAATGTAAAATGAAAACAGAGATACTCAATTTATCACAATTGCTTTCAATTTAAATAAAACTTCCTCCAAACCTCCACCCTCATTTTTATATTCATGTTTAGTTTACTTTCGTATACTTTACGCTTGTCATGTTAAATGAGGGTATAGTTCCCAAGCGAAGAGTAAATTAATGATATTTGTTTTTGCAAAATGCTTAAAAGTTTAGAAATATTGATAAACTCAAATATGCAAAAGGTGGCCAATAAAAATATCCAATTTAATTTAATATTAATTAAATAATATGTTGGGGAGTGGAGGCTGCATGAAAAGGAGACAGGAAAATGAATTTAGTTCATTTTCAAAAATTTTCTCTCACTCTCTTGCTACAACTTTTAAACGCATTACAGTTTTTTTTTGACGGATTTGGGTTTCTGTTACTTTCGAATTGAATAAAATTAGTTAAGAGAAAAAGAGCTTAAAGCACTATTTTTTCTTGCTCACGAAATTTTGAGAAATGCTATAAGGCAAGAGATACCGTTGATTACAATGTTGTATGTTGTATCGTATGTCGTAAATTTTTTATATATTTTTAAAGTAAGAAAAAATGAAACATTTTAAAAATTAATATGTAACATGTGCATTTTTCAGGATTAGCTACCATTCTTCCCCTTTTTTTAATTATTTCTTCAAAAAAATTTGTTTAAACTGTACTTGATTGTATTTTAAACAAAAATAGAAAAAACTGGGATAATTGAGTTTTTTTCAAAATTCAGTTATTTAACAAAATTTAGATCATTTTTGCCAGCCGCAATCTTTTTATCCTTCTTAGCAAAATGAAAAGGTTTTATGAGGAACTAGAAAGTGCCAGTTAATAAAAAATAGTACAAAATTTTGTCAAAGTATGTTAAAGATTTTTTTCTTATTTTCACATCCCCAAAATGAATCCTTATTTTTTTACAATTTCTGTTGAAACAGATAAGAGAAGAGATTTTCCATCATAAAATGAATACAATAAACTGAGAGAAAGTTCATTATCCTTATTCATTATTTCGTCTACATGTAATAAAATTCATTTTGTGTAAAAGCTTTAAAAAAAGAGGCAAACTTACGCTAAGTTGTAATAAGTGAGTGCATGAAACAAATAGAGAATAACGGAATGAGAAAAAGAGAGCATCGTCCTAGTTGTTGCTTTTTTATATTTCGCCTAGTTGCCTTGTCATCATTTAATAAGAGATAATTGAGTAAAGTTATTACAAAACAAAATCCTAACTAGTTAAGGTAACAACTATGTGTTGTGCATTGGTGTAAGTGTCACACTTTGTCATTGTGTAAGTGTATGCTTGTATGGAAGAAAGAAGAATTAAGAAAAAATATGTTGTGTTTATGTTGAGGGAGTTCACAGCATCTTTGCAAATTTCCTAAAATTCATTTAGTTGCAGTTAAGGAACGTGACCAGTCCTGAAAACAAAAATTTCGCTTAAAAATATTAAATATATTTTTTTTAATAAAAAGATAAAAAAAACTTTCAGAGAAAAATTTAAGTTAGAAAATGAACAATAGTTTTGAAAAAAATGTGAATAAAATTTTTGTACTAAAACAAAGCTAAGTGTTCAACAAATTTAAATGGCTGTGAGTGACTTTAAAGTAAATTAGGTGCCGAAGCAAAAACAGCAACAACTACAAGGGAAAATAATTACATATTTATTTCCACTTTTTAATTCTTCTTTATGTTTATTGTAATTTTCTTAAACAATTTTTCTATGAATTTTAATATTTCAATACATGCAATTCCTACTCAACACAAACACATGAACACACACACACCCTCATGTGACAGCAAACACATAAAAATAATTTTTAAATTAACTGCTTAGATGAATCTGTGCATTGTGGCAAAACAAATTAGACTTAATTTATTTTTTATTTATTTTGCTTTTTTTACTCAACACATGTGTATGTTTGTGTGGGTATGTGTGTTATTGCATGCGACCGGAAGTTGCAGCGGAAATTGGAAATATGTGAGCATTACATGGAATTTAAAGCTTAGTCTTTTTTAAATTGTTGCTGTTATTGTTGTTGTACTTTTTTCGAATAAAACTGCTAAATACGGAATTTGATTATAAAAAATCGACCAGGTTTATAAACTATTAATTTACAGCACGTTTGCTAGATGCACATAAATAACAGTCTTGTGTAAAAGGTAAATATGAAAAAGCGTTAATTTTACGACTTAATAAAATATTAATACTGAATGTTACGTTTATTAGTTTTAGTATAAATTATAATTTCCGTATTAAAAAAATAATAAAAAAATTTTAAAAACTGTATAAAAGATATGGGAACTTTCATTTATTTTATTGGTTTAAGTCTATGGAACCCATATTATTCTACAGTTTATACGAAAGTGAATAAAAGTCATTTAAAATAATACTTAGTGACTTGTTTTGCTTATTTTGGTAATAGATAAAATGAAAAATATTAGAAAAACGAGTACTATGATGATCTGTTTAAGTTTTCTATACTTCACTATTTAAAAAAAGTTCTATTTTTCAATTTCTATTTATTAAACAAATATAATTAAACCAAGTAGCTCCAAATGAAATAAAAAGGTGTCGGGGCTTTAGAAAAATTAATTTTTAGCACAAAATATTATGTAATAATTCCTGCGAAACTTATTCTTTTCAGAGTTACGAACCTCTGAAGTTTTTATATGAAATTAAAAATATTTTATGGCGAAATAGACCAGTATGGGTATCGCAGAAAGGCTTTTTAAATAAACTTTTAGGATCCTTACAAAATTATGTTGAAAAATAAAATAGCCAATTGTATATTAATAAACTTTTTATTATTAATTTTGCTAATTTTTTCACTTATTTAAACAAAATTAGATTCTTTTTGTACAAAATATATTTTGTAAGATGGTACATAACTCTGTATAAACTCCAGGTTACTTGTTAACTTAAATTTATGTGCTGTTTCTGTATTACAGGCGATCAACTCGTCTAGAAAATTTATATGAAAATAACTCAAAAAACTGAGTGCTGATCGCCTGTAATACAGAAACAGCACATTAAGGGCTAGTTTTTCGTTTTTATTACATGAGAGTTCTATTGGTTCATAATAAGTTAAAATTTGTTTGCAATATGTTTGGCGCTTGATAGGAATTTTGTCTGGATCTTCTTTGATACCCATATAGTACCATTCCGGAACAAAGTGTTTAAGATATCACAAAATATTTATAAACACCTTAGCGATAATTAACTTTAAAAATATGTTTTACCGATGATTTTGTCAGTTCACATTTTCATCTTAAAATTACTTTTTCTACCCCAGAATAACTTTTATTACAAAAAAATCAATTAAAATTTACATTTTCGGCTTTGGTACGTTTTTTAATTCAATTTTTACAAAGAAATGTTTTTTCAAATGTATTCGGATGTTTTCCAAAGAAAACATTCTGCCAACGTCTAATTTTTCTTGCTTTCTTTGGAAAGAGTCCGAATACATTTGAAAAATAATTTTTCTTGTAAAAATTGATCTGTCATAATCCACGGTTGAATTTCTAAGTGACAAACAAATTCAAAATAATTAAAAAAAATAATACCTCAATAAAACAATTCATTAAATATTTTTTTTAAATGGTTTAGATTTATATCTTTAAATTTTTATAAGAGGTTCATAAGTCTATTAAACGTTTATGAATACTCGTTTGTCTACTGCTAGTTATCAAGGCTTATAAACTCTTAAAAAACATTTATGACTCAGACTGACCTTATCATAATCTAAAGTCTACAATATTTATAGAAGAGTGATTAACTAAGAACTCCACGTTATTTAAGATCTTACATAAAAAAATTTTTTATTAATTAAAAACAAAAAAATTAAACTTTTTATAAAAAAAAATCAAGTTAAAATTCTAAATATACACGTGCAATAATATTGCACAAAACTCAGTAAAAAAATTAATTCAATAGATAATTTTCCATATTTGCAATTTTAAAATGCATCCCTTTTTTTAAGTTAATTTTATAATTTTTATGTTTTTTTAGAAACTAAAATACAAACTACAATTTGAGTTAATAAAATAGAACTTTTATTTGTTTAAAGTCATTTAAAAAATTTAAATATTCTGTGTCCTATAAATAATATAATTCATTTAGTTTTTACTAATTGTGTGGTTTTGTAGTTTGTTTTTGATTTTTTTTTAAATAAAACTCTCATTTGGTTGAAGAAAATTTTGATAATAAAAATGTCCTCTGTATAGTAAATTATGCTATGTTGCAGTTGCTTATCTAAATCTTCTCTTGTTCTTTGTACCTTGTGGTTAACAGCGTCAAAATTTTGGTCCACAGTTTTAACTTTAATTATGTTTAGAATGTTAAAAATTAACGTAACTAGAGAATTTTTCTGGGAAGAGCTATAAACCATTAAACGGGGAGAGAAAAATTTCTAAATAGTAAATTTTCCCCTTAAATCCCTTTTAATTGAATAAAACAAGCAATTAAGAAATATATATTTTTTAATCGCTTGCTTTTTTAAAGCTATTTTTGCATCTACGATAATGAAGTTTACCACAGCGATTTCAAAAGAAATTTATTTATTTATTTAAAACTATAATTCGCTTTTTATAAAGCATTAAAGTTAAGAGCTTTAACTATTTTTTATCTTCATGGCAAAATACTTACAGCCTTTAAAAATACTGCAAGTAAGCTTAACCTGTGATTAACATCTAAATAAGTTCGGCTTAGTTGTTTAGGTTTAATCGAGTAACAAACATCCAATCATTTTAATAAAATCTCTTTTGATTTTGCCTTTTCATAAAAATGTTTGTCAAAAAACGTTTAAAAATTATTATATTTTTTATAGTTTATGAAATTTGAACGTTAAAAGTATAAAATTTTCTTTATTACTTTCTAACCATTGCGTCTAGGGAAAAAGGTTTCATATTCCATAGAAATTGCTTCAATGTTCATGGCTCACATGTGCATGTGTATGTACACTTATTTAAAATAAATAACTTTGATGAAAAGCTACAAACATACTTTAAATATACTTAGTGAAGTTGCCATTCGAATGTAAATTATTCGATTAAATTTAATAATTTTTTTGAAATGAATAAAACTAATTTAAAAAATTATTCGAATTAATTTTATTCGATTAATCGAATATTCGAATACTTTAAAATATGATTAGTGATTAAATTTCGAATTTTTTTGAAATGAATAAAACTAAAGTAAAAAATTATTCGAATAAATTTTATTCGATTAATCGAATATTCGAACAGTTTTCAAAAATGCTTTCTCGTAATTTTTAATATTCCATAATTTGAGTATTACGGCATTTACACCATGGAACAAACTTTTCATAAAGCTAACATGAAATTTAGTTTGGTGGTGAAGCAAGAGGAGTAAGCAAGATAGCATGGCTTGAATTTTGAGAGGATGTTATTGTTTCTTATGTTGTGTTTAAATAACGAATATTGCTACAACTTAAAAAGAGAATTAAAAAAAAAAAATGCTTAAAAAATGGCATGGTGTAAATGTGTACTATGTGGCGCAGTCAGTTAAAAAATTTAGTCACCAGTATAAGAGATTTCGTGTGTAACATCATTGCCAGTAGTGCTCGTTCGATATGAAAGTTTGCTACCACGATCTTTGTCATAAAAATACGTTTTGTAGACTCCTGCTGAAACAGGTTACCTTCAAGCTTAAGCCGCTTGGCTACTTCCTGTGCTAAAGGGGACTGCTTAATGCCGATTGGCTCTGAAATTAAATATTTTCTGTACAACTCCGGAAAATATTAATAATAAGATATTTAAATTGGTGATATGAGACTTGTTAAAGTTTCTAAAATTTAATTGATTTTAAAATTCGAATAATTGACATATCTAACACATTCTCGTATACAAACATAGTACATTCATGCATATTAAGTTTCAATAACTCGTTGATATAAAAAATGTGTAGGAGTCTATACAATATTACATTTCTTTTTATTATTCCTTTTTTTTTTTTTTTTTGTTATCGCAAGCAATATTTGAGACTCCTTTTTGTTTGATTGTTAAGAGCAACATATTAAATTGACATCTATAAAATCTCTAGTGGGAATTAGTTTAGAAAGCAAATCAAAAAAGCATATTTGCCAACTGAACAACAATCTGCAATAAAGAAGGATCAATAATAATAAAAGCAGCCAGTCGCTTGACTGCTGTTTTTGATTAAAAGTTAAAGTTTTATTCCTTTCTACTTTAGTTATAAAATTTAAATTCTTTTTTTTAAATTATTTTTTTATGTTTAGGTATTTGAAGCATTTTTTATTTCTTAAATTTATTTATTAGAAATATTATTGTTTTTATTTTTATTTCATATCCAGTCGAGAGACCCAGAATATCTGTCGAGGTGTTTGGGTTTTCAATAATTTTGATTATTTTTTTTATCAACAAAATTTTTATTTAATCTAATTGGTGGCCCTTATTTTTTAATATGCTTTAAATTTAAATTAAAAGTTTCAAATATTTAATTTATTTTTTAAGTAACAACATTGTAATAAAACAATTCAGTTTTTTAAGAGAAATCGAAAGCGTTACCTTTCAACCAAAAGGCTAATAACACAGTACTAACTTACCTAAACGTATCTTCTAACAAACATTATTTATAATATTTAATTTAAGAATTTAAAATACATATTAAACATTTTTGCTTGTTGTACTAAAATATTTACTAAGTGCAATTATAAAACGCTGTGCGATATAAAATAAAAAGAACAAAAATTCACACGATTGTAGAAAACAAAATTTTATGAAAGAAGTACCTCTGCATGATTACAGCAAATGTATGCTAATTCACGTACTTAAGTGCTCTTTGGCAGCAACGCAAAAAAAAAATAAATAAATAAAATGACGGATAAAATGCGAAGGGAAATGTTTTTAATGTTGTAGCATATGACCTCGCCTTGTATAATGACTGTAAAAAATAAATTTTGTTCTAGCAAAAATATTTTTAAAATTACTTTTTCGCAGTCAATTATATGTTTGTCCATTCTCAATGTGCAGATAACTGTATGCGTGTTAAAAGCTTTCTTTACATTAAATATAATAAAAAAAAATTCTCCTTTTTTGTTTATTACACAGCTGATAATGGTTTTTTCAATTCTGAACTGTTTTATAAAGGGCCTGAAAGACAAAAATGAAGTTAAACGGGGGTAGTCCATGATTGATCCCAAATAAATTTTATTATTTTTGTTTATTAGTGTAGCCATTTGTGCACGCATGCTCGCCTTCACCGACAAATCCATTTATTATATAAAGGATCATAAAAACTTTATAAAATATAGCAGATTATTTTTATACTAAGCGATATATGATTAAAAAGTAATTAATTTTAATTAAATAATTTTATTAATTTGTGCTGTTTGATAATAATAATTGTTTAATCATTACTATGACAAATATTATTCGTAAAACGAAAACTTACATCAATCTAATGAAAAAAGTCATCAATTAATCTTATCATATTTTAAGTGTCTTGGATATGTGATTGGAACGCTATTAATTTAATGACGCTCTTTATAACTTCTCATCGGTACAAAATTTATTTATGAAAATAATTGTGCCGTGTATTTAAGTTTGTAGTTTGAATGTTCATTTAAATTATTTTTTACGTATTTTAAAAATTTTAAGATACACCACATCCCATTTATACCAAGCCTTGGTGAGAACGCTGAGAATAGCATTGATAATTTTCTCTTATTATATCATGTTAATTACTCATTTCATTAACGAAAAATTTGTCGTTAGTTTTGGTGAGATTTTATCATTAAATTTATTTCAATTACTTGAATTCCTCATATCAGTTCATCACTTAATTGATGATAGAATTTTCATCAATGCCACAAGAAGATAAACTGCTGTAAATGCTGAAACTACAATGATCATAATTGTGGCAGAGTCAGAAGTGTAGACACATACCATGGTATTGACTTCAAATTTCATCAGCGTTTTTTACAACAGTCAATAGGATCTTCTTTTTGATGTTGAATTTTGTCTAACAAAAGATTCGTTTCATGTATTAAAATTACCAAGCGAACCATATAATGACGTTTAGGTTTATAGAAAAAAGTTTTTACATCTATTAGGGCTATTAATATTATTTTGTGTCACATAACAATGTAATTCAATTTTTATTGATTAAATGTTTATTACTTAATCAGGAATTATTCATGATAATTTATTTAATCACAAATTCTTTAGACAATGCCGTAAGTTATTTAATTCGAAAATTTATTTATTATTTTTTAATTAAATGTATAATGGAGAGAATTAAAAATTTTACTAAAATTAAGTTTTAAGACAAATTAAATTCCTGATAGTGAAAAGGCTTCATTCTGTGTTAAAAAGTTAGAAATTAGCTAAAAGGAGTCTACTATTTCAATGCAATAACAAGAGGAATAAACTAACTGCTGTAGCATAGAATAAGTGGAAAAAAGTCCTTTATATCTAAGACAACGACCAACCGAATTAATCTTTACTGGCTTGTCGGGCTTATCAAAAAATATGTTAATTGATTAATCTCACGGGAACTAGAGCCCGTAGATATTTCAAAATGTTAGCTTAATTAATTGTCCTATCTAAGGTTTTATTTAAGACTAAAAGTCTTTTTTGAGGCAAACTTCTTATAAATATAAAAAACCGATAAGCACTTGCCTGATTAATTATTGTGCCATGATCGACACCCTGCTGTCAAACGTAGTGTCTTGAAAGTTTAAAAAACCTTTTCTTTTAATATTTCTTAATACAGATATTTCTTAAATATTTAAAAACTTTATCTGAACTAAGACGATATATTTTTTTCTTTTATTTGAAAAACAGATGTCAAAACCACAAAACTGTAAATTTTGCCCCTGCTATTTTCTCAAGCTCTTAATAGTTTACTAAAAAAAACCACAAGAGAAAAAAAAATAATTAAAGTCAAAAAACATTATTTCGAGCAGAAATAAAGTTTTACATTCAAACACATAAAATATACAGAACACATTTCAACATTTAATACCCGTAATAAGAGGAATTTTACAAGCACATAAACGACAAAAAAATTTGTATCACATCAACCACCAACATGACGGTACTTACACTATTCCCAAGAACTTCTACAACAACTACTTTCAACAGCATTCATTCCGAATATCTTGGCACACAAAAAAATAAGCAAAACACATACAAACAGCTACAAAAAAATTTTCAATTTGATTTTTTTTTTTTTCTCAAGCAATAAGAATCATGAATGAGTATAAATATTTCCTGCACATATTCAACTCATATTAATTCTTAAATAAAAAAATAAGAGAAAGAAGCAAAAAGAAAAAACATCATGTATATTAAATGTATTTAGAAATTACCGAAAATCAAATCGATTGTTACTAATGCAAGCACTGATTTAGAAAACAGCAAACAATTTCCTCTTCACTTCCCCCCATCACATCTTGATTTTAGAACAAAAACTTTACAGAAAAGATATCTAAGAAGGAGATGAAATACATTTTAAAAAATCACAGAACAAAACTGTCTGTTAAAATTAAAAATAGAAAATAATACAATAATTATGGGATTTTTTTGATAGCAAGCTTTTCGTATTATTATCCTGCTGATGTTTAATAGCGAGATGCTATTAAAATAAAAGTAATCATTATTTATGTACAAGACTGGATGTGAGCAGTGTACGTAGCAACATGTTGACTTAAATATTCCAACAATTAGAAATGAAAGATCTTTAATGCAAAGGCTCGTTAAAATCACTTTAAATATTTCAATTCTACTTCTTGTCTGCCTAAGCAAGTGAAGCATTAACTCTGTATTTTAATTTTAATTTCAATTTTGTTGTAGCTGGCTACTAAAGCAGATTATTATTTTTGGCTTCTTTTTTGAAGGGTGTTCTAGTTGTGGACTGGTAATAAGTAAGGTCGATGTTCCTCGAGGCAGAGAGCAAAACACCATGCCTACCTCTATTGAACAATGAAGTAAATCCAGTCAAAAAGCAAATACATAGGAAATGAATATTGAATTAAAAAATAAGAACAAACTGAGGGAAAGTATTGGAGTTTGCCCATATTTAATATACATAGCTTAAACAAAATTGTTGAAATCTGTTTACTTGGCTCGAAAGAATTATCTAAAAAATTTTTAAAACTAAAGATCTACATTTCCAAGATAAGTTTCTACTTCTTTCAATTTCAATTAGATAATTATTAAATATGCATTTCTGTCCTCTTAAAACTTTTTGTCGATCAGATTTGCTTTTTAAAATGACATCATGCAACAATAGACACCATAGTCCGTCCGTATTTTAAATGAGAATGCTCCTCAAACAACACACCAGAATTTGGCAAATGAAATAAATTGAAAAAGATTAAAAAACAATTATTTATTTAAATAAAACAGATAGTTAGTTAGTTAGTTATGAGTGGCAGCCTCTCACGACGAAGCTCACTTGAGCACAAACGAATGGCCCGTTCTGATACCACAACGAAGATGGCGCGATTCCCCTTACCCAATTGAGAACCATGAAGATTCACGGATGAACTTCGCTATGGCCCCTATAAAGTGAGATGATAGCGCCGTAAGAGTCCCGAAGAAATAAGAGCCCAGAATACTAAATCTTCTTCGAGCCAGGGATGGGCAGTGGCACAGGAGGTGCAGTACGCTCTCCTCCTCATCCTCCGAGTCACTGCTGCGACAGAAATCATTAGTGGGCAGCCTTGCAGAATGCCTGCCGATTAGACAGTGACTAATGTACCGAGACCAGACCGAGCAGCTGCCTGGACCACTTGAGGTCCAGTGTAGTCCACAGTTGTCTGGAGATACAACAGGAACTTTCCTCCACCTATAATTTAATTTTAACCGTTGCCATAGGAGTTTCAGCGTCGGGTAGCGAGGAGACGCTAGGAAGCAATGTGCCCCGTTCTCTGACTTCTCTTCAGTTGTCTTATAAATCTTAAATAAAAGAGCAAACATTTGTACAAATATTTTTTTGCGAAGACAAACAAATAACAAAACTAATAATTTATTTCTTTTGAAAGAAGCAGCTATTATTTGAAGGATCTGTCGTAACATAAACTGCACAAAAATGTATTAATTGACTAAAATTGCATATAAAAGTTTCGAAATCCTAAATAAATTATATTTTTTTTCTTTTCTGTATAAGAAATAATTGGTGGTTTAATTTTTTTGAATTAAATAAATCACTCTTTTAGTTTAAATTATAATTAAAAATTAAATTTGATGAAATAAAACCAGTGCAGATGACAAAATGATTACGACAAACAAAGATTATGCGAAAAAAAATTATGGCTAAAAAATAAAAAAAAAAAATCTTCTCCTTTTTTTAAAACAAAATTACACCATAAAACAATTCATTTGGAAAATAAAGTTAATTTTCGATACAGCTATAATAAAAAATAAATATTTAATTTTTCCCCTCTTTGCAAAAAAAAAATTTGTTTGTGTATTTAAGAACAAAACTTTTATGAAGATGTCGTGATGTATTTCTTAGAAGATTATTGATGATGGTTATTTAATTTTAATGTCAAAAAAACTTTATCTTTTCACATAATCACAGTATTAGAATTAAAGAATGACTGTTTATTAGACGACAAAAGTAATTAAATACTTTGTCTAAATTATAAAGCTGTTTTTGATTTTTATTTAACTTTTTGTGCTAAAATCTTTCAATGAGGAGTGTATTATTAATAATATGATGACCTGCACCCATTTTATGATAATTTAGAAACATTTTTTTTAATTAAGACCAGCACTCAGGGGAGGACTCCTACTTACGCAATGCATTGTGCCAGAACTAGGAATTTAGGTTTTGGGAAAGGGGATAGAGGGAGTAGTGCTTGTAGACATTTGAATTAAATTCTTGCACATTGAAAGTGGCAGAAAAGACCTCTGCAGGGAGTTTATTTCGCATACGAACTGTTCGGCTAAAAAATGAATTTTTTCTGTGATGCGTAGTGCGATTCTCTGGCCAGTCGACTCTTGATGCAGAGCGCGTTGCGCGTATAAAATTACGGTTTCAAGAAACAAGTTTCCTGATTTTATAAGAGCACATTCCGTTGTAGTAAAGATAAAACAGTGAAACACATTGACGCTCCAGTGAGCCAATAGAGCTGGATATACTACTGTTACTGATGAGCTTCTTCGCTCTGTCCTACAACTTTCAGTTTTGATTTACATCTTTTTAATTTTATAACAAATGAGCAAAAATCGAAAAATCGTTTTCGATGTGATGTAGAGGTATCACGTGTAACAAATTGGCTAAAGTTTTCATGCAACATTAATTTGCTAAGTGATGCCTTATAAAAAATAAAAATATATTTTAGAACAATATAAAAAATTTCTTTTCACTGGAGAAGGTAAAAATATGCCAATTAAAAGTCGAATATTTTGTAGACAAATAAAAATGTTGAATTTTTTAAGTTTTTACGCTTTTTGAAGGTTAAAATTTAACTAAAATTTAAATTGACTCTATTAATTATTTAATTAAAATACTATATTCATCTTTTTAATCATATTAATTATTTAATTTAAAAAGTTTTATTTTTAAATTAAACATAAATTTTAAACATTAAAAATTTATTTAGATTTCAATTTGAAAACAAAACCTTTAATAGATTCAAAGATTATCCTCCGAACAGATAGCCAACAAAAAAAAAATAAAAAATAAAAAAACAAATTACCCAAGATATTTGAAAATCTTATTCAATACTGGACTTTAGTTTTGAAAATAAAAAAATGTTTAATTTTTAAATGCAAATATTTTTACCGCATAAGATTTGTTTCAACTGCTTTAAAAAGGTAGCAAAAGATTTTAGTCTGATGAAACAAAAACAGAACATGAATTAATTTGACAGCCTTACGAAAAGCGCTTCTCAAATGTCTGATAAGGAACTTAATAACAACATTATTATAAAATAATGTGAAATTTAGTTTCAATCTCCTCAACAGATCAAAAATTTCTGATTAAATTCAAAATATTTCTGCTACGCTGTACAATGGTAAAATATTATTTTGATAGAGCAATACGTATTCTTACACATTAAAACCTTAATTTTAAAAAAAGAGAATAGAAAATAATTGGTCTGAAACAATAATTTCCTAATTTTGGAAATTGGCTACTGAATTTCTTATACAAAACAACTAAATTTGATCGTTATTAATTTTATCATTAGGTATCATTGTTTGCTCGCTCGTGAATGTCGAAATAAAAAAAGAAATGCGATTTTATGTTGACTGGCACTAAATAAATTAACTCTCTTAAGGCAAAATCTTAGTGAATACCAACATTTTTGAGGAGTGTGGACAAGGAAAAATTTTATCTTTTATTCATAATTAAAGATACAAGATTGAATTAACACATCTGCATAAACAGATTATAGAAAATCTATTTTTCAATATCAATATTTATATTCAACAACGGGAATTTTTCATTTAATTAATTAACTTTATAAAATCATTTTTGTGCTATTTTATATTATCCCGATTTTATAATTAAATCACAGACATTGGTTATTGAGGGTGAAAGCATGTCTCGATGGCCATTTCGCTACCTTTTACTTAGCTCTTCAGGAAAATAAAATCATGGTTATTGTCCAAACAATACAGTAAAGACAAAAATCAATAGTTTTCATTATTGTGTTCTAAAGGTTTGTTATAATCTTGCCACTCCTGCCAAAAAAAATCATCTCTACAAAATGTAATTATGTTTGTAAAAATTAAATACAATTTAATCGTTATATAAATGAAGAAATCACATTGCTTTAAAAAAAGAAAAATAATAAAAACATGCTGGTTATGTAAACCAAGCACAGTGTGTTTTATACATTTTAAAATGCGTCTTTTCAGTCACAGAACTACGGACCTTTGTAAAGAAACAGATAAGAAATTAAATCCTAAATAACACAATAATGATGAAAATGATGTCAACACAAATGATAATGGCAGTGGTGGTTGTTATTGTCATGCTGACTTTTTTAACATGTCGTTTAAATGTTAATGATCCTGAACTGAACAAAAGCGACAAAAAAGACTTAAAAAAACGTTTAGAAATAAAAAATCAACAAGTAAAATTAAATACAGAATTTTATTGAAATTCAAATTAAAATAAAATGCAAAGAACGCCAAAGACCCTCAATATTTTACAATCTCACACACACACACTTACACAATTAGAGAATAAATATTTTTGAATTTCAAATATAAAAAACGACAGTGTCTAGTCTTCTCACTTTCATTAAGGTCTTCAGAAAAGTGAATTGCAAAATAAACTATTTTATTAGAAATTCAAATAAAACAAAGATTCATACTAAGTTGAATAATAAATAGTAACAGTGGGGCACAAAATTTACACACCTAATGGATCATTGAAGGATCGGAAATGGATATTTAAAAAAATTACAAACGGAATAAACAGGGTATTTTGATTGGAAGTTTTTTTTTTTTTTTAAATAAGAGAATTGTTGGGGAAAAAGAACAATTCGTTAAAATAAAGAGTGTTTGATAAAAAAAGAAACCTCTTTCTGGAAGTGAATTTTAGCGGAAAAAATAATTTTTAATGAAAAGTATATAAGATTAAATAAAGCAGAGCCAGAGAGAAATAGAGAACAAATAACGTGCCAAAGAAGAGTAAAATAAAAATCAATTAACCTTCTGTTTTTAGTACGCCTACATATTTAAATCACAAATTTTACATTCCACTGTATGTTCTAGTTATGGTGATCATGTCCAAGATGATTCAATGATATTAAGATTTATTCTTTACAGTTGACGTTGGCAAATGACGACAATGATGGTTGATAATGATAATGATAAGCCCCCATTTAAATGCGTCGCGACAAAATCTTTTTTAAAATAAATAATTCATAAAATGAATACAAAAGCATTAACAACAAAAAACTGAAAAATTAAACTGGGAACAATCTTTATTTATTCATTTAAACATTAATTTTTTTTTTTTGTTTTTTGTTGTCGCAATATTAGTGACCACTAAGAGTTTCTAGTCAGTCGTCATATATGATCTAATTTGAATATTTTTTTTGGTGTTTGTCTTAGATAAAACATACGAACCCTAGAATAATTGAAAAGTTTAGATATTTATGTTCACAGATGTACATAACAAATTGGCTGCACATAGAGACGATTTTTGTTTGAATTCTAGTGTTAAATTGTTTTAAACAATGTGTGATATTCTGTTAATATTTTTGTTAGTGTGTGTGTGGCTATGTGAGTCTTGTGACTTCCTTGTGTATTAGCGGGTAAAATATAAATGCTTAATAGGGAGACCCGTTTACTGCTTGGTATTAACAATAAAAAGCTGTTGATCCTGCAAAACCGCTTAAAGAGAGCGTAAATAATATTTAGAAGGAAAATGTTGTTATTTTTATTTATTTATAACGTCCCTTCATCGGCAAACACTTTTAAATTATTTTTTTCTAAAAAAGGTGCCAAACAATTTGGTACCCTTCTTTAAAAGTGTTTTTTTTTAAGAATTGTACCTACAGGAAAAAATGGACTTCTTAGCTCGGACTTTTTTACGAGGTACTTTTTGTAAATAGTACTTTTTTAATAAAACAATGTACTATTGTCAAAAAGGATTTTTTTTAATAAATCTGATACTTAAAAAAAGTAATTTTCAAAAGGTACATTTTGCAAAAGGTACTTTTGCAAAAGATACTTTTTGTAGTAAAAAGGAGAAGAAAAAAAGGGTTTTTATCCTAGTACGACCTTCCTTTTAAAAATAAAAATGTGTTATTTTTGTAAAAAAATAATGAAAGAATTTTAAACCAAAATTCAAATTTGCCTTAAAAATTATTTAATTTTTATTGAAGTTATATTTTTTAAGGATGTCACTTTTTTTTGCAAAAAATGTAGTTCCTTTCATTTTTAAGAACATATTATATTATCAGATAAATAAATTCTTTAAAAACTGAAAAACTTTACTTCTGGTTAAATGCAGATCAGCAAATTTGTGTCTTTTAATCATCAAAACACTGAAAGTCACTAAAACAGACTAAAGCGCCTGCCTTGCATTTACTTAAAAATACGGATGATAGTGACTTGGAACCCAAAATTGTACGATTATATATTTTTTTTTTTCTGTTGTTTGTCCACTTGAAATCACTTCTACTTTTTAACGCATGTTTTCGTACTGCCATATTTTAAAATAGAAATAATTTGTAACTGATTTATATTAAATAACAAAATGTTCATACAAAAATCATTTTAAAGTATTCGATATATATAAATACGGCAGTTGATCTTTCCACCTAATGGTCACAAACAACTCCTTAAAAAAATTATTCGAAGCCAACCCACTTTTAACGTTTTGTTGATTATTATCTAAAAAGTTCCTGAAGCGAGGAACAGAAAATATCTCTAATACAAAAACCAAACGCTTAAGAAATCACCTGATAACTATATTAAAACATAAAATTAATTGTGATATAAAAAATGTGTGTGAAAGCATTTTATTCAAATATTACAGCGGATATAGTCTATTTAAAAAAATTTATGCAGAAGGGGATATTTCAACAGTTTAAAAGCAAAAAAAAAAGGAAAAAAAAAGCGATATGAGGAAATGTGTTGAATGTGTGTCAGTCAAACTAACATGTAGTCTGCAAAAGTAATTGAAATGTGATGACTTACAACAACCCTAAAAAAAAACATTAATTTTTTTATATTTTCAATCATCACAGTCGCATTAATTCAACCACAAAATTATCAACTAATTGATTACAAATTTATGATTTCAATTTATGTTGCGCAACAAGAAAAACCTTTTAAACTAAAAATCAGACAAAACCTTCAAAGCAAAAAAATAGCGTTAATAAAAAGAATACGAACCATGAACATAATTGCAATTCTTTTTTATTTCAGTTTTGCCAACTACAAAAAAAATTGAAAATGCTAAAAAAAATTCTTTTGTTTTACTAACTACCCCTCTCTAATATAATTTTTTTGCATTTTTTCATTTTTAATATTAAACAATGCTCGTGAAGGCAACAAATTGCAAATATCACAATAAAAGGGAACAAATTATGAACAAAAGAAATCACTTAAAACAAATGAATTAAAATGCTTTTGTTTTAAATATTTCCGCTATCATGAATGTCCCTTGAAATGTAGTGGCAAACAAAGAACTGAAATCAACCCATAATTGTACAGAAGGACAAGCACTCTTCCATACTTGAAGACACAAACAGTTGGAAAACCAAAAAAAAATTAATTTTTTATAGTTTTTTTTTTTTTTTTTTTGTTTTTTTTATACCCTTCACCACAGGTGGAAAAAGGGTATATCTAAGTTTGTCATTCCGTTTGTAATTTCTACAATATCCGTTTTCGACCCTATAAAGTGCATATATTCTGATTCCTTATGCATAGCGAAGTCGATTAAGCGATTTTCGTCTGTGCGTAAGTGTTTGTGTTGAAATGAACTTTGTCAAAGAAAAAATTTTAATACGCCATTTGATCAGACATAGTTTCGAAAATTATGCTATTGAAAACTAGCAAGAGCGGTCCAAGTCCATCGAGGCAGCGTGCAAAACACCACGCCTGTCACTAATATCGTTTAGAACAAATCAAGCTAAGTTTGGTAACTCCAATCAAAAACACAAATACATGGGGCGATAGAGAATTAAAAAACAAGAGAAAAAAACATCCAGAGAAATAATTGGCACTTGCGCATGTTTTTCAAGTTATGGGCCTCTGAACTTTTTATAGAAAATTTCGATTGTGCACCATATTTTTTAACACATTTATATCATTAAAAGGCTTTTAGAAAGATCTTTCAGGAAATATTAACATTTTTAAAAAATTCTTAAACCATTAAGAGCTAATAAAATTTTTATGTAAAATTATATATCGTACTTAATTTTTAATTTTAATATTCTCTGTTATCCCAATATTTTTTTTATTTACTTCACTAAATTAGATTAAAGCATATCTTGAAGGATATATAAGGTTCGGCATAACCGTCTATAGCACTCTTACTTGTTTAATAAAATATAATTTTTTTATAAAGGTTTTGTGAAAGAACTTTTTTTAAACGTCATTTTTTAAAGAAATGCTTTCAATGAGAGAAAAAATAATTATTTTTATAAAATGAATCTTTTGTGATCAATGGGACTTTTATAAAATTAGGCTTTTCTTATTGGAAAAATGGGCACAAAAAGGCAACCTTTAAAACAAGTACTTTTGTTAAATAGGGATTAAAGGGAACATTTTACGAAAAAAGTGATTTTATAAAAATAAAAAAATTTTGACAAAAATTAAACAACAAAAGCAAACTGTTAAAAAAGCTCTCTTAATAACAAAAAAAAAACTCTTTTTTAAAGGTAACATTTCGTAAAATTTTTTGTTAAAAACTCTAGGTTTTAGAGTTTCTATTCCACGATAAATAACATATTTTTATTTTTATAAGAACTCACAAAAAATAAAAAATTTTATGAAAGAATAAAACTTTAGCGAAATAATATATTTTGTTGAAAAAAATAAATTTTGTGTAGAAGTAGGTTTTTCGTGATAAGAATTTTTTTGTTTGCTTTAAAAAACTTAAAAACAGGCACTTTTTGTAAAATAGAACACAACTGAAAACAGGCCGATTTTTCTGTTTAAATTTCAAAAATTTTTATGCAAAAGCTTTTACAAGAAAAGACTCGTTTTAACGCCTGAAGGTTCTTGTGATGATTTATTGAAACAAAAGGATCTTTAAAACTTTGTTACTTAAAAATAAAATGTTTATAATGATAAAATAAAATTTTTGTTTTAAGATTAGGCCAATACATAACACACGAATGCGTTAGCTCATGCGGTCTTTTTATACCCTTCACCACAGGTGGAAAAGGGAATACATAAGCTTGCCATTACGTTTGTAATTTTACAATGTCTATTTTCAACCCCATGAAGTATATATGTTCTAAATACTTATGCATAGCTTAGGCCATTGAGCGATGTACGTCCGTCCGCTCTGGCTCGTTTCAATATCAACTTTACCAAGCCACTAGATAAAATACAGGAAATTTAAATACGCCAATCGATCAAATATAGTTTTGAAAATATTGCTACTGAAAGTCAGCAAGATAGAACCATGTCCCACGAGCCAGTGGGCAAACACCACGGGCTTATCTGATACAGCAACCTTTTGATTTCTAAGTTGGGACAACATCCCTAAGCAAACCTTTAATTTTCGAGTAAGCAAAAGCCTTTATAGTAGGAAATAATTTTTATGCAAAGTTTTATTAAAACTATTTAATTAGTAATCTGCAGTATTGTACATGACGTAATATTATATTGTGAAGAGTAAAAAAGATTCGGCTTAGCCGAATTTAACCCTCTTACTTGTTTTAATTTGCATTTGTTAAAATTGTTTAATTTTAACAACTAAAGCGGATTATAGAGAAATTTCACTAGCTTATAGTAGCGGCGAGTCCAATTATTTTCGCCATCGCTGGAAATGTCAAAACCCAAAACCTGCAATAATTTTTTTCATATAAAGTTTACATTTCCAGAGATGGCGAAATAATTAAATTTGCCACTGTTAGCACTTGGTTTATAGTTTCGCCATGGAAGCGAATTTTATAAAAGCATATTGCTTTTGAAGCTGTTTTAAATTTGCTTAGAATCGTTGTTTTAATAAAAAAGGTGATTATTTAAATTAAAATATGACTTTATTGGGGTAATAGTTTTTATTTCATAACGTGGACAGATCGAATCTTTTTAATATAAGAAGGCTTAATGAGTAAAGGCTTTAGGGAAACAGAAATTTTATAAAGAAAATTTTTTTAATATTCTTAAAAATTATTTATAAAAATAATTTTATATTAAAGGGCAAATGGTAACAAAACTTTTCAACTCTTAAAAAAATTTGTTTTTGAAAAAAAAACAGAGTTCTTCTACTATAGAAATAAATTGGTTTTATCACTGACTTTAAAATTTTTTAGTTACTTCAACTGGTCTCACATCATCTTTCCCATTTTCTTTATAAAACAAAAATGATTCTGAGTTAAAAAAAAAAACTTCAATATTTCGTTGGTAGTAAGTAGTGTCATGTCATTCAACAAATTGTAGTTTTCTGAAAAACAACATGTTTTTAATATTAAAAACATCTCAATTGTTGTTTTTTTTTTTTTTTGGAAAAATTGAAGTAGTTTGTACGAGTTCATTTCTTTTAGAATTTTTGCATATCGGCTTTAAATGGTTTTTGAATTAACGTCAGTGTGTTCGGCACACTAGTGACACACTGTTTTATTAAAACCTTTATGAAACAATAAGCAAAAAGCACTGAAAAAATCATTTATTAAGTCAGGCAGAAAGTATATATGTATGTATGTATGTGTGTATGTGTGTATGCATGCGAATGTACCATTTTTCATCTTTTGTCTTTATTTTTCTGTTATTTGTACTTCTTTCAGCCATTCACTTTCAAGTCGTTTAAAGAGCTCTTCAATAAAGACGTTGCGTTGCCATTTCATTTTTTTCAAATAATTTTTGTTGTTGTTGCCGTTACTGTTGTTACCTCATCCTTAATGCTGTTGTACTGACATCCTCATTTTTTTATATCCTGTTTTAGGACAGCAAAAACTAAAACACAAATAAAAAGGATGCAATAAGTGTCTTGTGTATTGCACTCACAGAATGTGTTGCGTCTGTCTACTCATGTTGTCCTTTATATTCATACATGTATTCGGGCAAAGAATTATTCACACACGTTTGGTTGGTTGTATGAGGTAAGTATGTGTCCTCTAAGCATGTGTCACAAAAAGTGTGCATATTTATTGTTGTTGTTTTTAGTTGGCTTTTTTGTGAAAGATATTTTATACTTAAAAAATTGCAAACCTCCTTGCCGCCAGCCATATGAGAAGTTCTGCTGCTAAATGACGTTTTTTAAGAAAAAAAAACTAAAAATGATTTTTAATGAAAATTCACAATGGAATTGAAACTACAATTAAAGAGGAAATTTTTATACAATTTAGTGCCTTTAACACAGTTCCAAAAAAGAATCTTTTCCAAACAGTATATTAAAGATCCAAAAATGTTTTCAAATTTAAAGAATATTTTAAATTTTTATAGCCTTGATATTTTTCTTACACATCTAAACGGAAAAATATTACGTAATTTCCTTCATTTTTTTTTAAATATATTTCTTCAACAATTGTTTTCATTTATTTCATTTGTCATGTTTGCTTTTGTTATTTTATTTTAACTCATTTTTACTGGCTAAAATTTTCATCCGCATTTTGTATCTCAAGGTCTAAAATACTTAGCAGCCGTTTGAAAAGTTAAACATGTCTTTTACATTAAAAGTTACAAAAGACAAGTAAAAAATTTACATCACTTAGGTTGTGCATTAACACACAATTTGAAGTAAAATTTTGTTCAAATTACTTGTTGAAGGCCAACGACAAATAATAGTTCTTTCAACAGCTAAAAATATAAGCTCAGGGTAAATGGCAGTTAATAGAGATAAGCTAAAATTGTTTTTACGTTTCTATATTGTAAAATATATTGGGTTATCTTTAATATAACTGAGCAAAAATTTATTTTAAAGTCAAGGCATTTTTATAGAATAAATTTTTTATGGTTAATTTTTTTTTTCATTGTAATTCCCTGGCTTATAAATTATCGTGACAGCAAATGGTCAGTTCTCTCTAAAGTGAGGGGTATCTTTTAACAATTGTAAATTTATCAATTTGCAAGAGTAATTCAAGCGTTAGTTTATTTAATATAAAATATCAAATCAAACTAACTACAACGCAACTGTCAAGCTGGCAAAGCTTAATCTCGTGAATCACAAAAAAAAATATTCTGTATATGAAAGTCCAAAAATAGAGAACATGTAAAAAAAAAACTAAAATTCATTAAACGCAAAATTTCACTACAACTTCATTATTTCCTTTCACTTAACTGAAAATCTTAAAAAAAAACAGCAAAGAAAATGAGATTTTACCAAAATCAAGAGGTCAAGAAATAATAAAAAAAAAAACTTTTAAGAAATTTCCAAAAATAACGAAAACTTTAAAATAAACATAAATCCAATCGAAATTAGACTTATAATACGAAAATCATCAAAATAAAAAAAAATATTTTTTTAAACAATATTTCAAAACATATCGTAAGCATATGCACAGAAAATGTAGTGAATTTTTTTTTTACTAAATAACAAGCATGAAAATTTAGATTTTACTTTTTTGTGGAACTCCAATTATTTTTCTATTTACTCTAAAGGACTGGCTGGATTTTTTTTCACAATGACTTTTTTTAAACATGTGCTCTTTACAAAATTTCTCAACCATCCCCGCTACAACAGCGTGTTGTTATTCTGCTTAGACTCAAATGTTTAACTATTCAGACTACAATACGCTTGACTCGAACTGACGATCTTGCTTTTTTACCCACTAGTACCTTATTTAAGCCAATACAGCTACGGCTGTTATTTATTTTCTAATACAATAGACCTGGTTGTGACTTAGACAACAGTTCTACACAGGCGTCTTACATTTCTTTTTAAACTTGCCCTATGTCTAGTTTAAACGCAATAGACGGACCTGTTTTTGATATTGATTTAAAGGGTTATACATTGGAAACGTATCTTAAAAACAATTCAAGAGGTTAAGAAAAAAAATAAAAATATTTTATTGAAAATCATAATAAAAAATGATAAATCAAATTTTCACCACAAAACTGAAAATTCACAAACAGGTTATAAATTTAATTTAATTAATACTAAATCGTTCGTTGAAAACATAAAGCAATAACAATAATTTTTATAAGACTTTGGTGGATGATGGTATACGAGATTCAGTTGGCTTAACTACAACACTACGAATTATTTTTAAAATATTTAAAATATTTTTCTTTAATAGAGTTTCCTATAAAATATTACTTGCGGTCCATAGGGTTAAGGTTCACTTTTTTATAAAATAAAAATAAAGCCTTAAGCTTGGATAATACAAAAACTTTAAACTTGACTTTCACTATAAGTCCACATTATGTTTGCTTCGCCGATTTTTGTTTAAAACAAGTCAGAGTGCTATATTCGGCTCTGCCGAGTGTTATAGACTCTTCACCATATCTTTTCAATGCGTAAGAACTCGGAATATATATTTTATGAGGGTCGAAAATGGATATTGTAGAATTCACAAACAGAATGACAAACTTCAATGTACTGTGCTAAAGGGTATAAAAAGACTTTAAAAACAGTCCCTATAAACTCTGCTGTTGCTTTAAAATTTTTTAAAGTTTAAAATTAATGCAGTTTATGCTTCTTGTAAAGTGAACTTTAAAAATAAAAAACAAAACAATTCTTTAGTATAAAACACAAAGGAAACCTAAATACTTTTAAAAAACAAAACTCTTCTATCTGAGATAAAAATATAAAAAAAAATAATAATAATCTTCAACAGGAGAATCTTTAACTATATTGTCATCATATGGTTTATTGTTGTATATTTGTGTGAATAATTTTGCATGTGTATTAGTAGATATATTATGCATGAGAGTGTGCTAACATCTGTACAGACAAATTTGAACTTCTAAAGTATTTTTATACTTATTGTTTTATTATAATAATTTCCTTAAGAAAATACAATAATAAAAATAATAAAAATGTTTTTTACCGAAAAAAAAAATTTGCTTTTTATCCAACGTTGGTTTGTTGATTTACACACATGCACTTATCACACAAGTAAACATTTATTCACCCAATTCTTAAGGAGAAGGAGGATGGTACTTCTTAAAGAAAATTGTTGTGAAATCGTTACGTCTTATTGTTTGTATATTTGAATGTATGTCGACTTTTTTGTAAACTTGAGTTTAAGAATAAAATAATAAAAAAAATTATTATTGTTTCTCCACTTTTGTGTTGTTGTCGAAACCATGTCACTGACATGTGTTGCACAAATGTTTTTTTTTTTTTTTTTGCTTTGGTCTTTTTATTTTTTTGTTTGTTGATTCTCTAAAAATGTTTATCTCTGGCCTTTACAAAGAATAATAGATTTAAATTGAGTTGCCGATATTAAATTTGCTTGTTCGCGTAAAAAATTTATGAAAGCTAAAATTTAAAAAATTTAAACTGTTGAAAATTTTTTAAAGTGAAGAATTTTTTAAATATCTGTAAATTTTATGAATTAATTTGAGTTAAAAAAGGTTTTCCTTTTTATTCTTGCAAGCAAATCTTGGTAACGAGAAATATCATAGTTTTTATGGACGCTGTGAGATGAGTAAAAAAGCCAAAAGATCCTGAATTGGGACTTTATACAGTTGCACAACAACATAGGTCTCGCTGTACTTACTTTCAGAGACAGAATGTTAGTTGCAATAAAATTGGACTTTGTGA